>OZ038451.1:9720861-9898861 GCA_964036195.1 Sphaerolaimus hirsutus
AGATTACAACAAAGTTTGACACCTTGCAAAAACCACACTATCATATCACAAAACCTATACCACACAGAATGCACACTGCACACCATCATACCAAATCGCAAACTGTCTACATTTTACTACCGAGTTTTACAGAAGTTTACAAAAATCCATTCCAAAACATTGCATCTTTGGTATTGGTCTTGTTATTGTTGGTAGATTACATACCGCATTTCAAAACACATGCCTAGCATGTGGGCAAACTTAACTAAAGTATCATATTTTCTCCAATGGTATTAATTGTAGAGAACCACAAAACCCGACCGAAGGTCGGAGAGAATCCTGCTAGTTACACACAATTACTAGAACTATCAATTAAAAATGTTGCTCATAAAAATAAGCTGTGTACAGATGAAAAAAAAGTGAAAAATGGGACTGAAGCCTATTATACATCTAAACCCATCACGCATCCTAAACCTATACCACATCTTATTCTACCCATGACACGTCTAAGCCCATCACAGATCTAAACCCCCCATAGATGTGTGATGGGCTTAGATGTGTGATGGTTCTAGATGTGCTTAGATGTAGATCTAGACCAGGGACATATCCAGGATTTTTGAGAGGGGGAGGGGGGCTGTTTGTTTATGGAGCCCGGCGAATGCCCCCCCCCCTAAAATTTTGCCTACACTGTGACGAAATGGCACCATGGCGCTGGCGCCATTTGTAGGTGCCATGCCATGGCCCCATTGGTATTGGCACTGGCACCAGCTATCGCTGTATATGTATGTAAATATACATACACACTAGCGACAGGCACGCAAAAATGTGTATTTTTATGGAAATTTGAGTACAGGAATTGATTTCCTGTACTCAAAGTTTTTACAATGCACATTCAAAATTTGTACCAAAAGTGGCATTTTCCTTAAGTTTTTCAGGTCTCACCAGTGCTGCAGCCCCCTCCCCCCCGCGCCCCCCCTGATTTAGACCAATGGCTGTTTTTGTTTGCACAGGCGATTTGTGCAGCATTTGTATATTCATTTGCAATGGATCTTGTCAAAGCATGTTAATAAATAAGATTGTGAATTGTGCAGTGGTTAAAAAAAGAAATTATGAAAGGTAGTTAGCAATTAAAATGTAATGATGGCTGTAATGATGGCATAAACCATATTTAGCAGTATTCCTATTCGTATTTTTGAGAGAGAGGATAAAAAGGACAAATACTGGATAAAAGTACAAAAAAATCTTTCTTTAAGTATTTTTAGGAGTGAAATAAAAATTCAAAAAGTGCAAAAAGAATTCAAAAAAATTTAAATTTTTTTTTGCCATCATTACCAGTCATCTACGTGAAATATCCATGAAATAAAATTGTGATGAAAGGTCATGCTGCAGGCATGTTCAAAGGTGCAGGCTGACATTCAACAATTCAAGAAGTCCCAAAAAAATCGAAAATTCAAAAGTGTTTTCAAATCGTCTAATTTTTGTTTGCCAGTGTTAATTGTGACACCGCTAATCCCACGCCCATCACACATCTAGACCCATCACACATCTATGGGGGTTTAGATGTGTGATGGGCTTAGATGTGTGATGGGTAGAATTAGATGTGTGATGGGTAGAATTAGATGTGTAACGGGTATAGGTGTGTGATGTGGGATGGCAGTGTCAAAAATAGAACGGCAGCCTCCAATAGAACAGAAGGTAAAAAGTCGATGAAAAACATAAAACGGCGCTCTTCTACTAGAAGAAATACTGTAATTCAAAGCTAATTTCCGAAATATCTAACCGCAACGAAATTTGAGAAAATTGTGGAAAATCCGACTTCGGAAAAATATATTTCGTTGAATTTTCTCCCTTTGTTGGCGAGTAAGCACCACGGCGTAGGCTCGCCAGGCATGTAAACCCGCTTGGCATGTAGACCCGTTGCGGGGCTCTCATGGGGGGCTGCTCAGCTATCTATCCATCCGGAGGCTACTATCCCCCGAGCCTTCCACAAATCGCTCAACTATCTGGGTGGAGCACACTTTGAGCAATTTTTACTCAAGATCGCTAAATTTTGCTCGATTTTTGCCATAAATATCATATATATATTGCTCCAGCGAGCCCCCATAATTTTCAGCTATTTATCCATGAAGCCCCCTGCGAGGGTCAAAACCTTGGAAACCCCTGATCCATTGTCTACATGCGAAACGGGTTACATGCGAACAGGCACAGGGTCGGCACCACAGCCGTCAAACCAAGCCGCGGTGTTGACAGAAGCAGAAACGGCTGCATTCCCGCTAACAAATACGTTCAGAACTGAACTGACTTCTCAGTTGACCGCTGGTGGGCTGTCAACTAGTATGACGCATTTCGAGCATGTTTTTCGAGTTGCTGCAAACGCCGGAACAAGGGAAGAAATATTTAATAAGCTCGCGAAAAACGCGCAACGAATTTGCTGTGTAGAAAACAACGTGTGTGGAAAAATTTTCTTTATATCTATTTCACGCATGGATACCTTAGTTCATTTTTCATTTTGAACCGCATTTCATTAATTCTCATCAATTGTTCGAAGAAATAAACGCTCATTATAAATGTCTTCGAGTATAAAATGGAAAACAATCTACACGACGAATGGAATAAGGACAAAAATACTCATGACTGAAATAATCAAGTGGCGTTATTGTACCAATAAAAGCAGATAATTAAAATTTTAATTAATCCACATTCACACATCAAAATGAAGCTGGTAACTTTCATACTACCCGTAAGAAACAAAATCGTATTATCGAGATGAATGCTCTGTAAAAAAAACGACTTTAAAATAAGATTTTGCGAAACAAAAAATGTCTTTTGTTTCGTCGGAACATCAAAATATTATATATGTTTTAGCGTAATATTTATATGTAGACCGTTACAAAGAATAAATCGTAAAACGACTGCAAAAGAGTTTTTGCCTTGAATAAATCCCCGGGTATCTTAATTTATTATAATCCCCATTATCTTCACGATGATTATAAAAAGATTTTCGCTGCACCCATCTTTCTTCATATGTTTGATGCATGACACACCGTGCTGATGGGGGAGTTATTCAAGGAGGGGGGGAGTTATTTAAGGATTTTTCCTCGAGACGGGGAGTTATTCAAGTATTTATATGAGATGAGGGTACGGTAGATGAGAGCGATTACCTAAAAAGCTGGCTGCTAAAAAACAGGTACCGCGTGCGGGGCTAAGCGAGAAATAAAGTTTAGCGCATAACTTAAAAGATTTCGCAAAACAAATTTCAGGATTTTTTTAGGATTCAATCACTGATTGCAGAGTGAGTTTTTGTTTAAATTTTCCGCACGCGGTACATCGCCAGGAGGAACACAAATACACTATAAAGTAAATAGTTGGCACTGTTACGTGACTGAATGATTTCAATGTTCAAACAAATTCCAAATCGGACAGATTCTTAAAAAAATATACACATATCCAAATAAGCTTCACTGAAAAATAAGCTGATAGTCATTTTGTCGGACAATCGAAAACGTACTAAGCCCGAAACAGTATTCAAATCAGTGAAAAAAGTACTCGAAAAGATCAACCCAGTGTAAAATAACAAAAAAATACAGTGCAAAAAACCCCCCCTTCAAATCGCAGGGGGGTAACCAAATAATAGAACCTCGAGCAAACACATTTGATCCATCAATTCCAACCGGCATGAGATTACACCAACAACCCACTCAATAAGCATTCATGCCGTCCACCTTGATGCCGTGCTGCGGCTGCTGCGGCGCCAGCGGGCCGCCGGGGTATTGTTGGCTGGTGTACAGAAAGGCCGCGGCGGCGTCCAACTGCCGCAGTTGCAGCTGCGTGGGCGGCGAGCTCGACTGTAGACCGGCGGCGGCTGCGAGAAGGTAGGCCGTCTGCTGTTGGTCGCCGCCGTTGACAAGTTGCTGCTGCTGCTGCTGTTGTTGCTGCTGCTGCTGCTGCTGCTGCGGCTGCATGCCAGAGTTGACCACCGGCAGCGGGCCGGCCATGGGCGCGGCGGCGGCCGGCATGGACACGCTCGGCAGGGCGCCCGCGCTCGACACGGCGCTCACGGGCACCAGCAGCTGGTTGGCGTCGACGCTGCTGTCGGCTAAGGCCGCCTCGGTGAGCACCCGGTTGATGCGCACCTTGACAAGCTCGCGGTTGACCACGCTCAGGCGGGACAGGCAGCCGGCGACCGTGCGGCCTGCGAGGTGAAACGTTCACCAGTCACATTTACTCAAATAGGTGCCAGTCCCAGATCATGTAAAATGACCTGTAAAATGTCAAATGTCATGCAAAGTGTCAAAGTCATGTAAAATGCCCGGTTGCCCAACTCGGTTGCCATGTTTCAGTGCATTTTACATGACTTTTGACACTTTGCATGACATTTTAGTGTCTGGGCGGCTCCCAGACACTCGGCTGTAGCCACACGTTGAACTACGTATGTTCCAGTCACAAAAACTGACCAAAAGCCTCATCATCGGCGCTCACAGTAGTATACTGGGGCGTGGTGGCGTTCACGTCGACCCCGTTTGTCACGTTGCCATTCCCATTGGTCTGCTGCTGGGCGGGCATGAGCGCGGCGGCGATCTGCTTCCACGCTGCCGCGTCGTTCTGCTCGTTGACGCCGCACTGGCCGTTCTGCTGCTGCAGCAGGCCGGCGCTAATGGCCGCGTCGGCGCTCAGCGGCATGAGCGTGTGAGTCGCTGCGGTCGTTTGTTGAGCGGCGGCTGCCTGCTGCGGCAGCGGCGGCGCGGCAGAGGCGAGTGCCAGTAGTGTGGTTAGGTCGTAGGTGCTGGCCACGTTGCCGTTGCACACGCCGGTCGGCATCATTGCCGCCGTGCTGGTCACCGCCAGTTGAGTGTTGAGATCGACCTGTAAACACGATCGGTATTGAAACGAGCCACCATAACTTCAAAATGATAGCGATCAAGTGCTACACCTATACCTTGTCAAGTGCCCCGTAAAATGTCAAATGTCATGCAAAGTGTCAAAAGTCCTGTAAAATTCCCTGCAAAATGGCAAACGTGTTACATTAAACGGCAAATATAAACGGCAAATTACACGACTTTTGACACTTTGCATGACATTTGACATTTTACAAGGTCTGGGAGTGCCCCCAAAGCAACAACACATCCCCAAATGAGGAAGTGAAAACCGCTCAAACGACAAACCTGGTTGGCTCCATTGACCGCGTTGTCGCCGCTTCTCGGCCGCTTCGCCAGCGGCTCCTCGTCGCTGTGCATGGTGATGCCGCCCTCGGGCGTGCTGCCGTCGACGCTGCCGTGCGTGGGCCCGCTGCTGCCGCTGGTGCTCGCCTGCTGCAGCTGCACGTTGCCGTTGCCGTCGTCGGATGGGGCGCACGCGGCCCACGTGCCGCCGATTACAGAGCGAAGGAAGTTGAGCGAGTCGTAGAACGGCCTGAATGGGAAAATTGGGGGGTGACAACGCGTGAATGTCAAGCAGTCCCGGACCGTGTAAAGTGTCAGTGTCAAAGTGTGTAAAGTAAAGTGTCAAATGACATGAAAAATATCCATCAAAACAAGAGATCTTATTATTGAATTTTGCATGACAATTGACACTTTACTTTACATTTGTCATGGCAATTGACTCTTTTCATGAAATTTTACATGACAATTGCCACTTTACATGACATTTCACACTTCACTTCACACTCCACAGAGTCTGCAATCAGCACCATGCGTGCACCAATCTACCCACCAAGTAGTTCTGCGCCTACGCTTGCCATGCTTGACCTCGTCGCGGACGCAGCGCGTGTACGAGTCGCGCAGCTGCTTCCAGCACCGCTTGCAGTCGTCGCCGGCGACCGCGGGGATCGCCAGCCGCATGTTGTCCGTGACCCGCTCCCAGGCCGACTTGGCCGCCTCCCTGTCTCGCTGTTGACCCAGGCCGGTGGCGCGAGGGTTCCAGATTTCGGGCCGGTCGCGCACCTGCATGGGGGTTGGGGGGTTTGGGGGTTTGTCGTGATTGTGGTTGTCGTTGCTGTGCGACTTTGTTGACTTTTTAAGGTTAAATGGAGACTTGCCAATGTTTTTTTTGACAGCACCACTTTGTCTGGTGCAAAAATCAAAATCAATTCGGGTGGAAATAATAACGTGAAAAGCCCTCTGTTGAAACAAACTCCCTCGAATAAAGCTCCCAAACAAAATCTGATGCACAAAACCCGGAATCGTCACATTTACATGTGCACATGCAACCCGGCACTCGAAACAAATGCTGGCAGAAAAAACATCTGCACACAAAGGAACTTGGATACAGGGCTTTTCACGCGCAGGCGTAGCCAGCTATACTGGACTGACATAACGCTTTACAATGAATGATACCATATCTTGATGAATAAAGTTACGTGAAAAATTGTCCATCAAATTAACCAAAACTGGGGGGAATGTGACGCGCTTAAAAAAAGTTCATTTCTGTTCGTTTATTCAGATGGAATACGGTAGAATTCATGGAAGGTACGACATCAGTACACACAGCCCACCCGCACTCGCAGCGCGGCACCGACCTGCGTGATGAGCGCGTTGCGGAACTCTGCCGAGTTGATGTCCACGCCGGAGGGGCTGGCGCGCTTGTTGCCGCCCGGCGCCGCCGCCGCCGCCGCACCGACGTCCGAACCGTCGCTCATGGCTCGAATTGTTGGCCCAACTGCACAACGGGTAGCGTAGAAATGGACGCGCGTATCACTTTCGAGTCGATTGATGGCGTCACAGTCTGCGGTAAGTAAACGGATTTGAGGTGGGAAGTGGTCGCGGGTTTGCCGGGTACTTAGTCGGTCGGTGGCGTGATGTGCTAATACAGGTTGGGTCGGAGAAGTGCGCCACCGAGAGAATGGAGCAAACTGAGGGCGGCCGGCGGCGCTAGATGCCGGGGACAGAGTGGCGCCGGCTAGAGCGGCGCCAACGGGCACGCGGGCGAAGCGCGGCCGGCGCCAATGAACGCGAGCGTCCTTACACTGAGCCGCGGCGGCACACAGACGCGCGCGTATCTGCCGCGGCGACCGGCGGCGGCGGCCGCGCGCCCGCCTGCCAGGACGTGTGGTGCCGCGCAACGCGCCACCGCTCAGACCTATGGACGCGATGCCCGGACGACGGCGCGGCGGCGGCGGCGGCGGCGGCGGGCGGCGGCGGCGCGCACTGCAGCTGCGTAGGCCGGACGGACGGCCGCGTGTGCCTGGGCGGCGCGGCGGCGGCGGCGACTGCCGGAGCGAGCGCTCTCGTCGCGCAGAGGCCGCGGCGGGGCGGCGGGCGGCCGCACACGACTAATGCCCGTCTGCGCTCCGCTTGCCGCCCGCCGCGCGGCCATCGCGGCCGAGGGCACGCCACCGTCATTGGCGCAGCGAGCGGCGATCACGTACGCACGGCGCGTGCAGAACGCGAGCGACGCTACGGCCGCGCCGCCGCCGCCGCCGAGCGGGTCAGCGGCGCGGCACTGGGGCAAGGAGACACGCGGCCGCCCGCCCGCCCGCCTATGGAACGCGCGCGCAGACTGCGCACGCACAAACGGAGGCGGGCGGGCCACGCGGGCCGAGCCAAGCGACGCCGCCGCTCAGCTGCAATCAACAGTGCCGCTTTCTAGTCGGCCGCCCGCTGCCGCCGCCGGTGGGCGCAGCGCGTGATCGGACGCGGGAAACAGCCAAGTGCGGACGAATTGAGAAAAATCCCAACGTGTGCTACCGGATAAATTGTCATCCGTAAAATGTGAATGAGTTCTCCAAACCCGTAGTCTCAGATCGACAGTCCAAAATAATGTCAAATTGTATTTCCAGTGAACTCAATGGTTTATTGTAGGACAATTTATTTTTAGCATACGCAGGCTTCAAACATACGCGGGTATATAACATACACGGGCTCATTGCACTCCCGGCTGGAATTACATTGACAGTATGCAGTACCAGTACCGGAAAAAATGCATGAATGTTGTTAAAACGTATTTACGTTTACTTAAAAATACGTATACTTGAGTACTGCATAAATACATATTTCCTATGAAAGAAAGGGTTTTTCAAACTTTAAAAGGGAAAATGAAGGGGAAAAACAAAATTCAATATGTCAAAATTTGGTGTATAGGTAAGCACATATATAATCAAAAATAGCTGAAAATTGGCAGAAAAGCAGATGAACTAGTGAGTTTTGAGTAAAAATATGCAAAAAGGTATGAAAATTAGTGATTTTGAATGAAAATTGTGGCAACATTTCTCAAAAATACTTAATTTTACATCTTATAATGATTTTGTGTTTATTCATGTTTTATGTGTCTTTTAGTGTTTTATTTGTGTTTACTCATGAGTTAAAGTAAAAAATTTACATTACATTTTCTGTACTCAGGGGTGAGTAAAATAAATACTTTGCATTTACAATTACTTTGAAAACAGTTCAGCACCAAGAAAAAAAAATGAAAACATCCCCACTGTAAATCTGAGTGTGAAAATACACCCTTGATTGTGCACAAAAATGCACAAAATATGCAGTAAATAGCACCCAAAAATTTATATGTAAAAAATACTGATTGACCTGCTAAAAAAAGCAGTTTGTTAAAAAATCATGTGCCACCACTGCCATCCCTACCAAACCAGCATGAAATAATAAGGTGTTATGTCAGCATGGTGTAGAAAATTTAGCAAATTAAAAAACGGTCAGTAAAAATCATTTTTCCACCCTTAATTGAGGCACTTTTAATTCCACTATCACAGTAGTATAGTTGTTAAAAGGTGTTTAAATTTACTTGAAAAATACATACTTGAGTACTGAGTAAATATATTTACCTTACCTCTGAAAAAGTATCTGTACTCGCACTTACGTATACTTTTACAAAGTACTTGAGTACAGAAAACATGTTTCAGATGGACATTTATAGGTTTTTTCAAGGTATAGAAAGTAGGAAAAAACTAAACATAGGTAATATATCCAAAAATGGGTAGATACTACAAATCCTCTAATTAAACCCCCCTCAATTAACTCCCCCCTGTTGGTGGGGTAAGGAAAAATACCCCCCCCCCCCTTGAATACCCCCCCCCTCTGCATGAAAAGTATATCATACAAAAATACAAAAGAATATTGGCCTATGGCAGCCACATCAGATACATGTGTATGCAGCGTATACATGTGTATGCAGCGTATACACATATTCTTGTTGTTGTCGAAACATTAAATACCTGAATTACATGAGGAACACCATTACATGAAGAACACAATGAATTAAGTCCAAGTTTTCTGAGGAACAATACCCCTATGAATAACTCCCCCTCAAAAACTTGTGACGGAAAAATAACCCAACTGGGGTCTTATTCAAGGAATTAGGGTAAACAAAAATAGTTGAAAAAAGGCAAAAAGCACGTTGGAAAGTGAATTTGAAGGTAAAACAGTGCAAAAAGCTATGAAAATTTGTGAATTGAGTTAAGATTGGGCAAAATTTATCAAAAAACACCCACTTTTACATGTGAGTAAAACCCCCCGAAATACTTTACATTTATGTATAGGTAGTTTGAATAAAGTTGGGTACTTTTAACAACTCTGCGCAGCAGTTTTCAGTAAGTGTTTTTTCAGACTCTGACCGCGCTGTGAAATTAACTAGAGGTCGTTTGAACGGTCGCGCACGCGCCCTTTCCAGTACTCAATCAAGCCGCCCACGCCCACATCACTGATAAGTGTGCAGCTGCATGAGCCGCCGGCACAATTATCATTTTCAACGCTGCTCCAACGTCTGGTGCGATTGCGGCGGCTAATTAGAATGCAAAGTTGTTTTCAGATATTATTCAGAAAATACGTTTCCTTTGGAGTTCGGTGGCACCGACTCGCCGCCAGGCGGCAGGCGGCGGCGTTCTCCACTTCTCGTCACCCGGCGCGGCGCGGCACCTTCCGTCCAGAACACACTGATGCATACGCAGTGCCGCCGCCCGTCGCCGCCGCCGCGGCAACTCGGGGCCTTCCTGCGGCGCGACGCGGCGGCAGCCGGTCGTTCGGTCGGCGAGCGACTGTGGGCGACGGGCGGCGACAGCAGCAGTTCGCAGCCGCGCCGCTACTGACGCGTAGTGAAGGGGCGTGCGGCGTGCGGCGGCGTGCGGCGGCGGCGGCGGCGGCGCGGCGGCGACAGCGGGTACCAACCTACGTCCAGTCGCGGCCGCCGCGCGCCGCATTCGATGCATTATGGCGAGCGGGCCGGCGGCGGCCCGACCGCCCGCCGCCGCACCGCCGCACTCGCCCACACATAAATACGTACACAGGCCTGCCGTCTCTCACTCGGCACAGCGCACACACGACACGCGGCCGGCCGGCGAGTGTGCGGCAAGGCGGCGGGGTGGCCGCGACGGGTTTCCCCTTGTGCCCGCCTGCCAGACGCCGCACCGGTGTTATGCGGAAAGCAGATGAAGGTGTGCTTCTAAAAGTACCGATCTACAAATTTTTCAAATTTGAGTTAGGACCATTTTTGGGGTCCCCATAAAAATGTGTTTCAAAAAATATATGTGGGGGGTGCGAAAGTCAATTTTGAGATATGGGGGGGTTGAAAAAAGCAAAAAAAGCAAAATACAGTTTTTGAAATTTTAAAAGTACTGATCTACAAGCTTTTTCAGCTTTTGTATTTTTAAAAGTACCGATCTACACAGTTTTAAAAATTGTACTTCTAAATGTACCAATCTGCACTATTTTTTGTGCTTCTAAAAGTACCGATGTCAGCTTGGCATCATCAGCAGCAAAAACTCAATTTGTGTTTTTTTACTATGGATAAAAGTACCATCTACATCTATCTGATTTTGTGCTTTAAAATGTATCGATCTACATGCTATTACCAATTTGTTCCTTTATAATGTACTGTACTACAAAAAATACGATTCACTAAATGTTATATAGCTAGTGTTATATGTATAAACAATGATTATACCCATGCATGCGGATACCCAAAAATATGGCTGAAATACCCATACCCAAAATTCCCATACTCAATACCCATGTATGGGTATTGCATACTCCAAACTTTCAATTGCGATTATCTCAAAATTGATTTGTTGTAGATTGGTACTTTTAGAAGCACACCCTTCATATGTAAAAGTAAAAGTGAATCTAATGCACTGTTGGTAATTCATGAATTATAGAAAAATGTGAATACAGCATCACAATGAGCAAACAGACTGCAACAGAAAAGCAGAGCTGGAGTGATCTATATATTTGTGCATGGTACAGATTATTAACACCAATATCAATATACAACATTTTGTGAAATGATGGTGCCATTGAAAATCTTGTTTAACCAAAAATTAAATTGCAAAAATCTTGATCCCATGAAAAATTTGCCAGATCATCAAACAGAAATTTTGTTTTGCACTGAAGAATTTGAATGAAACCCTCCCAATGTGCATTTTATTCCACTTCCCTGTCATCCAAGTGGTTTTTAGACCTTTTGTAAAAACAATAGAGAAAAACTCTGAACACCAGAGCTTTGTTTGAAATCCCAAAAATTCAAAAAGGTGTCCAGATCCTGAAAAAAAACAATCCTGAATCCTGATCCTGAAATCTTTATACCATTTGAACCCTACAGGGGATCCACACATGTGCAAATACATGCACCTGCATGCAGGTGTCAACCTCACTTTTATTGCACACACATTTCTGATTTATATAAAATGAATTGAGGCACATCACATGCATGTCAATGAAAATTGTGAGCAAGTCTATGTGGAGTGGATGGATGCACATCAAAATATGTGCATTCCCATAGTGTGGGTACAGTATGGTTTAACATTAAATATGATGAGGTTTATCAAAGCAAATAAGTGTTTTAAAGTGATAGGAAGTGAATGCTACAGTAAAGCACTTCACATCAATGCCACGTATTCACGATTTTTATTGTTGCAAGTTTGGTGCAGCACCACACACTGAAAATTAGCTATATGAATTCAAATATTTTTTCACAAAGTCATATCTTAAATTGTCCAAACTGCATGGAATTTTCGCAGTTGTTCCTAACCGAAATCGTTTGAACTGAGCTTGTACAAACTGAGTTTGCACCTGCATAACTAAAAACATTCAAATTCATATTGACTGACCTTTTATAAAGACAGTACGCCGTCCGTGCGGCACAATGTTCCGCACAACACCGATCAATGGGGCCGCGCGGCGGGGCCGGGCCGGAGCGAAGCGGGCGGCGGCGGCGGCGCTGGCTGGCTATGCAACCTTGCCGCAGCCCCCGCGCGGGCCAACCGGGCCAGCGTTGCCGTCACGGAGCGCGCCGACGGCGCACGGCAGCTGCAGCGCCGCGTCGCCGCGTCGAGTGAGAGCCCACATTGTCGCACGTGGTGTCGCCCCGTCGCAGTTCGATGGGTCTGCCGGCCGGCCGGCCCCATTGCCGCGCGGCCGCCGCCGTCGCCGCCCGCGCGCGCGCATTTGCGGTCACTCGCCCTGCTCGGCGACGCCGCCGCCTCCGAGCCCCGCGGCCCCTCGGTCGACTCGGTCGGCGCCGCGGCGGCGGCTCAAGGCAGCTACCGTACCTTCGGGCGGTTCTAGAGACCGGGCGCGCGGCGACGCGCAATCAAAAGCTTTTTGTCGCCGCGGGCGCATCGCTCCGGTTTGGTTCGCGTCCGGCAGCTAGATGAGGTGCGGCGCGGCGCGGCGGGAAGCGGCGGCCTGGCAGCGCTGTGCACACAAGCCGCTTTGCGACAAACACCTGCCGCCCCCCCCCCCCACCCGCCGCTGCTCACGAACGCGAACGCACATCCGCCGCACTCGAAGCTGAAACCAAGGGCGCATGCCAAGACCGCCGACCTCGCTGGGCCGCGCGTCGCATAGCCGGCCAGTCTCGCTTCACTTATCTAGCGACAAAGCGGCACAAAGTGAAGTTCGGCCGGGCGACAGCGGGCGCGGCTTTTTTCACATTCGGTATTCGAGTGTATACATACATACGCATAGTATTGAGCAGCTCACTCCGAGCTAACCGGACGTTGATTTGCACGAGACAATTCCCACTTCCGAGAAAAATCTGCGCCGATCCGTACTGGGGTAACTGGCGGCTGGCATTGTGAGCAAATAAATACAAAAACTAGAGCTAGCACGGGCGGGGCGGCGTATTTACTTGATTCGAGCGTATTATAAACCCGTTTAAAAATCCCATTCTGTGATCACTTTTATATGGGGAAATATGGGCCCACACGCACAAAGTTGACATCAAAATTCGTGTCAACTAAATTGTACTAAATTTTGATTAATTTAACTTAATTTAATTTGATTTTAACGTTCCTATGTGATAGAGCTTAGTTAATTTTATATTGTGACACTTAATTTTCATTGTTTCCGTCAAATGTGACGCTCCCAAAATTTTTCTGTTGTTTAGTTGACATGCAGTTGACACGAATTTTTGCGATGTCAACTAGTGTGTGTGTGGGCCCTTTTGAACGATCACGCTTAACAACACGATGGAAGAAAAAAAATGTGCCGCTTGTTTTGATAAAAAATCCAACTTTTTGGTCGTCACGAAGCCCAAGTCTGGACTTTGCAGCGTAACCAGGAATGCTCCAGTATTATTATGCAAACGTTCCGGTATTTATTTACCAAAAAAATTGATGAAAACTTTCGACAAACAATCGCTAAGGTAGACTAGGCGCCGGTGCATATTAAAAAAATCATTCAAGTAGTGGTAAAATACTTCAAAGTGTGGGCGCCCGGAAGGAGTAAACAGGGGATCGCAATTTGTGACGCAAGCGGTGAAATCACGTCACGGCTATGTAGGATTACGAACTGACTACGTAAAAGTTCAGTTACGAGTGTTTACGTCACACGCACGGGGTGCGTGCATGCAGTCCGGGCAGGTGCGACACGCTTAACCGACGCGCTTGTTCACACGCACTGCCTAATTAGAAGGGCGGCACTAACAAAACGGCCTAGCTGAGCGGCGCGACGGCCGGCCGCAAGCCCATGCATGAGACGCACGTGCGGCCGCACGTCACACGGCCGCGTGAACACTGGTTGGCCCGCTGCCGCCGCAGGAAGGGCGGCAGAACGTCGCGCCGCGCCGGCCCAGCGCCGCGTTAGATTTTGCCGCTGCCCGTCTAGACGAGGGGACTGCGCATGCGCGTGCGACTGGCGGTGTAAAATTTGTTTGTGTTTTTGAGGAAACTGTGTTTTGGGTGTAAAATTGCTGTGTTTTGAGATTTTTTCTTTGAAAATGAAATGGGAGTTAGATTTTTTTAGCACCCTGTACTGGTTGATTTTATTAACACAAATGTTGTTGACTTGTAATGGAACTTTTTGAATATATATATATGCAGTTTCTGTGTTTTTTTACCAGGAAAATGGTATAACACATTGCTCATTTATAAATGCTTCTGTGATGATGTACCTGCTGAAAAAATGGCTTTTTATGTTGGTGTCATTTTGGCACCTGGCACCTTGTTTCTGCCACCTATTGGCACTATTTGTTCGGATGGCACCATGGTGCCATTTTTCCTGGTGCTTTTTCACCACTACTCATAACCATATTTATTTGGGAACTTCTGAACAAAAGTTAAAAACGTATTAAAACAAGTTTTTATTTAAAGGGTTCATTGAAAAACACACGTTTTTCCCACTCTACTTCCATCTACTGTATATTTTTTATAATTGCTGAGTTTCAATGGCAAATGCAGGCAGAAGGTAGAAGTGTAAAGTAAGGCTATCTACCATAAATGTTAAAACATATTTATGCATACTCGATAAATAGATATACTCGAGTACTGTGTAAATACATTTTCATTTCCTCCTGAAAAAATACCAGTACTCGCGTACTCGTGTACTTTAAGTACGATTACAGAAAATGTATTTTCAGGGGACATATAAAGTGCCATTTGACAGACAGAAAGTGATAAACATTGGACATTTTCCTGGGAAATACTTATCAGGAGCAAAAAACACACATTTTTGATGTATTTATTCCAGAGTAAAAATTGAAAAATAGTGACTGTTATGTTTTCTGTGCGAGAAAATACTTAGTTTTACATTTTCTGTGAGGAAAAATACTCACTTTTATGTTTTTGCCAGGAAAAAGTATTTTACTCATGTTTTTTACAGTGTAAAAATAATAAAATTACTTTACGTTTTCTGTACTCAGCTGTGAATAACATGAAAATACTTTACATTTGCGTTTACTTTGACAAAAGTTCAGTACTTTTAACAACTCTGGTATCTACAATCACCTAGTTTCTGCATTTCAGATTTGTTTCTTCCAGGCACTGTTACACGTAAGGCACATAGTGATGAAAATACGGAAATGGTTGCTAAATAGATGAGTTGATAAATACAGAAAATATACTTACGTAACATTTTACACCCATCGTCATTAATTTGCGTCAAAAATAGCATACATAACTTAAGGGGTGGTGAACTGGCAAATTTTTTAACAGGATTTGTATTCGCCAACCAACGGAAAAAACCTAGCGCAGTGACCGACCGCTCCACCGCACATAAAAACATCCGCCGCGCTACTAAATTGCTGAGCGCCAAGTGTGAAAATCAGTGATATGTTTATGAAAGTCGCTGAGTATGCTTGCAAATAAAACGGCAATTTTTGATGGAAAAATATGTGCAACATCATTGAGTGAATTCTAGATAACGTTTTAAAATAGTGGGTCTAGAGCTTCATTCTACCGGAATCCAGGAGCGAGGTACCCTGTTTCGACCGTTATCAACAGACAGGGTTTTTGTGAGAGTACCACGGAGTAGCAAGAAAAACTGTCTGTGTTTTCGAAAAATCAGCTGCCCAAAAGCATCGTAATGTGAACGCGCGCGGCGGCTTAGTTCACCTGATAAAAGCGTCGCGGTATTATACTGATTAAAAACCGAAACAAGCTTCACTACCGTATATACTCGAATAAGTCCCCCCTTCCAAAAATTGCCCCCTCGAATAACTCCCCAGTCAAAAAAGTCTGACGAAACAATAAAAGACCCCTGGGGACTTATTCGAGGAAATACGGTAAGTCGTTTCCACTCACCAAAACAATTCACAGCTGACCACCGGCACGTGCCGTTTTGTAGATGTCGGGCAAATCGAACAGGGAGTAGAGCGCCACGGCCGCCTGGCCCACCCGCCCGCCGGATTTACGACCGGCCAAGGAAGCCGCCTGTGGATGAAATTGTTGCGATTGGGGCGGGGTGTTCGGAAAAAAACGGTGTAAATTATGTTTAATTATATGAATTTGATGATATACTCGGATGACATTACGCCGTACATTTTCCCGGAGGAAACACTCCATCATGACGTCATCACTTCGTCTTCATCACGCCTTCCATAAGTTCTCGGCTGGCCGTCTGCCAGCCGAAGACATAACTCCTATCTGTTTGTAGAGTATCGTGTCTGCCGAGTATACACGGGTGCGGCAATTTAGACGGACCCCATAAAGTTTTGAATAACTTGTCACTGGGCAGTCGGATTAACGTCAAATTTTAGGTCAACATTAACAACTAGATAGGAAAGGAGCCCGGAAAATATGGCTGCGATAGCTCCACTCGATCTCAAGTTTTTCATGAAACGCGTAATCGTCACTTTTCCACCACCCAGCTTTATGACCAATTACGCAAGCGCCCGCCGATTTCATTATGGGCATAGCGAATTGGTGGCGGGCGTGCACGCATTTAGGCATGCAGCTGCGAAAAGAATATCAGAAAAAAACCCTGAAAAAACAATCTGATCCCGGTCCCGGGAAGTCAATCCCGTTTGAACGATATCACAAGGTGGTGGAAAAGTGACAATTACGCGTTCGCATGAATAACTTGTGAACGAGTGGAGCTATCGAAGCCATATTTTCAGGGCTCCTTTCCGATTTAGTTGTTAATGTTGACCTAAAATTTGACGTTAATCCGACTACCCAGTGACAAGTTATTCAAAACGTTATGGGGTCCGTCTAAATTGCCGCACCCTGTATGTAATTATCATTATATGAAGCAAAAAACTTATATGATTAGAATTTTGCCTGGGTGGGACTACAACCTACAGTAATACCTAGAGTTTTTTGCTGAATGTAATGCAGTGGAATTGCAGCTGCTACATTCTGGACACAGTGTAGTTTCTTACGTCAAATTCAATTGAATACACAGTGCGCGAACTTCAAATCCACTTTGAATACACAGTGCAGTCCCATCAGTTTAGTTAAAACATATTTGTAACCCTGCGTTACGGTTAAATTTCTTAACCTTCTTCTTGGAAACATTGTTTGAATTTTTAATTGAGATTCCTCAAAAATATATTAACAGGTATTTTTAAACAGGACTAAACCGTCCGAGTTGATCAAACTATGTATTCAGCGCATCCCTACTATTGTGAATCGACACCGAAAAAAAGCGGTCGCCCGATTCAAAAGACTGAGGCCTTCTCTGCATGTTTACCCGGTGTGCATGTTGACCCTTATTTTCACTCAAAATCGCTAATTTCCATACCTTTTTATAGATTTTTTCCTTCAAAATCACTAGTTCATGTGTTTTATTGTCTTTTTTCAGCTATTTTTTGTAGGGTATGTGCTTATATACCCATTTTTAGTATTTTTCACCTACTTTTTGCGATTTTTTGACCTTTTTTCTACATCACAAAAAGCCTATATATTGGACCCCCAAACCCCATAATTTTTTTCCAGCTATCTATCCTTCCAAAGGAGCGATTAGCTATATATCCAACCCCCTGGAGGGTCAAAATCTAGAATACCCCCGACATGCACAGCGGGTAAACATGCACAGAGGCACAGGCCCATTCAAAACGCCATCAAAGAAGCCACCTTTGCAAAGTCGACGGCGACGCAATTGGCGCCGGCGCGCTTGGCCGTGACGGCGACGGTGTGCAGCGGGGACATGGGCCCGTCGCCCAGGCCGACCAGCACGATGGCGAGCGGCAGCGCGGCCGCCTCGGACAGAGCCCAGTGCAGCGAGTCGCAGTTGAAGTCGACCACCTGGAACATGGAATAGATGGGCGCTTGAAGATACTTGTAGGTAGAATTACTTTTGTAACTATCATTTCAAAAACGTTATTGTGTAATGCAAATAAGTAGTCTTGGAATGCATGCGTTACCTACAAGTTGCAATTTCGACTAATGGTAGCCCACACACACTGTTGACACACACACTAGTAGTAAACACCTTCCCGGTCAGGTCCGGCACCCTATTATTGATTTCACTTCGGGAAACTGAAGAGCGAAGCGGGAAAGTTTTCGTTTTCTACTTTCCCACTTGCGAAACTGGCCCCATATTTCTATTCCAACATGAAAGACCTCATGCCATTGCATCAGCCATATAGGTAATCCACACCAACTCAAGCCAACCTGGGCGTCGGTGAGCACGATGAGCAAGTGGTAGAGGTCCTCCTGGTCGGTGCCGGCCAGGCTGCACGTGCGTCTGATCACCGGCGCCAGCAGCGTCGGCCCCGAGCCCAGACGGCCGCTCCGGCACGTGTCCAGGTAGCTGGGGGGTTGGTGCATGTGCATATGTGTGTGTGTGTGGTGAGGTGTGTAATTACGCATGTGCATTATATTACTGTAAAAAAATCAATTTTTATGTCAAGTTGTTGCATATAGGTATGTATTTTGTTATCCTTCGTTAAACGTTTGTGACCAGGGTTGGTTTTATAAAAATCATTTGTATACAAATTGTATAAAAATTGTATAAAAATGTACTTTATTTTTATTTTATTCTTGTTTCATTTTATTTTATTCCAAAATAATAATAAAATAATAAAATGGACCATTTTACAAAAATTTTACAGAAATTTTACAAAAAATCAGAATCTTGCATACAAGGTCAGAAAAATGTGACAATTAGACCTAAACATGAAAAACGTGTGACAAATTTTTACATTACTTTGCAAAAGTTGCATGCAGTAGGTATTGTTAGCTAGTTGCAAGTGTCAAGTTACAATTATCGATAAGAATGGTTGCATTTTCAGTAGAAGGATTACTGGAGTGTGCTGGGCGCATTTGTAAAACATCATGCAAAGTGTCAATTGTCATGACAAATTTAGTAAAGACTCAATTGGCATCTCAACTGTAAAGCAAAGTATAATTGTCATGAAAAATGTCATGCAGAGTGTAAATTGTGTATCTAAACCTTATGTTTTGGTATCCAAACCTTATATTTTGGTATCCAAATCTTATGTTTTTGGATCCAAATGTTCACATAATATTTGGTTACAAAAGATAAGATTTGGATACAATTTGCTTTACAGTTTCCACTTTAATTTATATTTGTCATGACAATTGACACTTTACTTAACATTTTCATGAAAGTTGACACTTTCCATTCCATTTCATAAGACATTTTGACACTTTACATGGCTTAGGACTGCCCCAGCTATGCGAATGAACAGGTTGCACTATAAACAACAGAAAAAAATTTTTACAAAAAATATGAATTTTTACAAAAAAAATTTACAAAAATATGAATTTGTATACAATTTTACAAAAATTTAACAAACATTCAAATTTTTATACAATTTTTATTTATATATAGAAATTTTCCATTTTTTTAAATATTATTTTATTCTTCAATTTTCCATTTTATTTTTATTTTATTTTTATTCTTTTCTGAGATTTTGCCAACCCTGTTTGTGACCGGTTACCGTCGGACCGCATGCTATGCATTGACGTCATCGTTAATAAAATTAACATTGCTACAAAAAGAGAGAAAACGATTCAGTATAAAAACAATGTCCCGTGTACGCCACGCTGCCTTTTTAAAATTTTTATTTTTATTTTGTGAAAGTGCACGCTTAAGTAAGTACCCTGCTCGCGTGTTGTCGACTAAGACTAGGGTTGGCCGATGTTTTTTTAAACGTTTTTTTATTTTAAAAAACACGTTTTTTAAGAAAAAACATGACATCCGAAATGTTTGTTTTTTAAACATCAGCCGAAATTTTTAGTACTAAGCACTAGGTATTTTGCGAAGTTTTTGCCCTCTAGCGCAAAATTTCACACACAAATTGATATTGGTGGTTGTTTTCATTGATTTTGTAGCATTTTTAGTACCAAAGCATCCATTTCTATGTGCTACCATGGGTAAATAAGCCGTCATATGTTGCTGTAGTATATAATATTCAGGTAATGTGCTTCCATGTACCTCCACAGTGAGTAAAATCACTCCCAAAGTAACAACCTCCTTTTATCACCTTGTTTGATCACTATTCCGTGCCAAACTTCACTTGAAGTCACGAACATTCGACTATAAGGCATTATATGAACATGTTGACAAAAATTGACATTTTTGACACAAATCACCACGTATAACGCGATCCCAGGACTCCACAGCCATTATATGGTCATATATAACATCACAGAGTATTGCCACTTGTCTGATATACCTATATATGTTGACACAAGGCCATATCTGGGAGCTTTAAAAAAACATGGACTTGAAAAAAACGTTTGTTCCAACCCTAACTAAGACATATGTAACTCATTTTGAACGCATGCTTTGCGGTCCACCGAATATATGTGAGATTGCAAAAAATCTGCAAAATACCTATTCAGTACTGCAAATTTTGATAGCAGCAAATCACACCAGAAGGCAAACGTACCCACTCAAAAGAAAGTTCACATTTTGTTCATAAAGATCATAGCGACGAAATGAAACAACACAAAACGAACCGCTCAGCCGCCTGAGTAAACGAATCGCATTCATGGATGATAATCTCAGCGTCGTGGCTGTTCGTCTCGAGCACGCTGCGAAAGCAGGACATTTCCAATAGATTCGGCTGCTTGACCATCGAACCACTGGGGGCAGTCCCGCACCCTGTAAGATGCTCTGTAAAATGTCAAATGTCATGCAAAGTGTCAAAACTCATGTGAAATGCCCTGCAAAATTGCAAACTTTTTGCGATTTTACAGGACATTTTACATGACTTTTGACACTTTGCATGACGTCTGACATTTTACACGCATTTTACAGGGTCTGGGACTGGCACCTGGTGTCCGTGAAACGAGTGTTGGCTGAGAACGCCATCAGCCTGATAACGCCGTCCGAAGCGCCGTTGAACTGTTCTAGTGCCGAGCCGAATGTTGTCAGCGCCTGGGGACGTGGCCAGGGACGATGACTTTAAGATTACCGTAACTCCTCGAATAAATCACCCTCAAACCACACTGCCTACTAATAACTTTCCCCTGTTAGCCAAGTGAGGGAAAAATAACCACCCTAACAGGGACGTATCCAGGATTTTTGAGCGGGG
This sequence comes from Sphaerolaimus hirsutus, assembly GCA_964036195.1. Taxonomy (NCBI): domain Eukaryota; kingdom Metazoa; phylum Nematoda; class Chromadorea; order Monhysterida; family Sphaerolaimidae; genus Sphaerolaimus; species Sphaerolaimus hirsutus. The sequence continues at coordinate 9,742,006 of OZ038451.1, forward strand.
GGGGGGCTGTTTGTTTACGGAGGCCGGCGAGGGGGGGGGGCTCAGTCCCCCCCCCTCAAATTTGAGCTACATAGTTGCGGAATGGCGCCATGGCGCAGGCGCCATATTAGTAGGCGCCACGCCATGGCGCCATTGTCGCTGGCGCCAGCGCCATGGAATGCTGTATATATATGTAAATATACATACAAAACAGCAAAAAGCAGAACATTGAGTGTATTTATAACGATTTGTGGCCACCTGGAGCCAATTCGATAATAATAGGTCATGTGTGGTGAAGAATGCACGCTTGCGCGCAAAATTTTTTAAGCTGACGTTGAAAAAGTCGCATTTTCTGGTCACTTTCTGGTCTCGCGCCGGGAAGAGGGGGGGGGGGCTGCAGCCCCCCCCCCGCCCCCCCTGGATACGGCCCTGCACCCTAATAACTCCCATTCTTTTTGACGGGTGGAGATTAGGGTGTCAACTTTCCGTTTTCCGTTTCCGCTTTCCGCAGGCAAATTTTTTTCCGTTTCCGTTGCCGTTTTCCGGCAAAAAGTTTTTGTTGACACCCTAGTGGAGATGTCACATGTAAAAAACTAAAAAAACAGGTATTCTTTGCAGACGTTATTCTCTATTGATATTCTTCATATTGATTTCATTGGTTGAATTGGGTGAATTGGCATTCAGACTTAACCTGGGGCCAGTTCCGCAAGTAGACAAGTTAAGAGTTAAAAGTTAAGAGTTGAGTTAAAGGTTAAAAGTTGAGTCAAAAGTTGAGTTAAATGTTAAGAGTTGAGTTAAAGGTTAAAAGTTCAGTCAAAAGTTGAGTTAAATGTTAAGAGTTGAGTTAAAGGTTAAAAGGTGAGTGAAAAGTTGATTTAAAAGACAAATGGGTCATTCGTTGCAGAAGCGCAATACGCTGATCTTCAATCATATTTTGTCCCCGCACGGCCATTTTGAAACAATGTTCCGCGATTTTTTTTTAGCGATAATTTTTTTGGATACGTTATTTTCAAATGTCGTGCATACAACATTGGCAGCATGCCAGCGAACAGCCGTATCAATACCAATTTCACATTTTTATTTTTTTACCATCATTTTCCACTTGTCTCTTAACTCTCAACTCTCAACTCTCAACTCTTAACTCAACTCTTAACTCAACTTTTAACCTTTAACTCAACTCTTAACATTTAACTCAACTTTTAACTCAACTCTTAAATTTTAACTTTTCTCTTAAACTTTAACTTTACTCTTAACTCGCCATTTGTCATTTTACTCAACTCTTAACTTTTAACTCTTAACTTGTCCACTTGCGGAACCGGCACCTGATCATGCACTTTACTGAAACTTTGGTGAAAAAATACCTCCTATGGGGACTTACCGTATTACCTCGAAATACTCCCATGGGGGTTTCTTATTTCGCCAGCAAAATTTGAGGGGGGGGGGGGGTTAATTCGAGGGGAGGGGGGATAATCCGAGGTAATACGGTATTCGAGGATTGACGATATTTGGTCAAAACACTTGATACTCAGTCAGCATATTTAAAAAAGCTGTATATCCAATGCGATTCACAATTGAAACCCTTGACGAAAAAGTCAAATTCATGTAAGTTCATCGGAAACGGAAAAAATTGCTCAACCTTGTAGTACGGGTTGTTGGCTCCGCGACTGCCGGCGACGAAATGCAATGAACGAGCTCCGAACGTGCGTCGACCCTGCCATTCGTTACTCGCTGCGAAAAGTGAAAGGGTAACGTAAATTCTCTAATAATACGACAGTCGTATTATTATTTTCAGCACATTTTTAGGTGTCGTACTATTGGAGATGTCGCATTAATCGAGAGTGTCGTATTATATTTTTCATCAAATCAACAACGTCACTGTCCACATAACTCAAACGTGAGCATGACATAGTAAAGCAATAAACATGGTAAATAGTGGCGGTTGTGATGTGGCTGGTGCTCTTGCGAACTGCCCAGCGACTTTTGTGAACCGACAGCCACCGCGTTGTCCAAAAGCGCCGAATACGCGGCTTCCGCAGATTGCCACATCGTTACGTTGTTTTTCATTTTTTTCTAAGGTGTCGCACTATTGGAGAGTGTCGCGTTATTCTCACACAACGTGCCCAAACCTGTCGCACTATTGGAGATGTCGTATTATTGGAACACTGTCGCCGAATTAGAAAATTTACGGTATAACATTGATTTAGGTACATACAGGGGTGGGCATCTTCAGTTACCGCTGGGAAAATGCGATAGATTGAGCTACGGTTGAGCTATCAGAATGAAATTTTAACACAATGGAGTAGACTCCATAGGACACCTATTCTGAAGTTTGCAACCCAAACGGCAACATTTTGGGTGAATTGTGGAACACACGGTTTTTGGTGTAATTTTGTGACTTGGCGTCACCCATAGGATAAATCGAGGGTGGCATTTGAGGGGGGGGGGGATCATCGGTCGTTGGTGTCGTCCCATTCTGTCGTACATCGGCCGATTTTGATGCCCTTTGAGTATGTTGTGGTCGGGGCTACTACCAAATTCTTTTTTTACTCGAATAGTCCCCCAGTCCCGAGATAAGGGGGGTGAAGTCACAAAATTACACTAAAAACTGTGTGTTCCACAACTCCTCCAAACTGTGGCCGTTTGGGTTGCAAACTTCAGCATAGGTGTCCTATGGAGTCTACTCTATTGTGTTAAAATTTCATTGTGATAGCTCAACTGTAGCTCAAGCTATCGCGTTTTTCCAGCGGTAACTGAAGATGCCCACCCCTGTACTTGTCAACCTACAACAGGCAAACACTGTGAACCAATGAGTCCACAAAGCAGTTGACGTCGCAAATAAATATCAACTGGATATCAACTAAATAACACAAAAAAAAATTTGAAGCATCAATCGCACAACAGAAAAAAATGAAAATGGCGACAGTGAAGTGACACGACACAAATTTAACTAAAATACCGTATTTCCTCGAAATACCCCCTCCCCTCTCGAGACCACTATGAAACAATCACCCCCCCTCGGAATACCCCCCCAGATTGAGTGTAAAGAGTACGTACATGACAAATACTGCAGTTTGTGTTCTGCGTAGTGCAGAACACACCTTAAAACAATGTCGTAATCACGTTAGAGCAGTGTTTATACCATCTACGTTTACTACTATTAGTCTACAGGAGTCTATACATGTCAGTTATTGATGCATTTTTCTACCCCAGTGTACAGCACAAACGACGATTTTGATCTAGGATTTGAAAAAATTTCTGGCGAAATAATAACCCCCCTCGTTTAACCCCCCCCCCCCTCTCGGGACCACTATGAAACAATCACCCCCGGGGGGGGGGGTTATTTCGAGGAAATACGGTATGCCCTATCACTCAGGAAACTTGAAATCATACAATCAACCAAAACCCAGTTGACACCAATTTCGATGTCAACTACCAAACTCAGTACCCCCAAAAACAACTCACCACTAAAATCGACGGCCACCAAAAACCGGCAGCAAGACCTCAAGCCCGCCTCCGCAAGAGCCGCAGCCACGCCGGCGGGCGACTCGAGTTTGTCGGCGAGCGCGGGCAGGCTGAGCGGGGCGGCGGGGCGGCCGGCCAGGGTCATGCCCGCCAGGCGGCGGCCAGAGGATAGTCGGACGGAGGACATCGAGTAGGTCTGAGATGTTTGGGTGGGTGTTTGAGAGAGGGATAGGGAAACTGTGTGAATGATGTATTTACTCGAATAGTTCCTCTGGGTAACTATTTTTTGTCGGACCTTTATGAGTTGGGACTATTCCGCTGGGGGAATTATTATTTCAGCAAAATTTCCAGGCGTGTTTCTATCACACTACATCCACATGTGGTCCACATCCAAAATGTCCCGTCACCGTTGGTAGTGCACATTTGACTGCATTTTTTCACATCGGATGTGCTTAATCTGTTCTCGATGAATCAAACCAGACACAGCTCCTTTGCTTGCTCTGAATTCATCGACTTTAAAAAACTATATCTGCATTACCCTTTTTCCATCAACTGTGGGGGGGGGGTATTCAAATGGGGTAAGTATTTTTACCTCACCCGCCACACTGTAGGAGGGAAATATTCAAGGCAGTAATTATTCGAGTGGGGGAATTATTTTTCCTCACTCGTCTCACACGGGGGGAATATTCAAGTGGGTAACTTTTCAAGTGAGGTTCAATTATTCGAACAAACACGTTATTACACAAGACCCACTCACATCCTGCACGCGATCCCCATGCCCGTGGTCGAGCTCCAGCTGGGCGTCGGCGCAGGCGGCCTGGTCGGCGGCGGCGCGGGCGCCCGCCGCCGTCAATTGCGACTTGGTGCGCTCGTCGCGCTGCCACGCGGCGAACAGCATAGCGCCCACAACCAGCGCGGCCAGGGGGCAGTCCCGGACCCGGTAAAGTGCTATGTAAAGTGTAAAGTGTCAGGTAAAGTGTCAGTCTTATGTTTATCCCTTTCTGTTTGGCAAAATGACATTTTCTGTCCGTAAAAATACGTTGTCTGTACTCGCGTACTGTCTGCAAGTACTGCTACTGGTATTTTTTCCGTGAGGAAACGTAAACGTATTTACGCACTGCTCAAGTATACGGATTTATCGAGTAAACGTAAATAGGTACGTTTCACAACTATCGTAAAATCAATGAGTTGCCATTTCGCGGGGCATTTTACATGACATTTGACACTTTGCATGACATTTGACACTTTACAGGGCATTTTACAGGGTCCGGGACTGGCACCAGGTACAGCACCAAGGCCAGGCCCAGCATTGTTTCTCTGGAAAAATATTTGTGTTCGTTACAGTGGTGGTAAATAGGAATGGATGCTGAGAAAAACGCTCGCAAGATGGTCGTAAAGCGTTCGGGCCCATAAAGAAACGCATAAACGAGACCGGTGAATGAATATCTAAGTGAAGGTTTGCTCTGCTCGCTTTGCGGCTAGGCTAATGCCGTAAATACGCAAAGCCGCGACACATTTAGCCCGCTTCACGTCAAGAAAATGTCATGTTCAAGTGTGTAGTAGTTGATTGAACTTGAAGTTTATAGCAAGTCAACCAATTTAAATACAGCACATTGGACAAATGACAAGACTAAGGCGCTCATGGAAATATTTCCTTGCCATATTTATCATTCGATCTTAACTTGACCATGTGATTTGGCTCTGCAGAGTTTAGCACATTTTATCCGGTTGGATGTCAATTAACCAAATAAAATAGTTACCGTAAATCTAGGGGGGTTCAATAATACATAAATAGCGCCATTGTACTAATCAATCAGTCACTGCCAGTTGTGCTTTGTTTCATGGACACATCTAAACCCATCACACATCTAAATCCGCCACCCATCTAATTCTACCCATCACACATCTAGGATAAAGAGATTAGCGTAAAATATTATTTGAAACACCCGCCTTACAGGGGGCGGCAAACACGAAAGCATAGACCTGTATGCCTTTGTGTTTAACTAGCAGGATTCTCTCCGACCTTCGGTCGGGTTTTGTGGTTCTCTACAATTAATACCATTGGAGAAAATATGATACTTTAGTTAAGTTTGCCCACATGCTAGGCATGTGTTTTGAAATGCGGTATGTAATCTACCAACAATAACAAGACCAATACCAAAGATGCAATGTTTTGGAATGGATTTTTGTAAACTTCTGTAAAATGGTTGGGCATGAAACTCGGTAGTAAAATGTAGACAGTTTGCGATTTGGTATGATGGTGTGCAGTGTGCATTCTGTGTGGTATAGGTTTTGTGATATGATAGTGTGGTTTTTGCAAGGTGTCAAACTTTGTTGTAATCTTCAATTGGTTACATTTGTGCTTTGCTGTTCTTTTTGTGTTTGTAAATCCTTGTGGTATAAATTGTAGAGAACCACAAAACCCAACTGAAGGTTGGAGAGAATCCTGCTATAGGTACCCACTACTCAGAGGCTTGCAAAAACTGACACCCCAATGGGGACCCCCTCCAAATGGCACCCCCTGGGGAACCTCCCAAAAGTGGCACCCCCTGGGAACCGCCCAAAAATGGGACCCCCTAGGGCCCCACAAATATGGCACCACCTGAGGACCACCAAAAAATGGCACCTCTTAGGGACCCCCCAAAAATGGCACCCCCTTGGGACCCCCCAAAAATAGCACCCCCTGGGGACCCCCCAAACATGGCACCCCCTAGGAACCCCCACAAAAATGGCACCCCCTGGGGACCCACCCAAAGTTGGCTCCCCCTGGGGACTCTACAAAACCCAACTGAAGGTTGGAGAGAATCCTGCTATAGGTACCCACTTCTCAGAGGCTTGCAAAAACTGACACCCCAATGGGGACCCCCCTCCAAATGGCACCCCCCGGGGAACCCCCCAAAAGTGGCACCCCCTGGGAACCGCCCAAAAATGGGACCCCCTAGGGCCCCAGAAATATGGCACCCCCTGAGGACCACCAAAAAATGGCACCCCTTAGGGACCCCCCAAAAATGGCACCCCCTTGGGACCCCCAAAAATAGCACCCCCTGGGGACCCCCCAAACATGGCACCCCCTAGGAACCCCCACAAAAATGGCACCCCCTGGGGACCCACCCAAAGTTGGCTCCCCCTGGGGACTCTCCAAAAATGGCACCCCCCTGGGGACCCCCCCCCCCAAAATGGCACCCCCTATGGACCCCCCCACAAAAAAAAATATAGCACCCCCTGAGGACCACCAAAAAATGGCACCCCTGGGGACCACCCAAAAAATGGCATCCCATGTGGACCCCCTTGAAATGGCACCCCCATATGTACCTCCAGAAAATGGCACCCCCTGGAGACCCCCCAAAAATGGCACCCCATGGGGACCCCCTCTAAATCCTGTAAACACAGCCCCTAGTTTGGAAACTCCTGTAAACTCAGCCCCTAATTTGGAAAATGGTATGAATATTTCAAAAAATCACTATCATCAATCCACAAATGCATCAATTCACAATTTTCAATTTTTTAGCCCCAGGGGTTAGACTTAAAAAGTTATGGTAATGTAGAGTAGAAATGGAGTGCACATTTCAAATCACTGCAATAAAAAACCCACAAATGCATCATTTCACAAATTGAAAGTTTTTGTGCCCAGGGGTTCATTATCAGGGTTTTAGTAATGTGGTGTCAAAATGGAGTGCATATTTGAAATCGCTACAATCAGAAACCCACAAACACATCATTTCATGATTTGAAAATTTTTGGCCCTGGGGGTTCATTTTCAGGGTTATGGTAATGTAGTGTCAAAATGAAGTGCATATTTCAAATCAAGGCAATCAAAAAGCCACAAATGCATCATTTCACAATTTCTAATTTATTAGCCCCATGGGTTCAATTTAAGGCTTACAGTAATGTAGAGTTGAAATTGAGTCATTTCAAATCAGTGCAATTAGAAACCTGCAAAATGCATCATTTCACAATAAGAAATTTTTGGGTCTAGGGGTTCAATTTCAGGGTTTTAGTAATGTAGTGTCAAAATGGAGTGCATATTTGAAATCACTACAATCAGAAACCCACAAATGCATCATTTTATGATTTGAAAGTTTTTGGCTTAGGGGGTTAATTTTTATGGTTATGGTAATGTAGTGTCAAAATGAAGTGTGATTTCACAAATTGAAAGTTTTTGGCTCCAGAGGTTCATTTTCAGGGTTATGGTTATGTAGTTTTCAGGGTTATGTAGTGTCAAAATGGATTGCATATTTCAAATCAGTGAAATTAGAAACCCACATCAAATCATTTCACAATTTCTAATTTTTTAAGCCCTGGGCATATTTGAAATTGCTACACTCAGAAACCCACAAATCCATCATTTTATGGTTTGAAAGTTTTTGGCCCAGGGGGTTCATTTTTAGGGTTATGGTAATGTAGTTTCAAAATGAAGTGCATATTTCAAATGAGTGCTATCAGAAACCCGAAAATGCATCATTTCTCAAATTGAAAGTATTTGGCCCCATGGGTTCATTTTTAGGGTTATGGTAATGTAGTGTCAAAATGGAGTGCATATATCAAATTGGTGCAATCAGAGACCCAAATTTGAAATCAGTGCAATCAAAAACCCAAAAATGAATGATTTCACAAATTGAAATTTTTTGGCTCCAGAGGTTCATTTTCAGGGTTATGGTTATGTAGTTTTCAGGGTTATGTAGTGTCAAAACAGAGTGCATATTTCAAATCAGTGCAATTAGAAACCCACATTGGATCATTTCACAATTTCTAATTTTTTAAGCCCTGGGCATATTTGAAATTGCTACACTCAGAAACCCACAAATACATCATTTTATGGTTTGAAAGTTTTTGGCCCAGGGGGTTCATTTTAGGGTTATGGTAATGTAGTGTCAAAATGAAGTGCATATTTCAAATGAGTGCTATCAGAAACCCGAAAATGCATCATTTCTCAAATTGAAAGTATTTGGCCCCATGGGTTCATTTTTAGGGTTATGGTAATGTAGTGTCAAAATGGAGTGCATATATCAAATTGGTGCAATCAGAGACCCAAATTTGAAATCAGTGCAATCAGAAACCCAAAAATGAATGATTTCACAAATTGAAAGTTTTTGGCTCCAGAGGTTCATTTTCAGGGTTATGGTTATGTAGTTTTCAGGGTTATGTAGTGTCAAAACAGAGTGCATATTTCAAATCAGTGCAATTAGAAACCCACATTGAATCATTTCACAATTTCTAATTTTTTAAGCCCTGGGCATATTTGAAATCGCTACACTCAGAAACCCACAAATCCATCATTTTATGGTTTGAAAGTTTTTGGCCCAGGGGGTTCATTTTAGGGTTATGGTAATGTAGTGTCAAAATGAAGTGCATATTTCAAATGAGTGCAATCAGAAACCTGAAAATGCATCATTTCTCAAATTGAAAGTATTTAACCCCATGGGTCCATTTTGAGGGTTATGGTAATGTAGTGTCAAAATGGAGTGCATGTATCAAATCAGTGCAATCAGAAACCCAAATTTGAAATCAGTGCAATCAGAAACCCAAAAATGCATCATTTCACAAATTGAAAGTTTTTGGTCCCAGTGGTTCATTTTCAGGGTTATGGTAATGTAGTGTCAAAATGAAGTGCATATTTCAAATGAGTGCAATTAGAAACCCGAAAATGCATCATTTCTCAAATTGAAAGTATTTGGCCCCATGGGTTCAATAACGGGTTATGGTAATGTAGTGTCAATGGAGTGCATATATCAAATCAGTGCAATCAGAAACCTAAATTTGAAATCAGTGCAATCAGAACCCCAAAATTGCATCATTTCACAAATTGAAAGATTTTGGCCCCAGTGGTTCATTTTCAGGGTTATGGTAATGTAGTGTCAAAATGGAGTGCATTATATATCAAATCAGTGCAATTAGAAACCCACAATGCATCATTTCACAATTTGAAAGTTTTGGCCCCATTTTGGGTTCAATTTCAGGGTTATTGTAATGTACTGTCAGAATGGAGTGCATATTTCAAATCATTGTAATCAGTAACCCACAAATGCATTATATCACAATTTATATTTTTTAGCCCTGGGGGCCTCACTTAAGGATTATGGTAATGTTATTGTTAACTCCCATAAACTCAGCCCCTAATTTGGCAAACACCCATCAACTCAACTCCCAAAAACTCGGCCTCTAATTTGTGAACTTGTGTCAACAGCCCCTTATTTTTAAACTTCTGTCAACTCAACCCTAATTTATAAACACCCATCAACTCAACCCTGAATTGTAAACTCAGCCCCTAAAAACTCAAGTCAACCCCCTATACATGTGCAATTGCATTCTTGGGAAGCAACTTTGCCATCTACTAACCCTGTTTGTCAAGATTGTGGATCGTGTTTGTAAAGGGCATTTGTACTAATAAATAGTGACTGAATTGTGTGCAAAAACACACACGAATTGGGCACAATGAGGCCTGCGATTGTGCCTCCTATCTTTTGCATTGAAGCATCCTTAGCGTGCAGTTCTCTCGAAATTGTATAGGTGGAGATACCCACTGTAGAGCGGGCGTGTCGAATAATGGCCCCACACACGCTAGCTGACATCGACACCAAATGTCAACTGGTTCACAGCCCAATACAAAGGTTGTATTTGAACGTGGTTCGTCGGATCGTCAGCAAGCTTTTTATTGGGATGGGAACCAGTTGACATTTGGTGTCGATGTCAACTAGCGTGTGGAGGGGGGGCATTATCACCATCCTCCAACCAAATTCGGGCGCGCTGATGATGGAAACAATGCATGGTGCCAGCGCCGCTGAATAATGAGCTATGTTTGGTTGAATGATAGACGTTGATCGATCCAACATGTAGATAATCGCTGTTTATCCGCAGACTCTGTCTAGATGTGTAATGGGTTTGGATGTGTAGCGGCACAGGTTCGTTTCATGCTACATAGCAGTTTTCTTAACTACGGACAGTTTGACCTATGCCTGTCGACATGGCGTCATGAAATGCATAGTAACAGAGATAACTTACGAGTAGAGATGTACCTAATCGCGAATGAGGTATAAATAGTAACAGCTGATTTGTATTAAAACCTATCAAATATTCAATTGGCGTATTGAACGGAAGCCTTTCTTAGCATTTATTAAATATTTAGTGAGTTACATATTCATGAATATGTATCTACCTATATCTAAATATGAAGGGTGTGCTTCTAAAAGTACCGATCTACAAATTTTTCAAATTTGAGTTAGGACCATTTTTGGGGTCCCCATAAAAATGCGCTTCAAAAATATATATAATATGTGGGGGGTGCGAAATTCAATTTTGAGATATGGGGGGTCGAAAAAAGCAAAAAAATCGCAAAATACAGTTTTTGAAATTTTAAAAGTACCGATCTACAAGCTTTTTCAGCTTTTGTGTCTTTAAAAGTACCGATCTACACACTTTTTTCAAAATTGTTCTTTTAAATGTACCGATCTGCACATTTTTTTTGTGCTTCTAAAAGTACCGATGTCAGATCGGCGTCCTGCTGCGCAAAAACTCATTTTGTGCTTTTTTATTATGGGTAAAAGTACCGATCTACAGCTTTCTGATTTTGTGCTTTAAAAAATACCGATCTACACGTTATTACCAATTTGTTCCTTTAAAATGTACTGTACTGCAAAAATACAATTCCCTAAATTTTATATAGCTAGTGATATGTGTATAATCAATGATTATACCCATGCATGTGGATACCCAACAATATGGCCGAAATACCCTTACCCAAAATTCCCATACCCAATACCCATGTATGGGTATTGCATGCTCCAAACTTTCAATCGCGATTATCTCAAAATCGATTTTTTGTAGATCGGTACTTTTAGAAGCACACCCTTCATATCCACGCTGACAGCCTGTCTATTGTCAAGACATGCACATGCTGATTACTGCAGGAACGTAGCCAGGGTTTTTGAGCGGAGGTGGATTGTATACAGAACTCGGCGAACGGGGGAGGGGCGCCCCCCCTAAAATTTGACCAATGTAGTAAGAGAATGGCATGGCACCATGGCGCTGGCGCCATGCCATGGCGCCATTGGCGTTGGCATAGGCGCCATGGACCGCTGTATATGTACCGTATTTACTCGAAATAACCCCCCCGGGGTGATTGTTTCAGAGTGAGAATTTTTGAGGGAGGTTAAACGAGGGGGGTATTTCGGGGGGGGGGGGGGCTTATTATTTCGCCAATGAAATTCCAGTACTAAATTGTCGTCTGTAACGTACGTAGATGTAAAAAACTCAACAATAATCGCTATATATGAGTCTATTGACTTTTAAAAGTATGTAACACTGTTCTAACGTAACAATTCATTGTTTTTGTTTTGCAGTTTTGTCAGATACGTTCTCCGTACACTCAAATGGGGGGGGGGGTATTTCGAGGGGGGCTAATAAATTCATGGTGCTCATTTTGAGGGGGGTATTTCGAGACGGGGGTATTTCCAGGAAATACGGAATGTATTTTCAATACATAAACACGTTTGAGACGCTGACGCCAACACATTTAAGGCTGTTGCGACCGCTGAGTTTAAAAAGACCTGTCATGTGATCAAAAATGCGCGCGGCGCGCAAATTTTTTGAAAATCACTGTAAAAATCGGTCCCGAAATCATGATTTAGTGCCCGTTTCTACTATTAACCGGGAAGGGGGGGTGTGTGGCCACCCCCCCCACCCCCCCAACTGGCTACATCCTTGGATTACAGCGTCTCCATACTTTACTCGAGCACTTTTCCAGTGGCTAAATTAATCCAGTTGTATATACTTGGGCAACGTCGCACGCAAAATGTCGGAGCAAATAAAATCACACCGCAGTGCAATGGGAATGAGATTTTGCAGAAAATGCACTGCGCGTCGCTTCAAATTGGGATTCACTCCCACGCTTGAAGGGGCTAGTCAATAAATAACTGCGTTAGCCGTTATAAAGTATCAAACTTAAAAAGGCTGAATATTCTAGCAAAGTGGGCAGTGGTAAAAAAAGCGGCGCCGCACTTTAGCACAAGCAGCACGAGATAAACACAGCTCCTTTCATGAACTGAAACGGAAGTTACGTATTATGAGTACGTATACTTTGTGTATACATTTTACGGTCTGTAGGTAGCATAGTGAGTGAGCGCATAAATTGTGCATGGGAACAACGTAGCGCAGATGGCAAAATACCGTAAATACTTTGGAAAAGGTCAATGTAAAAAAAATACATTTTCTTGATTTATAGCATGGATCTTGACGGCTCAATCCAATATTACACAAAGCCAAAATTACAGTATGTATAAAAAAAAATATCCGTAGGTGGAGATATTGCAGGATGTCACCCTATAAATTTTTATTTTTGCAAAAATACCCGATTCTGTATTTGGATAGTTTTCCAGAACATGTACAAAGGCCCTGCGCACACTAATTTTTACATGAAATTTCGAAAACTCATAAAATCTAAAATATCTCATTTAATGAGCTTTGAAAGTACCGTATTACCTCCAATATAAGGCATCCCTCTAATATAAGGCATCCCTCTAATATAAGGTACCCTCTAATATAAGGTATAACTTTTGGCTATTTTGAACGCGACGAAAAAAATATAAGGTACCCTCCAATATAAGGCATACCTCTAATAAATATAAGGCACAGCTGGCTGCGTGCCAAAACGCGCTAAATCATCACAACGGTTGCCAAACATGCCGGAAAATGATAAAAATGGTGCCGAATGGCACTGCGATAACTGTTCGTCGACTTCCGCCATTTTGTATTTATCATGTACCACTTATTTCGTGCGTTCCAATATGAAAAAATGAATTGTATCGTTGTTTACTGTTGGTAACATTTCTGGAAAATCTGGCTAAAATAATTGAAGGTACCCTCTATAATAAGGTACCCTCCAATATAAGGTACCCTCTAATATAAGGTATACTCGGCGTACATGATACTCTGCCCTCGCACTGATTTATGTCTCGTGTTGGAAGCGTGCCAATGATCATTAAATCATGCGGTTTCCGTAAAAAGATGAAAAAATTCATCGATGTGTATATGTTAATGAATAACACTATAACAACAATCAATTTTGCATCTTTTTATGCAACTCGCACGCGTTAACCATCGTTGGCACACTTCCAGCTGGAACCACGCGTGCAAGGTGTAAAGTAAGCGGAGTATATAACATTTGGCTCAAAAAACTGACGAAAACAATATACGGTATACCTTATATTAGAGGTAATACGGTATTTGAGTTTTCCACAATAAGTCATTTATAATCTCCGTCAGCTGTAGTTGACGGCCACCGCCCCATTGTAGAAAACTCAAATGTGTTCTAAGCTGATTTGTGAGTTTTCAATTTCATGTGAAAACTAGTGTGCGCAGACACAAAGGGACAGAACAGGTAAACGTCAAGGTTTTTTGTTTTCCTGACTGTGGCGCAGGCATATTGTAGGCGCAAAAGCATGGATGTGTATTGTGTGGATAATCGGTGCTGTTGGAAAAACCTGTTTATGATACCGTACATCCTCGAAAAAGACCCCAGGGGAGTTATTTTTTCGTCAGATTTTTTGAAGGGGGAAATTTTCAAGGAGGAGGAGTTATTCAAGGGAGGGTTTTTTTCCTCAGAAACTTGGAGTTAGTTCATCGTATATCCAGGTACCGTATTTCCTCGAAATACCCCCGGGGGGTTTATTGTTTCAGAGTGAGAATTTTGAGGGGGGGGTTAAACGAGGGGGGGGGTATTTCGAGGGGGGGGTTATTATTTCGCCAGAAATTTTTTGAAATCCCAGTACTGAAATGTCGTCTGAAACGTACGCAGACGGCGAAAAATGCAACAAAAATCGCCATTTATAAGACTCTAAAGACATTTATAAGTGTGTAGACGTACAAACACTGTTCTCACATAACAGAGTCATCGTTTTTAACGTGTGTTCTGCATTGTCGGGATGACAAACCGCATCCTTTGTCATTTACGTTCTCTATACACTAATATTGGGGGGGGGTATTTCGAGGGGGGGGGTTTATAAGTTCATAGTGTCCATTTTGAGGGGGGGTATTTCGAGGGGGGGGGGGTATTTCGAGGGGGGGGGGGGTATTTCGAGGAAATACGGTATTTAACAGTTCAACAACAACAAAAAAGTGGTTACACATTGCATACAAGTCATGTATCTGCTGTCGCTGCCATACCTTAACATTCTTTTGTATTTTCATCGATCATTTTTGTAAATTTTTAATTCTATAGGATATTGTTCACCCAGAGGGGGGCTTATACAAGAGGGGGAGTTATTCAAGGGGGAGTTATTTTTTCGTCAGAGTTTTGGAGGGGGAGTTATTCAAGGGAGAGGAGTTATTCGAGGGGGGTTTTATTCGAGGATATACGGTATAAAGTTTTTGAGAACAAAAAACAATAAGATATGAGTATAAATAAAAATATAAATAGAATTGCACGTTTTCTACCGCGCGTTGCTAACAAACAACCATTAATGCACGCATACAAAAGGCTCAGCCGCAGCCATCAGTTTCAGCGAAACGAAACTTGAAGTCTTAAAAAAGGTTTCCAAACCTATAAATAATTTTTTACTTATTTATCCACCGTGTATCGAAATAGGCTCAAGGTCCCAAAGGCTCGTGAAAAAAATTGTGACGGACGGATCTGAAAATAATACCGGTAATCTACATGCACTGTAATCTGTCCGCACTGATCAGAATCACCGGAAGCTAGCTGGCAATGCACGCAAAACATACCATATATTCGAATAAGCCCCCCCCCCTCGAATAAATCCCCCCTGTAAGCTAGGTGAGGAAAAAGAACTCCCCCTCTAACGTAAAGACGTTTTATGTTGTGGGAAAACGGTTTATGGGACTAATTAAGGCTGATTAATACAATATATCGATCATAATTTTGCTAAATATTCTGATGAAAAAATAACTCCTCCCCGCGAATAACTCCCCAGTCAAAAAATCCTTACAAAAAATAACTCCCCTGTGGACTTATTCGAGGATATACGGTACACTGAATTACCACCCGGGCAGGCGAACAGTAGCCACGAGCATCCAAGTCGGGGAAACAGTCATCACTCGCAGACGGGCGGACAGCCAGTAATTTGTACGGCTAGCTGCACGGCCGCCGCCGCGCATTTGGGCCCACACACACTAGTTGACATTGCAAATTCGTGTCAACTGAATGTCAACTGACTAACACTTTTTAGTCTGACTAAAAACAATTTTAAAAGCATCACACTTAACAGAATCAATGAAAATTGGACGTCACGATATAAAATTAACTAGGTATGCTCTATCACCTAGAAGAGTTGAAATCACATAGGTAATTAACCAAAATTGAGTTGACATGGATTTTGATGTCAACTAATAATGTGTATGTGGGCCCTTAGGGCCGCGCCGAGTGCCGAGATGCAAGCGTGCAGACCGGCCGCCCGGCCAATCAGACACTAACTGGGATTGGTGGCTAGCCTATGCAAGCACCTTGGATGCATGCCCAACTTTATCATCCATCAAACAGAGTGCAGTCACTTTTGCTATTTACGACTGCAATGTGCAGCCGGCGCCTGGGCGGAAACGCGGAGAAATTAGATATCTCGCTTACCGGGCGCTTTGCGCTTGAAAAAAACACCTAGAGTTGGTGTTTGGGAAAATTTGATGAAAAAATCAAACAAAAATGTTTGAAATTTTCATTGTTTGTTGCCTTTACAAACAAGAAAGTGAAATTCAATATCATGCTAATTGAGTCTGGAATGCATCAGTATACTCCAGCGACATTACACCTTACAATGAAATCTACCATATCCCATCTGAATAAAAGAACAAACATCATTTTTATTTCATTGTATCAATAAAATCGCTTCTACTTTGGGTGAGTTTGGTGCAGTTTTTAATGTGGTCATGTTTCATGTGGTTCTTGACTTCAAAATATAGTAACATTCATTGTCAGGCGATCTGTCCGTCCAGTTTGGCACTTTTTATAACGTAAAAACGAACCTACAGAATGTAGGTTTTGCCACACTTTGGCATAAAGTGACAGAAGAAATAGAACGCCGTGTAGAATATGCGGAGGTCTTTAAAAAAATAAAACCGTATAAAGTTCACTTTTACAATTCTATGTAATGAAACAGTACAGCGAAACGCAGCCTGCAGAAGGTCCAGTTCCAGTAGAATGCTTCAAGATTTTGGCCCTCGCTGGGGTGGGGTAGATGGCAAATCGCTCTTCTGTAAGGATAGATAGCTGAAATTTTTTCTGGGGGGGGGGCTGGGGGAGGCTTGGGGGGGGGCTCACGGGGGCAAAATATATAGGCTTTTTCAATTAATAGAAGGCAGAAAGGAAAAAATCGCTGAAAACAGGTTAAAAGTAACCCAATTAGGCTCAAAATGGCTAAAAATACCGTATTACCTCGAAATACCCCCAGGGGGTTTATTATTTCGCCAGCAAAATTTGAGGGGGGATAATTCGAGGGGGGGGGTTTATTCGAGGGGGGGGTCTATTATTTCGCCAGAAATTTTCGGAAATTCCCCACACGCAGACGTAGAAAAATCGGACAATCACATAGATTTATATGTGTTTATAGGCATATATTACTGTATATAGGTACACAAAAACCCTTCCATAACGTCACTTAATCATCAGTTTTAACGTGTGTTCTGCATAGTACAGACCACAAACTGCGGTATTTGTCATGTACGTTCACGTTAAACTCAATTTTAGGGGGGGGGGTATTTCGAGGGGGGGGGGGGTATTATTTCCTCAGCCAAAATTTAGGGGGGTATTTCGAGGGGGGGTTAATTCAAGGGGGGGATAATTCGAGGTAATACGGTAGGTATATAACCGTGTGTAGGGGCCAGGGACGTATCCAGGATTTTTGAGCGAGGGGGGGGCTGTTTGTTTACGGGCGTCGGCGAACGGGGGGGGGGCTCAGCCCCCCCCCCTAAATTTTTTCCCTGTATAGGGACGGAAAGGCGTTTTGGCGCTAGCGCCATACAAAGGCGCCACGCCATGGCGCTATTGGCGTTGGCGCCAGCGCCAGGAGCCGCTTTATATGTATGTAAAATGCATACATATGCAGCGAAATTCGCAAAAATGTGTTTATTTCTGAGGATATTGGTTCGCAGGGGCCGATCCATTGAAATTACATGCATGGGGAAGAAATTGCACGCTTGCGCGCAAAATTTTTAAGAAACATCGGAAAATATATAGGAAAATATGAAGGGTGTGCTTCTAAAAGTACCGATCTACAAATTTTTCAAATTTGAGTTAGGACCATTTTTGGGGTCCCCATAAAAATGCGCTTCAAAAATATATATACCTAATATGTGGGGGGTGCGAAATTCAATTTTGAGATATGGGGGTCAAAAATAGGGTGGCAGACGGTACGGCCTTGCGGTAAACCGTACGGTACGGTAAATTTTCCATTTTGCGGTAAACGGTACGGTACGGTAAATCTTCAATTTTGTGGTAAACGGTACGGTACGGTAAATCTGAAAAGTGCGGTACGCGGTACGGTATGGTACGGTACGGTAAATTTCCGATTGTCAGAAATGTATCGGTACCGGACTACCGACCACTTTTACTTCATAAATTGACACCAAATTCAGTTACACAATTTGATAATGGACTTTCGAACAAAATAACAGTGTGATGACATAAAATTACATTACCCACAATGCAGGGGCTCTATATATAGGCTTTTTCAAGGTGTAGAAGGAACAAAAGAGAGAAAATAGGTAAAAGTGGGTGAAAAATTGCTAAGTAATTGAAAAATAGGTATAAAATGTCATATACCGTATTTCCTCGAAATACCCCCGGGGGGTGATTGTTTCATAGTGGTCCCGAGAGGGGGGGGGGGTTAAACGAGGGGGGGGGTATTATTTCACAAGAAATTTTTTGAAAACCAAGTACGAAATAGTCGTCTGAAACGTACGCAGACGTCGAAAAATGCAACAAAAACCGCCATTTATAAGGTTCTGTAGACTAATATTAGTATGTAGATGGTATGTACACTGTTCTAACGTGACACCGACATTGTTTTAACGTGTGTTCTGCAGTACACAGAACACAAACTGCAGTATTTGTCATGTACGTTCCCTTTACACTCAATTTGGGGGGGGGTATTTCGAGGGGGGGGGGTATTTCAAGGAAATACGGTAGTACAAAAATAGCTGAAAAAAAGCCGTAAGGCATGAATGCCATTGGGGAACAATATAGCATCTGGAAGGGCTGAAAATTAGTGAAAACAACATTGTGAAAATTGCGTGCTTGTGCGCAAAAAATTTGCAGAACAGCACATAAATATTTATCACTATATTGAAAAATTTAAGGTAAATCTGAGTAAAATTTACCGCGTAAAATGCGGTAAATGAGTGCGGTACGCGGTACGGTACGGTAAATTTCGGAAAATGCGGTACGCGGTACGGTACGGTAAATTTCTAAAATTGCGGTAAACGGTACGGTACGGTACGGTAAATTTCCCAAAAATGCGGTACGGTACGGTACGGTACGGTAAATTCTGCCACCCTAGTCAAAAAAGCAAAAAAATCGCAAAATACAGTTTTTGAAATTTTAAAAGTACCGATCTACAAGCTTTTTCAGCTTTTGTGTCTTTAAAAGTACCAATCTACACACTTTTTTCAAAATTGTTCTTTTAAATGTACCGATCTGCACATTATTTTTTGTGCTTCTAAAAGTACCGATGTCAGATTGGTGTCCGGTTGCGCAAAAACTCATTTTGTGCTTTTTTATTATGGGTAAAAGTACCGATCTACAGCTTTCTGATTTTGTGCTTTAAAAAATACCGATCTACACGCTATTACCAATTTGTTCCTTTAAAATGTACTGTACTACAAAAATACAATTCCCTAAATTTTATATAGCTAGTGTTATGTGTATAATCAATGATTATACCCATGCATGTGGATACCCAACAATATGGCCGAAATACCCTTACCCAAAATTCCTATACCCAATACCCATGTATGGGTATTGCATGCTCCAAAGTTTCAATCGCGATTATCTCAAAATCGATTTTTTGTAGATCGGTACTTTTAGAAGCACACCCTTCATATGCATTTTCCGGGACTTTTTGGGTCTCACCCGGGAAGGGGGGGGGGCTGCAGCCCCCCACGCCCCCCCTGGATACGTCCTTGGTAGGGGCAAAAGCCGCGATTTAGAAGGTAAAGAACTACCGTATTACCTCGAATTACCCCCCCCCCCTCAAAATGGGCTGGGGAAATAATAACCCCCTCGAAATAGCCCCCCCCCGTCGGAATGAAGTACGTCATGTAAGCAATAAATACGTCATGTATGCAACGTAAACTGGTGAACAATTTAAATGGAAAATTGACTACATAAATTTTCGAAATATTCTCATGTGCAAATGATCAGCCCAATCTAGCTAAAATTTTGTGTGAATGTGGGGCCAACATTTCTTTACATTGTCCCCAAATGGCCACCCCCCAGCACCCCCCTGGTTAGCTATGACAGCGGTCTATATATTTTTCCATTTTTTTTCTGGTCAATATAATTGGAAAATTTTGGAATCCCACACAGAATATTGCTGCGGGAAAGTGCGCTGCCATTTTTGGCATGCTGCCAACACAAGCATTGGATACGCTTGTGCTGGCAGTTTTTTGATGGAAAAAAAATCACTAATGGCTCGCTCAGAGCCGCACATAGGTTGCAGGGTGATTTTTACCCGCTGCTGCCCCCACACTGCTGCTGCCTCACAAAAATCCATCCTAAATTGCAGATATCAGCCACTTCATGACATTCAAACATATTAAGAACTTTATAAGTGCAAACATTTTGATTGTGATTGCAAAAACCACAAATTTACACTTTCTGGGAATGACCTCTTCATCTGTCTGGCCCATTTACACAAAATACAGGACACATTTCCAGTTGTCCCCTGGTATATGTTTAACAGATAATTGTTGCCTGAATTCAATGGGCACTAGCATTGAATGATTTGCATGCAGATGCTGCAGAGGCCGGTCAAGCTTTTACAGAAATGCTGTCTTTGAACAGTGGTATTTCCACTGATCGCCATAAATGCAATCTTCGTGCAACAATGTGGTGCAGGACCAGCCACATGTTGCTCATGACACTTAGGAAGCCAGTCCTGGCCACCATGTGCTGTATCATAAGCCTGGGGTTGTGTAAGACACATTAGTTCCAATATATGTTTTGTTCACAAAAATATTTCAGGTTTGATCTTCAGCAAAATTTTGGTGTAGGGATTGCGTCGGTTGTGAGGGGGTGGAATAGTTGCAGGAAGTTACCATCTCATATGTCCCAAAAAATCAGTGGCCTAAACCATCCCCAACCCATTTTATAAATAAATCAAATGCTGGCCTGAACAAAAATTTGTATGGATTTTCCATTTATATTTACCAGAAAAAAAGTGGAAAAACAATATTTTCAGCAACAAGGGTGGCCTGAGGGGGTGCCACTTTGGTTATATATAGTATATACTTTGGGGCACCCTCACACTATGTGACAGCCTGCTGGCTTGCTTGTGTGATTTTTAAAATGTTATTTTGTGAATTTTCCATTTATATTGTCCACCAGTTTACATGATGTATTTATTACTGCTAATTTGCATTGCAGTTACACATAGACTAGTTTGTGTAGCTATCTACGTTTTTATGTCGAAATATATCCTGTTTGGACACATTTATTACCTGTTTTGGGTACGCAGATGCCTACTTTTTACTACGATCCTAACGAAAATTTCTGACGAAATAATAAAAAAACCCTCGAATAAACCCCCCTCAAATTTGACTGGCGAAATAAAAAAAACCCATGGGGGTATTTCGAGGTAATACGGTATAAAATGTATGAAATTTCACAATATTGAGCGAAAATTGGGTTCGGGTTCGGGTCGGGTTCCCAACATTACCGAATACCATACAATTTTACCTGAAAACTCAACCCGATACCTGGTGCCAGTTCCGCAAAATGCCTATTTAACACAACTTAAACGAAAATGAACCCTGAACTTTTCTGAACTGGTTCCACGGAAAAAAAACAATTTTTCATAATGCACATTTCTCGTCACATTAGCTTCCACAACTTTCTACGAGCCTAATTTCGCAGGGGCGCAGCGGTCTTGCCTAGGGTGTCTACAAAATTTTTTTTACGGAAAACGGAAAAATTAGCACGGAAATGGAAAAAATTGCTGAAATTTTGCCGGAAACAGAAAAAATGGCAGAATTTTGCAGGAAATGGAAAAAATTGCACAAATTTTGCTGGAAATGGAAAAAATTGCACAATTTTTTTGCTGACAACAGAAAAAATTACATAATTGAAAACCTGCATGCATGTTTACCTGTTAGGCTGGGACAGAAAACAGAAATTTGGGCCAGAAAAGGGGAAAAATGAAGCAGAAAAACAGAAAATTTTTGCCGGAAAATGGAAAATGAGCCGGAAAACACAAAAAGTTTTGCCTGCGGAAAGTGGACACCCTAGTCTTGGTAAGCAATAATGGCAGCGACGTGACCGTACTACCTACAATTGTAGGTACATCTAGGGTGTCAAATTTCTGTTTCCGTTTTCCGTTTCCGCCTTTCCGCAGGAAAATTTTTTACCTTTCCGTTTTCCGGCAGCCGAAAATTTTTTACCTTTCCGTTTTCCGTTTTCCGGCAGCTGACAAATTTTTACCTTTCCGTTTTCCGTTTTCCGGCAGCTGAAAATTTTTTACCTTTCCGTTTCCGTTTTTCCGGCCCATTTTTCCGTTTTCCGGCTGAAAAATTTTTACCTTTCCGTTTCCGTTTTACCAAGCCATTTTTCCATTTTCTGGCTTGATTTTCAGTTTTCTGGCATTTTTCCATTGTTTTTCCAATCTGTATTTATCTTCAATTGGCTCATCCCATTGTGTTGTTTTTGTCTCTTGGAGCAGCATTGACAACTGGGATTTCAGGGTCAGTGAAACAGGTGCTGTGAACCCAATTGGGTCATAAGCTGACACCAATAATTGTTTCAAGTTTTGTCTGGTTGGTGTTGTGATGCTGTCAATTTGCAATTTTGGTGTTGATATTGCCAGCATGTCCGTTCGGTGATTTTATTTAATTCCCATTACTGCGACAATTTTATTCACCTTTGGACTCCTGTCGTTTTCTGCTATTTCATTCATGACTGATCTGGAGTTTGACAGCCATTCCCTCATGTTCATAGAACATTGGTTAAATAAAGCTTTGACTTTGTAATATAGTTCTAAAGCTTCAACTTCATTTGTGACACTCATGATGAAGTTATCGACGTAAATGTTGTTTATTATCATCACCAACTGGTTTTGTTCCCCTTCATTTTCTTCATATTCATTCATGTTGTTGATTGTCACATTTAAATGGTATTTTATGACTGCTCCCAAAATTGCTGGGCTGCAGACAAGTCCAAACAGTACTCGTTTAAAATGAAGTACTATTAAGTTATTTTCAGTTACTGGTTTTGAGGCATCTTTCAGCAAGAAAAATCGTGTGCAGTCTCTAGCTTGGTCATGCAATCCTATTTGCAAAAATGCCTTTTCAATATCGGCAATTAATGCTAGATTGCCTGCCCTGAACCTCAGGAGTAGGCCCAGTGCTAATGGTGTTGTAATTGGTCCTCTAAAAAGGCACTCGTTGAAACTGGGCTTACCTGCCGACCCATTGTACACGATTCTGCATGATGTCGATTTGCCCGGCGTGATTACTGGCTGGTGTGGCAGGTAATGAATCCCCTTGTTGTCTGTTTTGTCATCACAGATCTCAATTATTCCCTTTTCTAGTTGGTCATCCAAAACTTTCCGGTATTGTTTGAATAAGTTTGGATCTTTGTTGAATCTTCTTATCAGTGATTTAAACCACACCAAGGCTTCTGCTTTTCCCGTGGGCAGGTCACTGATACTCTATTTATATGGCCAGTCAATATAGTATCATTTGTGGTTGTCGTTGAATTTTATGCTATTTATTATCATCTCCTCTGCAATGTTGTCATCAATTGCATAGTGGTCATCAGTGATTCCCACTGCTTCTAGACTGTGAAATTGTCATAGTGTTTCCTTTCCTATGGCTACTATGGCTACTTTTTGATGATTTTTTGTTGGTTCAGTTAAGCTTGAACTACAAGTGAAGTTACAGGCATGATCCATAGTTGCAGGATGTACAGCTACCACAATCAAAGCCAAACAGGCAAACCTGCATGCAGGTTTTGCTTCTGCAAATTTGTCTATTACCGTGCTAATTTCACTTTATTTTTTTCTGTTTCCGTGAAAATTTTGCTTTCCGTTTTCCGTTTTCCGGCATTTCATTTTTCCGTTTTCCGTTTTCCGGCCGACAATTTTTTTTTACCTTTCCGTTTTCCGTTTTCCGCTGAGTGAAATTTTTTTACCTTTCCGTTTTCCGTTTTCCGGCAGAAATTTTTTTTTACCTTTCCGTTTTCCGTAAAGTGAAAAAATTTTACCTTTCCGTTTTCCGTTTTCCGTAAAAAAATTTTTTTGACACCCTAGGTACATCTTCAATTGACTACTTTTTTCTGTACCCTTCTGAAACCCTTTGAGAGGGTGCCTTTTAAGGCAGGTATGCCTACAATTAGAGGTAATACGGTATCTGGGGCAAGTACCGCACAGTAAATACACGATCACAAGCAACAACAACACGAGCAGAAAAGGGATAAAACGTGAAAACCCTGCACACCTGCAAAAAGTCCACCGTTCCCGCTCGCAGTGCAAAAGTCCACTGGAGGGCCATTTTCCTGCAAAAATAAATATTGATGAAGCGTCACATTTAACTAAATTCACGCAATATAAATATACGGTAAAGTCGGCGGACATTTCACCCTACAAAATCGGAGAGTTAGAATTCGCTCGCGAATAGAGCGAACAGAAAACTTGGGTCCCACCCGGACGCTCGGAATTGAAAAAGAAAACAATATTAAAATAGAAATGGACGCTTTGCCGTGTCCGTGCGTGCACGCCGCCCGTTTCGACGTTTCGTTTCAACGTTGTCTGTTGGAAGCGAAAAAATTTGACTGTTTCAAATGATCCTTTTACCGTTTTTGTTAATTTTTCATTCGTTGGCTCCGTTCCAATGGAAGAGTTCCCATATGAGAACTTGGCAGCCAGCCAAAATTGCGAAATCCGCTATAAATGTGAATAAAAAAAGCTAACACTAACTATATAACCATGTATATAAACAAAAATAGCGATTATAAAGGTGGAAATTGGCAAAGTGGAACAATTTTTAACGATTTTTAGCTAACTTTGACTTTTCACTCGCATTTGTATAATATGCAACTGGAAACTGGGATAAGAGCCAAGTTTTCATACGTGACCCGATCCATTCCAATCATAAAAATATTGCGTCACAATAATGACGACATGCACTCTCCACTGGAGAGACTGACGCAAATGTTTGTAGGGCGATACGTCTGCCGACTTTATGTAAGTATGAAACTTTATGCGAAGTTGTATCACAGAGCCAAATTGGACACGCACCACGGGCCTGGAATTGGATTGGAAACTTAAAATGCGATTTACTCAAAATCACATTTTGTGGACTTCTCGACTTTTAGAACTAGAGGCGTCAAATTTAATATCACGCGTTATCATTGTAGCACTTTCGATTGTACCGTAGCTGAGGAATAAATATATTTGGTTATGTGCTTCTCAGGGGTTTTGTAGATTTCGACTCCCGCAGGGGTTCATATAAACACCTTCCCGGTCACGTCCGGCACCCCATTTTTTATTTTACTTGTGACATCCTATCTCCATTCTAGGGTGCTCTATTCTAGGGTGCGCCAGAAGCTGAAACTTGGGGGAGATATTGGCGCAACTCCCCTCTACTTTGTATGAATTGTGAGGGTCGCGGCAACCCCTATCAGGGTGGGTTGCCCTGACTGCAAAAAATTTTATTGGCTTTTTTGGTGTCCAATACAGGTCCGGCACCCACTTATTTCTGAGCTGTGGGAGGGGTATAAATCTAAAATTTTGGGGATGTGTTACCAACACCCCTCCCCTACTATACACTATTCAAAAATGTGAGATTTATGTGAAAAATTTCTAAAAAATTCTCATATTCTCTAAAAAAACACCACCCCCAAATAGATGGATGACAAAAAACTTTGGAATTTTTTTATTAGACACTTGAAGAGCCGGTTTACAATACTTTAAAGGGAAGGGTTCGATGTTTAAAGTTATGTAAATAAACTTACCTCTAAAATGCCTGCATTGCCAAATTTACTTAGGGGGGATTTCAAAGTGCAAATGTTGTAAATTTTTGTTCCTGAAATGATGTCATTATGATGTCATTATGATGTCATAAAATTCCCACCAAGTAAATTTTGCAATGCATGCATTTTAGAGGTATGGTTCTTTACATAACTTTAAACATCAAACTCTTCCCTTTAAAGTATTGTAAACTTGCTCATAAAGTGTCTAATAAAAAAGTTCCAAAAAGTGAGTTTTTTGTCATCCATCTATTTGGAGGTGGTGGTTTTTAGAGAATAAGATAATTTTTTTAGAAATTTTTCACATTATTCTCACATTATTGAATGGTGTATAGTAGGGGAGGGGTGTTGGTAACACATCAAGAAAATTTTAGATTTATACCCCTCCCACAGCTCAGAAATAAGTGGGTGCCGGACCTGTGCGGGACACCAAAAAAGCCAATATAAATGTTGCACTTAGCGCGACCCACTCTGTAAGGGGTCGCCGCGGCCCCCTCAATTCATGTGAAGTAGAGGGGGGTTGCGCGAATATATCCCCCACGTTTCAGCTTCTGGCGCGCCCTAGAACTGGAGCTAGGATGTCACAAGTAAAATCAAAAATACGGTGCCGGACGTGACCGGGAAGGTGTTTGGATAGCAAATCGCTCCTCCGGAGGGACAGATAGCTGAAAAAAAATTTTGTGGGGGTTGGGTTCGCGGGGGTTCAATTGATAGGGATTTCCGAGGTATAGAAGGAAGACGGGGGAAAAATCGCTATATAAGCACATATATAGCCAAAATAGGCGATAATGAACATGAACTAGCGATTTTGGAGGCGAAAAGCTAAATATAAAAAGGTACGAAAATTGGCGATTTTGAGCGAAAATCGGCTAAAAAATTTAAAAATCGCTCCAGATAGATAGATAGCTGGACGATTTGGGGGGGGGGGGGTTTAGGGGATAGTAGCCAAAAAATTTGCCTCCGCGATAGATAGATAGCTGAGCGGGCCTCCGGGATAGATAGATAGCCCTGGTGCTTCTGACAAGCTAAACGCCTCTTTCATGCACAAATAAATGTCGAACATAAAACGAATTCGGCCGACTGCTGTTGCATGGCTTTGTAACTGGGGGGAGAAAAAATAATGCTCTGAAAATGGATACCTCATTCGCTTGAATAATTCCCCCTGTTAGATAAGTGATGACTGAGAAAAAATACCCCCCACCCCCACTTGAAAAATCCCCCCTTAATGCATATCGTCCATTTGTTTTGTCCAATTTGAAAAAATGGCATGTTTTGTGAATAACGCATACTTGATTAAATGAGATGGTAGAAAAATTCTTGAAAATTTTGACGAAAAAATAATTCCTTCACGTAAATAATTCCCCCTCGAATAGTTCCCCCTCAATAAAGTCTGACGAAATATAAATTCCATAGGAGAATTATTCGAGCAAATACACTAGTGTAAGGAACTGTGAAATTATCTGCATTCATTTGCAGGTATGTGAAGTGGCTTGCCAAAAGCGCGACGAAATTTAATTAGGTTTACTCGACGGACTGCACGCTATGCATTTTACTGAAGGAAACACTCCATCATGACGTCATCATTAATAAAATATAAATGATTCCAGCAAAAAAGAAACATGACGAGAAAAACATTCTCGTTTGTACTCGACTCCGCTTTTTCATTTTTTTGATATTTTTCTTTTTGTGAAGATGCATAGGTACATAAGTATTCAGCGCGCGTTATCGACCAAGACATAAATAAGTTTGGACGCATACCTTGCGGTCCGCAGAGTATAAATAGCAATTAATTTTTTTCAGGTACCTAGCTCGATTCAATGTTTTTTTGGGTTGGCGGGTTGCCAAAAAACGTGTCGGGCAACACGAATTTCGCAAACGGAAGATAGTATTGGTATTTAGTAAGACGAACCTTTTGTTCAGGTAGACATTTAGACAAGAGATTACGATGTGTTAAAAAGCTGAAAATCACGCTTCATTCAATCAATGAATACAAGATCGATAAAACTGCATCTCAGGTGTATTTAACTTCCTGATCTTGGTAGAAATACATGGAATTCGATCATTCAACACAAAACGGTATATGAACCAGTGTATTTACAGCCTTATATACAGCGAATACATACAGACGACAGTTTTTTGTACAAAACAGAAACATCGTAAATGGGAGAAATACCGTTACACAAGCTTCCCAAAAGTAGATAAATGAGACATACAAATGCGCATAAATACAATAGAAATGTGAATTACTAACAGCTGGATTAAATTAATATTGAAAAATATAAAAGCAAGTAATCCTCAAGTATATAAAGAAAAAGGAAAACATGCTTTCACACAGATAGGTTTCCAAGATATTTTGGAAACAAAAAAACACAACTTTTTCCAAAAACAAAGCAATGTTTGGATATCGTTTTTTGAAAAAAGTAAATCCCAATCCTTGGCTCATGTCCATCGGGAGTATACAAACAATATGTTCACCATGAAAAAAATTCTGTACAATATGGACAAACAAAGATCATTTGCGAGGGGGGGGGGGTGATTTATGAGCGATTCATCACCGAGCTGTGTCCCAGCCATTTTCTTTGATCATATGAGCCAGTTCGATGATAAACTTGCCCTCTTTGTATTTCTGACTAAATTCGAATGCCTGCTCCTGTGAGACGAGAAATAGATTTACATTACAGAAAGAAAAAAGAAAAGAGAATAAGGTATTTCCTCGGAATACCCCCAGGTTTGAGCGAGCTTATGAAAAAAAAGCCCCCCCCCTCGAAATACCGTCACCCGAAATGACATTCTTTCGTTTTCGGAAATTCGTGTTCAAATGCCTATAACTCTTGAACGATAAGCTCAAATTATCTTCATGTGTGTTAATCGGCATGTGTGTAAATACACTTAACTAGTGAGTATACTTCACTGCATTTCCTCGCAAATTATGGAACTTTATACCGGAATTATGGAAATTTCTCACTTACCGTATTACCTCGAAGTAACCCCCCTTCAAAATGGGCTGGGGAAATAATACCCCCCCCCCCCTCGAAATACCCCCCCCCCTTGGAATGATGTACGTCATGTAAGCAATAAATAAGCCATGTATGCAACGTACATGATGTATTTATTACTGCTAATTTGCATTGCAGTTACAAAGACTAGTTTGTGTAGCTATCTACGTTTTTATGTCCAAATATATCCTGTTTGGATACATTTATTACCTGTTTTGGGTACGCAGATGGCTACTATTTACTACGATCCTTACGAAAATTTCTGACGAAAAAAACAACCCTCCCTCAAATTTTGCTGGCGAAATAATAAACCCCCATGGGGGTATTTCGAGGTAATATTTACGGTAATGGTTTACGGCACACCAGGCCGTGTAAACGACCCTTCACTAGTGATGGAAAAAGCGCCAAGAGTGCCATGGCGATTTTTGCTTTCGCGCTAGCACCAGGCGCCAGCGCCATGGCGCTTTTCCATCACTACCCTTTACACTTTACTGAAATTGTGTCCGAGGGTGAGAGATCGGTCTCTGACAGCATCAATTCGCAAAAATGGCAAGCACCCATAGCGCAACCTAAACCAACCCCTAAAATACCCCCCCAACCGACATATTTCCAGCCGAGCGTTGTCTTGCAGCACTCGCAGTAAATGTCGGCGACAGCGTGCAGCCCCGTGAGCAAGACGCGCTCCTCCGCAGGCCCGCAGGACACGTTCACCACCGAGTTGAACAGGTACGCCTTGCCGTGGCTCCCTTGGAAGGACTGAGGGCAAGGGGGGGGGGTGACTGTGTGCGCTGAGTTGTCAAATTTCATATTTATTTACCGTATTTCCTCGAATTGACACCCCTTGATTTGAATTGAGGCATCTAATTCTAAAAGTCGACAAGTCCACAAAATGCGATTTTGAGTAAATAGCATTTTAAGTTTCAGACCCAATTTTAGGCCCGTGGTGCGTGTCCAATTTGGCTCTCTCATGCTTTTCATTAAGTTCCATATGTTGACAATAAAGTGTCAAATTTTCAGCCCCTGGTCCCAACCTATATGTGAGAAATGGGGTGTCCATAAAATTCCATTCGGTCAGAGCAAAACTGTTTCAGGGAGGGAAATGGACTTGTCGACGTCATGCACTCGAGAATCATTTTGTTCCCGGCGACGCCAAGGCAGCCTTATAGGCAATTTATAGACTCGTCGACTTTTAGAAATCGGTGTCCACGGTGGACTAATCACATTTATTGCTTTTTTCTAACAAAAAAAGGAGACGAAAGATGGACTTGTCGACTTTTAGCCCAAAACTAAGTGGACTTGACGACTTCTTGCGCAATTTTTTTTGCATTTTTCCATAAAATGTCAAATTCGACACTATCGTATAGGGTCCAAACGGGATCCCGATCCCGAATCCCGAAAAATTTATATGGTAGACAGTGGTATGAATGCGAATGCCAGGCAGCCCATTGCGCAGTGCCTAAATGAATCCATAACATTCTTTTGGATGCCAATTTAATCTAACGTTTCTGGGGTCCATTGTTTTTGGTGTTTTGGGTCATTTCGTGAAATATCAGGAAAAAAACCCTAAAAACCAATTTTTTAGGCCAAAATCCCGATCCCGAAAGGTCAATCCCGATCCCGAAAGGTCAATCCCGATCCCGATCCCGAAATCTCAAAAGCCAATCCCGATCCCAATCCCGATCCCGAAAGGTCAATCCAGATCCCGATCCCGATCCCGAAATCTCAAAAAAACAATCCTGATCCCGATACCGAAAAGTCAATCCCGTTTGAACCCTCATATAGGCATGTGAGGTCAAAAATTTATGGAAAATAATGAAAAAGCCCCAAATTTTCCGGGCCTAACTCGAAATTTTCATATTTTGGACCTGTGGACTTTTAGAATTGGACACCTCAATTGAATTGACTCCTCGATATCAGGGATTACTCCCAGAATTATAATATCAGGGATTACTCCCCGACTCTGTAGAATGCGCTGTAAAATGTCAACTGTAGTAATTCAAAGATCAAAAGTCATGTAAAATGACATGTAACTGCCGACTGCAAGCAGTGACATCGCATGACATTTGATGTTAGTAGTTGTTAACTAGGTGGAGGTCCCCATGGCTAAAATAGATGTTTAGAGTTTTTCTATTTTCTAACACAGTCACATGCATTTTCACGCGCGCGGTTAAAAAAAACTTATTTACCCACATACAGGTACATTTTATACTGATATATTTATACTTTTGTAACACAGATTTTACAACTACTGTTTACTAAAAAACCATTTTGTGACACAAGACGTTTCTCCATGCATTTTCAGGCGCGCGGTTTAAAACTTTTATTTACCCACATACCACGCATACCAATAAAGTTTTGTATCACAGATTTTGCAAGTATTGTTTACTAAAACTCATTTTGTAACACAACTGTCTTGTCAACGAAAAACCCATTTTGTATCACAGATTTTGCAAGTACTGTTTACTAAAACTCATTTTGTAACACAACTGTCTTGTCGACGAAAAACCCATTTTGTATCGCAGTTTTTCTCACACGCCCACGCAATTTGGTGGTATATAAGGAGGGTTATTTGTCCACTTTAGACACTCACAAGAGAAACAAAATGACCAAGCAACCAGAGGACAATATCGACCAGACGACCACCCAGCAGACGACACCCGATCCAGTTGAAATGGATACCACACCTATGGAATACGAATTGGTAGACTCAGAAGCAGAACAGGACGATGAAATTCAAATACATCCTGAAGAGGATATCTTTGATGAAACTTTGGTAGAAAATCTTGTAGATTCTGGCGTGAATGATATTGACATTAAACAACATTACAATTTTTTGAGTAAAAATGTATTCGATATCGAGATTGAATACCCCGAATGGAAGGGTCTTTTTGAAATATCTGAACCATATCAGGAAGAAAATGGAAAGTTTTACGTAAAATATTTTGTGTATGATGTGAAATTTGTAAATGATCTAGCCGATAAAGTTTCAGACCCAATCTTATTTTTGGAATATGTACTTACAAAATGTTTAAAATCTGTTTTTGTGGAATATTTAAACACTGACAATAAACGTAAAATGCTCGCAGGTGTGAAAATTATGAGTAAGGCATTTGATAAAGGTTATATTTTAACTAAAATGACAGATGTAGAAAATTTATCAATTTCAGCTATTTTAAATAGAGTAGAATTAATTTTTCAATCTGAAGCATTGGATGAACATTCATTATTGAATGGGTTTTTTGTACACGTAACAACGGTAGAAAAAGATAACGTAATTGCATGCGGATTTTCCAATTACAAATGTCTCGCTTCAACCAAGCAACGAATAAAAAAATTTTCTAGGTCCATTTTAGAGCCACCTGAAATACCAGGTTTAGAAGAAAAATGTCTACCTATTTGTATTTACATTGGATGGAATCATTTATTAACTAAAATGGTAAAAAATCGCAAATTTTATAGACATGCGATGAAAAAGTCACGTAAAGGTAAATACAATAATATGGAAAAGGACACGTGGAATTTGATAAATGTAGCGACATCGCACGGTTATTTAGGCAAAGGTGATATAAGTGTGGATACCAAACCTCTCATAATGGCTTTGAACACGCTTAAACCAAAAATTGCAAAAATACTTTTTGGTACTCGTATTTGGAGATTCGAAGATGGAGGCTTGGAGTTAGTTTACAAATTTCCAGAATTAAACAAGAACGTTTTGTGGATCGATTTGTTACATACAGATCAAAATCACACAGTTCTCATTAAATCAATCGCGGCAGTATCAAATTCGCATACGGTAACTGATTGTTGCTCCAAATTTTTGTATAGTGTGGCAAGTACTTGTAAATGTGAACACGGTGTTTGTCCAATGTGTTATTCAAATACAATGTGTAAAATCGATCGAAGTGTGAAAATTATCGAGTGTTCAGACTGTAATAGAAAGTTTTATAGTAAAGAGTGTTATAAAAATCATTTTAAAAATATTTATTCCACAAAGAAAAATGTCATGACAAAAATGCAAATAGATGAAAATTTCAACGAATCCAATGATTCTGCGTATTTTGAAGAATTCAAATTACGTGATCCGCAATGGGGAGATAACGATTTAACAATATGTCAAGCTGTAATGTTTTGTAAAATTTGTAAAAAAAAAGTAATTTTGGGAAGTGGTCATCAATTCTGTGGATACACTAAATGTTATTACTGTCAAAAGTATATACCAATTGAAAAATCATTTAACGATCACATGTTCGAGTGTTTTTTTCAAAAACCCATTCCGTATGAGATAAAAAATCCCGGTAAAGAATTTCAATTGATTTTTTACGACACTGAAACTTTTACTCAATCGTGCGAAGATCCGATAATTAATAATGTGAATTTTGAAAATAAACTGGAAAATTTATCAAAACGTAAGTTACACAAAACTTATGCCGTATACTGCACTAGGCGTTGTAATCTGTGTTTTTTTAGCAACGAAGCTTGCAATCAATGTAAACTGGGAGAAAAGTTTTTTTATGGATTACAAGCAATAGAACAGTTTTACTTTTTTCTCATGGATTATGGATATAACACCAACGCGACCGCGATAGCTCATAATTTAAGTTTTGATTTGTGTGAAATATTAGCATTACTGATTAAAAATGGACTAATGCCAAAATTATGCCTGAGCAATGGTAAGAGAATATTTTATATGGTTGCAAACAAATGTTTGAGTTTTTTGTGTAGCATGAAATTTTTTCCAATGGCTCTCGCGAGTTTGAGTGAAGCGTTTAAATGTAAAACTGTCAAAGGGTATCACCCTCACCATTTTATCACAAAAGATAATTTGTACAATAAATACGATTGTTTACCAGAAATTCGGTATTACGATTCAATCAATATGAAAAAGTCGACGGAAAATGATTTTTTAGAGTGGTATGGAAAGCACAAATTCGATCCCTTTGATGTTAAGGAACACACTTTATATTACATACGGAATGATGTTGCAATTTTGGAAGAAGCCTTTATGAAGTTTTCTCAAGAAATTTATTCAATGTTTCAAATTATACCGCATCTCAATGCCAAATCATTGAGTTCTTTGGCCAATTTTATTTGGAGATGTAAATTTTTAGATTGTAATTTAATTCTTCATACACCAATCAATAATACCTACAATTTTGGGGATAATCAGAGTGCATCTGCACTCAAATCTATTTTAGCATTGGCGGAATATTATAATAACAAATATATACGTTATTCTAGAACAGAAGGGGGTGAATTTACAGTAGAATGTTTTGATAGACAATTGGGAAAAAATCGAAAATTCAAAATTGATTGCGTGGTATACAAAGATATTGAAAAGCAACAAATTGAGTTGTTTAGAGAAATAAATGGATGTTTTTGGCATGGTTGCCCCAATTGTTACCCTTCGCGTTACAGAATCCCACCCCAAATGCATTTTTCCCATAAGAACAATCACGAAGAAACTATGAGACGAAAAGCTATGATTGAACAAACAACGGGAATAAAGCTAGAAAGTTGGTACTCTTGCGACATTGCGAGATTGAGGGAATCTAATTTAGAATTTGCTCAAATATACAATAAAAGTAAAATTAAGGAACCTTTAAATATACGTCGAGCTTATTATGGGGGTCAAACATCCTGTTTTAGAACATTTTGTAGCACTCATCCAGATGCGACACTTTTTGACGAAAATTTCCCATTTCACTACAGTGACGATTTTAAAATTGGATATATTGATATTTGTTCCATGTACGCTAGCGTAATGAAAAAAGCATCATTTCCGGTAGGTGTTCCTCGCGTATTGAATGGGGAACAGTTGACTAATATACAAAACTATTACGGTAAATCATTGCCATTCGCAGCCGGTGTTTTACAGGTTGATATATTAGCCCCTAAAGGTTGCTTGTTACCGTGTTTACCCGTAAAAGTTGGTAAATTATCAGTTTTTGCAACGTGTTTTAATTGCGCGTTCATTTACGCATCTGGCGCGAATGAATTTCCAAAACCCGATGGTTCATATAGGTGCAAGTGTACCGACAAACAGAGAAAAATATTTGGGACATATTCTGTAAACTGTTTGAATATGGCATTGGAAAGAGGATACAAAATTTTAAGATGTTATGAAGGACTTATTTACAACCATATGTGTCAGTGGTCCCAGGCCAATCCACATACTAATTTATTCAGTGAGTTTATTGATACACTTTACGCCAAAAAATTAGCCGCTTCAAAGCAAAACTTTAAAACAAAGGAAGAAAAAGAAAAATTTTGCAAAGATTTTATGGATAAAGAAAGTTACGATATTAGCGCAGAAAATTTTAATGTAAATCCTACAAAGGCAAAAATTTGCAAATTGTTGATGAATAGTTGCTACGGTCAATTGGGACTCAATGCGAACAAATCACAATTT
Organism: Sphaerolaimus hirsutus; assembly: GCA_964036195.1. Taxonomy (NCBI): domain Eukaryota; kingdom Metazoa; phylum Nematoda; class Chromadorea; order Monhysterida; family Sphaerolaimidae; genus Sphaerolaimus; species Sphaerolaimus hirsutus. The sequence goes on from OZ038451.1 coordinate 9,777,032, forward strand.
TTGTTTATCAAAGATCAGAAAAAATTCTTTGATATTGTTTTCAATGCAGAGAATGAAATTTTGGAATTATTTACCATGTCACCTAATATTATGAGGGTCAAATTGCAAAGAGTGGATGAATTTGCTCATAATTCTAGAAATAGTTGCCTTATTTTAGCGCTTTATATTACGAGTCACGCTAGAGCGGCCTTGCAAAGATTGCTCGAAATGTTCGAATACGATAGGTTACTGTATTGCGATACCGATAGCGCAATTTATTGTACACAAAAAGGACAAAGTGAACCTCAACATACACCTAATGATTTAGGTGGATTGAAGGATGAGATTTCGCCTGATCTTTTTATAAGCGAATTCTGTTGCATAGCTCCAAAAATGTATATAAATACATATAGGAATAAAAATGACCCTAATATTGGATACACAGATGTCAAGGCTAAAGGAGTTAGAATAACTAACAAAAATTTTTTAAATTTACAGAATACAGAATTCAAGAAGCAACTGATTGCTTTTTTTTACGGCACCTCTCCCGCGGAGAAACTCCCCGACCCTATATATACTGAAAATCTTCAATTTAGAAATATTAATTCCATTACCGGTGTTACAACTGGTGTTACCACAAAGCAAGTATCATTACATTTGAGGAAACGATACCACTATATAAATAATCACAAAACTTTCTCTATACCTTGGGGGTACGCGGAACATTTGATGCCGCATGAAATGAACTAGGATGGATCAAAAATTTTCTTACGATGACATAAAATTTGCAGATTGGAGGCAGTCTTATTTAATAGTAGGACCAACTCAAGCGGGTAAAACTCATTTTTGCATTAATTTTTTACGTGCAGCACTCGATGGAAATTTAGGATTAGATCCACCAGTTGAAAAAGTAATCATATGTTCAGGGTCAACGCAAAAAAATCAACAATCAATGTATCCTAAATTAGTCGATGAATTTGGTACTGATAAAGTAAGGGTATTAGAGAGAAACCGCGTAGTTGATTTGGATAAAATTGAAGATGACCCAACCCCATCTATAATAGTATTTGATGACCTACAACTTAACTTACCTCCACTTTACGTTAGTAGACTATTTTCAAATGTTGTCAGTCACGCAAAAAACTTGATAGTACTTTTTATGGTTCAGGATCCTTTTTTATCACACCAAATGAAAATCTTGAGGAGGATGTGTTCTTATCTTGTTCTATTTAAATACCCCATGTCAAATGTAGTTGTTAATTTAGCAAACAGTTGGTTCGGTAGAGGTGAACAAAGGACAAAGTTTTTGCAAGCATATCAAGACGCGATAACAACGCAACATTACGGATATTTAACTGTTTGCTTTCTAACAGCTATCAATCCAATGTTTCAAGCTAGATCCAACCTATTTAATGAAAACGATCTCGATGAAATGATCATTTATGATTTAACGAATGCTATTGAATCTGATATTTACAATCTATAGATATGGAGAACAAAGTAATCAAAAATAGAAGAGTTCCTAGAGTTCTCAAATACATGGACGCGTTAAAGAAAATGCGTCAATTTTCTTCCAGTGAGGGGTTGAAAACATATATAAACAAGGTGTCGACTCGAGTTTTAGCCACATTTATGGATTGTGTTTACAACTGTTCAATCAATGATTCTTACCGTAAGACCTTAACGAGTTTTCAAAAAAGACGAATAGACTATTACAAACCATTGTCTGATAAATTATTATCAATTAGGGGACCTTTGGGTACAAGAATACGTAAGAATTTGTCTCAACACGTTTCTATTAAGTATATCGAGTCAATTTTACAACCTATAATTTCAAAGTTTGATGGAGGCTCCAAGAGGGACGAATAGAGTTAATGTGCGAGATTTCAAGTGGGTTCTCAAGAAATTTGTATCAGAAGAAAATGATAAACAAGTTTTGGAAAATGTTTTAAACCGCATAATTCACAGTAAGCGATTATCTGCTAATGAAAAACTCCATTTATTAAACGCGGTTCGAAATAAAATTTCTACAGTTTTGAATTCCAAATATCGAGTAGACATGTTTCCAAATGAACATAGTGCAGTTAATAACTCGTCTCAACAAACATTCAGGCTACCCACACCTCCACCGTCACCTACTAGAGAAGATGAAATGCGAGTAACGCCTAAACGAGAATCACCAGATGAAAAATTTAGTTCCAATTATTCACCAAATGAGCTGTTCGGTATTGACACAGGTAATTTAACGGGTGATCATCAAAGTAGGACTATTCTTAGGAAACGTAGATCTCAACACGCAACTTCACCTAGGGGTAAAGTCACCAAGAGGCGTAGCAACGTAGCAAAACAAATAGATTTTGACCTCGAAACAGATGAAAATGTAACACCTTTACAACAAAGAAGGGAAACTGGTTTGAATTCACCTATAGTTACGGGTAACCCCACATTTGAAATGGAATACGAAGATAGTCCAAAAATGAGAAAAATGTTGAAATCTGTCGATCGACAGTTGCAAAGAAGAAAAGTAAAAGTTGACAGTATGAATAGAATTTTTTCCCCCAGCACAAATAAACCAATCGAAGGTAGTGATTATTCAGCAATGGTGCGTTATTTAGCATCTATTAAAGCAAATGAAGGGCAAATAAAAGGCGCGAAAGGTGAAGTCCCCATCGGCATTCAACAAATGAGCGAGCTAATATCGAAACAAAACTTTGGAAAAACTAGAAAAGACACTCAAGCGTATATCAACTTAATTTTGAGTCAAATAGGTAGAGGGGCTTTGTGGACTAGGAGGAAAGTAGTAAATGGTCACATTGACTGGTTGGAAAATGACTGGTAAACGATACAATGCGCTGTTGAATTATTTATGGACAGGAAAAATATCCAGTGGTAAAGTTCAGGCAAAAAAAATCACAAAAGCTCTTTTTTCGAGACCGGAAATTCTTTTCCAAGAAGCCAAAAAATATAACAAGTCAATAACTAAAAAAGATGTAGTTCAGTGGTTGGAGAAACAACGTGGGTACATTTTAACGAAACAACAAAAACGAAATAAAAGAAAAACGAGACCAGTTATCGCTACCGGTTTATATCAGACTTTATCAATTGATATAGCTTTTTTTGCGCCACCAAAAGGTAAGTTTTTTTTAGAGAGTTTTTTTAGCAATTTGTCCCTTTTCAGATATGATCCACTTTAGATTACTGAAAAATAAAACAGCAAAACACGTAAAAGAAAAATTTTCAGAAATTTTAGACGAAGTACGAGCGAGGGGGGGATCACCCAATACCATCACATGCGACATGGCGAAGGAATTTTTGAGTAACGAATTTCGTTCATTTCTAGAGGAAAATGGAATAAATTTAAGACCTTTGGCATCGTATCAAAAAAATAGTCCAGTTGAGAGAATTATAGGAACAATAAGAACCCGTCTGGGACGTCATTTTACCACAACGAAATATAAACGTTATTATTATATTCTCAAACACTTGATTGATGCCATAAATCAGACACCCAGAAAGTATTTAAATGGAAAAGCACCGATAGAACTAACCATTTTGAATGACCGCGAGATTTTTAAAAAACGTTTCTCTCCCAAATTAACAAAGGGTACTTTACGTAACATTCCGCGTGAACGCAGACCTAAACCCAAATTTAAGATTAACGACATCGTGCACGCTCGCATACATAAAACATTCACCAAATCAACTGATCAAAAGTTTAGTGAAAATACATATTTTGTAGCTGAAATAAACAACAATTTTGTACCATACACGTATAAGATTTCAAAGGGTAGGGACGGTGAGGTCACTTTACCAACTGTACTTTACGCTGAAGATTTGGTTTTAGCTACGACAAACAACTAAGATATAAAATTTTCCAATGTATACCAATACCAAGAAACCTGATAGTTCAATTAACTATAAAGATGACAAAAAAATCGAACCATTAATCATGGAAGCACCGCGAACTCAAACTAGAGACAAAACGTGTAACGTGAATAAAAAGTTTATTTTACAGTCGAGCATAACTACGCTACAACTCGTGACTATCGTCATTCTGTTAGTATTTATAAGCATCAACTACCCCCCTAAAAAAATTCACTCTTCGATTCGGGAAGCCAGTAATCTCTTATTGGAGTTTTTCAAGTTATTGAACATACCGCAAAACACGAAGTTGTATCGCATGGTATTTAACAGTACGTGGTAAGTAAAAAATGGTGTATTGCAGCGAGCTTTACCTAGACATTGTGTTACGGGGAGATAATTTAATTTTTGATTTTCCCAATAACTTAAAATTTAATCCCAATGAAAGTTGGGAATTGGGATTACATTCAATTTACATAAACAGCGTAGATAAGAGCGTCAATTTTTTCAATTCATCACTGAAAAATTATTTCGTAGTGTTCGATGCTTACGGGCATTTTTACTTTGCCCGTGTAAACTTTGACAGCATTTTACATAAAGCTGGACAATTCGAGTTTTTGTCAAACGTTCCCACCAAGGATGAAATTTTAAAATGTATAGAAGAATCGATAAAAGAGGGGAGTGTCAAGTGTGATTCGTTGTCGGATCTCAACCAAAAATGCGGTCAATTTTGGATGGAAGTGTTGCAAGAAATTGGAACATATCAACGCGATTTTAATATTAGATACCGGAGAGATATCGTAAATAAGCAGTATATTCCACCCCAATTGACAATTGCCACGAAACCCCACCTAGCATTTTCACACGTCGATCCGTTACACCCCGATAAGGGTTTAGTTAAGATTCAAAAAGAAATGATACCCCTGATACGGTCCTATAACTGGATAAAACCCATAAGTGAAGGTGCGGACATTGAAAATCCAAAATTTGAAAGCGTGTTACAATATGAAAGGAAAAATAATCATATAATTTTTGAAAATACATTTCCTCAGGTAAAACGGGATGACAACTGCTCAACGATTATATTTTCAAAGCCTCTGCGAGAACTGTTGGGGTTAAAATCACCATTCATTGGAACAACAGAGTCTGAAACGACACCTAGTGTCGTAAATGTCCAAGACAGTTCGGGAAATTTTTTGGGGTCGCAAATGCTCTACGTGACGTGTATAGCATCGCTTGAAAATACAATTTTTGGCTCTAATAAGGTGAGTATAGCGAGTATTCCGTTATCGAATGATTCTGTAATTGAAAATATCAATTATGAAGCAAAAAACATCAAATATTTTCCAATTGGTTCAATTTTAACAGACAAATTACAATTTGATTTTTTATACGAAAGTGCATCTCGTGTAAATTTATTACCAAATGCTCGCATTTTTTTATCCCTAGTTTTGAGGAAAAGACCTATATTACACTAGTACATTGAATGGTATATAAACACGAACCATCTTAACATTTTTAGTATCGCAACGATGGACAACGAACGGGCAGAAAAGGACTGTCAGAACATTCACAGGTATAATTTCGGCCTAACAAATTATCCAAATTCTAAATTTTACTCAGATGTTATTAAAAAGTCATCAACCTTTTCTGGATTAATGGGTCTAGGTGGGGACAAACAAAAACCAAATTCTAAAGTTTATTCTACTTGTATAGAAAAATCAACTAGTGCAGTGGGATTAGGAAAAGATATGAATAATCTAGCAACTACTAGATCGTTAACTGAACCGTTAGTAATTAGTAGTAATCAACCCAGCCAGGATAATACTGGTACAAAGTTGGTAGAATCAAAAAAGCGAAAAACAAGAAAACGAAAGATTGGGATGGGTACGAAATGAAAGGTGGGTGGAAAACGCAACAAAATTGGAGGACGCAAAGTTGGTCGAAGGGGTAGACGCGTAGCAAAAGGGCGACGCAAAAGTACAACGCAAAGAAGACGACGTAAAAGTAAAAATCCAGTAACTATTCCACTATTTCCACGGTGAGCATCTCAAAACCGACTGGTTAGTATATAAATAGAGACCAAACGATCATAGCTTTCAATTTTTCAACAAATTTTTACAGAAACGATGGCTTTGTCGAGGGGCGGTAACATTACGGCCGTGGCACCAGAAACGTTACTCAAATCAAAACCGGATATAGACAGCGATTTTATAATTCCAGAGGAAATATTGTATCATAGAGCACCAGGCGTATATTCGGCATTCGTTCAACAAAATCTATTACCTATTCCATTATCAACTCAACATCAACCCGATGCTACCAGTTGGACGTTTGAACTCAATACATCGCAATATTATTTAGACTTGAGTAATATATTTATCAGAGTCCAATTTCAAGTGGTTCAAGAAGATGGTACAAACATTCCAGCGCAATGGGGAGATACGAATGAATCGTGCGTATCGTGGGTTGCTCCTATTCCAGGCATAGCTCAAACAATGTGGAGAACTGTAAAACTTTTTTCACGTGACCAACTAATTTTAGAAATTATTGATACGTACGCATACCTAGCTGAATTAAAAAATACCGTACTAAGCAATATCGATGATCACATTAAGGTTAAAGAAATTCAAGGGTGGTTCAAAGAGAATTACGATAATCTAGAAAGTGAAACTCCAACCGAAGCTTTCGTGAAACGAGCTAGGCAAATTTCTGGATCAAAAATGTGTAATTGTTTTTCACCATTACTGTTGGACATGTTAACTACAAAGTGTTTATGGCCCGCCAATTTTCCGATTAAATTTCAATTACAACGTCATAGTGATTCATTCATGTTAGAGTGTTTTAAAAAAAGTATTCCAGAGTTTGTAAACCAAGCTAAAAAGTACAAGTTTAAGTTTCATAAAGTAGAAATGTTTGGTAGATTTTTACAACCTGATGGTGAAACTGCTATAGGCGTGGAAGAAACAATAGTAGAAAAACCATTGAAAATGCATTTTCTCAATTGTCGAGTAGTGAGATCGCAAATACCCCCAAATGCTAGCGAAAGTTCAACAACGGCTATTGTGAGTGGAAAACTCCCATCGTTCGTGATAATCCAGTTTTTGGATAACAATAGATATCTTTCTAATGACATTACACAACAAAAATTTGTATTTCAACCAAATAATATTGAAAGAGCATCCGTGATTTTTGGGTCAAACAGACATCCAGCAAACCCATTTGAATTTGAAACGGGCGGTGGAGATTTTGGATACGAGATTGCATATGCAGAGTTGTGTCGATGTTTGAAGAAAAATTTTGGTATTGAAGAAGTGATTTGGTTTAGACATTTCAAGACTGGAAAATTTTTATTAGCGTTCGACCCAAGTCCATGCTCTGTGAATCAAGAACAATCAAATCTACATTCTATTGGTAGTTGCGCCTTAGATTTGAGATTCCACACACCGGTTGGTCCGAATGGACTAACGGTGTTGGTATACATGTTCACATTAGCTTCCGTCCATTTACACGCAGATCGTACCATTTTGAGCAATGCTAATTATTGACAATGGAAATTGATGATATTAGTACGATCTTGAAATCTGATGGGTTGATGAAATGGAAAACAAAGTGTATAAAGTTAGAAAATGCATTTCCAATAGGTGTAGGTTGTGGGGTGGTCTGTTTTTTACAATACAAGAATTTGTCTTACGGTCATTTTGTGTCTTTATTTCGCATTAATCAGGATTGTATTTATATATTCGATAGTTTAGGAGAGACAAATCTACACGATGATACCATAATCTTTTTATTGAAAGCTTGCGCTCCTACTTGTAGTACAATTATGATAAATAGTGTTCAACCCCAAAGTAAAAATTCTTCAAAATGTGGTTTGTACGCCGTAATATTTTTAAAACTCGCGCTCATGATAACAGTTGATAATAATTACGCACCACTTACATCTATGAAAGATGCTATAAAAATTATTGAACATTGTAACAAGGGTAATATAGGTATGCTATTTAGAATGTTATTTCCTTACACTCCATTGAATCGACTATCAACTAATGCTATTCGCTTAATTCGCAGTACGTAATGTATACAAATAAATGTTAAATGAGTAAATTATGGAATTTGGAATCGGTGTAATGATGCTGGGTGTAATGCTTAAAACGAGATAACTACTAACAATTTAGAGGTTACACTGTAGGAAAACCTCCTCCCTATGACAAAAAAAGGGTACCCCTCAATGCAAACCGCTGGCTGCGACCCCCCTGGGTAAACCCTGACCACGACTCTCCAAAAACGTCTGAGCAACTGCAACCCCTCCTCGCAATCGCGCGCGAGCCAGCGCACGCTCATGCAAAGTGTCAATAGTTACGGGAAATGTGCCGTAAAATGACAACTCACTGAAAAAACTGCAACCCCCCTGGGAAACTGCCTGAAAAACTGCAACCCCTCCTCGCAATCGCGCGCGAGCCAGCGCACGCTCATGCAAAGTGTCAATAGTTACGGAAAATGTACCGTAAAATGACAACTCGCTGAAAAAACTGCAACCCCCCGGGAAACTGCACTGCAACCCCCCTGGGAAACTGCACTACAACCCCCTGGGAAACTGCCTGAAAACTGCACCACTGGGAAACTACCGGGAACTGGCCGGAAAACTACCCTACAACCCCCGGGAAACTGCACTGGACCGGTGAAGAACCCCCACGCGCGCTGGCGCGCGCCGAGTTCAACGCGCATGTCGATGGGGTTACCCGCAGGGTAACCCCATCGGCAGGCGCTCCGTCCACGCACGCACGCACGCACGCACGCACGCACGCACGCACGCACGCATGCACGCACGCCGGCGGGGACGCTGCCCTCGCGGCAGCGGGATTATTGAGCGGGCGTGGCCCGCGCGCTAATCTGGAGGCGGTCGGCGGCGGCTACTCCGATACCCGTTTCCAAACACGAAGGCCGCCGTCGCCGCCGACAGCGCGGTCCATGCGACCGCCGTCTCCGCGGGAATGACCTGTTGACTGACTACAAAATGTTTGGGATTCAGGACAGTGTTTGAGGCCTAGTTTCAATCACTCCTTTTGTTGCTAGTTGACATGTTGTATTTAGTTGACTAAAAATTACCATTTTATATAGATTCATAGAGAAAATAACTGCACTGGAAGGAGAAAAAATCACTGCTGGAAAAATCACTGTACTGGAACAAGAGGAAAATTACTGGAAAAGAAAATTTAACTGTACTGTAACCAATGTACTGCTAAAATGAATGCCAATAATGCCAAAAATGAATGCCCACACAGGCCGGATGTCAACTGAATTCAAGTCACCTCAATGTCAAGTCAACTAAATGACACAAAATAAATAGATTTGACATCCAACATTTGTAGCAGAGTGAAACGCGTTATGCAATTGTAAAGAATCGTGAGTTGTATAAAGGAATGCCAATAATTGACACAAACATGCTAGTTGACATGGCAAATTCATGTCAATTCAATGTCACAAAAATTGAATATTAATTTGACAAAATCTACGAAAATTGAGTACCGCGGTTTAATTATCAGAAAAAAGTTTCGGTAAAATTGAGTTGACAGGAATTCAGTTGACATCCAGCATGTGCAAAGCGAAACACTGTAGATTCGCAATTTCTAGAATCACCGTACTGGATAAAACAAATGCCAATAATGGGTCCACACACGGTAGATGACATCTTAGTTTGTCAATTCAATATCTAATAAATGCCGCAAAATCGATGAAAATTGACACAAATGACAGTTGACACCCAGCGTGTGTGGTACCAATGCTATCATAAAGCGCGCAGTTACCGAAAAAATAAAGCATACGGTTACCGAGAGAAATAAAGCGAGTACCAAAAATGTGGAATTTACCGAGAGAAGGACTAGGGTTGGTAAATGAATTTTAGCAGTTGAAAATTGATTCAAAATATTAACTACTTCAAAAATTACTGGTGAAATTTTTTGCACATAAAAATCCATAACCAACCCTGTATGAACAACCCAAAAAGTCACACAACCACCCAACTTCAAAACCAACCAAATCTCCATTTTCAATCACCGAATCTCCCCAACAAAGTGTTCCAAAATCTACCCAACAAAATTTTCCAAAATCCCAAGCATTTTTTATTTTACTCGCCCCTCCCATGGGAAATACAAAAAAATTCGAAATGTTTTGCCTATAGAAATTTTACACTTATACCCCATAAAAATATGAGCGAGTACTTTTTTTTCGAGAAAATATGAATGTATTTACACAGTACTCGAGTATACGTACTTTTCGAGTAAAAATTTGAAATGTTTTGTCTATAGAAATTTTACCCTTATGCCCCCATAAAAATATGAGCGAGTACTTTTTTTTGCGAAAATATTAATTTAATTACACAATACTCGAGTATACGCACTTTTCGAGTAAACGTATTTACACAGTACTCGAGTATACGTACTTTTTTTTAGAGTAAACGTAAATACCCCATATCCTCGAATGAGACCCCTCAAGCAAATGCAGCGTGTGAAAAGGTTAGCTTATGACAACAAGGAGTGATACAAAGTGTCTCCTGTTTCGAATAACTTCTTCAAAGACAAAAAATCCCCAGGGGTCTTATTCGAGAATATACAAAACTCAATACAACAGGTGGGCGTTCGGCTCCACCTCCTCGTGCTGGTGGAAAGTAGTGGTCTGCTGGTTCGATGCAGATCCGTGGCGACGCGATGCGGATCCGTGGCGGCGAGATGTGGATCCGTGGCGGCGCGTCTCCCCCCTGCGGGTAGGGTTCGATATCGATCATGAAAAAAGCTCAATTTTGATGGTGATCCCGAACAACTACCAATCCCGGTCCCGAAATGTCAATCCCGATCCCGAAAGCCCAATCCCGATCCCGGGCAACTACCAATCCCAGTCCCAAAAGGTCAATCCCGATCCCGAAATGTCAATCCCGATCCCGATCCCGAGAGCCCAATCCCAGTCCCAAAATGTCAACCCCAGTTCCGAAATGTCAATACTGGTCCCAAAATGTCAATCCCGATCCCGAAAGCTCAATCCCTGTCCCAAAATGTCAATCCCAGTTCCGAAAAATGCCCTCAATCCCAAAAAAATCCCAGTCCCACAAAATACCAATCCCGATTCCAAAATATCACTCCTGAACCCTACCTGCCAGAGTCCGCCCTGCGCGTGTTGGTCGTGCGCGAGTCCCCCCTGCGGGAGGTAGACGGAGGGGTGCGCTCATTCTCGCGGCTACACACCGATGGGGTGTCTACCCCCTCGTACACGGAGCACTCCAGCGGGCCGGACACGTGAGGGGCGAGCGGGCCGGGCACGTGAGGGGCGGCGACGTGCAGCATCGGCATGGCGCGGGCGGGGGCACCGGCGGGAACCATGGGCAGCGAGATTCTGATTTTGGTGGGAGGGTGAGTAAATTGGAGGATTTTTGAATAACTTTTCCGAGTAAAAACGTGTTCCCTCATATGGCAAGCTTTTTTTCACATTAGGCTCTCATATCTTTGATCAAATAGATACGGAACACTTGTAATCATTGGGAAATGTGAAAAGAAAATCTACCACTATTCCTCGAATAATCCCCCCATTCGAAACTTTTTAATGAATTACCAGGGGATCTTATTCGGGGTTTTATGGTATTTCAATTAATGTCAATTAACCTGGGCACCGGGCGCCGGCACTGAACCCCCTCGATGGCTTGACGCCTATTGCGCATCTGCGAAAAAATAACCATTTGATGGCATGTTTTCACATCTAGTGTAGTAGTTTGGGAAACTGTTGCAAAATTTCAGCTCAAATTGCACACCTTCAGAATTCCGAGCTAAGTTTCAGGTCAATCAGAACCTACCTACGAAAGAAATGGCACATTCTACTCATGACATTTTTGTTTTCATCATTAGGTGTATACGCAAAAAGTTACAACATCAACGTCCCCCAACCAAAATTGAACTATTCAACCTACCTTATTCACCGTCTTTGCGTAATAGCACAGTCCAATGATGCTCGTGAGGGAAGTGATCGCTATGCCGATTGTGACCCACATTTCGGGATTGTTCAGCAGGCTGGGGCACGACGGCGGCGGGCACTGAGTGTGAAAAATTTTCGTTGATTTTTTGCAAAATGTTTTCACTCACAATTGAACTCGCAAAATGTTAAAAGCGGTAACTAAATGTAACTAAGTGAAAAAAAGCATGGGGTCAATACGCGGGTCAGTTGTAATTCCAGGACACGCGTACTATTCTTGCAACTCACAAGCCATCAAAATTTTTCCACTTTTTTTCCACTTAGTTACACTTAGTTTCCGCTTTTAACATTTTGTGAGTTCAATTGTGAGTGAAAATTGTTCCACACACGTTAGTTGAAATGGATCCCAAATGTCAACTGGCAACGACCCCGATTCAAAGCTTGAGCCCATTGTGACCCCTTTGTTATACCACGCGCCAGATGCCAGAAAATGTCACATGTCACGCACAAGTGTAAAAGTTACGTCTAATGCGCTGGAGGTAAACGACGAGTGGGAAGACCGTGCCGACGGTCATGTAAACCCGCTGGACATGTAGCTTCAAAGTGTCGATTTTCGACATTTTTGTCACTTTTCACTTTTTTCAAGTGCTAAACACTTTTGGTGAAGTCAACTATCATAAGAAATGTCATTAATTATAAGATTTGACTGTATTCAAATAAATTCACTTTAAAGAAATGTCAAAAATAGGCACTTTGACGCTACATGTCCAGCGGGTTTACATGACCGCTGGCACGGCCTTCCAGCTCGTCGTTTACCTCCAGGGCATTTGACGTAACTTTTTACACTTGTGCGTGACATGTGACATTTTCTGGCATCTGGCGCGTGTTATAACAAAGGGGTCACAATGGGCTCAAATCGGGGTCGTTGCCAGTTGACATTTGTTGTCCATGTCAACTAGCATGTGTGGGTCAAAACAAACACTCGGTGGGTCGCAATGTGTGATGAATAAAAATTGTGATAAACTTCATAATAAACTATTCCATATTAGAAATGAAATATTACTATAAAACTGTATAATTTTTGGTTTATTATTCAGGTGAGTTCTGGTATGTTTCAACACCAAGTGCGATATCCACCGAGTGTACCAACTGAACAACGCTAGACACTAGAAGGTAGAGAAAAAACATCAGGGGATAAAGTGAAATCATCAGAAGTAAAAGAGAATGAGAACACCACACCAAACAAGCAAATTAATGCATAAACATTGCGAAAACCTCCGGAACCTGCTCTGGGAAACCACTCAGCATGGGTCTGTGCGTCGTTGACTGAGTAGGAGCTCCCGTGGTGCTGGTCGTGGTGTGCCTGGCCGCTCTAGCATGGAACATGGCTGGGTGCAGATCACCCCAGATCTTCGCGGTGGTGGGTGTCGGCGTAGATGTCGTTTTGACGCGTCGGAAAAAGAAACGCGGGTAGCGTCCCCCAGGGGTGGGTGTAGTGCCCCTCGTGATGGTGCTCACGGTGCTGCGCAGGGTACTGGTCACTGTGCTGGGTGGGGTACTGAGCAGGGTACTGGTCACTGTGCTGGGCGGGGTGCTGGTCACTGTACTGGTCGGGGTACTGGTCACTGAGCTGGTCAGGGTACTGGTCACTGTGCTGGTCGGGGTACTGGTCACTGTGCTGGGCAGGGTACTGGTCACTGTGCTGGGCAGGGTACTGGTCACTGTGCTGGACAGGGTACTGGTCACTGTGCTGAATGTGGTTCTGCTCGGTGAGGGGTAAAAACTGAAGCCCACCACAACACCAACTAAGAACACTACAAAGTAGAAGTGTTTATCAGGCTGTTACTTACTTTTTCATTCTCCAGCTGTTATCTGGTGCATCTCGCAACACTGAAATAAAATGTCAGTTGTGTGTGGTAAAATTAAATGTGATTTTTAGTACAAGCTTTGTACTCACCCAGCCTGTTCCTCATCTGAAAATGTTGATTTTGATTTTTTTAATATTCAAATTGAGTAAAAAACCTACAAGCACACGCACACGCACACACACACACACACACGCACACGCTTATGCACACGCTTACTATTATCACATTTCACTGGGTTCAAACGGGATTGACTTTTCGGGATTCGGGATCGGGTTACCGGGTCGGAATTAGGTTACGGGATCGGGTTTGGATGATAGCATTGAGGTTTTTGTATCGGGGTATTTTTGGGATCGGCGACATTTTTTTGCCATCGGATTGGAGTCGGTATGGGGTGATTTTTTGGGATCGGGATTGGGAGCTGCAAAATCTCGGGATCGGGATCGGTGTGACAGAATTGGAGTAATTGGATCGGAATTGTGTCAAAAATGGTTTATGGAGTGAGTATTGGACACCTCAAAATGGCAAAGATTCGGGATCCCGTCTGAACCCTTCTTATCACAAGATCCATATACTTTCCAAAAAACTGACCAGATTGGGGCCCTGATTGCTCCAAGCCTGCGGCGACTGGTGCGTCGTGGTTTCGTCACAGTTCTGCAAGAGATAGAAATATTTTTCAAATAGCATTCATGTTAAAAAATAACGCAATGTACACTAGTTTTTTTGGAAAAATCATACTATACATATTAGATTTACTGTCAGATTGCACACTAGTTTTTTTGTAAACTCATAAATCGAGTTTGATCGCAAATGAATTTACCAGTATGCGGTGTCCGCATAAAGTGTAAAATGTGAATCAAAACAGAAAAATTTTATTACTAACCCTCTATTTTGTATGACAATTGTCGTGACATTTTACACTTTACGTGGACACCGCATACTGGTAAACTCATTTGCAATCAAACTCGATTTATGAGTTTACAAAATACTAGTGCGCAATCTGACAGTAAATCTAATATGCATACCGTATTACCTCAAAATACCCCCATGGGGGTTTATTATTTCGCCAGCAAAATTTGAGGGGGGGTTAATTCGAGGGGGGTTTATTCGAGGGGGGTTTATTATTTCCTCAGAAATTTTCGTAAGGACCGTAGTAAATAGTAGACATTTTCATACCCAAAACAGGTAATAAATGTGTCCAAACAGGATATATTTGGACATAAAATGTAGAGAGCTACACATAGACTAGTTTGTGTAGCTATCTACGTTTTTTATGTCCAAATATATCCTGTTTGGACACATTCATTACCTATTTTGGGTATGAAAATGCCTACTATTTACTACGATCCTTACAAAAATTTCTGACGAAATAATAAAAACCCCTCGAATTAAACCCCCTCGAACTAACCCCCCTCAAATTTTGCTGGCGAAATAATAAACCCATGGGTATTTTGAGATAATATGGTATATGACAGTTGAATTACACATGACACTTTGCACGGCATACAAAAGGTTGATTTATGTGAGTAACCCACCCGGTAAAATAAAAAGTGAATTGGGAGACGGTTAAGAAATGACATAATCATTGTCAACTATAAAATCACATTGCATGACATTTAATAGGGAGCTTGACACTTTGTAAAACATTAAACAGGAACCTTGACACTTTGCATGACATTTGACATTTAATAGGGAGCTCAATTTTTCGGGATTTTATGGTGTCTATAACAAAAACTCAATCCCGATCTCAAAAAGCCAATCCCGGCCCCAATCCCGATCACAATCCCGATCTCAAAAAGACAATCCAAATTCCAATCTCCTTGAAAACTCACCTCAGTGCCCTTACCCTCCATCGATGTTTTCAAATCTGGCACGGTGCACTCCTTTTTCACTGCAAACGATTCGCGTAGCTTCGTCGCAACCAGCATGAAGAAACCGGTGCACATCTGTGAGTAACGTTTAACAATTAAAAAAACTCAACACATGACACACTTCACATAACATTTGACACAAGGGTTCAAACTGACATAACTTTTCGAGGAGATTAGAATTTGGATTGCCTTTTTGAAATCGGGATTGTGATCGGGATTGGGATTGGAATTGTCTTTTTGAGATCGTGATCTAGATTTTAGTTGGGATTGTGATCGGGTTTTTTCTGAATCGAGATTTTACCATTCTAATAGTTGACGAAATAGTACTCATTAAATCTGTCGAGTGATACTACAATTGTGACATAAGACCCTCAGATTAATCAACAACTATTTATAGTCAGTCAGAACCTACCTAATGTGAAATCACAACCTACTCCTGGTGTGTTTTTTCATCACTGGGTCAACACTGCACCTACCGTAATTCCTCAAATTACCCTAGGGGGATTTATTTTTTCAAAGTGAGAATTTTGATAAAAAAACATGAAAATGATCGAAAATTAAATATTCATGACCAGTTCCCTATGAAAAACATGACTTTTCACATCGAAAATGCATCAACACACATCTTGGACCTTCAGAGTTTCAAATTGAAAATGCACATGTCCAAAATTTACAATTTTTCAAAATCGTATTTTATGAAAGTCCCCATTTACACATTCTCACCTCAGTCAAACTATTATAACAAACCTTCTCGACGGACACGTTCTTGATGTTGAAGTCCACGTTGTTGCCGGTCAACGTCTCGATCAGCGACTCGTGATGCATCTCAGTTGATAGAAAAATAATAAATTCCAAATTTTAAAATTTCAGTGCCTGCAAATGATAAATGAAGAAATTAACAACTCAAAAATATTAGCTCACACATTAAATTCGTTGCCTACAATTTGTTAATTGAAAATGAGTGAACATATGTTACTTGACAAATTTTTGTCAACATAGTGTCAACTTAATAAGAGAAAACAATGTTCACTGAAATAAAACTTATGTTAGGTCGAATTAAAAATGGAAACAACACATGAAATCACCTAATGTGATAAAAATCTAAAAATTTATATGCACAATCTTGATTTGATCAAGATTGAAATCTATTTCTAAGAACAAATTCACAACATAGATTATCAACTTACTAAAAAGGGCCCAAACACGCTAGTTAAAATCGACACCAACTGTCAACTGGTTACCTTTGAATCGAATTGGACCCAGTTGACATTAACACCATAAACTAGTGTATATGATTCCAATCTGGTAAATCTATGCACACTTAAAATCCAGATTGCTTTATGTCCATACCAACTGTCAACTGGTTACAATATCAACTGGTTCCAATTCGATTCAAAGGTAACCAGTTGACAGATGGTATCAACTTTAACTAACGTGTTTGGGTCCAAAATGACAAATCTAAACACAAAATGAAAATGACATTCCCGATTTTTGAGATAAAAATCTAAATGGAAAACACTCGGAACGTTTTATGATGTAAATGGATAAGAGAACATTTTCAGACATAATACAGATGGCATCAGTAATATATCTGTGTGTAGCTGATCTTGATAGAAAAGGGGTTGTGGGGAGGGGGGTTTTGGCAAAATTTTTAGGGGTTTGTTTTGCTTCACATTTTACATGACACTTTACATGATAAGAGACTACCACACTTTACAGGATACAGCATTATCTATTTAGGGGTTGGGAAACACACAAACCTATGTATAAATCATTTAGAATTTTGGGGGGTTTAAAATGTGGGGAGGTTGAAAATATTTTGGGGTTACCGTTTGTGTGTTCTCAACGCAAATTTTTGCACCCCTAAACTTTTTGAATCTACCAATTTAATTATTGTTTAATTTAATATTTTTATACTCAAAATAACGTTACCCCCTATTAAAAATACATCTGAAATGTAATGAAAATTTTTGCAAGTTAACTTAAAAGAATTGAATTATTTGGTACTGGGAGAGTATCGTTATTTTGAGTATAAAAATATTACAATAATTCAATTGGTGGATTCAAAAAGTTTAGGGGTGCAAAAACTTGAGTTGAGAACACACAAACTGTAACCCCAAAATATTTGCAACCTCCCCACATTTCCAAACCCAACAACATGTAATAAATTAAAATAACCCACACAAAATTATCTATAATTTCAATCTCACTTAAAGTAACCTTATCTAATATTTTTGATCAATTTCAGTTCAATATACGTTTTTAATCACATTAAAAGTTTTTCATTTTTGCCGCAACTTTTTATCAAATACAAAAATGGCTGATCTGATCAAATGTAATTACTACATGTCTAGAGATGATCTTAAATTGGAGGAAATTAAAGTTGTGATCGAAAACTGCGACATTTTCGATAAAATAAAAAATACCCAACTAAAAGTGATTATCTATTCTTCAGATCAAAGTAATGTTGAAATTTATCAACATATTCAAGCCGAAAATGAGGCATTAAAACTGGCACGTCAAGAATACCGGGTTCAAATCCCAGACCCTGTAAAATGACAAGTGTCAACTATTATTGAAGATGTCAATCACAATTTTATGATTCTCTATTTTACACATTACGACAATTTACACTTTACATGCGATAAAAATTGACATAAATTTTTATAGTTGACATCTTCAATAACAGTTGACACTTGTCACTTGACACGGTCTGGGACTATTCCCAGGAAATGCTTGAAAATATAAAAAGGGACAGAGAAATGCGCAAAAGGGAAATGGAAATGATGGAGGCTACAAAAACTTCTCCAATCTTGTCCTGTGACAAAGCCTACAAGGAAAATGAAAATGGCGTCAGTGATATGGATATTCAGATGGAAATTGTTGAAACGCCAGAATGTTCCGAAGAAGTTGTTATTGAGTAAAACGTGAAAAAATTTTTGTTTTTTTTTTATGTGACTATGATTTTTTCATATAAATTTTGGTTATTTCGAATAAGCTAACATATTTGAATTTTTTTGCGCATAAATAATAATAATAAAACAATTATGTCAATAAATTGTGATTTTTTCCTATTTAAAAACAAATACTTAACACCTGTTCAAATGGGATTGACTTTTTGGGATTGAAGTTTCGGGACCAGGGCATTTTTCGGGATCGGGGTATTTTTTTGAGATTGAGATTGAGATTGAGATTTTGAGGTTGGAGTATTTTTCGGGTTTGGGGATCGGGGCATTTTTTTCGGGTTTAGGGATCGGGGCATTTTTCCGGTATCGGAATCGGGTGTATTTTTCGGGATCGGGATTGGGATCGGGAGTATTTTTTTCGGTATCGGAGGTATTTTTTGGGATCAGGGTTTCGGGATTGTAGTATTTATTTCGGGATCGGGGGTATTTTTACGGGATAAGGATGTTTTTTCGGGATCGCGATTGGGGTTGGGAGATTGAGACAATAAAAATTGAAATTTAAGGGGGGTGTTTGAACTGTAGTACAAAAAAGGGGGTAAGTTTAAATAGAAAACTTGTGTAGAGGGGAATGCAAAAAACAAGAGGATAAGTAGAAAAAAGGAAAACTTACGCAGGTCAGGAAAAAACGAAGCGTACGGAATAAAACTGAAAATTTGAGAAAAATAACGCAGGGAAAACGTATAATAAAAGCGACTGTATAAATGTGCGGCCGGGGAAATAGCAAATGGAGATAGCAAAAAATAAGCGGGAAATGAATAGGTTGTTGGTGAAATAAAACAGAAAATGTCAAAAAATGCCGATAAGAAAATTAGACGCTCAAAAATGGGCAAGCTTTGTTTTTTTAAACTGACGGATTTTTTTATTTGAATGTGTTAAAAAAAGTATACGCGAAAGGAATATTTTATGCACTAAGAGGACACTTTTTATGGTTACAATTAGTGTTTATTATGGGGATGAAAATATACGAACATTAAACACATGTTTTTTAACCGCGCGCGTGAAAATGCGTGTGACTATGTTAGAAAATAGAAAAACTCTAAAACATCTATTTTAGCCATGGGGACCTCCACCTAGTTAACAACTACTGATGTTACAGGGAATTTTACAGGGCCCAGGAATTGCACCAGGTAGGGTTGCGAATTTCAAAAATTTCGGTTCCGGTTCACGGTTCTCGGTTCCAAAATTTGCTTGGAACCGGGAACCGCGGTTCGGTCCGATTCGGGTCGGTTCGGGGTCCCAACCCTAGTACCAGGTACCTGAAGCATCCCCAAAAAGTAACAATCCAACCCACCTTCGATATCAACTGGTCATGATCGGCCAAATTTGCCCTGCAATGAACGCAGCTATATGTCCTGCCGCCGGCCGGCAAATACGCTTGAAACGTTTTCATCACAATCACAGTTGAGCGGTGATATTTACAGTGAGCTATTCAATGGCCGGACAATTAATTAATGCACGTAATTATTATGTAGGATAGATTGGGTGTGGGCCCAGTGGCCGCCACCCCTTTCAAGTTTCCGGTGTCGCGCTGTGTAGCCTGCGGGGGGGGGGGGGAGGGTCGATGGAAGTTTGTGATCAAAAATAAACACCGTTTTTTTTATGTATTCACGGTGGAATTTTTGGAAAAAAATGTTACAATATTTTGATATCAACATCAGCATAAAAGTCGATACTTTGTTGAATGTTTATGCTTTTTTCCACGGCAATGAATGTTTCAAACGCTGCATTTGCTGCATGCGCTTACATTTGCAACGATCTTCCACACCTCAGAAGCGCATGGAAGCACAACTATGTTCGCATGGCTTCGTAACAATTCATGCTTCTAAACGGAAATGAATGAAATGCCAATAATCTCAATATGAAAGACGGCACAAAGGCAACTTCCCGCGTGATTGTGAAACATTTCAAGGGAACAGAAAAACATGTATTTATTGGCTGCCATTTAAAAATGGTTCAAAATCCCACCCTTTAGGTAATGTTGAACTTTTTCAAAAAAGGTGATAAAAGCGCTTGCATCACCACGTGATGTAAGTGAATGATTTCGAAACGTTTCTTTCACTGTCCATTCAAAGTCAACAGAGAAAAAGTAAAGGGGAATCTTTATTTTACTCTGAAGTTTATCAGTCTTGTCACGTGAAAAACTAGCATTCGAAATATTATTTTGCCATAGGTATTTTATCTACCTTCTATTTATCTTATAAAATATTGTGATATTTACGAAATATTGTTGTGTGTATATAAGTAACCATCTAACAGTTATTTATGATGACACACATAGATTGAAAGCAGACTAGGTAAATAAATATGAGATAAATAAATGAAAAGCGAACGCTCGTTGTTTGAGCAGTTGGCGTGTCGCTTAAAAATCAGAAGCATCAATTTCCGGCCACTACAAAAAAGATAGATGGATGAAAAAGCTACTGCCTGCCAACCTCTTGGGAAAATGTCTGAATATGTAAATACAGAGAACACAGATCTTAAAGTCCATCATATCGACGGTTAAAGGCATGTGGGTGAAGCCAACAGCTACATTTTGAAGCAGTGCGCAACAAGTGAAAACGGTTGCATGGTACGAGGCAACTGTGTAAGTAAGCATCCAATTATATAGTTGCCTTTTTCCACATGAAACAATCTTAGCTGCCTCCTTCCACTGTAGTTACCATGTTCCTCATTTATCAGTGACAATTCTTACCACCGCTTTATGCAATGTGCAATGCATTCGATGACCCTAGTTCTTGAAGTCAATACATCCAAAAAGTATAAGTTAATATTGAGAAGATCGCGATGCGCAATTCCAGATGCCATTTCATGAATAAGGCAATTTTTGAAACTCGGATAGAAAAATAGTAAAAATGTCAGGCAATCAGAAATTATGATTTTCCTTGCAGAATATGATAGCTGGCACCACAAAACGCTATCACCAATTGCACACATTAATGATTGCCATTTCATCAAAGTAAGTAGCACATGACAGAAAAAGTAGACACCAAGCTCAAGTGATGATATGCATAAAAGTGGCCAGTTTACACATTTGGGGTTGCCCTGTCGGCATTATGTCAGTTAACAGATTAGGTTAGGATAACTCATCACACATAGCAGTGGTTGCCTCCTGCGATGTTGCCTTATTCGCCAATGCAGTAAAAATCATGCTCAGCTTGTTGTGCTGTCAGTCGCTGTATACTTGTCGACCATTTTACACAGTAACAGAAAGTTTCAAGCTCAAAAGATGTTCTACATGTGCATCAGCCATATTTGATAATAATTTCGCTTTCAAGACTTTGGCTCGGATTTTGCTATGAGAAGGACTTTTGGATTGTAAACTGGCATCGCTAAGCAGCAGATACAACATGTGGTATTTACATAAATATTTAGATCTGTGATACACGTTAATTCACGTCAGTAAATCTAGATTTCTAACATGCTTGTAATGTAATCGCGTTAGAAATTTAATTTAGACTAGTCAAAGCACTAGAACGCATAAAAAAACGAACGCAATAGAGACAAATAAAAATGCGCATCGCGAGTAGGAACGAGCACATGGAGCAGCTCGGCAGCGTATACCGCATACTTATGTACTTTTGTACATAAATACTTTTACAAGGTATTTACAATACATGTACGCAAATACATATTACATGTGAATACATAAAACGCGGGTAGTATGCAAGCGGAAGCAGTCTTCAACTTGTGGTCGGGCGCACGTACGCAGTGCACTGCACGACCCCCCCCCCCCCCCTCAAGCAAATGTATAGGGGGAAATTGAGTTGACGAAAAAATATTGAGTTATGTATGTAGGCGGTAGAAGTTGACGGTTGTGATAAATCTCAGACTCTCCTATTTATATCCATATAAATTCAGAATAATTCCCATATTTTACCATCAAAGGGCATACTCTGGCACAACACTTTTCACACATCTCTCAAACCATACGAGTACGCGAGAAAAACAGTATCTTAAAGGCGGCGACTGGTACAGAGAGAGCAAAGTTGCACTTTGGTCACGTGCGCCGCCCAGCGGAAGAATTTCGGAAGCATTCATCTTTCCCTACTATTTACGCTTTCGTTTATTTTCCAGCTTTTCAAGGAGTGGTGGGCGGGAAAGTATTTACCGTATTTCCGCGAAAACGACCCCCTTGAATAACTCTGTTGAATCACCTTGAATAACTCCCTTCTGTTGGCCAAGTGAGACTACAATATATCCCCTTGAATAACTCCCCCCTCAAAAACTCAGACGAAAGGATAACTCAACTGGGCTCTTATTCGAGTATATACGGTACCATGTTTAAACCGCGGATTTCAATGTTAATTTTCGAAAGTGAAATCACGGTGCGGCGTATTTTCATATCAATTTGAGTTTCGATTAACTTTTTCGAGTGCGCAATAAATATCTATTCGAGAGGGCGGTTAAATCATTGAGTGAAAAATAACAGAAGGTACTTTGGCAGAACAGCAAGTTTTCGTTTAGGGAGAAATGGCCAAACAACAAACAGTACCAGCTGATCCCGGTCCTTCTCACACCGCATAAAAAAATCAACCAACATCGTTTACCGTATTTCTTCGATTAGAATGGCGCGTTTGCTTTTGAAGTTTATATTCAACTTTTCACTTTTCTTTACGGATGCTTGACAACTTCATGACACTTTTAAAAATGAAGCATACAGAACTTGAGTGAAAAATGTGAACTATTTTTCTACAGTTTTTTTTTCTAGAACGGTTCTTCTAACCTGTTTTCAACGACAGCAAGAAACGTCGACAAGATTTTGAATGCTTTGAGCATTTGCACAATCCACACTTTTGTCGCTTTTTTGCGACCTTGGCACATTTACAAATTGACTGCCGCATGCACAGTTGTCTATATCACGACAGGAAAAAAGTTGCAGAACGTGCCCTTTTTCGAAGAAATACGGTAGTTGTATTCAGTGCAAACTTCAAACATAAACAAATACATACGCAGGTATCGACAAATAGACCTTGACTGATATGTTGAGTCTGTATACATTGAGGCACGCACACTAGTACACCACCGAAATTTGGGAAACTCATAAATGTGTATTGAAAACATTTGAGTTTACCAGAAGGCTACTCATTGTGGTAAACTCAAATGTGTTCAAAGCAGATTTATGAGTTCCCCGAAATTTTCGTAGTCCACCGATGTTAATGTGTATTTACTTTTTCTCAAAAAGTACGCATACTCGAGTAACGAGTAAATACGCATACGCACACTTTGAAAAAGTATCTGTACTTGCCTGTACGCTTACTTTTTGAGAGTACTGGGGTACAGTTAGGGTTCAAACGGGATCCCGATCCCGAATCCCGAGAAATTTCGAGATTTTGTGGTCCCGATCCCGATCCCAAAACCTCAATCACGATCCTGATCCTGAAATTTGAAAAAGCCAATCCCGATCCCGACACTTTGACGATCACGATCCCAGAAAAAATGCCCCAATCCCGATCCCGGTAAAATTCAGACACAAAAGGTGCCAGAAATGGCTCTTTTAAAGGACCATTTTGTATGCAGTTTGCAAAAATTTTGCGTGCAAGCGCGCATTTCTTCACCTCACTATATCTCTGTTCCATGGGCATGGACACCACTACAAATGGACCTGATATAGTGCCCATTGCCATAGTGTAAGGTTAATACACAAGCATATATGCAGGGGCGTATCCAGATTTTGGAGCGGGGGGGCTGCTTGTTTATGGAGGCCAGCGAGCGGGGGGGGGTCAGCCCCCCCCCTAAATTTTTACATGCAGAGTGGCGGAATGGCTCCATGGCGCTGGCGCCACTAGTAGGTGTAACGCCATGGCGCCATTGGCGTTGGCGCCAGCGCCATGGAACGCTGTATATGTATGTAAATATACATACAAATGGCCCTACACACACTAGTTTTCACCGTGACTGATGTGAAAACTGAAATGGCGACATGGCGACATCCAGCCTACTCATTTTGTATGCTTTATGTGTTTTAGTTTTCAAATTTTCAAAGTTTAACTATCATTTATTAAAACTCAAATTTAAATAAAATCAAATCATTCAACCGTGATTTTTAATTTGCATTTGAAAAAAATTCAGTTTTCACACGAAGTCACGGTGAAAAGTAGTGTGTAGGCACAATACAGCAAACAGCACACAATTGAGTATATTTATAACGATTTCGGTCACAGGGAGCAAATTTGCTGATAATACATCACGTCTGGTGAAAAATGCGTGCTTGCGCGCAAAATTTTTTCACGCTGACATTGAAAAAGTGGCATTTACCGGCCACTTTCTGGTCTCACCCCGGGAGGGGGGGGGCTGCAGCTAGGGTTCAAACGGGATTGACTTTTCGGGATCGGGATCGGGATCGGGATTGGTTTTTTGAGATTTCGGGATCGGGATCGGGATCGGGATTGGCCGGGATTGGGGTCACGGGATCGGGATCGGGATCGGGATTGGCATTTTTTCGGGATCGGGATCGGGATTGGCATTTTTTCGAGATCGGGATTGGGGTCGTGGGATAGAGATTTTGGCCAATGTTTTGGCATCCACAGTTGTTCATAAAGGTCTAAAAACACTGTTGGATGCCAGAAACGTGGCATAAAATGAACGCTGGGGGTTTGCGTTCACATTTTTGCATGCAAAAACGTCGTTTTTTCACGTTTGATAATTACCACTAATTTTTCCGGGATCGGGATCCCGGACTTTGGAGTTTCTCGGGATCGGGATCGGGATTTGAAAAGTTTCGGGATCGGGATCGGGATCGGGACTGCTAAATCCCGGAATTTCACGGGATCCGGGATCGGGATCGGGATCCCGTTTGAACCCTAGCTGCAGCCCCCCCCCCCGCCCCCCCCCCCCTGGATACGGCCCTGCATATATGGTAGACAGTGGTGTGAATGACAATGCCAGGCAGCCCATTGCGCAGTGCCTAAATGAATCTATAGCATTGTTTTGAATGCCAATTTAATCCAACGTTTCTGGCATCCATTGTTTTAGGTGTTTTGGGTCATTTTGTGAAATGTCAGGAAAAAACCCTGAAAACCAAATTTTTAGGCCTAAATCCCGATCCCGAAAAAACGCCAATCCCGATCCCGATCCCGATCCTGAAAGGTCAATCCCGAAATCTCAAAAAGCCAATCCCGATCCCGATCCCGAAAGGCCAATCTCGATCCCGATTCCGAAAGATAAAAAAACACAATCCCGATCACGATCCCGATCCCGAAAAGTCAATCCCGTTTGAACCCTAGGTACAGTAGAGTAATTTTTGCGAGTACAGAAAGTGTTTTTTGCCATTCGAGAGCCCTGCTTTTAATAAAAAATACTTATCAATAGAAAGCAAAAACCTTTTTGTTGTAAAATTTACCGTATTTCTTCGATCATATTGACCGCCAATGTATTGTTTCATAGGCGGTTTTAGGGGGTCAATGTAAACGAGCACGTCAATGTAAACGAGCACGGCAATGTAAACGAGCACGGCAATATATTTCTCAGATAGTATTTATCACTTAAGTGCATTCTGTATGAGTAGCGAAAGCAAAAGCAAAACTAGGGAGAACAAGAAGTGGAGACGTTGCAACACAAAGTGGTTAAGTGCAAAACGCAAACAGACGGGGAATGTGCATATGGCGGCAAACATCAAGAGATAAATCGGATCATGCAACTCCAATTTTTTCATACGGCAATGTATTCGGCAATGTATTCGAGCACGTCAATGTATTTTTCAGATGCCCCACAGACCCGCCAATGTAATCGAGCAAGCCAAGGTAATCGAACACGTCAATAAGATCGAAGAAATACGGTATACGGTAAACATTCATAATGCTCTCTTCTACATTTTCAAAGAAGAAAAGATAATTCTAATTGCCTTTACACTTTCCTGAGTAAAAAAATACTCGCATTTACGCTTTATGAGAATAAAAGTATTTTACTCTCATTTACTCTTAAGAAAAAGTTAAAAAAAACTTATGATTTCTGTACGTCAGGGGGTGAGTAAAAACAAAATACTTTACGCATACGCATACTTTGAAAAAAGTTGGGTACTTTTAACAACTCTGCCGTCGCAGTCTACTACTTGGTGTGCGCATCGCCATTGCTCCATCGAATGTACATAGGTATCCATCGCAATCAACGTACTGCTTCAACTTTCTTTGGCCTCAGCTGAATCCAATTCATAGAAGTTACAAATCGCATTATTGTGCCTACACACACTAGTTTTCACCGTGACTTCGTGTGAAAACTGAAATTTTTTCAAATGCAAATTAATGAACACGGTTGAATGATTCAATTTAAATTAAATTTGAATTTAAATTTAAATTTATGAAAGTAAAAGTATGAAAATTTGGAAACTAGTACACATATAGCATACGTTAAGAGTAGGCTGAATGTCGCCATGTCGCCATTTCAGTTTTCACACGTGTCACGGTGAAAACTAGTGTGTGTAGGGCCATTCATTCAAGAAAATTTTCAGTTTCCAAGTAATACACGGACACTGTGGCAAAAAAAAACTGACCTCGCTCAAAAGTTATGGGCAAAAATCATTCACACATTTTTTCAACAGATATTTACTCGTCGCTCACGGGCATTTATTTGCAAACGCATGAGATGCTATGAAATCGCATGAAATAAAAATAAGAAAAGGATGAAAAATTGCAGGGCAGATGGGCAAAACCCGCTGCCCCGGGCGCAGTAATTCACAAAAGCGGGGCGGTCACGCAAATGGCGGTTGCGAATGGCGATGTCGATAAAACCGTCCACACATCGAGAGCTTATTTTATTCGATTCAAAATTGCAGCATTTAGAATCTACTCCAGCTGTGCGGAAAACCTTGGCGAGAATAACGACCGGGGGCTTATTTCATTTCGCAACCTGTCAAATTTTGAATTTGAAATCAAGTGACAAAATTATGCTAACATTTCGAATTTGCAGTGACACGTTTATGAGGTTGTCTGCCATTCCACAGGGCATTTGAAACACTTTACAACTGAAAATTAGAAAGTGTTACTTGTCAAGGTGCGAGATTGGTACCAACCAGGGGCCAGTTCCGCAAAATGATAAATGAGAAGTGAAATGGCCAAACCGAAGAAAAAAAGTAATTTCTCTTCGCTTTTGCCATTTCACTTGCCAATTCACTTGCCATTTCACTTCGCCTTTGCCATTTCACTTCTCACTTCTCATTTTGCGGAACTGGCACCAGGACATCTGACGCGAGCGCCAGCGATATTCAGGCCTTTTCCAAATAGTCGTATTATAAATATTACAAAGGAAACCCAGATTTGCAATACAGACACATGGAAACCCACACAAAAAAAACGCCCGCGCTGAACACACACGTGGCGCTACCCTACAGGGAACTCCCCCCCCCCCCCCCCACCCCCACAAATGCTCCAGCTACATAGCTATCCTGGAGCCTTTGTAAATACTTTTCCCTCATTTTCACATTCAAAATCACTCATTTTTGAGCCTACCTAATTGCCTATTTTCTACGATTTCAAGCTTTATTTGAACTCCTAAATATACACTAAATAAACTTTAAGCTACGATACTTTTCATATAAATAGTTTAAGCGATTTTTCTCCCTCTTTAGCCCTTTACAGGGCCAGCGATTTGCTATTTATCAGATTCAGAACCCGGCTCGAAATTCCCCGCCACTCTACAAGATTACAATACCGTATTTCCTCTAATAGAACGGCATACCTCCAATAGAACGGCAGGTTTTGGCCCTTTTTTGCACTCATGAAACCAATAGAACGGCACCTCCAATAGAACGGCAGGTAAATATTACGTTGGAAGGGTGCCAGAACACATACAAACATATAAATGGATGGACGGCGAGAATGTTGAAGGCATTCAAATATTGATATTAAATTACAAATAGATACTCAGATATAAAAAAGCTTCTAAGTTTCATTAAAAATAAAACAATGCTCACATGAAAAATCTGTGAAAACATCTGTGAAAAAAATAAAATGGCAGCCTCCAATAGTACGGCAGGTAAAAAAGTTGACGAAAAAAATAGAACGGCGGAATCTATTAGAATAAATACGGTAGTCACTTTGATTTTTCTCGCCGATAATTTAATCGCGCTGGCACACAGTCACTCAGGTCAACGTGCCAGCCTCTGCTCAAGACTGGGTGCCATTTGCACAGTTACAAGACACCGACTGACACAGCGAAAGGCTATGGGGTCGGTGCTACGCGCGCGGGGTTGGGGTGTTTTGCGGAAATGGGTGGAGGTGAAATGGAAAATGTGAATTTCAAAATGGAAAAAAATTAGAATTTTAATGGGATATTCGGCGAGAACTCGGCCATAAAGTAAACCCGGCCGTAAAGTAAATCCGGCCGTAATGCATAGTTGTACAAACGTATTTACGTTTACTCGATAAATACGTATACTCGAGTGCTGCGTAAATACGTTTACGCGCCTCCCGAAAAAATACCGGTACTCAGTTACTCGCGTACTTTTTGAAAGTACGCGAGTACAGAAAACGAATATTTACAGATATTTACGTTTACTCACCTTTTACACAGCGTAAAAGTAGAAAAAATTTTACTTAACGTTTTCTGTATTCAGGTGTGACTAAAAATAAAATACTTTACGTTTACGTTTACTTTAAAAAAAGTTCAGTACTTTAAACAACTCTGCCGTAGTGATGCCCGGCTTAAAGTAACACCCTCTACTTTACGGCCGGGTTTACTTTACGGCCGGACCATCCCCGGGATATTCTTGTAGATGGCGACGCTTCTAAAAAAATCGTATTTTCAATTTTAAATAAATTTACAAAATATCAGAAAGTATATACTTAAAATTTTGTTATGTTTATGTCTTTTTCCCATGATTTTCCAGGGAGATTCAATCATATTTTCTTTTTGACAGAATTTCTGAGATGTTTAAAAATATCAGAAAAAATCTTTTATGTTTTTTCCAGCTTTTCTTAGAGAGATTTGATTATATTTTCAATTGAGATACCTTTTGAGATTGCTATTTTCTCACATTTACCCATTTTTCAGGGCTAACAGTGACAATGATAGTTGCGTTGAAACACTCAATCAAATTTAAATGCAATTATTTATTTGTAAGCCCATGCATGCACAAGGCCAAATAGACCAGTAGAAGTGGCATGGAGCGAATAATTTTGTGACAGAAACGCTGCAACCTACACAAAATAATAAATTTGGCAAAAATTCTTGAATTGAGATTGTATTTTCCCTTACCTTATTTATATAGCGCATGCGAATAGATATCCAAACATTATTATTTGCACAAAAATGATCTGTAAAAAAACTGGTCACAGAGTTACACACAAAGTGTTCAGTGCGGTCACGTGGCGGCCAGAACAAATCATTCAATTTTACCGCCAAAATGTAAAAATGGGAACAAAATGGCGAGTGCTGCCGCACATGACAGTCGAGTGGCATAAGCTGTCACAAGTATGTGCGAAATGTATTTTACAGACAAAATGTGCCACCCACCTGGTGCGTGTATTGCCGCGAAAACTGCAGAGTTGTTGAAAGTACCGAACTTTTTCAAAAGTAAACGTAAACGTAAAGAATTTATTTTTTACTCACACGTGCGTACAGAAAACGTAAAGTATTTATTTTTTACTTTTACTCATGTGTAAACGTGAGTAAATTACTTTTGTCCCCGGAAAACGTAAAAGTGGGTATTTTTGAGAAATTTTCTATCAATTTTCGCTCAAAATCACTACTTTCTGGAACTTTTTCACCATCAAATTCACTAGTTAATGTGTTTTTGCCTAATTTTAAGCTTTTCTCTCCCTATGGTTCCTTTATGCCTTGAAAAAGCCTATAAAAAACCTGTTTGAAACACGTTTTCTGTACCCGCGTACTTTCAAAAAGTACGCGAGTAAGGGAGTACCGGTATTTTTTTCGGGAGGAAACGTCAACGTATTTACGCAGTACTCGAGTATTCGTATTTGTCGAGTAAACGTAAATACGTTTTAACAACTATGGAAAACTGCGGCAGGTAATACAGGGCACGTGCCCGCAGATTACTAGAGAACAGGTGTATTCTGAAGTATTCACGGGCCCGCATTTTACAGGCGCTGGCCTACGTTCAAACGAATGCTATTCATTGTCGTTCGTGGACAAACATTTTGTTAGAGCGATGAGTAAGTGGCTTTAGAAAGTTTGCCGCACCCAAAAAGTTAAGAACTGTTTAAAGCATATAAATAGAACGCTATCGGAATTTACCATTCAAAAACCAACACGACACACACACACACATGTTCAAAGGGCCCACACAAGTTGACATCGCAAATAAATGTCAACTAAATAACACAAAAAGTTAAAAGCATCCCGCTTCACAGAAACAATGAAAATGAAGTGTCACGATGTAAAATCTAAACTAGGTATGCTCTATCACATAGGAAAGTTGAAATCACATAATTGATCAAAATTTAGTCGACACGAATTTTGATGTCAACTAAACACCTTCCCGGTCACGTCCGGCACCCTATTTTCGATTTTACTTGTGACATCCTATCTTAGGCGCGCCAGAAGCTGAAACTTGCGGGAGATATTGGCGCGACCCCACTCTATTTCGCATGAATTGAGGGCGTCGCGGCGACGCCTTACAGGGTGGGTCGCGCTAAGTGCAAAATTTTTATTGGCTGTT
This sequence comes from Sphaerolaimus hirsutus, assembly GCA_964036195.1. Classification (NCBI taxonomy): domain Eukaryota; kingdom Metazoa; phylum Nematoda; class Chromadorea; order Monhysterida; family Sphaerolaimidae; genus Sphaerolaimus; species Sphaerolaimus hirsutus. The sequence continues at coordinate 9,808,140 of OZ038451.1, forward strand.
TTGGTGTTGGGCACCCACTTATTTCTGAGCTGTGGGAGGGGTATAAACCTAAAATTTTGGGTATGTGTTACCAACACCATCCCCTACTATACACTATTCAATAGTGTGAGATGAATGTGAAAAATTTCTAAAAAATTATCTTATTCTCTAAAAAACACCACCTCCCAATAGATGGATGACAAATTTTTTTTCACTTTTTGGAACTTTTTATTAGACACTTTAAGAGCTGGTTTACAATATTTTAAAGGGAAGGGTTTGATGTTTAAAGTTATGTAAAGATAAAGAACCATACCTCTAAAATGCCTGCATTTCAAAATTTACTCGGGGGAATTTTATGACATCATAATGACATCATTGCAGGAATAAAAAATTACAAAATTTACACTTTGAAATTCCTCCAAATAAATTTTGCAATGCAGACATGTTAGAGGTAAGGTTCTTTACATAACTTTAAACATCAAACCCTTCCCTTTAAAGTATCTTAAACCAGCTTTTCAAATGTCTAATAAAAAAGTTTCAAAAAGTGAATTTTTTGTCATCCATCTATTGGGGGTGGTGTTTTTTCAGAGTATGAGTTTTTTTAGAAATTTTGCACATTAATCTCGCATTATTGAATAGTGTATAGTAGGGGAGGGTTGTTGGTAACAGATCCCCAAATTTTTTGATTTATACCCCTCCCACAGCTCAGAAATAAGTGGGTGCTGGACCTGTGTGGGACACCAAAAAAGGCAATAAAAATTTTGCAATTAAGGTGACCCATCCTGAGAGGGGTCGCACCGACCCCCCCACCCCATTCATGAAAAGTAGGGGGGTTAGCGCCAATGGCCCCACACACTAGTTTTCACCGTGACCTGTGTGAAAACTGAAATGGCGACATGGCGACATTCAGCCTACTCTGTTTGTATGTTATACACGTTTTAGTTTTCAAATTTTCAAACTTAAACTTTCATTAATTAATATTCAAATTTAAATTAAATTTAATCATTCAACCGTGTTCATTTATTTGCACTTTTAAAATTTTCAGTTTTCACATGAAGTCACAGTGAAAACTAGTGTGTGTAGGCACATTATGTACCCCAAGCTTCAGCTTCTGGCGCGTCCTAGAACTGGAGAAAGGATGTCACAAGTAAAATGAAAAATAGGGTGCCGGACGTGACCGGGAAGGTGTTTAGTATGTGGGCTAGGTTTTTGAATGCTCCAATGGCAAACACAAAGAGCGACCGCATTACGATCCGATTAACGGTTAAACATCCGGCCAGCTCATGCGCTCTCCATGTGATTCCCGCTGGCTGCAGTCCAGCGGCACAAAAAAATCACGTGAAATTAAATCGTCTTACGCACGCGTGCATGCATGCATGGGGACGCAGGTGCACAATTTGCAAGTATTTATTAAACATTGTGTTACACAGCGAAATAGGATGAACGGGCGACTAAAGGCCCACAGACACTAGTTGACATCGCAAATAAATGTCAACTGAATGTCAACTAAATAACACAAAAATGCCCCCCATAAGACACCCGCAACGGGTCTACATGCGAAGCAGGTTAGATGCCAAGCAAGCCTACGCCACGGTAAGAATGAAAATAAAGTGCCATGATGTAAAATAAACTATGCTCTATCAGATAGGAAAGTTGAAATCACATACAGCAATGAAAAAAATCGTCAATTTTTTGAAAATATAATTACATATAATCTCAGGAAATCTGTCAAGAACAAATATAAATAAATTTCTCAACAAAAAAAAGCCCTGGAACAAATATAAATATCAGAATTTGAGAGATTTTCTGATATTTTTAAAAATCTCAGAAAATCTCTCAAAAAGAAAATAGAATTAAATCTCTCTAGAAAGTTGTGAAAAAATATAAATCTTTTTTTAAATAAATCTTTTTTTAAATAAATCTTACAGAGATTTTTTCAATGCTAATCACATGATTCATTAAAATTTAGTTGACACGAATTCAGTTGACATCCAGCGTGTGTGGCGCCAAAAACCCGGCGCGCGAACGACACGAGCGGCCGTTCGCGGAAAGTGCACGCCGGCCGGTCTGCGAACGTGTCGCGCGCAGCCGCGTGACCGGATGATAAATCGGCGCGGCAATGTGTTTGCTTTGCGCCGGTCGGATGCCGTGTTTACTATTTACTCGCAATCGGAACAAACTACTCGCTATCACAGAATAATCGCGGAATAAACTATCACAGAATAAACTAAGGCGGCGGCAACGCGATTCAGGAAGTAGACAAGTAACGAGAAAAGTTATAAGTGATAAGTAAATTGATAAGTGGTAAGTCAAGTGACACGTCAGTGTACTTAGCTTTGCTTATCATTTACTTTAATCGTCACCTGGAAGCAGTCCCAGACCGTGCAAAGTGTAAAGTAATGTGTCAAACGCCAATGCCATGTAAAATGGCAATCAAAACTAAAAATATTTTATTACTGAGAATTGCCACTTTACATTACATTTGTAATGACAATTGACAATTTCATGGCATTTGACACTTTACTTTACACTTTACAGAGTCTGGGATTGACACCTGTCATCTTGCACAATTGACAGTGAGATTTGGTGTTCTCATTCCCACAAAAACACCTTTACACACATTTCAAACAAAACGCATATGTACACTGTTTCCAACGGTAAACGCTAGACTGGCTAATAACCTATGCAATGGATCCAATGATCACACCTCGAGACACACATACAAAACTAGATATCAATAAAATAATCCCTCCCCTTGAATAGTTCCCCACCCTCTAAAAAACACAAACGACAAAATAACACCCCGGGGAACTAATCGAGGGTATACGGTATTTACAAACAACAAAAGTCAAACGAACCAGCTCAAATAAAATACAACTCCTCCGCCGGCCGCAGTTTCACGCAGTGCAACCTGTCGTCGCGACACCCGACCAGCGCGAAGAAACGGCCCCCGTTCTGCACGACGGCCGGTGTCGAGAAAGATTGCGACGGTAACTGGTAAATGGCGGCTAGCGCGCGGAAATTGAGATCGAACAGGTGCAGCTGCCCGTCGCTGGCGGTTAGAAGCAATGCGTTCAGCTGGAAAAATGTGGCGATGGAAGTTCTCTAGCTGTCGGTGTGGGAATGATAAATAAATGAAAGATTTCCGGTAGCCCTGTGCCGGTACTCATCCAAACCCGGTACTCATCTAAATCCGGCACTAATCTACCGTATTTGCTAGAATACTTCCCCCTTGAATACTTCCCCCCCTTGAATACCTCCCCCTCAAGGCATACGATAAATTTTTAAGTCTAATTTGGACAATAATAGCATGTTATTGTGTAAATAAAGCATGTTTTGTCGAATGAGTTGATGGAAACATGCTTGAGAATTCTGACGAAATAATAATCCCCCCCCTTGAATAATCCCCCCCTTTAAAAAGTCTGACGAAATAATAATCCCCCAGGGGGATTATTCAAGCAAATACGACATACCCCCTGGCACACACACATAACAGATGTTTGCCGATTCAATATTAAAATAATGCAATATTAAAATGATGGAATCGAACCCAAAATCACCTGTTCGACAACGCACGGCGCCCTCGTGAGTGGCGAGTCGGTCAACTTATACTCGGCGACCTTCTCAAATGCGACACTGTCATCAGCATCAGACGTGACCACCAGCAACCGTTCAATTACTCCATTTTGACACGTGATAACTAAGGATTCTCGAGGTGCATGTGACGTCACTTTGACAGCTTGCGCGAACAGCGGCGCCTCGGCTTTGTATGTGGCTAGCTGCAAATCGCAATGAACCATGGAAATTTTGTAATGCAGCGTTTACAGGTCCTCGTGTGCTGACGATAAAATTAAGTGGAATGTTCAATAATTCCGGAACAAAGTTCCATATCTGCAAGAAAAAAAGTGAAGTGTGCTCACCTGTTATATGTACACACATGACAATTTGCAGATAAATTGAGCTTGTCGTTCAAGGTTTATAGACATTTGAAAGCGAATTTCAGTCGTCGGTTTGGAAAATATTTATGGAACTTTATTTCGGAATTATGAAACTTTTTCAATTATCTTCATATAATTTGACACCGGTTGACGGTTAAACCTTTTTCCCATCGCTTCCGTGAACAGCGTGCAGGTTCCCATCGACGCAGCAGGCGTAAATCATTCCAGTGTCGAAATTCACAAGAAGCGGGGCGAAAATTGGAGCACCCAAATGAACGCGCCACTTTAATGATACAGACAGTCCAGCATCCAAATTCAATCCATGCTGAAACAGACAGTGAAAAGTCTTTGGAATATTCGAATGACGGACTTTCTCTTAGACAAACAACGAGACAAAAAGATCAGCAATTAACCGTGACCAAATCGAAAGCCTGTACAAATCCAGCCAGGTCGGCGACAAACACATCGAAAACATCTGGGGGCAGTCCCGGACCCTGTAAAAGACCCTGTAAAGTGTAAACGACCCTGTAAAATGTCAGGTGTCATGTAAACGTCCCTGTAAAGTGTCAAATGTCTGTAATAGACCCTGTAATGAATCATGTGATCCAAATCTAATACTTTGTATCCAAATCATTTGGATACAAAAACATAAGATTTGTATACGATACAATAAAATTTGGATACACATAGCACTTTACAGGGTCTCTTAAATGACATTTGACACTTTACATTATCTTTTACATGACACTTGACATTTTACGGGTCTTTTACACTTTACAGGGTCTTTTACAGGGTCTGGAACTGGCACCAGAACTGGCTCCGCGGCACACAACAGGCTGCCCAAGAGCGGCCCCTTGCAACTGTGTCGACTCATGACATTTCCTCTTTTCACAATCTAGCAGATACATGTGTTTGTCATGTGAACATGCGAGCACCAGTGAACCGGTCACAGCCGCCGGGGGACATTTGAATGCGTCGGCAGCGCCCGAAAAAGCCCAATGAATACTCCCGTCGTTCATGGATAGGAAGTATACAGTGTTGTTGAAGCAGCCTGCGCGAAAAAGTCAATTCATTTCATTTTGGGAGCTCGAAAAAAATATACACCGTATTTTGTCGAAATACCCCCAGGGGGTTATTTTCCAGAGTGGAAATTTTGAGGAGATATTTCGAGGGTGGTTATTAGATTTCCCCCAATTTATACATCATGTACATTGTATACATGATGTACTTCATTCCAGACGGGGAGTATTTCCCATTGTGTAGTTTTTGTATAACACAAGGGGTGTTATTTTTTCCTGAAATCCCTCAGACCTGGGGATATTTCGATGGGGGTATTTCAAGGGGGTACTTCGTGGAAATTCGGTATATAAAGAAAAATAAAGAAAAATTAGCTGAGGCCACAGGATATACCTACCTGTCTAGCATCAACTCCCAAACGGCATCTATTCACCATTCCACCAAACCACAATAACCAAACCACTTACCAAACACAGCAAACTGTCCATCTCGAGTAACCTCAGCGGTGGCCTCCACACGATCGGGCAACTGCCGCCGCCACAGCGAGCAGCCGTCGCCGATGCGAATCCTCACGACCGTACCGGAGTGCGAGCCGATCAGCACCGTGTTGGTGCCCGAGGGCACCTTGGCGCCGGCGTCCACGCACTTGTCTGCGGTTGGGAAATACAGTGCCCTCAGTGGAACAAGGGGGCAGTCCTAGACAGTGTATAATTCACTGTCAAATGTACTGTAAAAGACACTGTAAAATGTCAAATCGCAGTGTCAAAAGTCGTGTAAAATGCCCATTTCAAGACTTTTGACACTGCGTGCCATTTGAAATTTGACAGGGTCTTTTACATCTGACATATGACAGAGTCTTCTACATTTTACAGGGTCTTTTACATGACATTTAACATTTTACAGAGCCTTTTACAAGGTTTGGGACTGGCTCCATGCCCAAACATTGAATACAGGATTGGAAAAATAGCTGCCATCCCTACACTTACCCATAGGGTAGGACCAATTGGCAGTGAAAGCGTAGCGATAAGAGAAGTCCAAGCCTGATCGCAAAGCGAGATCTTGGGAGAACCCATTTTCGAGTGAAATGGCAGCAGACCCTGAATGATATAAGTATCAAAATAGATCATTTCCAGAAAAAAATTTGCAAACAAGTCAGAAAAAAACAATCTACCATCATCTTTCAACAGGGCATTGAGCGCATGAGCGCACTCTTTCAGACGCACGCCCAGGCACTGTATTAATACAACGGCCACTGAATTTGACGCCGTATATTGACGCTCTATAAGAGATGCTACACGCAAAGCGGCGTGGGAGTCGACACCCAAAGCAGTCAAGGTCGTGTCACTGGTGACGGTCACACTTTCAATGTCGTCCGCTAGAACCTGTGCGATATCGAGCAACTTGATATTCATTCGCGCGACTGTCGGAAACAAAAAACAACAACAACAACACGATACCTTGGAAACAAACTGCAGCAGATCGTCCACGCTGAGGGAGGTGCCCGTGTGCACAGCGGACCCCTTGTCAACGCAATGAGACAACAGCAAGTTTTTGTCTATTTTACCTGGACACAAATTGACAAGTGATTTGATCACCACCAACGATGTAGAAAGAAAGCAGATACAATAACTCGGTCAATTTAAGAAACTATGCAAAAGCGCATTTGTGCAAAAACTGTATTTCAATTAATTTCGCCGCGATTCGCAGTTGCCACCGACCGTTAGAATTCAGCGGAATTTGATCAACTACAACAAATGCGTCCGGAAAAGTATAACGCGGCAGCGGCCAACTCTGCTGCACCGTTTTGCGCAGCTGAGCGCTCCCACCGGTGGTTTGGCAAAAACAATAGATCTGGGGGCGGTCCCAGACCCTGCGAAAGACCCTGTAAAATGTAAAAGAGCCTGTAAAATGTATCATGTAAAAGACCCTGTACAATGTACTGTAAATGTAAATGTAAATGTAAAAGACATGTAAAGTGTCAGGTGTATACAAACCTTATTCTATGGTATACAAATCTTATTCTATAGTATCCAAATCTTATGTTTGTATACACAGAGTCTATAGTATAAACAGAGTCTTTTACATGACATTTTATATTGTACAGGGTCTTTTAAACACCTTCCCGGACAAGTTCACCACCCATTTTTTTATTTCACTTCGAATGCAATATCTCCGTCCATGGGGGTGTTGTAAAGCTGAAACTTTGTATATATAAAGTTGTAAGACCCCTCTACTCACCAACAATGGGGGAGGTGCGGCGACTCACTACAGGGTGGGTCACCCTATATTCAACAATTTTTTTGGCGTTTTTGGTGTCCCAAACAAGTTCACCACCCACTTGATTGGCTACACTACGAGAGCCATATCTCCAGCTGTGATGGCGGTATAAAGCTGAAATTTGGGGGATGTCTTGCCAACAACCCCCTTCACGATCCACCAGTGGGGCGGCTGCCAACGACCCACTAAAGCATGGGTCACTGCATATAAAGTTAACCATTTTCTAAAAACAGCCCAAGTGTCCCAAAACAAGTTCATTACCCAACTGCATTAAAAAATGTTGCAACAACATACCTAATAAAAGAATGAATCGGGTTGGAACACTATTTCAGCCAAAACAATTTTTTTTCAGTAGGGCATCCACCCTGTCCCATAAACAGCCGACTGAAAATTTCACTTTAAACCAATTTTTTGTATCACACTTAAAAAGTTGGTTTACAAAGTTCACTAGGGGAGGGTCTAAGGTTTAAAGTTATGTAAACAACATAACCTCTAAAATGCTTCCATAAGGAAATTTACTCGGGGTGAATTCTATGATGTCAAAATGATGTCATTTCAGGAAGAAAATTTGACAAAACTTTCACTTTTTCATTCACCCCAAATAAATTTCCTTATGGAAGCATTTTAGAGGTTATGTTGTTTACATAACTTTGAACCTTAGACTCTCCCCTAGTGAACTTTGTAAATCAACTTTTTAAGTGTGATACAAAAAATTGGTTTAAAGTGAAATTTTCAATCTGCTGTTTATGGGACAGGGTGGGTGCACTAGGGTTGGGGAACCGAACCGAACCGAACCGAACCGAGAACCGAGCACAATTTTGGAACCGAGAACCGAGAACCGGAACCGAAAAAAATACCCGAACCGGAACCAAGAACCGGCACTTAGACCCGGAACCGAACTAAAGAACCGAAAGAACCGAAATTTTATAAAATAATCGGCCGCCTCCCCCCTTCCTGGGTGAGAGTAGGGATATGCATGGAAATGTAACTTCCGGCATCAATTTTAGGGTCATTTGTCAAAAAAATTTGCACGCAAGCGCGCAATTCTTGCTTCATGCAATTGGTGATTTCATCTCACCAGTTGCGCAGCCTCATGTGTTCACAATCCCACCTAAAATGTGTATATGTATGTCAAATACATATACAGCAGTCTGTGGGGGTCTGTGCCAGTGCGCATGTAAACCTGGTGCGCATGTAGGCCCATTTTCATACATTTTTCCATCACACTGATATTTTAGAAGTACATTGGTACGCGTACTGGTAATTCTCTCAAAAAATACAGCAAGTGGGGTGCCAGTCTCTCTATATGTACATGTATAAACATACATATCAGAGATTTTTGGCACCAATGCCAATGGCGCCAGCGCCATGATGCCATTTCGCCACCATGTAGGTAAACTTTTAGGGCGGGTGGCTGAATCCCCCTCCCATACAGCAGGCTCAGTAAACAAACATACACCATGCTCATAAATCCTGGATATGTACCTGGCCCCCGAAGCAAGGGGTCTACATGCACACTGGGTTTACATGCACACCAAGTTTTGGCCGTCTGGGGCACCTACGCCAACGCCAATTGCGCCATGGCGTGGTGCCTATGAATGGCGCGAGCGCCATGACACCATTCCGCCACTACAAGGGCAAAATTGTAGGGGGAGGTTGTTTTATGTTGTTTTTCCTTTGTTCCGCATATTATTCTCTTATTCCCGATTTTTTCATTACCCGATACCCGACTTTTTCATTACCCGGAACCGAAATCTTTGACAATATGGAACCGAAAGAACCGAACCGGAACCGAACTTAAGAACCGAACCGAGAACCGGAACCGAAAATTTTGAGGAACCGAGAACCGAACCGAAATTTTTTAGAACCGAGAACCGGAACCGAAAATTTTGAAATTCCCAACCCTAGGGTGCACTACTGAAAAAATTGTAATGAGCAGAACTAGGGTTCATATCTGATTCAATTTTATATCAGGTATGTTCTCACAACATTTTTTTTTAATGCATTTGGGTGGCGAACTCGTTTGGGACACTTGGGTTGTTCTTAAAAAAATTATCAAATTTATATGCAGTGACCCATGCTTTAGTGAGTCGTCGGCAGCCGCCCCACTGGTGTATTGTGAGGGGGTTGTTGGCAAGACATCCCCCAAATTTCAGCTTTCTACCGCCCTCACAGCTGGAGATATAGCCTTCAAAGTGTAGCTAATCAAGTGGGTGGTGAACTTGCTTGGGACACCAAAAACGCCACAAAATTTTTTTGCATATAGGGCGACCCACCCTGTAGTGAGTCGCCACACTACCCCCCATTGTTGGGGAGTAAGGGGGTCTTACAACTTAATATATAAACTGCCGGTCAATATAAACTGGCTTTCACTAAAAAAAATTTCAAAAGTTTGTAGTTCGATCCAGGATTGGGGTTTTGGCCAAGGTGTTTGTATTTTTGGATAGCCCTAACATTTGTCTACTCGCACCCCCGGGGGGACCCCTGTGGCTGCACCCCCGCAGCCACAGGGGCGCCTCCCGTAAAAAAATTTCATATTTGAGTTGGTCAATATAATCAAGCTTTTTGCGGCATTTTTTTTGCTCGCTTTACACAGAATCTGTAAAGCGAGCGAAGCTATCCGATTTGGATACTTCAGGTGTAGAAATTCACGCTCTTTCTTTTGAGCATGGATTCAAGCCCTGTATCCCAAAAAAGTCGCGATTTTTTTTAGTTTATCGCTGATTTAAAAAAATCAGTCTATCGTTACTGAATCTACAGGGTGGGGGTAAAAATTTTACTGTGGGGGTGTGAAAACTTAACGATGGGGGTTGAAAATTTGACATAGTATACAGAAAATTATGGCGCACATTTTGAATAAATCACCCCCACACATCTGTACACACGGAAAAAACTTTCATAAAATAAAATTTGAAATTTAAAATAACTTTTTCTCGTCCAGGGGCGGAGGAGGACAAGAAAACGTTAGTTTAAAGTTCAAATTTTATCTTACGAAAGTTTTTTCTCTGTGTACAGATGTGTGGGGGTGATTGATTCAAAATGTGCGCCATAATTTTCTGTATACTATGTCAAATTTTCAACCCCCATCATTAAGTTTTCACACCCCCACAGTTAAATCTTTACCCCCACCCTGTAGATTCAGTAACGATAGACTGATTTTTTTTAAATCAGCGATAACTTTAAAAAGTCGCGATTTTTGTTGGATACAGGGCTTGAATCCACGCTCAAAAGAAAGAGCGTGAATTTCTACACCTTTTAGTATCCAAATCGGATAGCTTTGCTCGCTTTACACATTCCGTGTAAAGCGAGCAAAAAAAATGCCGCTAAAAGCTTGATTATATTGACCAACTCAAAAATGAAAAAATTTTACGGGAGGCGCCCCTGTGGCTGCTGGGGTGCCGCCACAGGGGTCCCCCCGGGGGTGCGAGTAGACAAATGTTAGGGCTATCCAAAAATACAAACACTTTGGCCAGACTCCCTTCCTGGATCGAACTACAAACTTTTGAAAAAAATTTGAGCGAAAGCCAGTTTATATTGACCGGCAGTTTACAAAGTTTCAGCCTTATAACACCACCATGGACAGAGATATTGCATTCGAAGTGAAATAAAAAAATGGGTGGTGAACTTGTCCGGGAAGGTGTTTACATGACACAGGACATTTTACAGGCAATTTTACATTTTACAAGGTGTTTTTCAGAATCTGGGACTGGCACCAGCTGCGATTGCTCGTTGAACATGGCAGCTACCGGTACACCGACAATAGACGATGTAGCCTGTGCGCGATGACACATTTGCCCATGGGTGTCGCCCAGATTTTCGATGATATTTACACGATTATAAATACCTTCTCAATGGACGCTAAATCGATCCTCCGACCAAATCGCTTAACTTGTGTATCGGTTCGTCCGACGAAAATAACTCGACCATCGGTGGTGATCTCGACCTGTGGAGAATAACTTATAACGAGCCGCTTCTGAGTTGGGCCCATCCCTCACAAGTACGATGTCGGACAAATTTTTCACGTGTAAAAAAATGGCCGATCAGCTTGAATTAGATTTGACAATAATTTTTGTATTTATATTTTACTTTTGACAAAACTATTTGACATTTAAACGATATAACAGCGCTAGACCGGCCTCACAATATATTTACGACATAAAGCTGTGTTTTTTCGGTGCCGTTGTGCGATTTGGAGGTGAGTGGCGTAGCCGATTTAGCGTTGTATGCAGCTATGTTGTGTGTTCTAAGGTTTGTGGCGCTTACACGGACATGTCTAGAGGTGGTCCGCGCGGCTGGGGCGGCAGAAACGCCCCTGGGAATCGTGGACAACGTGGCAATGGCAGCTACAACAACAATATGAACCGTGGCGGTGGTCGAGTTCAAAAGCGGCCGCACTCGAGTCCAAATGGTCAACATGTGGCAGCCAAAAGGTTCAACAATAAGGTTGGTGTTTGGATTTACGTTTGTGTTTCGTTGGTAAGTTCGGCGTTTGCTTTAAGCTAGGTTTTTTTTAAGTATTGGGTTTAAGTATTTTACTGAGTTGCTACTGATGATGACCCAGCTCAGTGCTAGTATAGCAAAATGGGTCGAAACTAGCTTTTCCTATTTTTCAAATACCAATGTTAGCGAAAGAACGAACCATGTCTCCAGTGGGCCGCAGTCCGCCAATTATTTTGCCGTCGCTGCAGCACTGTTCCAAATGTGCGCCGTGCATAAACTCGTCGTCGACATAACAGACCCTGGTCTCACCGCCGCAGAGAAGTTCGCCGCGCGACCCGGCCCCAGCCGATGCGACGGGCACTATGCTGTAAAAAGGGTTGTGTGTAGGGATCCAAACTCGATTTTTTTCAAAGTCGAGTTGGAGTCACAGCCGACAAGATTTTTCCGGTCGAGTCGGCGAGTCAGTGGAAATCGAATCTCGAGTCAAAATGCAAAAAAAACTCGAGTTTCGAGTCATGGCCACATTTTTCGATCAAGTCGAGTCGAATCTTTCGGCACACATTTTTCGAGTCACGAGTTGAGTCAACTCATATTCGAGCCCCAGTGGTGTGGTGCAAGTAAATCTTTCAAATGAACATGAAATTATTTGTTCACATTTAAATAAAAACATTCACAGCAAAACATTCACAGCTTCAAATTATTGAAAACTTGGGAGGAAATTTTTTAAGATAAATTACTGTGCCAAAACACAGTTCAACGTGACCCGCAGACATTTGGTTCAATTTACAGAAAATCCTACCAACCTGCCGTCGTCACGGCGTAGCGCAAACTCAGTTCCCAGTAGCGGGTCACCGATGTCAACTGGATCCACTCTGAAAAGAAATATACTTCGATTCTGAACAGATAAAATCACTACAGGCCATCGCTTTGCCACAAGCGGCCTCAGAAACAAACAAAAGTCTTATAGAGAACGTTGGTTCTGAAAAATCGAGTGAGGCGCACTAAGGGTTGGGAACCATCGCCCCCAGGGGTGTCCTATATTTTGACCCTCAGGGTGTCGGATATGTTGTTAAGCGCGCGCCCCATTGAAGACCCCTGACTTTCCCTCATCTATCAAACTGTTGGTGCCGTGCCGTGACGAGGCATAATTTGTAGTAAACTGGTATGGCGAAGAAATTAAATAGGTATATGGAGCCTCGCGGAAACTTCAGCGCTTGGCTCTATTACAAATTGTGAACTGCCAAGTCGTTCAACACCCGCAACGTTGTAAATTCACCCAAATATAAACAAACATCGTGTCCACATCTACAGTTCTCAAACTGGCCCAACACGAGACCTCAGTAACCCCATAAATATTGCTCAATTTGCACCAATTTGCACCCGCACGGCCAGCCAAACGCACGGCCTTGAGTAGGTGCTCCGAGGGGAACGGCTCCCCTCCCAGCACCAAGTGCCGCGCCGTGGGAAACACGGTGGACAAGATGAAGTCCAGTGGCATGCAGCTGAATTGTGACGGCGTCATCTGGAAGGTGTATGTTCCTTGAATTGAAAACACTCCTTGAAGTAACCGTGCCTTCTAAGTGAGTAACTGTGAGCTGGGAAGAACTTCACTCGAAATACCCCCCCCCACTTCGGAACGAGTGTATTGAAAGCATGAAATGAAAGATGAGAAAATAATGAGTTTTGGGTGCCGATTTGTACCCCAGCTATTAGCTATACATAGCTATACAACGGGCTGTGCAACTATTATCACATTTCGATTTGAAATATTGACATGTTATTGTTCGATTACCTTTTTTCTGGATTTACAAATAAATCACGAACATTGACGAAATGCTGATCAAATAATGACCCTCCCCCCGGCGAAAATACCATAAACAAGTCTGAATGAGCTGGTGGAAAAATAAACCCATGGGGGGTAAGGTATTTCAAGCAAATACGGTATCACAATAAACCACTCAAATCGTCAACCCAAAAGAAACACACCATCAACACATTAGGCGCGGCGTCGCAGGCAACCAATTTCGGCCACAATCTCGCAACTTCAAAACCGGTCGCCTGTTTCGCGGTGAGCACCACCAAACGGCAGCCGGCACTCAGCGCGCAGAACGTGGACACGACGCTGGGGTCGAAAGTCAGCGGGGACAGGGACACTATTGTGTCCGCGGAGGTGAGACTCAGTCGCGTGCTGTGGTGAGAGAGAGTTGGCAACATTGGCGGCCTACACACTAGTTGACACACGTGTGTCAACTGGTTTGTGTCAACTCAGATTTCGGCTTCACGTGTCGCAGAGCGATCTTCCAATGCACTTGTCGTAATATCAATTTTTCTACATTGCCGCATGTGCATTGGAAGATCGCTCTGGGACACGTGAAGCCGAAATCTGAGTTGACAGACCAGTTGACACACATGTATCCACTAGTGTGCAACATTAAATGCCTATCAATGCACCTAATCGCAAAGAATACCTCTTAAATGATCTCACGTTCATAAAACCGACCACAAATCTACTATGTTCGGAACTATGGACGAGTGCGGCACGCGGACAATTTTCGGCACGCCCGTCGTGCCGGACGTCTGCATCACATAGGCCAGCGGGCCGGGCGAACATCGAAGCTCAGACTGCGCGAGTGAAATACCGCAATAACTACCCTTGAATTAACTTGAATTAACCCCGCATACCCCCAGGTGTGAGCGACCTGAGGACAAATTAATCCTCACGAAATACCGCCCCCCCCGTCTTGAAAAAGGTATTAATGTGCATGGTGTCTTAATTGCTGCCAATTAGTGTCGCAGCTACACACAAGACTCGATAGTTTGTGTAGTGATCGACGTTGATATGGCGAAATATATCCACTCGTTTGGACAGATTTATAACCCGATTCTTCACTTCACGAAAGTTTCTGGTGAAATAATAACCCCCTCGAATTAACCCCCTCAGAATTTACAGGAAAAATAATAAACCCCTTGCCCTGAGGGTATTTCGACTAAATATTTACGCTAGGTTGATAAAGAAAGAAGTGCTAAACAGCACCACACTAGTTCAGTCTCGCCAACAGTAGAGCACACGCAGGCGACTCCCTGCTCGGAGCGGTAGATGTGCGCCGCCACAACTCGGCTGCGGCCCAATGGAATCTGGGGGCACTCCCAGACCCTGTCAAATGTCAAGCAAAGTGTCAACTGTTTCTCATTTTCCAGGGAATTTTACACTTTTTTACATGACATTTGACATTTCACAGGTTCCGGGAGTGCCCACCAGGTCGCAACTACCATGCAGCACAGGGAAATGCCTATCCAGCGCCGGCGACGCGTCAGAAAGTCTGAAACTGCCGCCGGCCGCCGCGCGGCGGCTCAATTCACCCGGGCGGATTGACACAACTATGGACACAAACGGTCGCAACCGCTGCAGTAGGTTAAGTGTGTGAGGGTCGGCAGGGCCGCCGGGGTGCGCGGGCAGGTGGAACCAATGTCCTTCGCACTTGAGCACGGCTACTTGGCAGATTATCGCACCTGGGATTGGAGAAACGGCATAGGTGGATAAGTTTGTTTGGTTGTGAACAAGGGTAATTCTCAGCTGTTATGAAGTTTTTGCGGAATTTGAAAAAAGTATTTGAAAAAATGCCTACAAAATATAATTTTGAAAAAGCAAGAGGTTTTTTATTTAAGAGTCGTTTAAAGACTTTTTTTTCATCCTAATAGCTATCCACCCGGAAAAGCGATCTACAATCTCTATGAATCTATAATCTACAGCGAATCTTCCAAACAATCAAATCCAATTTTCTTTTAAAAACCACAAAAAAAACAGTAAAATAACCCGCAATCAAAGCCGCACTACCCCCATCCGGATCGAGAGCCACAACCACCGGGGAACACCTCAGACATCCAAAAGACGGCTGAAAAGTGAGCAGTTCAGCCAACTGGCCGGCGGATTTGTGCAGTCTGTGCAGGGTGCACTGGCCCAGTTGAGCGGAATCGGGGTCGGACCAGGGGCCAATTCCTCAGAAAGTGAAGTGAAATGAGAAGTGAAGAGTGAAGTGAAGTGAAAAGTGAAGTGAAAAGTGAAGTGAAAAGTGAAGTGAAAAGTGAAGTGAAAAGTGAAGTGAAGAGTAAAGTGAAGAGTAAAGTGAAAAGTGAAGTGAAAAGTGAAGTAGAAAGTGAAGTGAAAAGTGAAGTGAAAAGTGAAGTGAGATGGGAAGTAGAAAGTGAAGTGAAAAGTGAAAGATATTAATAGTAAAATGAATTAAAATTGAAAATAACAATAAAACGTAAAGGATGAATTCTGACTTAGAAAGCATTGTTCTCGATGACGGTAGCGATGATTTAGTAGGTTTTTCGCTCGGGGCAGAACTTGGAATTCAGAATGTTACCCCATTCAAAAAACAATTTCACTTCTACTTTTCACTTCACTTTTCACTTCTACTTTTCACTTCACTTTTTAGATCACGTCGCTGTTCACTTCCACTTTTCACATCACTTTTCACTTCATTTTTTACTTCACTTCACTTCACTTCTCATTTCACTTCACATTTTGCGGAATCGCCACCAGAGCAGGCCGCGGTCGCGCTGCCCGTCACTGGGCGGGCACACGGTGCCCAGTAAAGTTTTAGCCAGCATTTCCGCTGCGTATGGGTTCGGGTCGATTGAAGACTTTATTCGCCGGTGATAAGTAGAAAAGCTAGTTGAATTGATGTGCATAAGCTTTTCAGTCATTACTGCAGTGCAAACTGCCAGTCTCTAGCCCTTTAAAGTGTGAGGTGAGGTGTAAAATGTCATGACAAATGTAATACAAGTTTGTCCATTGTCATGCAGTGTCAATTGCCACGCAAAATGCAGTAATAAAATCTTTTTTTTTGTTTTGATTGACATTTTGACACTTAAATTTACAGGGCTCGGGACTGCCGCAACATACCAACATAAAAAGGGGCACTTGTAAAAATCCGTGAACACGGCTTGAAAGCTCAGTGAGCTTTGCAGTTGAAAATTTCGTTTGGTTAAGACAAACGCACGCAACTTAAATATTTTTGGGTTATAAATACCGTATTTCCTAGAAATACCCCCCAGGGGGGTTATTTTTTCAGAGTGAGAATTTTGAGGGGGGGGTTAAACGAGGGGTTGTTCATTTTTTGGCCAGAAATTTTTTGAAATCCCAGTACTAAATTGTCCTTTGAAACGTACGCAGACGTCGTAAAATGCAACAAAAATAGCCATTTATAAGACTCTAGAAGCTTGTAAACTGGGGTCCACCCAAGTTCGGCAGCCCCTATGTCGCGTTGCGTTGACCGCTGCAGCTCCAGCTACATGGCGGGTATAAGGCCCAAATTTTGGGAGAATATACCCAACACCCCTCGCTACTATACACCGGCGGCAGAGGCCCCGCGACCCACCTGAGTGTGGGCCGCCGTATACGCAACCGATTGTTTTGATATACAACATTCCACCCAAGTTCGGCACCCACAATGATTCACTAGAATACGCTGATACCATCAGGTCTGGCACCTGACTGCGTTTTAAAAACATGCATGGTAACGTTTTTTTCTGAAAGGTTTTTTTGTTTGAAACGGATGACAAACCGCAGCCTTTGTCATTTACGTTCTCTATACACTAAACCGGGGGGGGGGGGTATTTCGAGGGGAGGGGGGTTTATAAGTTCATAGAGTCCATTTTGAGGGGGGCGGGTATTTCGAGGAAATACGGTATGCATCTTCGTTACAGTTTGAAAAACTGAAAGCAGAACAGAAGAGTTATACCACAACTGCGGCAGTAATTTTATTGAACTGATTCATTAAAATATGGACATTTTACACAATTATAATACATTTAAACAATCATTACTCAATTACTCTCATTAACAATTATTCGTGGTTTCATTGTGCGAATAACTGCAGAGATTGCAGAATATCGCAGAACTTCAAATGCAAACGCATGCCCATAACTTTACATCGTAAATAAATATTATATATAAATTTACAGACGACAATAAAATTTGCTCAACTATAACTTTTTGCAATGGCTACAAAAATTCAGTCTATTACATCGCTATAATACCACCAAAAACGTCAGTCTAAAATCCAATTCCTTGTATGCACGATTGTCTTCCAGTGTTGAGCACTGAAAAAAGCTCTGGGAGCCTTATATTTTTAAAAATATCAGAGAAAAAAAATTATATTGAAATTTTCCACGATCTAAAAGTCCAAAATTTGAAAATTTCGGGTTAGGCCCAGAAACGTCATCCAGGACTACTCGCACGCATTTTTCATTATTTGGGGAAACAATTCAAACACGGCACTCAAAACAAGCCGATAAGGTAATCAGCTCTGGTCAATTTGCCTGTTTGTACGCCTTTGTGATAGTCTTTTTTGCACATTTTTACATTCTTTCAAAGTAGGGTTTATTCTTTTTACGAATTACAAATCCCCTGCTCCACTAGTGTTTGCATGCTACAATAATTGCGGCCCACACACTATTTGACACTTGTGTGTCAACTGGTCTGTGTCAACTCAGATTTCGGCTTCACCTGTCGCAGAGCGATCTCCAATTGCACATGTGCCAATGTTCAAAATCAATATTATGGTAAGTGCATTGGAAGATTGCCCGGAAACACGTGAACTCGAAATCTGAATTGACACAGACCAGTTGACATCCATGTGTCAACTAGTGTGTGGGCCGCCTATATATACATTTAATGGGGTGGCAAAAGTACCTTCAGGTGAGAGCAGCAAACCAAAATATAAATACCTAGGTGTGTACACACATAAATACAAGCTTTTTTCATAGGTTGAATGCAATGATGAGTGGACTGGGATTAGCATTGAAAAAATCTCTGGGAGATATATATTTAAAAAATCTCAGAAAATCTAAGATTTTCTGAGATTTATATTTTTTTCACGATTTTCTGAGATTTTGAAAAATATCAGAAAATCTCTCAAATTCTGATATTTATATTTATTTATATTTGTTCAGGGTTTTTTGAGAGAGACTTAATTATATTTTTTTCTTGAGAGATTTTCTGAGATATTATTTAATTATATTTTCTAAAAATTGACGTGTTTTTTCAATGCTAACTGGGATGGGAGTTTTCAAATTATAATACACATAAATACACAACAAATCGCACAGTAGTCTGCAAAACGACAACCAGAAACCGGGTAATATTCCATCGATACATCATATCCATATATTTATCTAAATAAATACATAAATATTATGCAGGTACGTGCGCATACTTGATAGAAATATTTAAATATTATTTTATCGAAATTAAAATAATTCAGTTTGAAGCATTTGCCCGCTGAACCCTTGACTTTGAAATAAAAAACTGGAGGGGTTGGAAAAATCTCTAGTCAAATTTTATAAAACTCTATATTTTCCAGAAATAATCCAGATAGGGTGTAGATTCGGACACTTGTAATTTTGCAGTCGAAATTCGAAAAAGTCTTCGCAAAAAGTGCATCAGCTTCGACGCGCAACGCACCTGGAGCGATATTTGCGGCAAATACTTTTGTAAATCGAAAATTCTGTAGACAGAAAGTTGTCGGGGGGCACACACATCGTTTTTGTAAAGTTTGATGCCATCTTAATTCAGGTCACACGAGAGGGTATATATTTATTTACAAGTATTTATATATTTTTCGGTGCAGTGCAACATATTATCTGATTATCGACAAATGGGAGCAAATGCTTTAAATGATTTTAAATATCAAACACAATAACCTGGATTAAATAACAAAAATGAAAATTTTTGATGGACAAAGTCACGATGTTCTGTACAGAGAAAACGAAATTAAGGGCAGAAATGCTCGGAGGATAGGGAGAGAGAGTATAGCCCGCAAACCTGATTAAAAGTCTGTAAATAGTAATACACAAAACATGAGCACACCACTTAGACAAGCTTTACTGGTGCCAGTCCCAGACCCTGTGAAATGTCAAGTGTCATGCAAAGCGTCAAAAGTCAGGTAAAATCCCCGGTAAAATTTCAAACGTACGTTTGCCATTTTACCGGGCATTTTACATGACTTTTGACACTTTGCATAACATTTTACAGGGCATTTTACAGGGTCTGGAACTGCACCTGGTGTAGATGCCAGCCACTAAAAAAAACAGCAACAAATGTGGTAGTAAATAAAATCAAAAACGACAGTGATCAGCTGTTTATTGGCAGAAACTACCAGCTTGAATAATCACACAGGTCACGCGTGAAGTTTCAAATTCGATTTTTGTTTGGATCAAAAAATAAAATAACAGGTTAACATTCCTGATACATTTTGTATGAATATGAGTCAAAGCACCGAGATGTGCGTTCTTAAGGAAATTTTTTAAAAAATGCTGGTCGTTTTTGTCAATTTGCAAGATTGCTTATTAAAAAAAACACTTTTTAAATGTACCAACATATTATACATGGTCGGGCTGAAAAGTCCCCGGGCAGTGCTCGCCATTCGCGCTAGGGGTAAGCTACGGTCATAAAATTTTTACACGTGAATATATCAGGTGTTTTGAGTTACCACCCAAAATTTCACCCCCTAGCTCCACCCACTGCGGAACTGTGGGGGTTACAATTTCGGTCATTTTGTACTGATGTACAAATGGTGCTCTAGCTCAATGCTGCTTTAGTGTTGATCATGAAACTTTGGCTAGTGTGAGCCACCAGTGTTGGTAATGTGCTGATAATACTCAACACTTTTATCAACATCATTGCTATTAAGGTAAAATTAATATGCAGATCAGGGTGATGTGCAAGAAACGTGGAACTGTGATGGATGTTTTTGGTGATTATCTGAGATCATGTTGTAATGCAGTGATTTTAATGTTGTTTTGAAATGTGCAGTAGGTAAGTGAATGTGTTTAAAATTTACCTATGTTTCATTACTAATCTGTAGTGGGCACATTACCTGTGTTCAACAGCAGTGTGCATGCAAAATGCATCCTGTATTAAACACTTTTTGAGGAGAGGCAGAATAATGAATTTGGTAGTGGGAGTAGTGACAGTAATGACAATATGGACTAGACTTATGATATCATAGCTAATGTTCGTTGGTGCTGGCACATTGCCAACACTGGTGGCTTACACTAGCCAACGTTTCACCATCACAACTTAAAGCAGCATTGAGCTAGAGCACCATTTGTACATCAGTACAAAATGACAGAAATTGTAACCCCCACAGGTCCGCAGTGGGTGGAGCTAGATGGGTGAAATTTTGGGTGAAAACTCAAAACACCTGGTATAATAACGTGTTAAAATTTTATGACCGTAGCTTACCCCTAGCGCGAATGGCGAGCACTGCCGGGCGACTTTTCAGCCGGACCATGTACAATTAATGGTGCCACAAACAACGAAATGATTCGCAAATTACCTTATTTACATTTCGAAGCAATTTCTATACAAAACAAAAGCGCCATAAAAATTCTTCAAAAGCGAGCAGGTAAAGTATCAGCGATAAAGCCAAGCAAATCTGGCGATTCAAAAAATACAGTAATCACGTGAATAAAACTGAGGGAAAAGCGTGAGTTATACGGTGTCAGTCAAATCGCGACCGTGTGAATACTGCCGGCAGTCGTTCGAGAATTGTAACCGAATGTCGTCGGATTCGACGAGACCCTGCGTTCAGTGTTGAAAATATTTAAAACGAAGAGAGGGAAAAAGTTTGACACGAGTGAGTGTTGGGAAACCCGACTATTAGGATTCGGAATTTTTTGGGGAGGGGTTCACCATATTGGCTTTTTCCAGGTGTAGAACGAAAAAAAGAGATAAAAATTGCTGAAGGCAGATAACACACACCTAAAAATATGTATAAAAATATATTTAGGTAATAATAGAAGGCAATAATGCCTGGGCATAAGGGTTAAGAAAATGCGAACAGAGTACTCTAATTAGCGATGTCGATTAAAATTTGCGGCAATTTGCTTCTCATTGAAATTTAGATAGCAGGCGATTTCGGCCTGGGGAATTCAGGGTGTAGTATCATATTATAGCCAAAATTCGCTGTGACGGATAGATAGCCAGGCAGCGCCGAGGGTAGATATCTGGAGCTTTTTTGATGGGGCATCCTCAATAGGGTTGAGAACACAACCCAAACCCGTTTACCGCACATTTTTGAAACCGAAACCCGAACCCGGCTCTACTACCCGAACACGACACCTGAAAAATTTCTGGAACCGATCGATACCCGAACTTTTTTCGACCCGATACCCGAACCCGAAACTTTTGAAATTCCCTACCCCAACCCCCCTCCTCAACCCCCCATCGACAACCCCCAAGACCATCAAGCAACCCACCGGCGGGTGCCGTCTCCCACTGTGCTGCCCAGCGCAGTGGCGCACCAGTCTGCTGTGCTCGTCGCTGGTGGCGCAGCTGCTGGACGTGTTGTCGTCGGCGTCGCTGCCGTGGCCGGCCAGGCGCTTGAGCACCGTCTGCAGGCGCTCGTAGGCGCTGCTCGGGGTCAGGCGCGCCTCCGACTCGTGGTCCCACATCTCGGACATGGTGCAGACTAGGGCGTCAGCCTCCTGCGGTACGGGAGGGGTTGTTGAAACGTATTTACGTTTACTCGAGAAATTAAATACGTATACTCAAAAAATACGTATACTCGAGTACAGAGTAAATATTTACGTTTACGTATCGTCCGATTGAAAAGTACCTGTGCTCACTTTACGTATATCTTTTAAAGGTACGTGGGTACAGAAAACGTATTTCAGATTTTCAAGGCATAGAAAGGATAAAAGAGCAAAAATGGTATATAAACACATACATAGACAAAACTAGTTGACCATTGGCAAAAAGCACATGAACTAGTGAAAAAGTTTAAAAAATACTCACTTGTACGTTTCTGGGAAAATTTTTCGTTTACTCATGTTTATACTTAAGTATAAGTTAAAAACTTTAGATTACGTTTTCTGTACTCAGGGGGTGGGTAAAAAATAAATACTTCACGTTTACGTATACTTTATGCGTAAAACCCTGGGAAACTTCGGTGACGAATGCAAAGAAAGTGGTTATTACAAAACAAATGTACTCACTTTATCGAGTTTCCAGTGAGGTTCGATGGCGGGTCGTCGTTTCTGGTCGCAAACGCACTGTTTCATCTCGGTGAGCGAAGGCTGCAGACCCACGTCGTCCTGGACATTGAGAAAAAGATGACATGTGAATCCGGCAGCTAAAATGTCGGATATAATGAACCAGTTGGAAAAAGTTGGGATGTAGGGGAAAAAATTTTTTCGGAAATTTTGAAATATTTGGTTTGGGTTAACCGCAACCAAAACGTTTGGTACTTTTTTTGCGATTTCAAGAACGCAATTTCACCTACACTTGGTAGCCGTTTTTATTGGTTTTGAAACATTTTAGGGTGTTAAAAACAATGACAATGTGTACGTGAAATTGCGCACTTGCGTGAGAGAAAAAAAACAGCAAAAATTCTGGCTGTGGGTTTTTTCCCAAAAGAACAGTATCGATGCTTGCGTTTAAAAAAACACATTAACAATCCGGCCATCCTTACCGGGGCCGTCGAAAAAAGCGCTCTCCCACCCCTACCCCAAAAAAAACATTCAATTTTTTCAATCTCCCACCTGAAACGGCAATTTGTACTCATCAGGAGACTGGTCGCCAATGCGCGCTCTATTCACCAACTCCCACAGGACCAGGCCGGCGGCGTAGGCGTCAATTTGGCGGAACGCAAACCCCGAAAACTCGGTGTAGCATTCGAGCACCTCGGGCGCCATGTACCGCCGGGTACCCGTCTGCGTGCGGGTTTTATTCGTTTGTTGAGTTGACATTTGTTGTGAAGGGGAGTTGTGAAGGTTTTTGAGTTGACTTTTGGAAGTGTCATGTCCGATGTTTTTCGAAATATTTGAATTTTAATTGACATTTTTATAGCTAAGAAAGAATGCAAACATTTGAGTCGATTTTTTGCTTAAGGAAAGGCTCAGAGTACAGGATTTGACAAAAGCCGCGACAGTTTTTGTGACAGCAGTCAACGAATAAATGGCGTCAATAAAACGAGATAGTTTGAATTCGAACGTTTTATATATTTTTAAACGTTTTTAACAATTTAACGACTTGAATGGTTTTTCTGAACTATTTTAGCTCACCAAAAAAGTATCTCATCAACATAAACAGCCTAACTTTATCAAAATTTTGAATGCTTGCCTAACGTTCAATTCTTTCCAAAAAAATTTGGACACATTGCCGAGTAAACGAACCTGTGTTCTGATGTCGCCGGGCATCTGCCCATGATCACATTTGATGGCCAGGCCGAAATCGGCTATCTTGGCGCGTAGCTGGCTATCCAAAAGCACGTTGCGCGATTTGAAATCTCTGTAACGTAAAACACGTAGGGTTCAAACGTGATCCCGATACCGAATCCCGAAAAATTTCGGAATTGTGAATTCCCGATCCCGAAACCTCAATCGCGAACCCGAAATTTAAGCCGAATTAATCCCAATTGCGATCCGGAATTCTTACCATAATCCCGATCCAGAAAAAAATGTGGGACATTTGTCAACTGACTTTTTTCACTGAGAAATGTAACGGAAACCCCCTGTGTACATTTTATGAGACCCCACTGTAGTCCCGTGTGTTTTTAGACCTATTTGTAAAAACGACGATCCCGATCCAAACGCCATCCAAACTCCAGATCCCGATCCCGAAAAAACGCCAATCCCGATACCGAAAACTAAAAAAACAATCCCTTCCCGATCCCGAAAAGTCAATCCCGTCTGAACCGGAAAACACGACGTAGCAATCAGGTACAAGATAGTATACAAATCCGCGTCCGACCTGTGAACTATAGTAGGTTTGAGTACGCGGCCAGTTCCCGACTCGATTTCAACGTCGTGCAAAAACGCCAGGCCGCACAGAAAGTCCGCGCCGATGCGAGCGGCGAGGTACAGCGTCACGACTTGATCCTGCGATGGATGCATTGTATTTGCATTTTATATGTTTATCGACACAAAATAGGTGTGATAATGGCCCTACACCAAGGACGTATCCAGGGGGAGGGCGGGGGGGGGGGGGGCTGCACCCCCCCCCTTTCCCGGGCGAGACCGGAAAAATACCGGGAAAATGCAATTTTCGGTACCAAATCTCAAGGTGCCGAGTAAAAATTTTCATTCGTCGCGCACACAGAAATATCAGCAGATCGGTCCCCATACACTCAAATCCATGAAATTTCACTCAATCGTGTGCCCGTCGCTGTATATGTAGTGTATTTCCATACATATACAGTGCTTTCTGGCGCTAGCGCCAGCGCCAATGTCGCCATGGCGTGACGCCTACGAATGGCGCCAGCGCCATGGCGCCATCACCTCCCTTTGTAGGCAACATTTTAGGGGGGGGCTGAGCCCCCCCCCCCGTTCGCGGGGCTCCGTAAACAAACAGCCCCCCCCCCGCTCAAAAATCCTGGATACGTCCCTGCCCTACACACACTAGTTTTCACCGGGACCGATGTGAAAACTGAAATGGCGACATGACGACATCCAGCCTACTCTTTTTGTACGCTATGTGTTTTAGTTTTAAAATTTTTTAAGTTTAACTTTCATTAATTTTAATTCCAATTAAAATTAAATAAAATCATTCAACCGTGTTCATTAATCTGCATTTGAAAAAAATTCAGTTTTCCCACAAAGTCACGGTGAAAACTAGTGTGTGTAGGCACAATGGCCACACACACACTAGTTGACATCGACACCAAATGTCAACTGGTTCCTATCCCAATTCCAAGCTTGGGAACATCGTTCGTTGGCTCGTCAGCAAGCTTTCAATTGGGGTCGGAACCAGTTGACATTTGTTGTCGATGTTAACAAGTGTGTGTGGGCCCAATCACTTGAATTGAAACCCTGTATCTAGGTTCAATTGGTAAGATGTAAACAACACCAGTTGTCCAAAACATTTTTTTCGCCACGTGTTTTAATTATGCTAATATTCATGACGCATTTCCGAATGACTCACACACACAACGATCGATTAAAAATCCAAACTCAATCCACATGAATCATTCGAAAATCCTTAATTCTCATTTACCCAGCCCCGCAGCTCAGTAGTCTTAGATTCGTATCACTAGCCCATGCGAAAATCCCGTCGCAACCCGCGGCCCGCGGCGTGCTCAATCAATTTCCACCCATATAAGCGCGTTCACATCAAACCAGCTGTTGTTAAAAGTTGTTAAAAGTACCCAACTTTTACCAAAGTATACGTATGCGTAAGTATTTTGTTTTACTCACCCCCGAGTACAGAAAGCGTAAAGTAATTTTTTACTTTTTCAAAGTAAATGAGAGTGAAATACTTTTTTTCCAGAAAGCGTAACTGCGAGTATTTTTTCTCAGGAACACGTAAAAGCAAATAAAATTACTTTTTTTTCTCTGGAAAATGTAGAGGGAGCATTATGAATGTTAACCCTGGACAACAATAAGGTGCTTTCTTTCTATAAAAAAGAAATCTTAATGAAAATCAGGGGCCTTGAATGGCAAAGCAAAAATACTCTTTCTTCACTCGGAAAATATACTTTACTGTACGCGAGCACTCTCAAAAAGTAAGCGTACAGGCGAGTACATCTACTGTTTTCAAAGTATGCGCATAAGTATTTACTCGGTACTCGAGTATGCGTACTTTTTGAGTAAAAGTAAATACGCATTTACAACTGTGCAATCCAGCGGCGCGTGCCGCGCGACCGATCCGCTCGCAAAAAGCTACAAACTCAGGGCTGCTTTGTGCCGCGAAGCCGCCCCCCCCCCCCCCGATTCAAGCCACGCGAAGTGGGTGGTCCGCAAAACTCGCGCAGAGCGATGGCAAAGGCGCAGCGGAAATGGCGCCGCGCCGTTTGATGTGATCGTGACATGTGATTTGTCATGACAAATGTGATGACGAATTTGCCATCGTCATGCAGTGTCAGGCAACGTGGCAAATTGTCATGCGAACCTCACTAATAAAATCTTTTCTTCTTTGTTTTGATTGACATTTTGCATGACATTTGACTTGACTCGGGGCTACCCCCAGAGAGTACGGAGTCCCAACGGCAAACACAATCGGTGATTTGCCAACACTGGCGCCACAAAGTCCAAATGGCGCACTATATAGTGCCCACAAAAGGCTTCACCGCCAGCCGCCATTAATTACCATCGACACTGTCTGCACAATTCTCAGCCACGCGCCACTGTAATTCCATTCGCGCGAACACGCCGTCTTTCTTATGCGGCTATTTAGTGTCCGGGGGTCCTTCACGATGAATACCAAATCAGCGCATTTATGCATCTCGCACTACGAACTAGATTGACCAAAGATGGATTGATTACGGCACTTTGAATGGACGGTAAAATATTTAAGTGACTTGACCGGCTGTAAATGAGTGGGTGGTACACGTCACCAGGCGCGTGCCTTTTTAATTGCTTCGTTTGAGAGAGTTTTTTTACAAATCTTAGCGGTAATTGACAGAAAATTGTAAATATCACAGCTGAGAGTATCACCTGGTATTTCACAAGCGGGGGTATTCCTGATTTTGACTGTCCGGGGGTTTGATAGATAGCAACAGTGGGTTTTGTAGATTTGGACTATATAAACTAGTGATTTTGAAGGTGAAAAACTATAAAATGGTGTGAAAATCAGCGATTTTGAGCTAAAATTGAAGCAAAATTTCTCAAAAAGCGCTCCAGATAGCTAGTAGAAGAATAGCTGAAAATAGGCAACAGGAACACGTATCGGATATGAATTAAAATCTACAAAAAATTATAGACAGATAGTTGAGGATTTAGGGGATAAACGCCAAAAATTTGCCTCAGGGATGGATAGATATCTAGGCAACTTGGGGGGGGGGTCAACCACCCCCTTTCCTACTCCAGCACCTTATTGACATAAACTACAGCACTGAGTTTTCAGAGCTTTCTTTAAGGAAAAGTACCATAATCAATCTTAAAAAACACATTTCCTATCCAAGCAGCGCATACTGAACAAGCAAACGCAAGCAGCACACAAAAGTGACGCCCCGAGACTGAGATCCCAGTACTTTCACCACAGTCGATTCACGCCTTTCAAACAACCCCATTTAAAACACAAACCAAAAACAATACCCACTTTGAGGTAATCGGTGAGCGCGCCGTTGTGCATGTAGTCGGTGACGAGCCAGTACTGCTCCTGGCCGAGCTCGGGCGACCCGCGCACGTCGGATTCTATGTACGTCACGATGTTCGCGTGCTCGCGCATGCCCTGCGAACGCGGTTGAGTCATTTGGGTTTAGCGAGTTTGAGTTAAGATTAGGGGTGGCCAAAAAAGGTTGTTTTTTTTCGACGACCTGAGGGGTTTTTTAAAAAACAGTTCCGATGGTACGGGTTTTTTTAACATAAAACATTGTTTTTAAACCTTTGAAAAAGCCCGGCTATCTCTAGTTAGGATGATCGAGTGAGTAAGCGAGAACTGCACACACAAGTAGGGTTCAAACGATATATCGTATCGAATATCGGATATTGACCATTTTTAATATCAAATATTGACCATTTTTTCGATATATCGAACCTGTACTGTGTCCCTAAGTAAAGTTTTTATTTTCAGTTTGAAATATTTGTGATTGATATGATTTACTTATAGTATTTTATCTGATGAGTAAAAGTACAATATTTATAATGTTATTTTTGTTGGAGTGCTAAATTTGAAGCCTGAAAATGCTGATATGCTATTTTTGCAACATGCATTGAGCAATTCAGTTATAACTTATAAGTATGAACTGTAATATCTACCAATCGTTTTTTTGCCTGATACACTTTGATTCATCATGTTTTTCTTCCATTTTCTACTTTTGACTGATGTAAACCTTTTTAAAATCACTTGTACCATTCACATTTCAGTAAAGCGATGATTAACCATGTGTGCAAACTGCAACCACATGAAGATACAATATGCCGCTTGCAGTTTGCCTTGCTATACCAAAAGCAAATTGCAATATCGAATATCGAAAATATCGAAATATCGAATATCGACCATTTTTTATATCTAATATCGATATTGAGGTTCCATATCGTATCGATATCGAATATCGAGTTTCAGAAAAAAATATCGAATATCGATATCGAAAAGTCATATCGTTAGAACCCTACACACAAGTTGACATCGCAAATTCATGTCAATTGAATGTCAACTAAATAAAACAAAAACAAATCTAAACCATCAAACAGAAACAATGAAAATAAAGTGTCACGATGGGAAATCAACTATGCTCTGTCACATAGGAAAGTTGGAATCACATAATCAAAAAACTTGTTGAATTTAGTTGACACGAATTTTGATGTCAACTAGTGTGCGGGAGGAACAACCGACCATGACACCGTAGATATCCTTCTCTTGGACCCACGAATCGACGTCGATAGATGGAAAAACCTTTACGGCCACCAGGCGATCGCTTATACGACCGCGGTAAACCTGTGTAAATATGTTGGCATAAGTGCTTTTAGAGCGTGCATGAACTGTTTCCCTCCCATTTGGCCTAGGACAACTCGGAAAAAACCTACATTACATGTGTATTATACACCCGCCACTCCCCCCCTTCGAAAAACAACAACAAACCGTGGAGCTTTTTGCTGTGAACAGATTCAATAGGCTTCTTGCCAAACGGCTTTTTTTGCACCAAGAAATGTGTACGGAAACATCCAGTGACCCATCTTATGCCACTTCTCAGACATCTTAGTGTTTTAGACCTTTTTGTGAAAATTCAGGGAAACCCTAAATACCAGAACCTTGTCCAAAATCCCGATCACGAAAAAAAATGTCAATCTCGATTCCGATCCCGTGACCTCAACGTCAATCCCAAAAAATCTACAAAAAAAACAATCCCGATCCCGTGACCCGAAGCTTCCCTATCCCGTCAGGTCAATCGGTTTGAACCCGGCAGTATCAATTTCGAAAACTTTAAACCCCACTACGGTTCACAACTTCAAACTTGACAGCAATTAGCAACATGACAAACCTGGCCGTATCTACCCTTAGCTACCACAGCGTCCAGTTTGAGCCCTTTGAGCGCATTCGGCGTGCCGTCGATGCGATTCGCGGATGATAGTAGTATCGATTCGGTGGTGCCCATCTGCAGAGAGACAAGATTTGGTGTGGCATGAAGAATTGCAACGGTGATTTATGGCTAGCAAGGGTTGCTTTTTTAGCGGGTTTAGTAGATTTTGAACCTCTAACTGCGGGGTGCTCAATGAATAGTGTGTCCTACGGATAGGAAAGATTGTTGAAATCGATATTTTGAGTCATTGGGGCAACAAAAATGGCTGTTTATATAAAAGTTTGACTGTTACATAACCAAACTTGCAATCAATAGCTGTTCAGTTCGTATGTTACAATTGATTGATTCCGAATGGGGGTGCAGCTAACCCTCACAAATCGGGCAGCTATCTATCCCGGAGGCCCGCTCAGCTGGCTTCCGAAAGAAATTAAAATCGTGAAAACAGCTAACCTGAGGAACGCCATCCAGCCTATGCTTTCGTTCATAGTTAAGCATTTGATACTTGCGGTAAATGAAATACGCCGCCACAACAATCACCGCCAGCAAAATGATAGGAATTAGAATCGTTAGAACGTCCCAAAGCGTCGCCGCCTTGTCGTATGGAGGAAAGCTGGTCGTCTCGGCACCTGTGTGAAACATTCGGACGTGTTCCGGTCACTTAAATAAATCACTGGTGAATCGCCGTTTAGCATTTCCACGAAGGCATACAAAAGACACCATCCTCCCCACCCCACGCATGACAGGGTCTTTTACATGACATTTGACACTTTGCAGGGTCTTTTTCAGGGTCTGGAACTGCCCATGGGGGTCTTTCAAGTCGGGGGGGGTGAATTCAAAGGGGACAAAGATTCTTCAGCCCAATTTTCCGAACCGACAACTGAATTTTTTTTAAATGCTTATAACTCTCGAATGACATGAGTATGTATCGGAAAATTGGCATTCACGGACACTTAACTAATGAGTATACTTCACTAGCTTTTCTTGAAGATATGAAACTTTATTCCGGAAAAATGGAACTTTTTCACGTTTTCAATTTGTCGGCACAAGTCGCAGTGTAAACGCTGCTTAACAGTACCAGTACAGTACCAACAGTGAAATCTACAACCCAAACCAACTGGGCCCCAACACATCCACATCGGCCTTGCTCAGCGCCAAGCGCACGTCGGCGTTGCACATGTCGCCGGCGCAGCAGCAGAAGTAGGTGAGCTGCTTGTCGCCGGGCAGGGCGTCGTCGTGGCCCGCCGCAACGCACGAGTCCCCAGGCAGGCATACTTGGAGCACTTGGTAGGACCAGCATCGTTTTAGTTGTAGCTGTGGGGGGGGGGGGGGTTAAACGATGACAGAAATTCGGTGACATTGGATCAGGGTTCAAACGGGATCGCGATTCCGAATACCGATGATTTTCGGGATTTAGTGGTCCCGATCCCGATACCCCAATCCCGTCCTATCTCAAAAATTTTCGAAATCCCGGTCCCAGAAAATTTTGAGCAAAAGATAAAAACGTTAAAAAAAACACCTATGCACTGAGAAATATGAACGCAATTATCCTGTGTGCTTTTATGCCGCTTTTCTGGCGTGTTTTTGTGTGTTTCACACCTTTTTCGAAAAATTAAAGAAAAACCCTCTATACCTCTAACTTGGCCTAAATCCCGATCCCGTGACACCAATCCCGACCCTGAAAACGCAAAAGCAAAAAGACAATCCCGATCCCAAAAACACTCAACAAAAAGAAAACAATCCCGATCCCGAAAAGTCAATCCGTTTGAACCCCACATCGACCTCACCCGCCTGATGATAACAAACCTTGAACCCATCAGTCCCATTCTGCCACACGGCCATGCAGCCGACCCTAAAACCGGGCTTGCGCTGCTGCGGGCACACCTGCTCCGTCACGGGGCAGTCCTCCTCGCTGATGCCGCTCGCGTTGCAGTCGGCCAGCGAGTAGCTCTCGCAGCGCGTCGAGCTGGGGGCGAACACGTTTGCCATTTTACCGGGCATTTTACATGACTTTTGACACTTCGCATGACATTTGACATATTACAGGTGTTTGCCATTTTACCGGGCATTTTACATGACATTTGACACTTTGCATGACATTTGACATTCTACAGGGCATTTTACAGGTGTTTACCACTTTACCGGGCATTTTACATGACTTTTGACACTTTGCATGACATTTGACATTTTACAGGGTCTGGGACTGGCACCTGAGCAGCGCGCCCAGCCGCCGCAGGCTAGTGTGCGTCCGCCGGTCCCCCTCGATCAAAGTGGTCGCGCCGCACAGGGACAGAATGCCTGGGTTATGCGGTGAGTTTGAAGCATAGGTTCGTGGAAGGCTGCTGACGTCACACGGTGAAGCGTGAGAATGGACCGAAAAATACCGGGTCCAATTACTGGCAATGTGCCAAAGAAAACTAAGTTTCATACATCGACTAGGAAACAGATCCCGAACACGCACCTGCAACGCTCAACACCAAAAAACTCCTAAATAGCGCCATAGCGCAATGCTTCTTTGTGTCCGGCGAGATTCTCGCGGCTCGCCGTCGGTCGGGGAGATGCAACAACAGTTCGGCCACACTTGACACGTTTTCTTTTTTGGAGGGGAAGTAGCAGTTGTTCGTAATATCCGGAAAATGGCATGACGTTGTCTTCAGCGCCTAGCGTTGGATTATACCGTATTTCCTCGAAATACCCCCGGGGGTTGATTGTTTCATAGTGGTCCCGAGAGGGGGGTTATACGAGGGGGGGTATTTCGAGGGGGGGGGGGGGTTATTATTTCACAAGACAATTTTTGAAAACCAAGTATGAAATTGTCGTCTGAAACGTACAAAGACGTTGAAAAATGCAACAAAAACTGCCAGTTATAAGGTTCTGTAGACTAATATTAGTATGTAGATGGTATGTACACTGTTCTAACGTGACACCGACATTGTTGTAACGTGTGTTCTGCAGTACACAGAACACAAACTACAGTTATTGTCATGTACATTCCCTTTACACTCAATTTGGGGGGGGTATTTTGAGGGGGGGTGATTGTTTCATAGTGGTCCCGAGAGGGGGGGGTCAAACGAGGGGGGGGGTATTTCAAGGAAATACGGTATATCAAAATTGAAAAAGCTGCCATATTTAGTGAAAAAGATGCGACGCGTGGTTTATCACCAATAAAACAATTTTCATTTTTTTGCTTACGACATTAATTCTCGACGTTTTGACAATGAAACTCCAATCGACCGGATAATTTGCGGATTCTGGGAACGCTCGTAACTATTGTGTAACTTATGTTCGGTTCTATCAAATGGAAGAGAACCCGTATGTGATTTTGGCAGCCGGCCAAAAAGTGGGTATCGCTTTTATAATAAATACAGTAGGCCAAAATAGATACATAACCGTATAAGATATATTATAGACAAAAAAAGGGATGGTAAAGTTTAGAATGGACAAAATGGGATATATGTTAGCGATTTTGAGCAAAACAGTTGCGGAATAATCGCTCGGACTTGGACGTGGGTCAAATCGCTTGAGTAACTTGGGCGTGGGCCAAGTTTACATACGTGACCCGATCCGATCAAATTGACACGATCCGAGCGAAATGAACGTTGTGGGACATCTGGCTACCGCGTTTCCCAACTTGTGCCTTTGAATCCAGCTGTAGTAATTATTGGCAAAACACACATAGTTGACAGATGTGTGTCAACCGTTTTGTGTCAACTCAGATTTCGGCTGCACGTTTCTAAATGCAGATGCAGCAATGTTGAATTAAATACTACGGCAAATGCATTGGAAGATCGCTGTGCGACGTGTGAAGATGAAATCTGAGTTGACACAGGCCAGTTGACACACGTGTGTCAACTAGTGTGCGGGCCGCCATTAGTGTGAGCAGAGTGTGAATTGGAGCACTATTAAACGTTTAAACGTTACAAACACGGTCATTATTCATCTTGAATGGGTGCCATGTCAATGTCATGGCCACGCCTTCTTATTGGAATGCATAAACGGAATGATTGATTGTGAACCTTCTACATCTGGAATTGAACAGGGCATATATTTACGCATTTAAAAACGTAACTTACAATATTTTAGTGCGCGATCCCATATTTCACGTGGGCATGGTTCTACGGGGATTGAATTTTTCTGGAAGTGTGTTTTTTTACAATTTGTTTTTGCGTGGGCTGGTGCGTGAATCGACATCCGCATGCGTAACCAGTTCAATTCGACACTCACGTAATATTGTGTTGAATTTTCCCATGGTGGATTATTCATGTAAGTGCACTATTTTTTCGGTTAAATCGGCCAGGCGATCGGCAATGAAAATTTTTACTTCCGAGAATTGTTTTCGAATTTCTCGATTTTCATCTGGAAAAATGTGAAAAATCGGGAAACATTGCATCATTCATCTCACGGAATATTTCCAACCGTCGCTAGCCATAAACAATAATACTTTCCATGTCACCTCGATTAACTTGTTTCTGTTGAATAACTCCTCCCCTTTGAATTATCAACACAGTGAGAGCCAATGAGAAGAACTCCCTCAAATAATCCCAAAATTACGGGTTGCAAATAAAAAGCAAATGACCCCCTTAGTCACGGAAAAATGCTTCATGCAACGTGTAAGCAATGTTCTGAAAGCATGTAATTTTGTTCGACGCCAACAATCATGGAAAATACCCTAAATCCTCGAATAAGACCCCCTTGAATAACACCCCCACCCCTTTGAATAGCTGCCCCTGTTGGCCGTGTAAGGACAAAAATAACTCCCCCTTTCAATACCTAAGTCCCCTCTCTTGAATAATTCCCCCCTCCTGAATAACCCCCCCCCCCTCAATGGTGCAACACAAGCTGGTTTCATGGTTCCAATTTCAAAAACTCGATCGAAATTTTGTGATCTGCAAAAATAGAATGTTCATGGACCGATCTTTTCTGTCAACTAATATTTACTAGTGCGTTGAGTCCAAGTGTTCAGTTTCGGGATGGTGAAAAGTGTCAATCAGCGTTCGCGTCGCCATTCAGTTTTTGAACTAGTTTTCAAATTGGAACCATTAAACTAGTTTGTGTGTCCACTGTGATCCGTGGAAAACATGCTACAAAAATTTTAAAAAACGATCAATGTAAATATGTAATCAGTCACACGACGGAGCAATTCCTCCGGTATTCCGGTTCTATTAAAAAACTTTAGTTATGGTTATATTTATAATAATATTTTTCACTTTTTTCGCAATAGTTTCTATTATTACAGAACAGATTCTCTTTTTGCATGTAAATAAAAATTTGTTTTGGTAGCGGTGAGTTTTTTATCGACACACTTTGTGCTCCATAAATAATGCGAACTATCGACAAAATGTATCAATTAACGATCTGAAAGGGAAGCGTGCATGCATTTTTCTTGACTCGATCATATCGATTGAATCGACTGCCGTTGATGTAAAAATAAACCTATAAAATATGTATACCTATTATTTACCTATTCACGTATTTTTCGTGGAAGCCGCAATTGCAGAACTCAGATTTCTAACGATGGCAAAAAAAATCGAAAATTCGAAAACGTTTTCGAATTTTTTAGGACTTTTCGAATTTTTGAGCACGCGGTGAAAAAAAATACATAAAAATCGATTTTTTCAAAAGATTCGAAAAGACTTTTCGAATTTTTTATAGGTAATTAGAGGCATTGATATGTATTCTTAAGTTCCATGTTCTAAATCAATTGACAATTGACTTGCAGTGTGTCTGAGCTATAAATTGAGTTATTGCAATAAAGATGTAAAACGTTGAGTTCCGAGTTCAATTAAGTTTTGAATAAAATATTTTGAAAAAATTTAGAAAACTTTTTTTTTAAATTCGAAAACTACCAAAAAATTCGAAAACTACCAAAAAGTTCAAAAACTACCAAAAAAATTCGAAAACTCAATTCGAAAATTCGAAAACTGTTTTGGAGGAAAATTCGAAAATTCGAAAAGTCATTTCAGAAAAAATACTAAAAATTTAAATACTTTTTTCTGGATGGTTTGCCATCATTACAGATTTCCGCGGCCGTACAGCAGCAGAGTTGTTAAAAGTACTGATCTTCTTTAAAAGTAAACATAAACGTTAAGTATTTTGTTTTACTCACACACGAGTACAGAAAGCGTAATGTATTTTATGTTTACTTTTACACTGCGTAAAAGGTGAGTAAATTACTAGTAAAAATTAGTATTTTTTCAAGGAAAATGGGTATTTTTCTCACAGAAAACGTAAAAGTTGGTATTTTCCTCACAAAAATAGCATAAAAATTGGTGCAGATTCAATTTTTACTCTGAAATACATCAAATATGTGTTTCTCTCTCCTGATAAGTATTTCCTAGGCAAATGTCATGTTTGTCACTTTCTGTCTGGCAAAATGACATTTTCTGTCCCCTTAAAATACGTTTTATGAACTCGCGTATTTTCAAAAAGTACGCGAGTATCTGAGTATCGGTATTTTTTCGGCAGGAAACGTAAATGTATTTACGCAGTACGCGAGTATACGTATTTATCGAGTAAACGTAAATACGTTTTAACAACTATGTACGGCAGTCACCATGTCAATTCGGCAACACAATCACTATCTCATTTTAATGTGCCTAGGTATTTGTGTGTGATATTTTTAGGCAGATCTCCAGTTTCACACAGCCCGTGCACGATTTCCAATTTGCGTCACATTTGTTATTCTATTGAAATACATATTTATGCGCAGGTAATTATTTCCCCTTGACCAATGTCAGCGTGTTATTTTTTCCGGGCAATGCCAAATTTGTTTACACTGGATGACAAATGAATTAATTAAATTATCTTTCCTTACCAGAATTGTGAATCAGACGACAGAAAATTCAACATCACATTTCCCGGTTCTTTATGATTGTTTATCTTTACCCCCGCACGCAATTCTCAGTTTTGGCAGATAGTTGGCCGAGTTTATTGCACTGCCAAACATATATCTATTTACAACTCAATTACGTTAGGTTTTTCATAGGAAGGTTTTTGAATGGCGTTTTCGTCAATATTGCATGTATACCGTATTCCTTCTAATAGAATGGCATACCTCCAATAGAAGCGCACCTACAATAGAACGGTAGGTTTTGGCACGGTTTTGCACTCGCGAAAACAATAGAACGGCAGGTTTTGGCACGGTTTTGCACTCGCGAAAACAATAGAACGGCAGGTTTTGGCACGGTTTTGCACACGCGAAAACAATAGAACGGCAGGTTTTGGCACGGTTTTGCACACGCGAAAACAATAGAACGGCAGCCTCCAATAGAACGGCAGCCTCCAATAGAACGGCAGTTACCAATAGAACGGCAGCCTCCAATAGGACGGCAGCCTCCAATAGAACGGCAGTTACCAATAGAACGGCAGCCTCCAATAGAACGGCAGCCTCCAATAGAACGGCAGCCTCTAATAGGACGGCAGTCTCGAATAGAACGGCAGGTAGAAATTACGTTGGAAGAATGCGAAAGCACGTAAATATTAGAAAAATAAAGAGAAAAAGGTTAATGAAAATTAGCATTATTAGCATCATCTTCTATTAGCAGAAATACGGAACTTATTCATATTTCAATGATGGACGATTCAGATTGAAAAAGTGATAGCTATTCCATTAGTTTCTCCGTGACTCGATTATAGGTGCATGCCATATCGACTTACATTCATTTCACCGATATGTAAATATTTGTCTTCCATGTTCGGATGATGTTCGGTTGTCGGTCTTCAACAAAATGTCCCCCTCCGAGTACGTGATCACTTTCCACTTTTAGCTCATGCGAATAGGTATGTATTTATTGATGCAAGAACGAAAATAAATCTATTCGTGTAACTATTATACCGTATTACCTCGGAATACCCCCATGGGGGTTTATTATTTCGCCAGCAAAATTTGAGGGGGGGGGTTAATTCGAGGGGGGGTTTATTCGAGGGGGGTTTATAATTTCCTCAGGAATTTTCGTAAGGACCGTAGTAAATAGTAGGCATTTTCATACCAAAAACAGGTAATAAATGTGTCCAAACAGGATATATTTGGACATAAAAACGTAGATAGCTACACAAACTAGTCTATGTGTAGCTGCAATGTAAATTAACAGTAATATACATCATGTACATTGCATACATGACGTATTTATTATGTACGTGACGTACATCATTCCGAAGGGGGGGGGGTATTTCGAGGGGGGGTATTATGTCCCCAGCCCATTTTTGAGGGGGGGGGGTTAATTCGAGGGGGGGTCAATTCAAGGGGGGATAATTCGAAGTAATACGGTAGATTAAATTTTTCAAAGCACTTTTTCGTCTACCCACAAGAAAACTACCTCCATAGCGCATTCACTCACTCTGACTTCTTTTGTGTTGGATCGTCACTTGTGTCAGTATATGTAAAATACCTATGCCATGAATGTATTACTCATTGTATAATAGCATAGGTGTTTACATACAAGCCATCCAAGGAAAATCACCTGCTGTACTAAATAAAGCCATAGATAGCACAATTGGTTGCCATGGGGCTGGCTGTCCTAGCTAGAATATCTTTGGGACCGTCAGGTGTCAAACCTGTTCAACGGGTGAGGAATATGTCGGCACCCTCCCAATCAAAGAGTTATCTGATGGCACTCCCGCACCCTGTAAAGTGTAAAGTTTTAACTGAAAAGTGTCAAATGTCATGTAAAATGTCAATTAATACAAAATATTTTATTACTGAACTTTTGATACTTTGTATGATAATTGATAAATTTGTATGACATTTGAAATGAGATTGAACACTTGGCTTCACACTTTACAGGCCGTGGGACTGGCACCTGGTGCCAATCCCAGACACTATAAAGTGTAAAGTAAATATCAAATGTCGCGTAAAATGTCATGCAATGTGCCAATTATCAGTTGTGTCTTGATTTTAGATGCATCTAACACTGTTGTTAAAATGTATGTACCCAAAACTTACGTACACTTAAGTACTGACTAAATACGTTTACGTTTCCTCCGAAAAAGTACCTGTACTCGCTTTTGCATATACTTTTCTCGACTATTCGAGTACAGAAAACGTATTTCCGAAAGTTAATGTTGGAAATAAAAACTGAACACTGTTTTTTATCTGCGTAGGTTCTCTTGTTAAATCTTTAATGTACCGTAAATGCTCTATTAGTACGACCCCCCTCCAGTAAAGCGACCCCTCCAACAGTGCGACCCCCTTGGGCACGCTGTGTAAGTATAATGCGACCCCCTCCAATAAAGCGACCCCTCCAATAATGTGCTGAAAACAATTAGCGACAGTCGCCTTAATAAAGCATTTACGGTATTTATGTTGGGGAAGTAAAAATAAGGACGGCACAACCAAATCTAATGGACGTAAGCTTCCTATGCATGTAAACCCGCTCGGCATGCAGACCCGTTCCAGGGGTATCCATTCGGGGGGGGGGGCAGCCCCCAAATCGATCGGCTATCTATCTACCAATCCCTATCCCCCCGGTTACAAATAGAGATCCTTGTTTAGTTGAAGTATTGATGTGTGAAGAAAACGTTTTCTGATTTTCGAGTTTTTGTTTGCCATCGAAACATTGTAGTGTGCCACCGTAGTAGTAATTGCTTGCTTAGATGAGTTGTTGTGTGGCTTGAACACTTTATTATAACTCGAATGTTATAATAGGTACCTATTTCCTAACGAACCCCTAACTGGGTAAATAAATACATTAACAGTAATCGTGATTAGCATTGAAAAAATCTCTGTGAGATTTATATTTAAAAATCTCAGAAAATATAAGATTTTTTGAGATTTATATTTTTTCCACGATTTTCCAGAGAGATTTAATTATATTTTCTTTTTGAGAGATTTTCTGAGATCTTTAAAAATATCAGAAAATCTCTCAAATTCTGATATTTATATTTTTTTCTCCAGGTTTTTGAGAGAGATTTAATTATATTTTATTCTTGATAGATTTTCTGAGATTATATTTAACTATATTTCCCAAAAATAGATGATTTTTCAATGCTAATCGTGATTAGTGATGTAAAAAGCGCCAGACTTTTGGCGCCAAGCGCCAAAAGCGCGATGGCGCTTTTGGCATGTGAGCGCCAAGCGCCAATGGCGCCACAGCAAAATAGCGCCAAGCGCCAAAAGCGCCATGGCGCTTTTTGCTTTGGCGCTAGCGCCATGGCGCTTTTACATCACTAATCGTGATACCTGCGTACTGGGATGTGCAATGTAAGCAGTGCAGTGCAGTTCACGCAAGTGCAGTGTCATTTTCCACATTTGGCCGACACACACTCTAGTTTACAACGACACCAAATGGCAACTGGTTCTGATCCCAATTCAGCAAGCTTTGAATTGGGATCGGTACCAGTTCACAATTAGTGCCGTTGTGAACTAGGTGTGTAGGCAGGGCCATTCCAACGCAGAAACAGGGGAGATTTGAAGGTTAAGCTAACTGACAGTTAAATAATATGTTATGCATACTTTGTGCACGAGTTCAGGTGTATTATTAGCACTGGCACTAAGACTATTATTATTGTTTGAATGTCCCTAGCAACAAAATAACATTGGCTGAGATCAAGTCGGATGTGCGTCACATTTGATACCTATTTAGTTAGATGCATTAATTCCAAAAAATTATGTTTCAACCTTTATGTGCACAGTAAGCCAGCACTGTAAGCCCCTCAAAATGGGCACTATAAATTAATAACCCCCCCCCTCGAAATACCCCCCCCCCCAATTG
Organism: Sphaerolaimus hirsutus; assembly: GCA_964036195.1. Lineage (NCBI taxonomy): Eukaryota > Metazoa > Nematoda > Chromadorea > Monhysterida > Sphaerolaimidae > Sphaerolaimus > Sphaerolaimus hirsutus. The sequence goes on from OZ038451.1 coordinate 9,848,466, forward strand.
AGTGTTAAGAGAACGTCAATGACAGAAGCTGCGGTGTATGACCCGTGCAATGGAAAACACACGTTAAAAACGATGATTGTGTTACGTTAGAACATGGTTGATACCATCTACATACTTATATAAGGCTGTAGACTCTTATACATAGTGGTTTTTGGTGCATTTTACTAGGTCTGCGTACGTTTTTAGTACTGGGAGTTGAAAAAATTCTGGCGAATTACCCCCCTCGAAATACCCCCCCGAAATACCCCCCTCAAAATTCTCACTGTGAAAAAAACCCTGGGTTTTTTTATGAGGAAATACGGTATTTACATCAAACGTCACACCGCGCATACAAGCAAGTAAATATCAGCAGCTAAAATTTTAGGCACATTTAAAAAATACGCGCAAAATATCCGTTCAAACGAATACACTATTATAGGTCTGATACTGTTTTTTATCAATTCCAAACGGCCATTTTTGCCTGACAGGTACCAAATACAGCTAAATACCGAACTAGCTACAGCGCATGCTATTACTTTACATGCTTTAAAATGATTGGATTGACCGATCTGCCGCCTGACTGCTATGCGGCGCCACCGGAATCTCCACCAGCTGGTGCAGGTGATTTTGTAGGGGTTCCCACCTTTGTGGTGCTCGGATGTCCATAGGGGTTAATGAATGTCAGGTTCGGGGGTACAGTTCAAACGGGACCAGTTCTGTGGGCCGGGCCCAAAAACTTGTTTGTTGGGACCGGACCGGTACCGACTACCAGGATCGTGTCGGATGTCGGTACCGGTGTCGGGCGGGACCGGAACCGCATCAGGCCCGGAAATTTGCCGAGTCATCTACCGGGACCGTGGTGCAGTTTGAACACTACTCCGGTGAATTACAGACTGCGGCGCCTGGGATTGTAAAATCAGCCAAAGGGCGCCGCACCATGGCTAGCTCATTTATTTTATTGGTGCTCTCTTTCTGTGGAACACCTAACGCCTGGCGCTATTAGCGCTTGGTACCCTTATTTCTGGCTTGGTACCCTTATTTCTGGCTTGGTGCCCTTATTTCTGGTATGGTGCCCTTTTCCATCACTAGCGCTAAACAACTGGTAAAATAATTATTTGGTAAAATATTCACAAAACTATATCTATATCTCAATATCTCACAAAAACGGGGATGTACCGGCCGTAAAGTAGAGGGTGCTACTTAAGCCGGGCATCATTACGGCAGAGTTGTTAAAAGTACTGAACTTTTTTTCAAAGTAAACGTAAACGTAAAGTATTTTATTTTTAGTCAGACCTGAGTACAGATTTTCTACTTTTACGCTCTGTAAAAGGTGAGTAGTGATGTTAAAGGCACCGGGAAAAATGGCACCGCACCGCACCGGCACCTTTGCCAACGCATGAAAAGGGCACCTGGCACCCTGGGGCACCGGCCAGAAAATGGCACCGCACCGCACCGGCACCGGTGCCATTCGGAAAAAATGGCACCGGCACCGAAGGGCACCGGCGGGTTGTCGGTGCTAGCACCGAAAGGCACCGCACCAGGCTGTGATTTCCGAAGTAAATATCGGGCAGTTTCTCAGTGGCGACTAGTGATGTGAAAGCGCCATGGCGCTGGCGCCTGGCGCTAGCGCCAAAGCAAAAAGCGCCATGGCGCTTTTGGCGCTTGGCGCCATTTTGCTGTGGCGCCATTGGCGCTTGGCGCTGGACTTTTGAAAAGCGCCATGGCGCTTTTGGCGCTTGGCGCTATAGTGCCGTGGCGCCATTGGCGCTTGGCGCTAGTGTTTTTAAAAGCGCCAAAAAATCGCCACATAGTTGACCATTTTCTGCATTAATTGATGCAGAAAAATGTGTGTAAAATGCAATTTTGCAAAACATTTACATTCTAAAATCTACATTCTGCATTCCCACTTCTAATTGTTTATAGTGATTGGTATTTTCACTGCTTGCTTTGTATAAAGAATGTTACAACAATGTGATGCGATAAATTATGCATCATATCACAGATAGTGATGAGTTTTAAAATTGTCTTGTTTTGTTATTGATGTGGTATATTGGATATCACAGTAGGGTGTGATCACTTCTCATGGAACTGCAGGTGTGCAGGGTCTCCAGTGGGGGGGGGGGCTGGGCTGGTACTACCACCCCAATCGGCCAGCTATCTAACCCATCTATCTTGAGGCGAATTTTTTTCGGCTACTATAACCTGGTGCACAAGTTATTGACACACGGCAACACAAGTTATCGAAATTGAAGAAAATGGTACTGTGTGTCTCACCTGTACCATTAAAAGCAAAATCATTTTGGCGCTGGCGCCATTGGCGCTTGGCGCCATGGGCTCCTGGCGCCTTTGGCGCTTGGCGCTATGGTTAGGGAAAGCGCCATGGCGCTTTTGGCGCTTGGCGCCAATTTGCTGTGGCGCCTTTGGCGCCTGGCGCTAAAGTTTGAAAAGCGCCATGGCGCTTTTGGCGCTTGGCGCCAAAAGTCTGGCGCTTTTCACATCACTAGTGGCGACACCTTCGGAAGTGCATATTTCCATGAATTTTCCACCGATTTTGATGGTTAAGCACTTAAAATGATCAGAATTATGTGGTGATCACTTTTATGAAGCAATTACAGTGATTCCAAATGAACGATAAAATATTTAATCACTACATTGCCCTTAGCCACTATTGTCTACTGATCGGAGTCGTTGCTGTACAGAGAACGGAACTATCTCTGTCATAAACTGACAACAAATTTTGAACAAAAAAGTAAAACAAATATAAAATATAAAAATGATTTAAAATTCAACAAAATTTTAGATTCGCTCATCAGATCACGTATCAGGTATAATGGATTTCACAGTAAGTATATTTATTTGATGGGATGTTTACAAAATAAGCCAAAAAACGGTTGGGTAAATATATTGCTGTTTTTTGAAATATGAATAAGCACATATTTACAAAATTGCAGAGCACATGAAGCCTTCGCCGGTGCCTTTCCCGGTGCCTTTTACTTTGGCCTGGTGCTAGCACCTTTGGCACCGGCAAAAAAATGGCACCGCACCGCACCGGCACCGGTGCTATTCTGAAAAAAATGGCACCGGCACCGGCAGGGCACCCCTGAAGATTGCAATGGCACCGCACCAGCACCGGTGCTGGTGCCCTTCGGTGCCGAGCACCGGGGCACCGGTGCCCCGGTGGCTTTACATCACTAAAGGTGAGTAAACGTAAATATCTGTAAATACTCGTTTTCTGTACTCGCGTACTTTCAAAAGTACGCGAGTAACTGAGTACCGGTATTTTTCGGGAGGAAACGTAAACGTATTTACGCAGCACTCGAGTATACGTATTTATCGAGTAAACGTAAATACGTTTGTACAACTATGCATTACGGCCGGATTTACTTTACGGTCGGGTTTACTTAACGGCCGAGATCTCGCCCACAAAAACACCCCCACCAATCGCAGCCGTGTGCGGTCACAAGAGCCGCTACCTAACCACGTCCGACATGGGCGACGCCAAGGCGCAGCACGCTCGCCGCCGCTCCACCCCGCAGAGGTCCAGGGAGTCTGATGTCCTGTGGGCGGGCTTGATTCACACTCAGGCCAGGATGCCCATGCATGATAAGGCGGATAAGTTGATTATGCAGGTTGGGTGGTGCGACTTTGGGGGTGAGAAGTTGATTGTGAGAACTGCGGCCATGTCTTGTACCCGGCAAAAAAATCCATCAAGTAGCTTTACATATCCTATAATATTTACCTCCAAGATACCACTGGAATTGGAGTTACGTAGGTATTTAGATATAATCCAAAGGAGTTCGGCAAGGTCTACAACACCGCATACCATATTTCACTAATCAAAAATATAGAACGTTCAGTGCGAAGCATGCGATCAACACCGAATTGTTTTTCAAATGGATCACTTGTTATAAGCATCTGAATCTGGCTGAAGTCCCGCACACTCTAGTGTTTCGTAAAATGTCAAAACTCACACAAGTTTGTAAAACGTCATGCAAAGTATCAAAAGTTCAACTGTAAAATCTATTTTTTCTTCTATTCATTGAAATTTTACACGACATTTGTTACTTTACCTTACACTTCACAGGGCTTCTAAAGGACATCTGAATAATCCCAAACTTTTTCTTTCATTTTCCAGACCACAACATCCACAACAGTGCACCACAGCTACGAAACGAACCCCACTGTGAAGGTGGACAATGTGGACTTTGGGAGCGACAAAAATGATCATTGCGACGCGAAAAACACAAACAATGATAAGAGTGGTGGGAATGAAGGAGTGAATGAACAAGGAAATGGTGATTACTTGAAGCAGCCCGGATTTTTTAGTAAACTTTTGAAACGCCGGCATTCGTCTGCCAGTGTGAACAAAGGTGTAAAATGAATTTCTGTCGATACAACTTTCACAATGACGTACAGTATTTCGTCGAATTAACCCCCCCCCCCTCGAAATATCCCGAGATCTGGTGCCAGTTCCGCAAAATGAGGAGTGAGAAGTGAAATGGCAAAGGCGAAGTGAAATGGCAAGTGAATTCGCAAAAGCGAAGTAAAAAATAAAAAGTAATTTCCCTTCGCTTTTGCCAATTTCCTTCTCAATTCACTTGCCATTTCACTCCGCCTTTGCTTTTTTACTTCGCCTTTGCCACTTCACTTCGCACATCTCATTCTGCGGAACTGTCCCCTGAGCAATATGGGGAAATAATAACCCCATTGAAATGCCCCCACTCTGGCGTATTTCTTCTTATAGAAGAGCGCCGTTCTATTTTTTGTCAACTTTTTTTACCTGCCGTTCCATTGGAGACTGTCTGGGGTATTTAGAGGAAATACCTACGATATTTAAATACATCATATCATATTTACGCATTTTACGTACTTTTACTGCTGTGGTTCCCAATTCTTGGCTTTTTAAAGTGTGTTAAACTGTTTAGTTCGCTTGACTTTTAACAGACTGAAATGATTGGCAAATGACCTGACATATTTCGATCTGACAAGTGAATTTTTAGCCTTCAAAAGCGTTGTGTTCTTTAGATTTCTAATTTCCGGATTTGTAGTTCCGCATACAAAAATGTTCGAACGCCTAACTCAAAATACATATCAGTGTACCGCCCGCTACTGTGTTGTGAATTCTAATAAAAATCTCTACAACTATTGTAATTCTGATGTTAATTTGATGAAGAAAGCTAAAAAGTTTCATTTGGCTGTTAATTCTATGGGCGATTTTTGTTGCCACTGCGATGAGTTTAAAACGTGAAAAATCAACGTCACGTCACCCGAACATATTTTAGTCTTCTTGCGTAAACTACTACGCGTGTGTAATTTGCGCGGCGATGTTCTGAAAATCTAGGGATGTACAAACGCCTGGCGCCGCTTATCCGAAAAACAAATCAGACAAACGAGCACGAGAACAACATTTATGTCTAAAAAAGGCGGAGTCTACACAACTACTTGCCACCATCGTCAAAAATTCACAAAAAATAAATTTCACAAAGAAAGTCAGTGGTCTCTCGATTCTAACCACCGAAAATGGGCAAGCCAAAAGGTCTGCGCACCGCGCGAAAGTTGAAAACTCACCGCCAGTCGCAGCGCTGGGCCGACAAGGACTACAAAAAGGCGCATTTGGGCACACGGTGGAAGGCGAACCCTTTTGGTGGAGCTTCGCACGCTAAAGGCATCGTTGTTGAGAAGGTGTGGGATGTTGGGTTTTTGGGTGGCTTTTGGGGTTTGGATGCGAGATTATTCGGCGTGTTTTTTTCTTTATGGTTTTTAAGTTTTTTTTATTTTGATATGGCTGGTCGATAGTCGATAGCATCATTTCTTGCATGTGGGGAGTTTCATTCTAAAAATGGATATATCCAAGTTTTTCGATTTTTCAAAATCGCATTTCTAAGTTTGACGCTGGCCCGACGGCGCTATGTTTGGGGGACGACGCTTGCCCCGCACTTTTCAGATCCGACATTTCTCTACAATTTTTGCAACCACAAATTTTGTTGGCGGGGAAATATTTAGGGAGTTACGTGAGATTTTGTAAGTCACCCAAAATTGGGAACAAATCTGAACATTTGAAATTAAATGTTAAATAACTTCCTAACGGTGCATCGTAGGCAAAAACGAATCACATCACTGCAAAGCCCGTGTCTAAAAGTACCTCTACCTAAATTTTCAGATCAATATATGCACGCATATTTGATTTATACTGCAAAATAGATTTGGAAATTCACGTATGCATTTTTGGAAATGAATCTTTTTTTTTGTATGGGAATTCCGGCCAGCTCTTCGCGGCCGCGCCGAAGCACGCGTGCATTTTTGGAAATGAAACTATTTTTTGGATATGTGCACTTATGAAATAAAACTCCGGTGGTCCGAGATGGATATGTGCACTTACAAAATGAAAGTTCTGTTTTTCATAGGGGATCTGAGATGGATATGTGCACTTTCGATATGAAAATTGCGATTTTTTTGAAAATCGGTACCACTGTATCTCGGGAACGAAATGGACTATAACGCTGATTTTACGTCTAAAATGTGAAAAACTATACGTGGAGGTCAAATCCACGCTTAACTCGATTTTTCTGGATTTGGCGCTTGTGAACTTTTACAATGGAACTCCCCATGTGTACGGTTGACAAATGCAACTTCTGAACAAGTGCCCTGTCGATTGTCTCGAACGGTATCCCGAATACCTGAAAATTTCTGCGAAATCCCGGTTCCGAAAATTTTCAAATACCGTGACCCCGATCCCTCTCCTGTAAAAACTACTGGACACTGATAAAAAGTTAAAAAAATGACTTTTTCGACTAAGAAATGTGTAGAACTCTCCAGTGCTCATTTTCCACCGTTTCAGGTGTATTCAGACCATTTATGTGGCAAATAAGAAAAACCCCTTTAATATTAGGACCATGTCCATAACCCCGCTCAGGGGTCTCCAGGATTTTGGCCCTCGCGGGGGCTGGATAGATAGCAAATCGCTCCTCCGGAGGGATAGATAGCTGGAAAATTTTTCTGGGGGGGGGGGACTGGCGGGGGCACAATATATAGGCTTTTTCAAGGTTAAGAAGGCAGAAAGGGGAAAAAATCGCTAATAATCAGTTAAAAGTAGCCAAAAGTAGGTATAAAATGGCTAAAAATAGGTATATAACCGGAAAGCACGATTTTGAAGGTGAAAAACTATAAAAAGGTGCGAAAATTGGTGATTTTGAGCAAAAATTGGGGCAAAATTTCTCAAAATCCACTCCAGATAGATAGATAGCTGAGCGATTTGGGGGGGGGGGGGGTCTTTGGGGGTAGTAGCCAAAAATTTTGCCTCGGGATAGATAGATAGCTGAGCGGCCTCTGGGATAGATAGATAGCTGGCCGATTTGGGGGGGGGCAGCCCCCCCCCAGCCCCCCCCCCCCCCTAGGAGACCCCTGACCCCGCTTCCGATACCTCAATCCCGATCCCGAAATTTCTAAAAACCAATCACGATCCGGAAAAGTCAATCCCGTTTGAACCCTACCCCTCGCGTGAAAAACTTGTATTACTCGCCCTCCGGACACTTAGTTCAATATCTACGTTCCAACCAGGTGGGCGTGGAGGCGAAACAGCCCAACTCGGCCATCCGTAAGTGCGTCCGCGTGCAGCTGATCAAGAACGGCAAGAAGATCACGGCGTTCGTGCCGCGCGACGGCTGCCTCAACTTCATCGAGGAGAACGACGAGGTGTTGGTGGCCGGATTCGGACGGTCCGGACACGCTGTCGGAGATATTCCCGGTGTCCGGTTCAAGGTGAGCAGTGGGATGGTTGTTTTTTTACATTGAGAGTGTTTTTAACATTTGGGTGGGTAACCACCCCCTCGTGATAGCTGCGTCTCAAAACTAGAAAACGAAATTTCACATACAAATTATAATTTGTGGTTTAAAAAAAGGTTCACTCATAACCCGATTTTGCTTAAAACAGCGTTGTTTTCATCCATAAACTGTCCAGCCAGCTATCTGTCCCAAAATACCCTGACCCCCCCCCCCCCCAACCCCAGAAAATTTTCCAACTGTATCCCTCGGGAGGAACGATTTACTATTTATCTGAACTTCCGCAGTGGTCAAAATTTACGAGACCCTTGACTGAAGCCACGGCAACACATGAATATCACAGCGTGCATAAATATTACCTCTCACAATTACAGATTGTGAAAGTGGCCAACGTGAGCTTGATGGCGCTGTTCAAAGGCAAGAAGGACAGACCCAGAACATAAATAAAATCGATCTATAGATTTTTCCCGTTGCATCCTTACGCTGTTAATTGTTCAGTCGATTTATATGCGTTTTTATGCGCATTTGTTGTTCCTTTCTCGTTAACGCGTTGTCACTTTGAGCTGTCATGAAGTTTCTATAAAATTATTTGCCTGGTCGATCACAGCGCTGAAACGAAAATTCCGTCGCCAAAATTCTTTCTAAAATTTGACGTGAAGATAAAGTAAAAATGGACAAAGTCTTCATGCAGAATGGCTACTGGATATTACTAGCTTTGATGTTGCCGCTGTTTTTCTCGTGTTTCAAGTGGGGAAAGAAATCTAAAGGGAGTAAGGACCGTTTGTTAGTGCACGGCTGCGTGGTTTCGCATTTTTACGTGATCCGTTTTTGGGGCGGCTGGCGGTTTGAACTTGAGTTTCACCGCGTCTAGATGTCAACTGCTTTCCATGTCAATCCAGATTTTAGTTGACTGGTCATAGTTTCAAGTGCACTTCTCACACATGTAGACAAAATGTCAAAAGGGAGTTGATGCTTGCGTGTGCATTTGGGCATCGTTTCGTGACCTATCGATTAGAATCTATCACCTCGATAGACGCGATGGCATTGAACTTAAAACCCTTAGTCCGATTCATCATCGATTTGATGTCACTCCGAATTAGTGACGGAATGGCGCCATGGCACGATATTTCTTGGATGCTTCGCTTGGCGCCATTTTGATTTCCACCACTACCCTGCAGTCTCTGAACGCCAGTGCATTGATGCAACACTGGGCTGAACTAATTAAGTAGGTATTTACATGGTCGCTGGACTTAACACAGCGCTAAAACACAATAGGAACACCAGCGAGCGGCAGAATCGTGTGGGTGGGGACCAGGCCGCAGCCGACCCTGGAGCCTCTATAGCAGTTATCAGAGAGGCGTATAAGCCTGTGCGTTTAGATGGAACACTGGTGATCGAGTGGTTCTCACAGTTGTGAAAACGTTTTACGTTTAAAATACTTGAAATATACATACTCGAGTAGTCGGTACTGTACTCGCTTTTACGTGTACTTTGATGTACCAGTACTCGAGTACAGAAAAGTTTTTAGGAAAGAGTACGGTTAGGTTTTTATCCATGCGTTTTTCAAGGCATGTGAGGGAAAAAGGGAAGGCAAAAGTATTCAAAAATGAATAAAGGTAAAATTTTTTGACTCGGTTGGCTTGGACTGAGTTGGGTAAAACGAAATACTTTACGTTTACGTATACCTACTACTTTTAACAACTCTGCTAGGCCTAGCATAAATCGAGGATGGCATTTCAGGGGCCGGGGGGTCCGCCTAAGTTTCGTGTCGTCCTATTCTGTTGTACGTTGGCCGATTTTGATGCCGTTCAAGTATGTTGAGTTTGAGGTTGGGGCTACGGCCAATTTTTTTGTTTCCTCAAAAAATCCCCCCGTCCCGAGATAAGAGTCTATAAAAAGGTGGTTATTTTGCATGTCCGATCTGGCATAATGAATTGAAAGCTCAATAACTCAGCCATTTCTGAGCCGATTAGGATCGTTTAACACTTAAAATGATTGGGACAACCTGCAGAGTCCATTTTTGTTGTTGTATTAGCGATGTCTAAATTCCGTATGCCGATTTGACCCGGTTTTTCAACACGAAAAATGAATTTTTCTGAACATGCTATCATATACTTAAGACAATAAGAATTAATATGAAACAAAAATGAGTTCAATATCTCTTTCCAATCAAAAGTTATGGCGCTTCAAACTTTTCCCTCCCATCCACATAAATAACCACATGCATGCAACTTCAAAACTCCATATCTCGACCATTTCTCAGCCAATTTTGTCCAATGAACACTTAAAATGACATGGAGTTTTCATTTTTGGACCCAGATTATCCATATTTCTCATCAGTTTTCCCATACAAGAAAATAATGCGAACTCTTGAATGAAATTGTCATAATTAAAATGCATACAAATAAACTGTGAATAAAAACGATATCTCCATGTTATTATGATCATTTTAAATGTTCATCAGTGAAAATCGGCTGAGAAATGGTCGAGATATGGAGTTTTGAATTTGCATGTATTGTTCTTCATGTGGTTATTTATGTGGATGGGAGGGAAAACTTTGAAGCGCCATAACTTTTGATTGGAAAGAGATATTGAACTCATTTTTGTTTCATATTAATTCTTATTGTCTAAAGTATATGAAGGGTGTGCTTCTAAAAGTACCGATCTACAAATTTTTCAAATTTGAGTTAGGACCATTTTTGGGGTCCCCATAAAAATGCTCTTAAAAAATATGTATAATAAGCGGGGGGTGCAAAATTCAATTTTGAGATATGGGGGGTCGAAAAAAGCAAAAAAATCGCAAAATACAGTTTTTGAAATTTTAAAAGTACCGATCTACACGCTTTTTCAGCTTTTGTGTCTTTAAAAGTACCGATCTACACACTTTTTTCAAAATTGTTCTTTTCAATGTACCGATCTGCACATTATTTTTTGTGCTTCTAAAAGTACCGATGTCAGATCGGTGTCCGGTTGCGCAAAAACTCATTTTGTGCTTTTTTATTATGGGTAAAAGTACCGATCTACAGCCTTATGATTTTGTGCTTTAAAAAATACCGATCTACACACTATTACCAATTTGTTCCTTTAAAATGTACTGTACTACAAAAATACAATTCCCTAAATTTTATATAGCTAGTGTTATGTGTATAATCAATGATTATACCCATGCATGTGGATACCCAACAATATGGCCGAAATACTCTTACCCAAAATTCCCATACCCAATACCCATGTATGGGTATTGGCATGCTCCAAACTTTCAATCGCGATTATCTCAAAATCGATTTTTTGTAGATCGGTACTTTTAGAAGCACACCCTTCATATGATAGCATGTTCAGAAAAATTCATTTTTCGTGTTGAAAAACCGAGTCAAATCGGCATACGGAATTTAGACATCGCTAATACAACAACAAAAATGGATTCTGCAGGTTGTCCCGATCATTTTAAGTGTAAAACGATCCAAATCGGCCCAGAAATGGCTGAGTTATTGAGCTTTCCAATTCATTGTGCCAGATCGGACTGGCAAAATAACCACCTTTTTATAGACCCCCCTTATCTCGGGACTGGGGGATTGTTTGAGGAAACCAAAAATTTTGTCATAGCCCCAACCTCAAACCCCAACATACTTGAACTGCATCAAAATCGGCCAACGTACAACAGAATGGGACGACACGAAAGTTAGGTGGACCCCCCCCCCCCCTAAAATGCCACCCTCGATTGTTGCCATGCTCGCGCTATGTCATTCGTGTCCGGCTCTTTTTTTCCAAATTTGCGCCTGGCGTGCCTCACTAAGGCGCTTTTCGATCACTAGTCCAGACCCAGCCTTCCTGTGTGATAGTGTTCCTGCGCGCTACTCTACCGTTCGCAGGGCATGTACGACAACCGGCACCTGAACATGATGCAGTGCGCCAACGACTGCGGCAGCACCGGCGTCCGCCACGTTCTGGCCAGGCCCACATTGCCCATCGGCACCGTATGTTGCCTTTCCTTGCATAAAGTAAACTAGCAAGTATAGTCTCGAGAAAGTCTCTCAAAAATGTAATTGAATATCTCCGAGAAAAAAAACATCAGGAAAAATATAAATGAGCATGACATTTGACATATTACAGCGTCTGTGAGTGGCACCCGGCGCCAGGTTTACCGCACCTGAAAGTGCCCACTTGAACGTCGATCGACGTAACACCGAACATAAGGCCAGGTGGCAATCCCAAGCCCTGTAAAGTGTAAAGTAAAGTGTCAAATGTAACGTCAAATGCAATGTCAAATGTAAAGTAAAGTAAAGTGAAATGTCAATTGTCATGCAAAGTGTCAAATGTAGGTAAAGTCCAATCAAAAGTTAAGTGTCAATTGTGTATCCAAATCTTATTTTCCGAAATAGGAGTTGGATACAAAAACATAAGATTTGGATACACAATTGACACTTTACTTTACGTTTGACTTTACATTTGACACTTTGCATGACAATCGACATTTGACTTAACACTTGACATTTTATTTTACACTTTACAGGGCTTGGGATTGCCACCAGTGGAATGTTCCTTGCACCACGATAGCCCCACCTCGTAGGAAGCGCTACGTGCAAACCGGTCTTTGAAGCGCACCCGCGGCGTGTTCATGGCGTACAAGATCGGCGGCACCGTGTCCGACTTGGGCGTCAAACGGTCCACCATGTCCAAGATAAGCTTCCAGCGCCGCTCGTCCGATGGCGCCGGCAAGGCTCCGAAGGCGGACCCTGTCAATGTGCCAAAGGATAAAGAGTGAGTGGGGTGTTTCTGCGCCGCCACGATTCTATTTGATGTCACTAGTGATGTAAAGGCACCGGGTCAGCGGTGCCCCGGTGCTGGGCACCGAATGGGACCAGTGTCGGTGCTGGTACGGTGCTTTTTCGGGGGTGCCTTTCGGTGCTAGCACCGGCAAGCCGCAGGTGCCCATCGGTGCCGGTGCCCTTTTTCAGAATGTTGTCGGTGCGGTGCGGTGCAATTTTTTTTGCCGGTTCCCAACTCCCAAGCTGCCAGGTGCCCTTTCTAAGGGTACGCCGAGGTGCCGGTGCGGTGCGGTTCCATATTTCCCGGTTCCTTTAACACCACAAGCTGTCACTGAGCACTCGGTACACGCTTCAGTCGCTCAGCCTATCAAGTTTTTAAGCAGCCTCTGCTCCGTTCCCCGTTTCGCGCAAAACAATTTCCACGATTCATTGGGACCCGAGATAACGTAGTTCGCCGCTGTCAATTAACATTATTTGGCTAGCTTCCAATCACATTTATAAACACATCGAATCTTACAGCAAATGATTTCAGATGCAATGAATAGAGTAGCGTGAAAATGCCGTATTTCCTCGAAATATCCCCAAGGGGTTCATTTTTCAGGGTGCAAATTTTGAGGGGGGTTCATCGAGCAAATCATAGTTGTTAAAACGTATTTACATTTACTCGACAAATACGGATACTCGAGTACTGCGTAAATCCGGTACTCACGTTCAGGTTTCCGTTTCCTAACGTCATAACGTTTTCATAACGTTTACGTTTCCTCCCAAAAAAAATACCGGTATTCACTTACTCGCGTACTTTTTGAAAGTATTTAAAACAGGTTTTTAAATAGGCTTTTTCAAGGCATAAAGGAACCAAAGGGAGAGAAAAGCTTAAAATATGGACAAAATATCCAAAATAGCATAAAAATAGGCAAAAACACATCAACTAGTGAATTTGATAGTGAAAAAGTTCAAAAAGTAGTGATTTTGAAAGAAAATTGAGGCAACATTTCTCAAAAATACACACTTAAACTGGTGGACAATATAAATGGAAAATTCACAAAATAACATTTTAAAAATCACACAAGCAAGCCATCAGGCTGTCACTTTGTGAGGGTGCCCCAAAGTATATACTATATATAACCAAAGTGGCACCCCCTCAGGCCACCCTTGTTGCTGAAAATATTTTTTTTCCACTTTTTTTCTGGTCAATATAAATGGAAAATCCATACAAATTTTTGTTCAGGCCAGAATTTGATTTATTTATAAAATGGGTTTGGGATGGTTTAGGCCACTGATTTTTTGGGACATATGAGATGGTGACTTCCTGCAACTATTCCACCCCCTCACAACCGACGCAATCCCTACACCAAAATTTTGCTGAAGATCAAACCTGAAATATTTTTTGAACAAAACATATATTGGAACTAATGTGTCTTACACAGCCCCAGGCTTATGATACAGCACATGGTGGCCAGGACTGGCTTCCTAAGTGTCATGAGCAACATGTGGCTGGTCCTGCACCACATTGTTGCACAAAGATTGCATTTATGGCGATCAGTGGAAATACCACTGTTCAAAGACAGCATTTCCGTAAAAGCGTGACCGGCCTCTGCAGCATCTGCATGCAAATCATTAAATGCTAGTGCCCATTGATTTCAGGCAACAATTATCTGTTAAACATATACCAGGGGACAACTGGAAATGTGTCCTGTATTTTGTGTAAATGGGCCAGACAGATGAAGAGGTCATTTCCAGAAAGTGTAAATTTGTGGTTTTTGCAATCACAATCAAAATGTTTGCACTTATAAAGTTCTTAATATGTTTGAATGTCATGAAGTGGCTGATATCTGCAAATTAGGATGGATTTTTGTGAGGCAGCAGCAGTGTGGGGACAGCAGCGGGTAAAAATCACCCTGCAACCTATGTGCGGCTCTGAGCAACCCATTAGTTATTTTTTTTCCATCAAAAAACTGCCAGCACAAGCGTATCCAATGCTTGTGTTGGCAGCATGCCAAAAATGGCAGCGCGCTTTCCCGCAGCAATATTCTGTGTGGGATTCCAAAATTTTCCATTTATATTGGCCAGAAAAAAAATCGGAAAAAATATATAGAAGGCTGTCATGGCTAACCAGGGGGGTGCTGGGGGGTGCCATTTGGGGACAATGTAAAGAAATGTTGGCCCCACATTCACACAAAATTTTAGCTAGATTGGGCTGATCATTTGCACATGAGAATATTTCGAATATTTATGTAGTCAATTTTCCATTTAAATTGTCCACCAGTTTATGTTTTCCGGGGACAAAAGTAATTTACTCACGTTTACTCATGAGTAAATATAAAATTTAAATACTTTACGTTTTCTGTACGCACGTGTGAGCAAAAAATAAATACTTTACGTTTACGTTTACTTTTGAAAAAGTTCGGTACTTTCAACAACTTTGGAGGAAATACGGTATGTCAATCTGCATTTCGTCAGTTGAATTTCACTTTCACACCACTCAAAAAATCGCACTCAGCGGCCTGGTGCCAGTGGCCTGGCTGGTCGAGATGTACGACTACGACTTCACCGTGTTCAACGAGTTCACCGACAGGCCCAAGCGGAATCTGAACCGTCGCAAGATCAGACTGATGCAGCAGCGCATGCAGCTGGACAGCGCGTACAAGTGACACATGTTCATGGTGATGCATGTGTTTAGATTGTAGTGTTAACGGATTTGTTAATGTGTTGGTCCATGTGCTACTGTTGTCAATAAGTGCAAATAAAGGTGAAGGAGAAAAACGACTGAAAAATCAAACTATTGGAAAATTACATCATTTTTGTAAAAATTTTTCTGCGTAGTTCCACATGCCACTTTTTCCAGATTGTGACTATTTATTATACTTTCTGCTGCAATATGGCTTCCATGCTTTTTATACTTGCCATTTGGCTGGCATACTGTTTTACTGTATACTGTTCAAAATAGAAAACACCAGACACAAAGCACATGGCATCTTCCCTAGTGATGTGAAAAGCTCCAACACCCAGTGATAAGCACAAACATTGCCAGAGCAGAGTGGCGCCACAATGCAAGCTAAAAATGGCACTATTTTGGATTTGATGGCGCCACTCCATGAAAAAGCACAATTCTTTAGTTAACAGCACCAGTTGCCATTTTGGAGTAGATAGCACCATGCCATCAAAATGGCATTGTTTTAGAGTGAGTGGCACCACTCCACACCATAGTTGTTAAAACGTATTTACGTTTACTCGATAAATACGGATACTCGAGTACTGCATGTTTACGTTTCCTCCCTGAAAAATACCGGTACTCACTTACTCGCATAATTTTTGAAAGTACGCGAGGACTGAAAACGTATTTCAAACAGGTTTTTAATAGGCTTTTTCAAGGGACAAAGGAACCAAAGGGGCAGAAAAGCTTAAAATATGGACAAAATATCCAAAATAGCATAAAAATAGGCAAAAACACATTAACACATTGACTAATTTGATGGTGAATAAGTCCAAAAAGTAGTGATTTTGAGTGAAAATTGGAGCAAAATTTCTCAAAAATACCCACTTTTCCACTTTCTGGGGACAAAAGTAATTTGCTCACGTTTACTCTTGAGTAAAAGTAAAAAATACATACTTTATGTTTTCTGTACGCAAGTGTGAGTAAAAAATAAATACTTTACGTTTACGCTTACTTTTGAAAAAGTTCGGTACTTTCAACAACTCTGTTCCATTTACTTCATATAATGGCATCAGTTTGAAGTTATAGGCCCCACTCCATTAAAAAGATGCCATGTTGGAGTTTGCAATACTCCTCAAAAATGGTAAAGTTGTAGAGTCAATCACCACTCCATTAAAGTTATAATATGCTGTTTTGGATTTGAATGCATGCATTGCTCAATTAAAATGGTGTGATTTAGGAGTCAATGACACCACTGTATAAAAAGGATGCCATTTTTTAGTTGATTGTCCCACACCTCTCCATAATAATGGTACCATTTTGGTATCAATAATGCCAGTCCATAAAAATAATGCCATTTTGGAGTTGATAACACAAATATGGCACCATTAAAACCCCCCATTGTAACATGCTCAGTATCACATCCAGCAGTACTTTCAGCATGCATCCACGTATTATTTACACAAAACACAATAACTCTCTAAATTTAAAGCAAAAAAGCTCATTTGAATAACTGTATGTGTGCACATCAACAATTTTTTCACTTCACTGTTGTTATTTTAACAGATTGTAAACTTATTCATGTTATTGTCAAAGAGCTACAGTCCTAAAATGGTTCGAGTCTGTGCAATAAATTTTTCCTTGTAAAATGGCATCACATAAGTTTCCATTTTAGTCATCATTAGCAGCCCGCACAGTAGTTGACACATGTGTGTCAACTGGTCTGTGTCAACTCAGATTTCGGCTTCACGTGTCGCAGAGCGATCTTCCAATGCACTTGCCATATTAATTATTTATCAACATTATTATTTACATTAAAGCGCTTGGAGTTCGCTTTAGGACAGGTGAAGCCGAAATCTGAGTTGACACACATTTGCCGCCATTTATGAAGATTGGTTGTGTTACAGTGAAGTTATTCCAATTTTAATACAGGAGAATACAAGGAAGAACACTACTGTATTTCTCCAATCAAAGTTCCCCTGGTGCTTTACAAAATTGGAGCACATTTCAAACAACTCTTCAAGTGCCATTTATAGCACCCTGGTGCAATGCAAATCATGGGGTGCTATACTATGTTTGCTATACTAAGTGCGATGTGCTCTCTATTTGCTTTTTTAATTGCATCTACCTAACTGTGTTGCAAAACTGTAATTAGTAAGGTTGGAATGCTCTTTCAATAATCCCACAACCCACAAATTTTTGAACACAAGCGCCACTTCAATTTGCCCTGGTGAATTAAACCAGAAGTGTTTGATTTAGCCGCAGCATGCAAAAGAATGCCGCGCGCCATTCTATGCAATTGAATAGGCTCAACTGTGCTAAAATAGTGCCGGTTGCCATGCAAAAAATTCTTAAGCAACAGAAAAAGCCTGGTCCATAGTCATGTCGCCAAATCCGGGGGCAAAACATATGGATGCAAGGTTATGGAAAGGGGCCGATATAATTCATCCCGACACAGGGAGGAAACTAGAAGAGCCAATATCGATGGACGAATTGAAACAGGCGATTAAAAAATTGAAAAATGGAAAGTCCGTGGGCACAACTGCAATTCCGCACGAATTTTTCAAGGCGTTAGACCAGAGCCGGCTGGGGGAAATGCTGAGGCTGATGAATTCATGGCTGTCAGGTAAGCCGATTGATGATGAAGCAAAAATATGTTCCATGGTGTTGCTACACAAAAAGGGGAGCACTATGGACATCCGAAATTACCGGACATTGGGAATTGGATGTAATGTCCTGAAATTATACATGTCCATTCTGAATAAATGGACATTATGGGCATTTGAAAAACACAATGGTTTTGGTGATGCCCAGGGTGGATTTAGAGGTGGTCGCAGAACACTGGATAATTTGGTGGTTATGCAAGCATGCAAACGCCACGCCGACAAAACGAAAGGTAAACTAATTACCTGTTTTGTAGACGCTGTTAAGGCATTTGACAGAGTCAACCGAAAAAAGTTATGGGCAAAAATGCGCCACTTTGGATACCCTGCAGGGTTTATCAGGGCCATTGCAAATACGTATGACAATTTAAAGTGCAAAATGACTTTTGGCGAATACAGCAGCGATTTGCTGGACTATCCCACCGGCTTGAGGCAGGGTTGTTGCTGGTCGCCAACGGGATTTATTTTATATTTGGCTGATTTAAGACATCACCTAGAGCAGGCAGATGTGGGGGCAAAAATGGGCATGGAAAAAGTCCCGGGGTTGTACTTTGCAGATGACATGTGCTTTTTAAGCAACACTGAATCCGACATGCAGAGAATCATGGACATTTTTACACAATGGTCCTGGTCATGGGACATTGCGATAAACCCCACAAAAAGTTTTGTCCTGCGATGGGGACAAAAAGCCAAACAGGACAAAAAATGGCGGCTGGGGTATGACCATTCTAAAAAACCGCTCACGGTATCAGAATGCGATAAAATCAAGTATCTAGGAGTGACTATTACGAGTCACAAAGATACGTTTGAAGAACACAACGTTTGAAAAAACTGCGTTCAAAAAGCAGCAGGATTGAGCAAATTGGCATCAAATGCTGCAAGGCGAACATCGGCTAAATTTTGGAGCGTGGACATGATTTGGAAATGCTACGCGGAAAGTGCTGTCACATACGGATTAGAAGTGACAGGCATTCGCAAAAGCCAAATGGACGCAATCGACAGATTGTTTCTGGGCGCAGTAAAGTCTACTGTTGATTTATGCAAAACAACATGCAGTGATTTGCTGTGGAAAGATTTGGGCCACGTAAAGCCCTCTGATCGGATCAAAAAGCACACAGTTAGCTACTGCGGCTATCTATTGTGATTGACGAATAGTTTGTGCAAACGTGGCTACGACTTTCTACTACAGAACAAACCACGACGCGCCGCGACCACTACTCGAGAAATTATGGGTGCTTGTATACCGGATAGAGCGGAAATTTACGCCAGAAACTGGGGCAACACCCTGGCGGAAACAAATGAAATGAAGAAGTTCTGGCTCAACAAGTTGGTTCGACACCGCTGTATGGAATGACAGGATCGCGCAATTTTGCAACGCGATAGCCTGGCGAGTCGACACATGGACTTGTGCCCTCTAAATCTGCGAGCATGCAGAAATGGCCATTTCCGATGGTTACAGGCGCGGTATAATAGTTTGCGGCTATTGGGCGAGCAGAGATGTTCCCAGTGTGTTGGGATTTCGGGCGGAGCAGTGTTGACTGTGAAACATGTGCTACTATCATGCCAACACACAAAAACACGGGAAAGCAGCAAAAACCTATTTGAACGACTGGGTGCAGGCTGCAGATGTATCGCAAAACCCGCCATGTCGCCACTACAGAAACTGAGTTGGTTGACATCGACTGATAGATGCGACTTGCATCGCACTGCAATCAGCACACATATCGAAAAAACATTGGCCAGATGCGCTAATACAGTCTGGAGGCCGCACATGACTGCTGTACCAGCTCAGACATGATGCGTTAGATAAAATTCCACTGCATTGGAATTTTTAGTTATCTTGCAGTTATGGATACACCGCGCCGGCAGCCGACGACAATTTCAAGGCTCTCCTCGCGTCATTGGTCGACTGATACTAGTCCCATTTTTACTTGTGATTTGTTCATTTGATGTACGAGTATTTTATGTACAAAGTTATAATTGCATATTAGTCATTGCAGTTTATTTGATACATCCGTTCGCGTAATAACTGTGATAGAAAAGTTATTGGTGTGACTCGACACACATGTCTTGCATGGTAGTCACTGCCACGGCGAACCAATAATGAACATATCAAAATCAACAGATGCTGTTTCGATTTTCCTCTCCGCAATACTATTTACCTATGCTAACAGATGATCACCAAAATTTTTTCCGATGAAAAGTAAAGCACCCGGGTGCTTTATACGGAACATATTACACAGCATAGCACCCCGGGAGCTTTGAACGGGGGGTGCTTTGATCGGAGAAATACGGTACCTCAAAAGGGAAATCGTCAATAACTTGTCTCGATTGACATCGTTTGGCTGGGTAATTGAGGTGCTAGTACTTTTTGACACGGGCTTTCCAATGGTACAAACGGTTTTCCTATGGCGCCTTGCGTTCTGGAATTTTTCGAGTGAAAACTTTCTATTTCTGGTTTCTGATCATTATTGTGGGTGGGTCGCTTTCGCTTGTGCCCTCCCTAGAAGCGAGACAGTTTTTCCTCTATCTGGGAATGACAAAGAAATCGCACATTTTTGACGGAGTTTTTTTGTGAAGCCAGTGCCGACGTACTATCAGAACAGAAAACTTTTTGGCAGCGAAAACTCAGAGGACAGCTGCTTCGTGTAGTAAATAGATAATTTGCGAGTATTAAGTACACTCCTCCGGTATGCGGGAAAATACCCAGTCGCAGTATTTACTTTGCGCAAGTACACAGTAGGTAACTAAATCTGGACGCCAGTGTTCTGTACTCCCTCCCGACCTACTCTACTCTCTAGTCTTTATGTATTTATTCGGGTACTTTATAGTGCGGCAGTAAAAGTATCCGTTTTAACGCGACCCGTGTGCGTGCAGAAGGATTATGTTTTCCATGCCAGCCCCGGGCACTTGTTACGCTGGCGACGCGAACTCAGATAGATTCACCTGATATTTAACGTGTGTGCGATGAGTTGCGCATAACCGCCGAATTATTGACTTTTGGATAGATATCGACAAGGTTAGACAGCGTTCTGGGGCCAGTTCCGCAAGTGGAGAAGTGAGAGCGCAAACGGCAAAAGCGAAGTGAAATGGCAAGTAAATTGGTAAAAGCGACGTAAAATGCCAAGTCGTTAAAAAAACAAATCTGTCATTCCACTCCTCATTTGGTACTTCGCTTTTGCCAATTTACTTGCCATTTCACTTCGCTTTTGCCATTTCGCTTCACGCTCTCACTTCTACACTTGCGGAACTGGTACCAGGGGCCAGTTCCGCAAAATGAGAAGTGAAATGGCAAAGGCGAAGTAAAAGCGCAAAGGCGAGGTGAAATGGCAAGTGAATTAAGAAGGAAATTGGCAAAAGCGAAGGGAAATTACTTTTTATTTTTATGTTTACTTCGCTTTCGCCAATTTCACACTCACATCCCCAATTGCGGAACTGCCCCCAAATCTCCCACTTGCGGAACTGCCCCAAATCTTCCAAACACCGCTCCATTCCACCCCCCATGAAACCCCTACACCCCATATAACCCCAACCTCTCGCAGCGGGCAACCTGAAGCCGGGCGGCGACATGACGGCGGTGGTCGCGCAGCCGTCCGCCTCGCTGCAGCACGCGCCGCCGCCGCTGCCGTCCAAGCTGCTGGTGGCCGCCGCTATACAAGCCTTCTTCATTGCCTTCATGATCAGCTACTTTGGATTGTCGCCCGCTGGTGAGTTAAGGGATTTGGGTTTCAGATCGGGAGTTTGTAGCTGTCTGAAGTGATTTTTGAGAATTTTGGGCAGATTTTTGCTCAAAATCGCTTATTTTCATGGTATTGATAGATTTTCGCCCGCAAAATCACTAATTCATCTGTTTTATTGCTGATTTTCAGCTATTTGTATGTGCTAATATAGGTACCTTTTTTAGCAAATTTTTTATCGACTTTCAGCGATTTTGTTCCTTCTACACTTATGGACTGAATCCCCGCGACCCCCCCCCCCAATAATATTTTTAGCTATCTATCCCTCAAGAGGAGCGATTTGCTATCTATCCAACCCCCAGAGGGTCGAAATTCATGATACCCCTGATTCAGACGTCAGTCGCCTTCGGTGTAACGCTTATGGCGGCCAGCGAACTAGTTGACAAGTTGTCAACTAGTTCGCTGGCCGCCGACAGTGTGGGTGTATGGCGTGACAATAATTACCTACCCCACGCAGAGCTCGGCATAGACAGGTGGATCCACGCGAAGTGCGTAGAGCAGGGTCTGTGCTCGGTCAGACAAGAGACCGGCCGCACCACCGGCAACAACAAGGTGTTCACCGCCGCCGAACTCGCGAAGTACGACGGCAGCACCAAGGGCAAGGGGCCGTATTTGGCGCTGGTCGGCAGAGTGTTCGACGTGAGCGCCGGCGCCCAGCACTATGGGCCCGGCGGGGGATATCACTTCTTCAGTGGTGAGCTGATAATTTAATCTACACATTCAATTTGAACCATGTATACTGGATGGACAAACCGCTATGCAATGAAAGCTACCATATTTTGATGAATAAGATTACGTGAAAAATTGTGCACCAAATTCACCAGAGCCTGGGAGCAGTGTAATCTGATGAGAAATTTTGACTGAGGCTCTCTGTGCATGTTTACCCGCTGTGCATGTAGACCCTAATTTTAACAAAAAAATCGCTCATTTTCATACCATTTTATACATTTTCACCTTCAAAATCACTAGTTCATGTGTTTTATTGTCTATTTTTAGCTATTTCTTGTAGTATATGTGCTTAAATACCCATTTTTAGCAATTTTTCACCTACTTTTAGCGATTTTTCTACCTTTTTTCCTCATTATGAAGAAGCCTATGCAATGAACCCCCACGAACCCCCAAACCCCCAAAAAAATTTTTCTAGCTATCTAACCCTCCAGAGGAGCGATTAGCCATCTATCCAACCCCCTGGAGGGTCAAAGTCCATAATACTGCTGACATGCACAGCGGGTAAACATGCACAGAGGCACAGGCCCGAAATTTTATGTGCCTGTTCGTTTATTCAGATGGGATATGGTAGATCTCATTGTAAGGTGTGCCGTCGGTAGACATATCATTAAACAGAATATTATGCACCAGGCAAAGACGCCACGCGCGCTTTTGTGACGGGCGATTTTACGAAGAAAGGCCTCGTCGCCGACACGACCGGGCTCAGCGAGCAGGACTACTTGGGCATCGACGAGTGGCTGCACTTCTACGAGAAGGACTACCTGCCGCTCGGTGAGATTACGCAATCGATTTCCAAGTGTAGGGGTCTCCAAGGTTTTGACCCTCGCCGGGGCTGGATAGATCGCTCTACCGGAGGGATAGCCGGATAGATACTTGAACATTTTAAACCATTTTTTGCATAAAGATATTTAACCATGTTGATAGCTGAAAATAGCGATTTTGAAGGTGAAAATTGGCAAAATGGAGCATAATTTTGCGACTGAGTAAAAATTTGGGGAAAAAAGGTCAAAATTTGCTCCACACTGATAGATATTGTAGCTGAGTGCGGCTCAGGGGATAGCAGTTAAAATTTTTGCCTCGGGATAAATGTAGCTGAGCGGCCTACGGAATACATAGATAGCTGGCCGATTTGGGAGGGGGTAGCCTCCCCCAGCCCCCAATTGGAGACCCCTGCCAGGGGTCTCAACGGGGGGGGGGGGGTTGGCTGCCACCCCCAAATCGGCCAGCTATCTATCTATCCCAAAGGCCGCTCAGTTATCTATCTATTCGGAGGTAAAACCCTAGGAGACCCCTGACCAGACCCCCGCACAAGCGGACTGGCGGAACCAAATTCGGCAATAGTATAAACACTTGTTTATTTACGCAGGCGTGCTCGACGGCACCTACTACGACTCGAAGGGGCGGCCGACGGCGGCGGCGAAAGCGCTGCGGCAAAGCGTCGCCGCCGCTAAAAAGTGGAGGGAGCAGCAAAAACGCGACGCAGAGCGCTTCCCCGCGTGCAACTCTGAGTGGTCGCAGAACAAGGGCGGCCGCGTCTGGTGCACCAATAAGAGGTTGGGGGCGGTTTCGCACTTTAAAGTGACGAGAACAGTGATAAGTTGATAGTGAAATAATCACATAAGTGGTAAACTTGCAAGCGACAGAGAATTCGTCTCTTGCACGTAAATGTGCAACTTGTCGCTAGTTTCTTTGCTTACAATTCAGCAATTACCGTATTTGCTTGAAAAGTCTCCCCTCTTGAATAATTGTTGCACGGCACACTCAAATTTTCAGTTGCAGTTCGAACACTTTTTCAAGGGCGGAATTCAAAAGGGTGGAATTAAAAACGGGGGCAGAATCCAAAAACGTTCGAACTGCCCTCGATTTCAATTCCGCACATGAAACGTTCGAACACTTTGCACGATGGCGGAATTGCCCGTATAGTGCATGGGCAGAATTATTTCAGACAGGTAGGAAAGTGCAAAATGTCTGAACCACCCTTTGAATTCCGCCTTGGCGGAACTCAAAAACGTCCGAACCACCCTTGACAATTTTGAATGTGCAGTGCGCCATCTAGGCAAGAAAACATTGGGACACTTTCTAGAGGGTGGAATTCAGTTTAAGTTTACACAAATATGCCACATGGTGAACTTCAATATCTTTAAAACAAGTGGATATTTAAAAAAAAATTCTCTATTCATTTTTGAAGACAAAGCCTAGATCTACCTATAAAATTTTTTTCACAAATATGTTTGGTAAGATAAATAAGATGTGTTTCTCACAACAACTTTCTCTAAAGGGCGTATCTCTAAGTCAAGGGCGGAATTGAAAGTGTCACAATGTTTTTGAAACGTTTTGTTATGATATGCAAATGGACAAAAACTGTGTGAATTCATCCGGATTCGTGTAAATTTCATCCGAATGTCGTAAAAATGCCACATTTTTCCGAATGTCAGACGAGTGAGGAAAAAATAATACCCCCTTAAAGCAAATGATCAATTGGTTGTGTCTAATTTGAACAAAACTGGCATGTTATTGTGTTAATAAAGCATACTTCGTGGAATGAGTGGATAGAAATAGAAGCATGCCTATAAATTTTGACGAAATAATAATCTCTTTCCTTGAATTATCCTCCCCCAAAAAGTCTGACGAAATAATAATTTGATGGAATAATCACCCCCCCCAAACCACTCAGCGGCGGCGTAAAACGAGACTGGGCGGGCGTGCCGCGGCGAATGTTCAAAGCGGGCAGCAAAGACTACCGCTGCGTGTGCATCAAAAACACCGGCCCGCCCACGGATGGATCTGACCCAAAGGGAAATAGAGGCGATTTGGACATGCCTAGCTTGAAGCTTTATCCCGGCTGTAAGGAGGGTGATGTTTCATGCAATACTAAGGATTGATAGTGACCGATTTGAGGTTTCTAATCGAGAGCAGAGTTTTAAGCGACAGTTTTCACTTTCTTGCTGTGGTGCTGTTTCTTTGTGAAGACCGTTGAGTAGATTTGCATAGCGCGGATAGTAACGCGAGTTGACCTCTAAATCTAATTGATTTGAAATCTGATTTTTTTGCTTGCACCTATCAAAATTCACCACGCCGACTGCCTTCCTCACTTTAACTGATCTGTGAATATATTGAAATCGCACCGAGCGTTTCCGCGGAATGAAGCTACAAAACCCCCCAAGCCGCTTCCGTAAACTGCCCTCAAAAATCACGACCATGCCAAAAATCACGCAAAATTCGCAATCGACTGTTAAGTTCCAAGTTCCAAAAGCATCGAGACGACTCGAGAGCGAGCCGGAATGCAGCCGCGCAGCTGTTTGTTAGCGGTGACCAGGGGTATATTGAATTTTGACCCTTGGGGGTTGGGTGGATAGTAAATAGCTCCTCCGTATGGATAGATAGCTGACAATGTTTTTGGAGGGTTCGGTATATAGGTTCTTTCAAAGTGTAGAACGAAAAAGGAAGGGTAATCGCTAAAATAGGGGAAATATAGCTAAAAATTGTCATACAAGCACAAATTTTGCAAAAAAAGCTGAAAATAGGCAATAAGGCACATGAACTATGATTTTGAGTGAAAAACTACAAAAAGTTATTAAAATCAGCGATTTTGAGCGTGATTCGGGATAAAATTCCAGAAATCGCTCTAGATAGCTGGCTGATGGGGGGGGGTGTTCAAGCAACAGTAGCCAAAAAGATAGCTAGTCTATTTAGGCGGGGCTGCCCCCCCCCCCCAATCGAGACCCCCGGTGGCGACGTTGTTGTTGCTGTGGGTGAACTCGACCGCGGCGGACTCGATCAGCGAGGCGGCGGAGAAATCGAACAAGGCCAAAGTGGACTGCTACAACAAGTACGCCGCCATCGACACGCACAGTTGGAAGTGCGTTCTGGGTTTGGTGAGAGCCATGTGGTGATTAGTGGAACTAGTGACGGAAATCGCTTGGTCAGCGCCGTACAGCACTACTATCACGACTCGGTTTAAATATATACAAAAAACGGGAATGGTGAAAGTTGGTAGTTTCCATGCCGACCGGGCAGCGTTCAATACACTGTTCACACTGTAAATAGTAAAATACTTTTTTCCACAGAAAACATAAAATAGAGTATTTTTCCAGGGAAAACGTAAAAATGGGTATTTTTCAAAGAAAACGTAAAAGTATGTATTTTTCTCACAAAAATAATGTAAAATAGGTGTTTTTGCAATTTTAACCCTGAAATACATCAAAGATGATAAGTATTTCTTAGGAAATTGTCCTATGTTTGTCACTTTTTGTCTGGCAAAATCACATTTTCTGTCCCTTTAAAATACGTTTTTTGTACTTGCGTACTTTGTAAAAGTACGAGAGTGAGTGAGTACTTGTGAGTAATCTGTCTAGATGCTGATGCATAATGGATAGAATTAGGTGCATGATGGGCCAAGATGCATAATCGGCTTAGATTCATAATGGCGCGGGCTCACCAGAAACAATAAAAATTAAGTGTAATGATATAAAAATATTAACTAT
Source organism: Sphaerolaimus hirsutus (assembly GCA_964036195.1). Taxonomy (NCBI): domain Eukaryota; kingdom Metazoa; phylum Nematoda; class Chromadorea; order Monhysterida; family Sphaerolaimidae; genus Sphaerolaimus; species Sphaerolaimus hirsutus. Next base: position 9,875,256 of record OZ038451.1, read on the forward strand.
GCCCCATGAGCACGTGCCATTATGCATCTAAACCGATTGTGCATCTCGGCCCATCATGCACCTAATTCTACCCATTATGCATTTAGACAGATTACTCACAAGTACTCACTCACTCGCGTACTATAAAGTCAGGTAAGTAAAAATAAAATACTTAACGTTTTCTGTAGTAAGGGACGAGTAAAACAAAGATACTTTACGTTTACTTTAAAAAAAGTTCAGTACTTCTATCGGGCCTGTGCCTCTGTGCATGTTTACCCGCTGTGCATGTCGGAGTATTCAAGACTTTGACCCTCCAGGGGGTTGGATAGATGGCTAATCGCTCCTCTGGAGGGATAGATAGCTAGAAAAAATTTTGGGGGGGGGTTTGGGGGTTCGTGGGGGTTCATTGTATAGGCTTTGTCATAATGAGGAAAAAAGGTAGAAAAATCGCTAAAAGTAGGTGAAAAATTACTAAAAATGGGTATATAAGCACATATACTACAAGAAATAGCTGAAAATAGACAATAAAACACATGAACTAGTGATTTCGAAGGTGAAAATGTATAAAATGGTATGAAAATGAGCGATTTTGTGTAAAAATTAGGGTCTACATGCACAGCGGGTAAACATGCACAGAGAGCCACAGTCCTTCTATCAACTCTGGTTAGATACATAATTTGTCTAGATGCATATTGGGTAGAATTAGTTGCATGATGGGCCTAGATGCATAATCGGTTTAGATGCATAATGAGTCCTACTCTGCTCCATCACATACATAAAGTTGAAATCACAAAATTAAACAAACTTCAGTTGAATTCAGTTGACACGAATTTTGATGTCAACTAGTGTGTCCGTCCCCTTTACTTACAGCATCACGTGGCTGACTGTAGCGATCGGCATAAATATCATCTTGTTTCTAACATCCACGTTTGTCTTCTACAAAGCATACTACCTGAACTGGGTCTTCTGGTAAACAGAAAGTGATGCGATGAAAAAGTGATATGTAGATGAATCTGGTTGTATTTAAGATTGGTGCAATCGGTGCGTGAAAAGATATTGTGAATGAACTGGGCTTGAAGTTATCGCATTTTGAAACTCTGCAACTTGATTCACAAGTTAAGTTGCACTTTGGAGGAGCCATAACTTTGCAAAGTTTGACTTAATCTCAGAGCGTAAAATTGCGCATAAGTCGGGGGTAGTAAATCCAAATTTTTCATCACTTTTTCTATACCCGCCTGGGCTCTTTGCGCCGGCAACGGGTCCTTATTCCCATACAAATCTTTCCCATCATAAAGCGAATTATCCAAGGTTTTCCAAAAAACATTGATGGACACGCTAAAGCCCATGGCGGTCGTGTTGTGGAACCACAGCGCGGGTATGAAGACACATTCGCCGGGATTTAAGATGCACTCGTATCTGCGGTCGATGAATAGGGGCGTAAATTCAGTGATATAATGGACACGGCATAGGGAGATATTCTTCATTAACGAGAAATGATTACCGTGTATCGAATAAGACCCCAGGGAAGTTATTTTTCGCCCGTTTTTTGAGGGGGAGTTATTTTTTCCTCAGAATTATGTATGTTATCGCTATGTATGTTATGTTATCGATTTCTGTTGTCGCTTACACTGCACTGCATTTGCAGCCCAGGTGTAGCTTTATTTGGTGAGTCTGACTTCGTTGATTGTTCGTTTTCCACCTATCACAGAGGAGGGATTATTCAATGGGGTGGGAATTTTTGAACACTGGGCCAACAGGGGGGGGGGGGTTCAAGGGGGTCTTATTAGAGGATACACGTTATTTAAACGTCGACAAAGCCATAAAAAAAACAATATCGTTAGCGCGATTAAAATTATTTCAAGCTTTGCGGTAACCCGGAAACTACTCTCTAAACCGGAACCCGTCGCTAAAAAAACAGAAGCCGCTGACAAAAAAACACGTGTAACTGTAAAACGTCCGCTAACAAACCTCGTAGCACTGGCAAATACAAACAGAAAAAACCTTTCAGGGACCGAACCAGGATCGCTGGCTGACTCTTACAGCCGCGCCCTACCAAGCTGTGAAATCTGGCAAGACTCCAAGAAATGCAAAATGGATGTTTCGGGGCGGTACCTCGTGTTAACGGTGAGCGTTTTCACGACCATTCAATGCGCCCTTTTGTGCATACATTGTGGTCCCCTAGTTACCTATAAACCAACCTTTTCAGTGCCATAACGCCGTTCCGCTGTAACCTTTTTGACACCTCTGGATTTTCCGCCGCCGCGTCCGTTCGATTTGCCACCGCGATATCCGCTGGTTCCGGCGCCGTTCGTAGCCATTTAGAGCGAAAAAAGTGCAATAAACCGGAGCCTTAGAGATGTAAAATTGAACGCGATGCGAAAATGTGATAAAATATTGATGATAAAAGGTAAAAATCACGAATTGTTACGTGTTAATCAACAAATATCAAACGCAGGTGTCTCGTATTTTTGTTTATTCAAACAAATACAGAATTGGATACAAAAAATACAACTGGATACAATTGACTCAATCAATATGGTTTTTAAAAACGAGACACCTCCGTAATCCATTGCTGGATCTCATCAACTGAAAAAAGCTCAAATTTTGCTAACAGTGGATAGTAGAGTGTTGCAAAGTGATTCAATGTCGTCTTGAGTTTTGTCATCTGATAACCATTTTTGTGCAATGAACATAAGAGCATGGTCACACGCCTGTTAAATGTAGCTTTCAAACTGCATATCCTTGCAAATCTGAGTGTTTGTGAGAATAATACGTTGTAACAAACTTGACTCTTAATATTCGTATGTATCATAGGGTAAGACACAATATCGAAATTGTAATCATCTCGCTTATTATATACAGCAAATTGAATATTGTCCCTAATTGAGATATCCAAGTCCAAAAAATGGCAGCGCTTGCCAGATTCAAGAATGGTTTCCTCGAGTTCTAAAGTTGGGTCATAAATATTTTTTGCTATTTGAGTAAATTCCGGACAGTTGATGTAAATGGTGTCATCTATATAACGAAACACCTTGTTGTTCAATTTGTGGATTAGAGGGTTATTAGGATTAGATTTAATGTACTCAAATTCCATCCAGGCAAGAGTTAAGTTGCATAATTCAGGTGAAGCTGCCGATCCCATAACAATGCCGCGTACTTGACTGAATAAAATACCGGCACAATTTACGAAAGTATTCTCCAAGATGGTATTTAATAATTGTATGCATCTTTCCACCGAGTAGATAATGACATCATTATCTTTTAAATGTTGAACATTTTTAAAAATAGCTTTATCTTTTTTCAACACCAGAACCATGGAATTTTTTATAATTAATTTAAAAAGTGCTGCGATATTCTTTTTCAAACTGTTTAGGGGCAAGTTTGTGTAAGCTTGCGAAAAGTCTGAAGTACCCACATGATTTATGTTGGGTATATTTGTCAAGTGTACCATTACATCATTGCTGTTTTTTACAATCCAATATCTATTAAGCCACCATTTGATGTTATGGTGTTGCAATAATGAAAAAACAGTTTTTGTACTGCTACTAATATTAAGTGTAAATTCCACGACAGACCATTTAAGGAGCTGGTTTTGGCACCAGCTATAAATCTGAATTTAATTGGATTTTTGTGGAACTTAGGTATACCATAAAGAAGTGGAAATTTTGTGTCAAAGCGATTCATATCAGCATCAAAATCTACGTGTAACTGGCGATGTTTCTCCAGTAGATCGTTAATCACGGTCCGATCATAAGTGAAAAATTGATAGGTATTATTCCCCCAACTTTCTGGGGCAACTGTTGTATCAATACCAAATTCTTTTGCAACGGTTAGAATATAGAATTTTTTGCATAAAATTGCATAAGAACCGGCCGCTTTATCAATTGGAGTAAAAACAAAGTCTTTCTGAAGGTTTTTGAAAAAAATTTTTATTTTTGAATCCATTCTGACAGGAGAAATACGGCAGTCATCCACATTAAATGTCTTCATTTTACATTTAATGCTTCGTGAAGTTTGATGTTTAAAATTACCGAGATCCAGATTATTATCCAAATTTGATAGTTTTTCAACTATCCAATTTTGAATATTGAAATATTTATTGTAGGCTTTCTCAAAATTTGGTTCAGGTGTAGGTCGAAATTTCGTGCCAAATGTTAATAACATTTTGGCATTTTCCTGTTTAATAATTGACAAATCACCTGTTATCACATGTTTGTGAAACTTGTCTGAAAACTTGCTGTTAGAGCAAGCACATGGTGAATTATTTATGTTACCCAACTCTAAAAATTGCAAACCTTTTAGTGTAGTGTTGTAGTTGAAAATTGACAGTCCAACAGGTGGGGTGTAGGATACACGTAATTGCAATCGTGCCATATATTCACGCTGTTGTATTGACAAATGTCTGAGTGCTTTAGGTTTAGTGAAAACATTTAGAGATATGATGTCATCAGCTGGGTTGTCATAATGAAGTGGCACAAAAATCGGATTTTTAGGTCTTACATATTTTGCATGAGAAATTCTTCTTCTAGCTTCAGAACCGTATTTCAGACAAAGTAAAGGTAACTTATTGTGAGAAGTAGATAACAATAGTTTGTTGGATAGGTGATAAACCACTGATAATAAGTTTTTTCGCACAGAACGTAAAAAAATGTAACTTTTTCTGACGCTGTCGATTTCAAGTAAAACAGTCTCATTGATTTCGCGTTTTGGATGATGTTTTGCGGGTCTCTTTCGTGGAAAACGTCTGGTGCCATTGTGGAAAAAAGGCAATCTGTTTTTTGGATTTGAAGTAAAGTCGAATTTCGAAATATCGCCCAGAAATTTCAATTTTTGGTTCAAACCGAAAGGGTATGCTGTAAAAAGCACATTAATCCAATAGTACTCTATTTCAGTGTAGGCACCCGACTTTTCACCATCAACTTCATCATCAAAAACGTGAATCACTTGTAACGACAGCAGATTTGGGTCACACCCACCTTCAACAAAATGTCGATAGAGCAGATTTGCACCGTTACCACGTCGTATTGCCGCGAGATGTTGCATAAAGCGTTGCTTCAATCTGCGCTTTGTCTCGCCGACATACTGTAACCCGCATTCGCAGGTTAAAAGATAGCACACCTTAGAAGTATTACACGAAATCTGTCTGAGGGAAGTATTACATACATAATTTGTAAAGGTCACGCAAGAGTAGAAATAAGTTGACAAATGCAAATGTTGGCAGGTCCGACAATCCCTGCTGCAACTAATAGTAGGTACGCCCAGGTACTTATTGATACTGTGGGCAGTATGATTGTTAAAGTCAATTTTCCATGCAATCAAATTCCGTTGTAAACCGCCTATTTCATTGCAATCAAACGACTCATCACGATAACATGCATTTGGACAACGAGAACGATGTCTCTGTAGCCCATTGTTTTCACCCGACCCAGGACTGGTACGGCGTGCGTCGATTAAGCTGAACGCGCTAGCATGAACCGTGAAATTTTGAGTTGTGTCTGACATGAATTGGGGGGTTTTTTGAGGCGAAGTGTCGGAAAACAATTTGGGCAACAAATCATCAAAGCAGCGAGTACCCAATGATTCCAAAAATGTCAACTAAACATCTAAAAATCCCTGAGACAAAATATCAACAAACGATCACAACTCGCGCCGCCACCTCAACATATGACAGAAATAGCCTATAGATCAAGCGTATCCACGGTTTTCCTCAGTGGGTTCCCTGCGCCCCTGCAACCATTTTGGCATAATTGAGTTTTGGGATATTGCGTTGGGAGCGTCTTATGTCAACTACATTATCAACAGTAAGTGCTGGAAAACCTTCATTCAAATCTTCAATTGAGCTAGACTCACTTATTTGGTCAGAATACAGTTCACCGGAAATGGAGTATTTCTGATTTGCAAAGCCGCGCCCATGCCGCTTAGCGTTCGGATTTTCGGGAGGTGTGATATTGTCAGCGCCGCGTTTCAAACGTGAAGATAAATCACCTGGTGGGGGCGGAGCCACGCGATTTGAGCTGCTCGAACTTGAATTCTGTAAGTGATCGAAGAGCAGTGTGCATTTTAAATATAAAGGAAAGTGATAGAAATATAAATAAATAAGTGTAGGAAATGACCGTTCTAGGCGCGAAAAGTGGTTGATCTTTTTTCTTGGATTTTTCCTGGGCGAATTGATTTGGGTATTTAGGTGCTAATTTTGGCAAATCGCCCGCTTCTATTTGGCGCCCCATTTCAATTTCGCGCGTAAAATCTCTCTGAAATTCGCCCAGAAACATCCATCTTGGATCGGCGTCTTTCTCGGCCGGATTTTCGCTTTTCACCATCACTTTCCCGGTGCCGATCGTCGTGTCCAGGCGCCAGCGCGCGCGCATTTCAACAGTACCGAGATTGAACAAATTTATATATTTTTGTGCCGTTTTTTGTTCCCAGCGCTGTTCATGATTCAAATCGCGCGACATCGCAATTTTGGCGCCCTCATATAAAAAGTTGTTCCTGATCGGGCGCCTTATGCATGCAGTGGCTAAAATTGGGGTGAGCAAGGCCACTACCAGGGTGGTGCCGCGCATATGCACGCTGGCAATACTTTGCATAATTTCCTCTTCAGTATCAATTTCCTGGCCGACGCGCATGATGTGCCTAACAACATTCAACATGTCATTTTTTGGGATGCGGCGTGTCTCGCCGATCAGATGATAACATACATTATACGCGTTTTGATTTTGTTCAACTCGTTGCACTCTTTCGTGCAACATTTGCAACGTTGGCTCTGGAGGCTGAAAAACGGTGTGAAAATTGTAGATAGTTTTTACCTGGGGGTGATGCTGGCTCTACTGAACTGCACCACCCCCCACACGACTTGCTTAGCTGCCCCATAGGAGTGCAAGCGAAGTCAACCTAACGTGCCGCTATGCTGGCCCCAAAGGACTGCCGCTGACGCACGTGACTTAATCAAGAGGTTGAAAATACAAATAAATAATTGTAGCTGACCTAAGTACCCAGGCCGGGTTTAAGACCGCAGGCACTGGACATCTATAGGTGTAACCAAATACAAACAGAAAAAACCTTTCAGGGACCGAACCAGGATCGCTGGCTGACTCTTACAGCCGCGCCCTACCAAGCTGTGAAATCTGGCAAGACTCCAAGAAATGCAAAATGGATGTTTCGGGGCGGTACCTCGTGTTAACGGTGAGCGTTTTCACGACCATTCAATGCGCCCTTTTGTGCATACATTGTGGTCCCCTAGTTACCTATAAACCAACCTTTTCAGTGCCATAACGCCGTTCCGCTGTAACCTTTTTGACACCTCTGGATTTTCCGCCGCCGCGTCCGTTCGATTTGCCACCGCGATATCCGCTGGTTCCGGCGCCGTTCGTAGCCATTTAGAGCGAAAAAAGTGCAATAAACCGGAGCCTTAGAGATGTAAAATTGAACGCGATGCGAAAATGTGATAAAATATTGATGATAAAAGGTAAAAATCACGAATTGTTACGTGTTAATCAACAAATATCAAACGCAGGTGTCTCGTATTTTTGTTTATTCAAACAAATACAGAATTGGATACAAAAAATACAACTGGATACAATTGACTCAATCAATATGGTTTTTAAAAAAAAATTAACATTACCTCAATATTATATACTACAGCAACATATTACGGCTTATTAACCCATGGTAGCAGATAGAAATGGATACTCAGATACTAAAAATGCCACAAAACCAATGAAAACAACCACCAATGTCAATTTGTGTGTGAATTGTCGAATTGTCGGCATCGATCTGGGTCACGCGTGATTTGTCCCCTTTGAGATACAGTTTATTGCACTGGGACGGCGGCCAGAGAACGACGCGTTTCCGTCCAGCTAATTGAATCAACACGTTGTCCATTACCTGCAATGGGACTATTTAAATAAACACCTTCCCGGACAAGTTCACCACCCATTTTTTTATTTCACTTCGAACGCAATATCACCGTCCATGGGGGTGTTATAAGGCTGAAACTTTGTATAAATAAAGTTGTAAGACCCCCTTACTCCCCAACAATGGGGGGAGGTGCGGTGACTCACTACAGGGTGGGTCGCCCTATATGCAACAATTTTTGTGGCGTTTTTGGTGTCCCAAGCAAGTTCACCACCCACTTGATTAGCTAAACTTTGAAGGCTATATCTCCAGCTGTGAGGGCGGTAGAAAGCTGAAATTTGGGGGATGTCTTGCCAACAACCCCCCTCACAATTAGGGTGTCAACAAAAACTTTTTGGCGGAAAACGGAAACGGAAACGGAAAAATTTTTACACTTGCCGGAAAACGGAAACGGAAACGGAAAAAAATTTGCACCTGCCGGAAAACGGAAAACGGAAAAATGAAAGGCCGGAAAACGGAAACGGAAACGGAAAAATTTGCTGAAATATTGCCGGAAACGGAAAAAATTTGCTGAAATTTTGCCGGAAACGGAAAAAAAATTGCTGAAATTTACCCAGAAATCAAAAAATTTGCAGAAATCTTACCAGACATAGAAACAATTCACATAATTGAGAACCTGCATGCATGTTTACCTGTTTGGCTGAAACAGAAAACAGAGAATTGAGTCAGAAAATGGTAAAAAGTTGGAAAAACAGACAATTGAGCCGGAAAACGGAAAAAAGGCGGAAAAACTGAAATTTTAGCCGGATAACGGAAAATGAGCCGGAAAAACGGAAACGGAAACGGAAAAAAAATTTAGCAGCCGGAAAACGGAAACGGAAAAAAATTTGGCTGCGGAAAGCGGAAACGGAAAACAGAAAACGGAAAGTTGACACCCTACTCACAATACACCAGTGGGGCGGCTGCCGACGACCCACTAAAGCATGGGTCACTGCATATAAAGTTGATCATTTTTTTAAGAACAGCCCAAGTGTCAGAAACAAGTTCGCTACCCAACTGCATTATGAAAAAATGTTGTTAGAACATACCTGATATAAAATTGAATCAGATTTGAACCCTAGTTCTGCTCATAAAATTTTTTTCAGTAGGGCACCCACCCTGTCCCATAAACAGCAGACTGAAAATTTCACTTTAAACCAATTTTTTGTATCACACTTAAAAAGTTGGTTTACAAAGTTCACTAGGGGAGGGTCTACGGTTCAAAGTTATGTAAACAACATAACCTCTAAAATGCTTCCATAAGGAAATTTATTTGGGGTGAATGAAAACGTGAAAATTGTGTCAAATTTTGTTCCTGAAATGACATCACTTTGATATCATAGAATTCACCCCAAGTAAATTTCCTTATGGAGGCATTTTAGAGGTTATGTTGTTTACATAACTTTGAACCTTAGACTATTCTCTAGTGAACTTTGTAAACCAACTTTGTAAGTGTGAAACAAAAAAATGGTTTTAAGTGAAATTTGCATTCTACCGTTTATGGGACAGGGAGGGTGCCCTACTGAAAAAATTTTTTTTTGGCTGAAATAGTGTTCCAACCCGATTCAGTTTTATATTAGGTATGTTGTTGCAACATTTTTTCAATGCAGCTGGGTGATAAACTTGTTTTGGGACACTTGGGCTGTTTTTAGAAAATGGTCAACTTTATATGCAGTGACCCATGCTTTAGTGGGTCGTTGGCAGCCGCCTCACTGGTGTATTGTGAGGGGGGTTGTTGGCAAGACATCCCCCAAATTTCAGCTTTTTACCGCCATCACAGCTGGAGATATGGCTCTCGTAGTGTAGCCAATCGAGTGGGTGGTGAACTTGTTTGGGACACCAAAAACGCCAAAAAAATTGTTGCATATAGGGCGACCCACTCTGTAGTGAGTCGCCGCACCTCCCCCATTGTTGGGGAGTAGAGGGGTCTTACAACTTTATATATACAAAGTTTCAGCTTTATAACACCCCCATGGACGGAGATACTGCATTCGAAGTGAAATAAAAAAATGGGTGGTGAACTTGTCCGGGAAGGTGTTTACATGCGAAACATATTCGGGTTAGGTTGGTGGAAAGGTAATGTGTCAGTCGAAAAGACCCATCCCTATGTTAATCTGTATGTGAAATTGCGCACGGCTAAATACCCACTAAATCAGTGCTGAAATTTCATCTACTGTTTGAAAAAAGCGTTTTTTGACTACAACCATTCCTAATTGCAATTGAGGCGTCTAATTCTAAAAGTAGACAAGTCCACAAAATGCGATTTTGAGTAAATCGCATTTTAAGATTCAGACCCAATTCCAGGCCCGTGGTGCGTGTCCAATTTGGCTCTCTCATGCTTTCCATTAAGTTCCATATGTTGACAATAAAGTGTCAAATTTTCAGCCCCTGCTCTCAACGTATATGTGAAAAATGGGGTGTCCATAAACTTCCATTCGGTCAGAGCAAAACTGTTTTTGGGATGGAAATGGACTTGTCGCCTTCTTGCACTCGTAAACAATTTTGTTCCCGGCGATGAGAATGCTGCCTTATGGGAAATTTATGGACTTGTCGACTTTTAGAAATCGGTGTCCATGATGGTCTTATCACATTTCTTGCGTTTTTTTTCATAAAAAAACGAAGACGACGGGTGGACTTGTCGACTTCTTGCCCAATTTTTTTTGCATTTTTCCCAAAAAATGTCAAATTTGGCACTTTGCCATATGGGCATGTGAGGTCAAAAAATTTATGGAAAATGATAAAAAATGTGCGGAAGTAGCCCCAGATCACGTTTCCGGGCCTAACTCGAAATTTTCATATTTTGGACTTGTCGACTTTTAGAATTGGACGCCTCAATTGCAGAAAATTCCAAAGAAGTTAAGTTATGCTGCATCGAAAAGAAGACTGAACACTTTTGCACGTTAGCCTAATTTTTTAATCCCGAATTCTGTTTGGTAAATTTATTGTTCCCGCATTTGTAGCTCCGCCTACAAAAACCCTTAGGGCGAGAAAACAAAATTATCTAGTCTATAGTGTCCCAAAACAGTTATCCCAAACACATCTGAACGAAACAAGAAACCCACATCATAATGTGTCCACACCACAATTCCATCCGATGACACCCGAAGAATGGAGCTGAACAGCTTGTCGCCAGGGATGAAGTCCGGCAAGGCGGAGCCGATGGCGGTCCACAGCTTGGGCCAGTCGCGCTCGATGCACGCGCGCGCTGAATGGCGGTTCTCCAAAGTCCCGCCCACCGATCGCAAGTAGTACAGTTCTGTCTGCGTGGGTGAGGTTTGTAAATGCGGAGAAATTGAGGATAGAATTGATGTTGAATTGTTCAATAATACTTTGTATGGTGGTAAAATTTTCTGACACCGTGAAAATTAACACCGAAAATATGAATTTCCCTAGATTTTATCACCCGGAAAAAGGAGGGGAGATGCAGCCGCCGCCCACTGAATACGTCCTTATCGACATATGTAACTAGGAAATATCGACATCGAATTTTTTTGGGGAAAAATTGCGAAATCGACCAGTATCCTGCGTAACGTAACAAATGTAAATGCATTAAGTTACCGGATTGATAAAATAGTCATCGAGGGGCTGTCCAACAGGGCGAGCGCAGCGACGCACCAATTCACGAGCTCCAAGTGTCCTACATTATGCAAGTTAAGATCGATTTCGTCAAAACAGAAGCAGGCTCTAAAAAATGGCTACTGGAGTACTGGCTTACACTACCACAGAGTACAAACAAACAATTAATTTTCAGGCAGATGTGGGATCAATTTACTTTGGTTACTTTTACAATTACAAATAATTGCAACAAATGTGCGGCGGCCGCACCAACTTGTAAACAAAATTCTTGGCTATAAAGTCCATAGTAGTTTGCGTAGTCACATGCACGGGAGTTGGCTGGTCTCCCAACATATCTGCAAGCTCTGGGGGGTTGCTGCAGGCAGCCGTGGCGTTGGCAAAATCGCACCCGCAGATGACAGCCGGTTGACCACTGGCGACCTGAGAATGTTTTACATAATATTGAGTTGTGTTTGAATGACCGTGTGCCTCCATCCACGCATGTAAACCCGCTCGCATGTAAATTGAAAATTTGCCATATCGTACTGTTTACCGGAAAATAGCAAACTTACCGTACCGTACTGTGTACCGCAAAGCCACAATGTCTACCACCCTAGTTGGGGGGTGGTTACATTATAATAAGTATTGTTTTAACAGCCAAACATCGATGGCTAGGCATTGTTACGTGTCATTTGTAGTGATGGAATGGCACCATGACGCTATTGGCGCACGGCGCCTTTTTCTGGCACTCTTTGGCACCTGGCATTTTTCTTGGGTTTAATTACACGCGTGCCGTGTCTACATGCGTGGCGAGTTTATATGCGTAGTAGGCCTGACCCGTTTGAATTAATCGACCCGGCCAGAAAAGCATATTAAATTGATAATTACCCCTTGACTTACCGCATCGTGAGCCTGCGCTGCAGACACTTTAGGAATTGTAAGCGTCTTGAAGCCGCTTTTCTCCATCGAGACCTACAATGGCTCGCAAAGCCAAACACAACGCACCACAAGAAAAATGGGAAGTGCTTCGAAATCTTGGACGTCTGCCAGAATTCATTTTCAGGCGATATCGTACGAATGAAGCTTTAACTAGGCGTGTCAAAATAGAATCTCATAATGCTTGAACTAAAACACATAAACTGAGCGGCTCTTAAAACAGTATTGGGAACGTCGCTTTACAATATATGTATAGCAAAAATGGACTACGAGTGTGAATAATCTTGAATGGATCAAGATGTTGACTGCTGCGCACTTTTACATTTTCCATCTGTGTGTCTAAATTCCCACAAAGAATGAAGCCATCAAATAAAATAAAAAAGAATTAATTGGGCACCGGCCGTCGATTCGTGACTCATTGTTCTTCTCAAACGTTTCGCCGCTGACAATACCATTTTTCCACAACTGACCCATTTGCCGAAATTCTGGCAACTCGACAGTCAAGTCACTAAAGTGAACTAACGTACGTCGATTCGCACAAACGGAAATGGGCTTATTTGGCAAAGATCCAGATCCGAAAGAAAAAGTGCGTGAGTGGAACAGAAAGCTGAGGCAGGAACAACGCCAGCTGGATAGGCAGATAAATGGCATCAAACGGGAAGAGGCCAAAGCTGTGCAGCAGGTAAACCGGGCGAACAAAACGTTTTACAATGAATTTGGATGAATAAGTTTACGTGAAAAATTGTGCACCAAATTCACCCACAGTGGGAACAATTTGATCTGATGAGATAATTTTGTGTATGTCTGTTCGTTTATTCAGATGGGATATGGTAGATTTCATTGTAAGGTGTGCCGTCAGTAGACTACATAAATATTTCCATTGTTTCGTGCCCTGTAAGATGTGTTGCATTAATTTTTCTTTTATCGCATTCAGGTGAAAGCGGCCGCAAAGAAGAACGATATGGACGTGTGCAAAATTTTGGCGAAAGAAGTCGTCCAGTCACGAAAAGCCGTCGGAAAAATGTGAGAAATTTGTTTATATCTCTAGCTCTAAATCCAGCAATTTAAATCCAGTTACTTCGCAGACACACTACAAAAGCGCAAATCAACAGTGTTATGATGGCCATGGATCAGCAATTAGCCGCCATGCGCATGGCAGGCAGCATACAGCGTAGCAGCGAAGTTCTCAAATCCATGAATTCATTGGTTTGTCACTGGGGGTGTAGTGAATTTATACCATTGTTGGGGTTCATACTAGGGTTGGAAAAAAACGTTTTTTTAACTCGATGTTTTTTTTAATAAAAAAATAAACGTTTTTTTAAAATAAAAAAACGTTTTTTTAATAAAAAACGTTTTTTTTCAAAAGCTCCCAGATATGACCTTGTGTCAACATATATAGGTATATCAGACAGTGGCAATACTCTGTGATGTTATATATGACCATATAATGGCTGTTGAGCTATGGGATAGCATTATAAGTGGTGATTTGTGTCAAAAATATACATTTTTTTTGTCGATACGTTCGTATATCGCCTTATAGTCGAATGTTCGTGAGTTCAGGTAAAGTTTGGCACGGAATAGTGATGAAACAAGGTTATAAAAGGATGTTGTTACTTTGGGAGTGAAGTTACACACTGTGGAGGTACATGGAAGCACATTACCTCAATATTATATACTACACCGACATATGACGGCTTTAACCCATGGTAGCATATATAAATGGATACTTTGATAGTAAAAATGCCACAAAACCAATGAAAACAACCACCGATGTCAATTTGTGTGTGAAATTGCGCGCTGGCGCGCAAAAATTTTGCAAAATACCTAGTGCTTAGTACTAAAAATTTCGGTCGATGATTTAAAAAAAAAACATTTCGGACGTCATGTTTTTAAAAAAACAACGTTTTTTTAAAATAAAAAACGTTTAAAAAAAACATCGGCCAACCCTAGTTCATACAGATAATAAATCGCTCCCCCGGTGGGATAAATGGCTGAAAAGTTTGCTGGGAAGTTCATGGGGTGCAATACTTTTTTCTCAGCTTTTTTGAGGAGTATTTACAAGGAAGACAAGTGAGAACAATCACGAACATAGCTGATAAATCAGTATTACTAGGTGAAAAACTACTAAAATGGGTTTATAGCTAAAAATATGTACCAAGTGGGAAAGATACTAGAATTGGCACTTTTATGTAGCGCTTATGTTAGAAGTTAGATAAAGATTTTCGCTATTCCCCACCATACTTGAGTAGCGAGTATCGATTGAATGGCCCCATGACGCTCCATTCTGTGACCATCACGTGATTTAGTCAGAAAATCTGCATGAAAAAACCTACCACCCACAGAATAGCACACTGATCCATCCCCCAACACATCAAAATCCCACCATTCATCTAAAAACTCTCAACCACCCACCCTCCCAGGTCCGTGTGCCCGAAGTGGCGTCCACCATGCGCGAGCTGTCTAGGGAAATGATGAAAATGGGCATCATCGACGAGATGATGGAGGAGACCATGGAGATGATGGATCCCGAGGACATGGAGGAGGAAGTGCAGAACGAGGTCGACAAGGTGCTTGATGAGATATTGAAGGTTCGTGGTTGCGGTTGTAGCTGTTTGATGGGGGTGGTATTCAGGGGGTTGCCCGGGGGGAGGGGTTGGCGGCTGATCCCCCCTTCCCTCGGGGGAATCGATAAAAATCGTGGAAATATAGCTAAAAATAGGTTGGCAAGCACATATATAGCTAAAATAGGTGAAAATGATCAAAAATAGCTAGTGTTTTTGACAGTGAAAATTTGCGAAAAGGCATGAAAATTAGCTATTTTGCCATTTTGTACAAATTTCTGACAAAATTAAACAAAAAATAGCCCAGCTAGCTAGATTGCTGCCCGGCGGGGGGGGAGGGGGTCAGGGCGTCGTAGCCAAATAGTAGTCGACAAGGTGCTCGATGAGATATTGAACGTTATCAGAGTGACCCGAAAAAGTACGGTAGAATTTCACGACTAACAACCGACCATAACTTTCCTGAAACTTATGTACCCTTCAACCTCCATATTGGCCCCACACCAAATGTCAACTGGTTCCGTTCCCAATTCAAAGTTTGCGTTTGTACATCGTTCGTCGGCTCGTTTGCAATCTTTGTATCGGGAACGACACCAGTTGACATTTGGTGTCGATGTCAACTAGCGTGTGTGGGCCCATTCCACCGTTGCATCCATCACACAGGGCAAAATGGAACAAGCGCCAGCGGTGCCCGCCGGTTCAATATCAGTCGCGGGCACTTCTGAAGAAGTCCCTGTAGAACCGGAGTCGTTGAATGAAATGAAGGAACGGTTGGCAGCTTTGAAGGAAGTTTGAATGGGATATTTATTGGTCACTCGCGTTACTGTGATGATGAATTATGGCCTCTGGCAGATTTTTTTAAGTTCTGAATTGGTAATCAGAGACGTATCCAGGATTTTGGAGCGGGGGTCGGTTTGTTTATGGAGCCCCGCGAACGGGGGGGCGCCCTCCCCTGGATAATGTTCTGTAGAGATGAACTTGTAGAGATAAATGGTTTCGCTTGAATTGTAGCGTGATAATTTGAACCTTGTGGTTTTTGTGTCAATCATTTTTCTCGGGAACCCTGTTGGAATTTTCGCATGTTATGTAAAGTGGGCGTTCTCCCTTTTTTGAGGCCTGAATTATTTCACCTACACCACACCATTTGCTGGGGCTAGTCACGCACCCGGAAATACGGTACAATATGTAAAATGTCATACAAATCTTGTAGATTATCACGTAAGATGTGATTTACTTTGATTTTACATTTTACATTTTTGTTCAACTTTACGTGACATTTTACTATGTGCGAAACTTGCGTCTTGGGTTTCATTCATTTTGTCATAATCTGAAAGTGTGGTAAATGATGTTATTTATATGTAGCTAGCAGCATCACCGCTTTCTTTTCGTGGTGGTTTTTAGATAATTGACACATTTGTTTTTGCGTTACGTGCACGAGTGCGTCCTTCCCTTGGAAAATTCTGCTATTTAGTAAGTACTGATTTGTGTAAATCCTACTGCCTGGATTTTTTGTTGTACCATATATGTACAGAATGAGTGGGTAGGTTCATTGCAATTGGAATGTAGTTCCAAATATATATTTGCATATAAATACATACAGGGTTCAAACGACAGGGGCCTCGCCGTAATGAAAACCCGGCCGTAATGAAAGCCTGGCTGTAATGTATGCCTACCCGGCCGTAATGAAAGCCTGGCCGTAATGTAGGGGATGCTACATTACGGCCGGGCATCATTACGGCCGGTTTTACATTACGACCGGGTCCTAGAGGAGGGGGGGGGAGTAGATTTCGTGTGACGTCGATTCGTGAACATCACCCCCCCCCCCCCTGCAGACAGCCGAATGTGCGCTTCCCGACATGCTTTCATCTGCACCGCCCAGCGCACGACGACAAATGAAAGCATGATTTTTTGTTTTGCGCAAAGTCCGGTGACCGTTTGCAGGGGCTGTTTTCCTCATTTCCTCATCGACAATTTGTGTCGATTATTTTATTGAATGTATATGTGGGCAAATTGAAATTAATTGACTTAGCTCATTTTTCATCTAATTGATGTTGGCGC
This sequence comes from Sphaerolaimus hirsutus, assembly GCA_964036195.1. NCBI lineage: Eukaryota > Metazoa > Nematoda > Chromadorea > Monhysterida > Sphaerolaimidae > Sphaerolaimus > Sphaerolaimus hirsutus. The sequence goes on from OZ038451.1 coordinate 9,892,235, forward strand.
GCGCAACTTCTTTACACACACACACACACATACACCGAAAATCTGAAATTACCGTATTACCTCGAAATACCCCCAGGGGGTTTATTATTTCGCCAGCAAAATTTGAGGGGGGGATAATTCGAGGGGGTCTATTATTTCGCCAGAAATTTGCAAAAATTCCGCATACTCAGACGTAGAAAAATCAAGCAATTACATAGATGTATATGTGTTTTTAGGCATATATAACTGTATATACACATAAACCCTTTCCTAACATCACTCAATCATCAGTTTTAACGTGTGTTCTGACTTGTACAGATCACAAACTGCGGTATTTGTCATGTACGTTCACGATACACTCAATTTAGGGGGGGGGGGGGGTATTTCGAGGGGGGGTTTTTATTTCCTCAGCGAAATTTAGGGGGGATATTCGAGGGGGGGGGGGGGGGTTTATTCAAGGGGGGATAATTCGAGGTAATACGGTAATCACAATTATTTATAAACTGATGGAAATGAGGAAAACGGCCCCTGCAAACGGTCACTGGACTTTGCTCAAAATGAAAAATGATGCTATCATTTGTCGTTGTGCGCTGGGCGGTGCAGATGAAAGCATGTCGGGAAGCGCACGAAATCGCGAAATCGGGAAGCGCACGCGGGGGGGGGGGGGTGATGTACACGAATCGACGTCACACGAAATCTACTCCCCTCCCCCCCCCTCCTCTAGGACCCGGTCGTAATGTAAAACCGGCCGTAATGTTGCCCGGCCGTAATGTAGCATCCCCTACATTACGGCCAGGCTTTCATTACGGCCGGGTAGGCATACATTACAGCCAGGCTTTCATTACGGCCGGGTTTTCATTACGGCCGCTACACCCTCGGTTACGGTGTGTGGTCCGCTGAGTCTATTTTCCGATGTTTTGTGGAAAGCGCCTAAAAGCCTCACATAAGGCCCGGCTGAATACAGAAACTAAACACGGACAAACGTTTCATGCTTTTGCAATTTCTGTTCCGCTTCCTCAATTTTCAATCCCACTTCGCGCAACTTTTTCTGCTCTCTATTTTCATCCAATTTCAATCGATCCAATTCATTTTGCGCCTCGTCGCGGGAAGCTTTGCACTTGTCTTCGACCTGTGCGCGTTCGGCGAGCTGTTTTTCTAGATCGACGAGTTTTTCTTGGATCGGCTTCGTTTCTGAGTCGACTTCGTGTCGACCGGCGGCAACGGAAGCCTGGAATGTTGAGGGTTTAATCTTATGATTTATTTTGAAGTAATTTTGGGTGATAGTCTTCATGAATATGGTAGGTTTGAATGTGGTAATGAAGTGGTCTTCTACCGTTTTTGTTTTATAAAAAAAACTTAAAAGGGGACAGTACCCAGTTCAGCCCGAAATTTAAAGCATTTTTAATCTGATGATTTCAGATTATTTTTCGCATCAAATACTGAACACAATTTTGGGGAAAAAATGAAAAATTCATCCTTGGGTAAACGTATAATGATTGAACAGGAACATTTGTCATTTTTGACAAGTTATGACATGCATGAGTTCTTGATGGCACGGTGCCAGTAAAGATATAAATAATAGATACCCACGCACACTAGTTTACGGTGGGAATTACTGAAACCGATAGATCAGTTTTGACGCATTTGAGCTTACCGGAATGAGGAGTCAGTCAACCTTAAAAAGGTTAAAAACTTTCCGAAATATCGGTCGCAAACAAGTGAGCGAGTGCACTAATAACTGACCTCAACGTTTTTCTCCCTCTCTTCACACTCTTCAACCTCCTTCCTAAGTTGTTCAATTTTGGCCGGCAAAGTGTCGCCACTTTTCCGAGCAGTGTCCAATTCCTTTTCACATTTGTCTTTTTCTTTTCTGAGCTCCTGTTTCTGGAGAATGCGTTCCGAGCGACTTTGTTTGTTCGCGTCGCCAGCATCGTCTAATTCTTTCTTTCTTTCTTGGACGGCTGCATATTTTTTCTCGATGGACTCAAGTTCCCTGTGAGGTTGGAAAATGTGGCACTTGATTTCGGGTGCAAAATTAATAATGCGCATGTCGGCAAGCCAATTGGATTCATTTTCAAGGTTTTTTATTATTATCAATTAGGGTTCAAACGGGACCGCGGTCCCGGTACATGGTTCGGCAAAAAGTCGGGACTGGGGCAGTCCCGGTCCCGGTCCCGGTCCCGACACCCCAGTCCCGGTCCCGGTCCCGGTCCCGACAATTGAAAAAGGCCAGTCCCGGTCCCGGTCCCGGTCCCGACCACCCAGTCCCGGTCCCGGTCCCGGAATTTTTCAGCGGTCCCGATAAGAAAAATTTACTGGACTGGATCCAAATTTTGCTTTTTAAATACTTGTAAACTTCGAAAAAATTCGCGCCAGTCGGCGCATTCTCATTCCGTCAACAAATTTTTGACGTTTTTTTGGTGAGTTCCAAACATTCTCATTCATGTTCGACATCAGAGAAGGCTGAAAAATTTATTTTCCTTCAGAAAGCACTGCACCAGCTTATGTATCAATACTCACTGTCATAATTTTCGTGCATTATGTCTTTTTTTGTGACTCAATTGAATTTTGTGACTTATATTATATTTTTGATGACAATTTTGATTGAATGAAGTGTGAAAATCGTATGAAACTTCTGAAAATATGCATTCAAATGGTTATCGGTCCCGATAGGGCTCAAAATAGGGCTATGGTCCTGGTACCTGGTTCGGCAAATCCTGGTCCCGGTCCGGATGCCCCAGTCCCGGTCCCGGTCCCGACAATTGAAAAATGCCAGTCCCGGTCCCGGTCCCGGTCCCGACAATTGAAAAATGCCAGTCCCGGTCCAGGTCCCGGTCCCGACCACCTAGTCCCGGTCCCGGTCCCGATAAGAAAAATTTCTGGTCCCGGTCCCGGTCCCGGTCCGAAAAACTGGTCCCGTTTGAACCCTATTATCAATGTATTCGCAGATAGTTTTCCGATCACGCAACATCAGGGGTCTCCTAGGGGGGGGGGGGGGCTGGGGGGGGGGGGCTGCCCCCCCCCCAAGTCGGCCAGCTATCTATCTATCCCGGGGGCCGCTCAGCTATCTATCTATCCCGAGGCAAAAATTTTGGCTACTACCCTAAACAGCCCCCCCCCCAAATCGCTCGGCTATCTATCTATCTGGAGTGGTTTCTGTGAAATTTTGCCACAATTTTCGCTCAAAATCACTAATTTTCCCCTTTTTAATCGAGCTTTCCGGCTATATACATGGTTATATACCTATTTTTAACCATTTTATACCTACTTTTGGCCACTTTTAACTGATTATTAGCGATTTTTTCCCCTTTCTGCCTTCTTAACCTTGAAAAAGCCTATATATTGTGCCTCCGCCAGCCCCCCCCCCCCCTTTCAGCTATCTATCCCTCCGGAGGAGCGATTTGCTATCTATCCAGCCCCTGCGAGGGTCAAAATGTCAACGAATGACAAATTTTTACCTTTCCCTTTTTCGGCAGCTGAAAAATTTTACCTTACAGTTCCTGCTTTTCCGGAAAAAATTTTCTGCCCTATCACATCTATTTCGGGCTTCGGCCCTATCACACACTGAAATGTATTCAAACATTTTTTGGAAAAATTTTCAAAATGTCTTTTTTTTAATATGTCATATCGGTTTTTCCAATCATATCACAATAACCCATTCCACAGAATACTACAAACAAAAACAAACACACTTTTTCGTCTTTTTAATCTGATCCTGGCGTCTTTTTAGATCAGCTTCAATACAAGCGATCGCAGCCTCAGTTTGTTCCTGTTCTTCAACTTTGCTCGCTTTTTGGGTCATCGCCTCGTTCAGATTGCCGCGGGCGGAAAATCTGCGGGGATTTGAGTTGACATTTTTATTTAGAATTGACATATTTAAAGGTGAACTTTAGAAAAATGATATTTACAATTTGAGCACGCACACAAAATATTGGTTTACCGTGAACTTTTGAAAACCACTTTTGTCACGACTACGTATTTAGTTGGCGGGGAAAATAATTCCCCCGCGGACTAAATCGCGATAAAAAAAATATTTTAAGTTGACCACCACAAGATTGCTTGCGGTCAACCAGGTGCCACTCCCATACCTTGTAACAAACCCTGTAAAGTGTAAAAGACCATGTCAAATGTCATGTGTCATGTAGAAACCCTGTAAAATGTCATGTGTCATGTAAAAGACCCTGTAAAGTGTCAAATGTCATATAAAATACCCTGTAGTGTCATGTGTATTCAAATTTTATTTCATCGTATCCAAATCTTATGTTTTATATCCAAATAGTCAAAAAGTAAGATTTGGTTACAAAAACATAAGATTTGGATACGATAAATAAGACTTGGATACACATGACACTTAACATTTGACATTCTAAAGAGTCTTTTACACTTTACAGGGTCTGGGAGTGCCCTCAGTGTGTGGCTACGCAGAAGGTTTGCCAAAGAAAATTGTTCTTCTTGCCGAATTTTTTACCACTGCTCTGAACTAACGATGACCAACTAAGATTCGAAAATTCGAAAACGTTGAGCACGCGGTGAAAAAATACAAAAAAAATCGATTTTCCCCCAAAACATTCGAAAATTCGAAAACGTTTTCGAATTTTTACACTATTTTTGGCAGAAAATGTGTAAAAAAGGGGGAAACGCAGTTCAAAATATCTGGTTAACATGAATTTATTTGTAGCGACAGAACAAAAAAGGTGCAGACGTGTCTGCGGTAACAGTCGGAAGGCTGTAAAAGATGAAAGTGTATTCAAAATTCACCAAAAAAAAATTCGAAAATGCAGTAGTTCGATGCAAAAAAAATCGAAAAATCCTAAAAAAAGATTTTCGAAAATCCGAAAAGTAATAAAAAAGATTCTAACTCAATTCGAAAACTATTTTCGGAAAAAATCGTAATTCGAAAAGTCGTTTTGAAAAAACACTTAAAAATTTAAATACTTTGTTCCCAGAGGGTTTGCCATCGTTACTCTGAACTGAAAGGAGCACAACAGTTCAGCGTCGACCTCAAAAAAAAACACACCTTTAAATAAAAGAAAGACAAATAAACAAACTTCTCAATGTGATATAGCTTATTCTTGTTCCAAACTACTTCGTTCGACTTGACCAGAAAGTCAACTAGCGCATCTTTGGGCCCTTCCCACTCGGCTTTCGCTTTCTCCGCAGTTTTCATTCGGTTAAGCTGCGAATTGGAAATTGGTTTTGAAAAACGACAGTGGAAAATTTGAAGACATTTAAAGGATGAATAATAACGGGCACCACATTTTTTAAACAAAAAAAACCGTTCCAAATAAACGCGACAGAGTAAATTGAAAAACGCCTGGACTTTCGCGCTATCGCCCGTGTACATAATGACATGGACTTAGGAGGCAGTCTATGAACCTGTAAAGTTAAGTGTCAAATGTCAATCAAAACAAAAAGAAAAGATTTTATTACTGAACTTTGCATGAAAATTGACACTTTTCTTCACATTTGTCATGACAATTGACAGTTTGCATGACATTCGACACTTTATTTTACATTAGTCATGACAATTGATAATTTGCTTGACATTTGGCAATTTACAGGCTCTAGGATTGACAGCAGGTCAACTAAATTGCGTGCAACGCCCAAAAACAACCCACTCTATCAGTTCGCAACTGCTGCAACTCGTCCACTTTCTCGGTCAACTTCTCAATGGGAGCTTTCAAACGCGAAGACCCAATTATATCCTCTAGGTACTCCAGCATGCCTTCATCATCGGGCTTGCCGGGCTCACCTCTGGGTTTCATCAGGGCGATTTTTTCCACCTCCCCCTGCGGGTATTGGGTATTTTAGGTATTTTAATGGGCAAGTACAGGGTATTCAATTTGAATGGTTGCGAGTTTGATATAAATACTAAAGTTATAATGCGAACATTAGGAATAGCAATTATGGAAAAAATATTATTTAACAGAAATTGAACAGAAAATAGGAATTGTGGAAAACATATCCCATACAGATGGGTTCTGTATTCGTATTGTATAAAAAAATACTCGCATCATAACGGTGCTAGAATACTACTCTAGCAAAAAAATTCAAATTTCGAAATTGCACATCCACACATTCAAACATCAGACAAAACACACAGAGCAAACTTTTCCCCTCTATACCGAACAAAAACGCCAGCCAGCGGCGCGGCAACAGCGATTGAAAAATTGGCGGCAAAAAAAATTAAGTGAAATCTGACTAAAAAAGTGGAGAGGACAGGCCAAAAATTCAACCATGAAACCTAGTAAACAAATCGCGCAGGCACTTTTTGTGGCTATTTTCGCTGCAAAAGTTACCGCAAAATCGGATTGCGATTTGGTGTGTCGAAATGGCGGCGTGTGTTTAGTCGGATATAACTCGCGCAATGAGAAAGTGGAAATCTGCAAATGCACCGATGAATTCGCAGGCTAGCCATGGGGGCAGAGTAGGGTAGGCCAGAGTTTTTTTCAAATGTTTTTAAACGCAAGCACTTATTTTACTTTCATTTTATTTTATGTACCTATTCGCTAGCTATTTTCCATTTTTGTCTGATATAAACGGTTGTAAAATAGTCTTTTCCATCCCTATATCTCAACACTGCACACACAGGACCCCTGTGCGAGATACCCGTGAGCAGTATATCGCCAACCGGCCCCAATCACACTC
>OZ038451.1:9899061-9919817 GCA_964036195.1 Sphaerolaimus hirsutus
GCGGTTTTTGTTGCATTTTTCGACGTCTGCGTACGTTTCAGATGACAATTTCGTACTTGGTTTTCAAAAATTTTCTTGTGAAACAATAACCCCCCCCCCCCCCCCTCGAAATACCCCCCCCCCCTCGTTTAACCCCCCCCCCCCCTCTCGGGACCACTATGAAACAATCACCCCCCGGGGGTATTTCGAGGAAATACGGTACACAATTTTCGATTTACAAAAGTATTTGCCGCAAATATCGCTCCAGGTGCGTTGCGCGTGGAAGCTGATGCACTTTTTGCGAAGACTTTTTCGATTTTCGACTGCAAATTACAAGTGTCCGAATCTATACCCTATCTGGATTATTTCTGGAAAATATAGTTTTATAAAATTTGTTCAGCTTGACTAGATATTTTTTTCAACCCCTCCAGTTTTTTATTTCATAGCCAAGGGTTCAGTGGGCAAATGCTTCAAACTGAATTATTTTAATTTCGATAAAATAAATATTTATATATTTTCTATCAAGTATGCGCACATACCTGCATAATATGTATTTACCGTATTTGCTTGAATAGTTCCCCTTGAATATATCCCCCCTCGAATAATTCCCCCCTGTAAGACGAGTGAGGAAAAAATATTTCCCCCTCGAATAATCCCCCCCTTAAGAGATTTGCTCAATTTATTGTGCCCAATTTGAACAAAAATAGCACGTTTTCAGGTGAATAAAGCATATCTCATCAAATAAGTTGATAGAAACATGGTTGAAATTGTTGACGAAATAATAATTCCTCCCTCGAATAATTCCCCCCCCCCTCGATTAGTTCCCCCTCAAAAAGTCTGACGAAATAATAATCCCCCAGGGGGATTATTCAAGCAAATACGGTATTTAGATAAATATATGGATATGATGTATCGATGGAATATTACCCGGTTTCTGGTTATCGTTTTGCAGACTACTGTGCGATTTGTTGTGTATTTATGTGTATTATAATTTGAAAACTCCCATCCCAGTAGCATTGAAAAAACACGCCAATTTTTAGAAGATATAATTAAATATAATCTCAGAAAATCTCTCAAGAAAAAATACAATTAAATCTCTCTCAAAAAAACCCTGAAAAAATAAAAATAAAAATAAATATCAGAATTTGAGAGATTTTCTGTTATTTTTGAAAATCTCAGAAAATCTCTCAAAAAGAAAATATAATTAAATCTCTTTAGAAAATCGTGAAAAAAAATAAATCTCAGAAAATCTTATATTTTCTGAGATTTTCTGAGATTTTTTAAATATATATCTCCCAGAGATTTTTTCAATGCTAATCCCAGTCCACTCATCATTGCATTCAGCCTATGAAAAAAGCTTGTATTTATGTGTGTACACACCTAGGTATTTATATTTTGGTTTGCTGCTCTCACCTGAAGGTACTTTTGCCACCGCATTAAATGTATTTATAGGCGGCCCACCCACTAGTTGACACATGGATGTCAACTGGTCTGTGTCAACTCAGATTTCGAGTTCACGTGTTTCAGGGCAATCTTCCAATGCACTTACCATACTATTGATTTTCAACATGTGCATTTGGATATCGCTCTGCGACACGTGAAGCCGAAATCTGAGTTGACACAGACCAGTTGACACACGAGTGTCAACTAGTGTGTGGGCCGCCATTATTGTTGCATGCAGACACTAGTGGAGCAGGGGATTTGTAATTTGTATAAAGAATAAACCCTACTTTGAAAGAATGTAAAAATGTAAAAAATGTGCAAAAAAGACTATCACAAAGGCGTACAAACAGGCAAATTGACCAGAGCTGTTTACCTTATTGGCTTATTTTGAGTGCCGTGTTTGAATTGAGTTCCCCCAAATAATGAAAAATGCGTGCGAGTAGTCCTGGATGACGTTTCTGGGCCTAAACCGAAATTTTCAAAATTTGGACTTTTAGATCGTGGAAAATTTCAATATAATTTTTTTTCTGATATTTAAAAAATATATAAGGCTCCCAGAGTTTTTTTCAGTGCTAAACACTGGAAGACAATCGTGCATACAAGGAATTGGATTATAGACTGACGTTTTTGGTGGTATTATAGCGATGTAATAGACTGAATTTTTGTAGCCATTGCAAAAAGTTATACCCAGTTGAGCAGATTTTATTGTCGTCTGTAAATTTATATATTAACGATGTAAAGTTTAAGGCATGTGTTTGCATTTGAAGTTCTGCGATATTCTGCAATCTCTGCAGTTATTCGCACAATGAAACCACTAATAATTGTTAATGAAAGTAATTGAGTAATGATTGTGTAAATGTATTATAATTGTGTAAAATGTCCATATTTTAATGAATCCGTTCAATAAAATTACTGCCGCAGTTGTGGTAAAACTCTTCTGTTCTGCTTTCAGTTTTTCAAACTGTAACGAACATGCATACCGTATTTCCTCGAAATACCCCCCCCCCTCAAAAGGGACTCTATGAACTTATAAACCCCCCCCCCCTCGAAATACCCCCCCCCCCGATTTAGTGTATAGAGAACGTAAATGACAAAGGCTGCGGTTTGTCATCCGGGCAATGCAGAACACACGTAAAAACAATGACTCTGTTCTGTGAGAACAGTGTTTATACGTCTACACACTTATAAACTCGGGTCCACCCAGGTTCGGCAGCCCGAATGTCGTGTTGCGTTGACCGCTGCAGCTCCAGCTAAATGGGGGGTATAAGACCCAAATTTTGGGAGAATATACCCAACACCCCCCGCTACCATACACAGGCGGCAGAGGCCCGGCGACCCACCTGAGTGTGGGCCGCCGTATACGCAACTGGTTTTGTTTGGTTTTGGCCATTCCACAGTTCGGCACCCACCATAATTCACTAGAATACGCTGACACAGTCAGGTCTGGCACCTGACTGCGTTTTGAAAACATGTATGGTAACGTTTCCTGTGCGATTCATGCATGTTTTTTTCTGAAACAATTTTGATTTTCTTACCAATGACTGTGTGAATGTGTTTCCTTCAGAAAATGCTTTATAAATATTTTTTAGTCATACCACACTTTGAAATTTGGTTTACGATGCCCTCTAGGGGGTAATTAAAGCTTTATTTTTGTGTAAAGCACATTATCCCCAAAATTCATCGCTAAGGAGTTTTAATGGGGGTTAATGCAAAACTGCCAGAATCGGCTAAGGAGGGGGTGAATTTGTTCCTGCAATGATGTCATCAGTGAAGTCATTGTGTTTACCCCCATTGAAACTTCTTAGCAATGAATTTTGGGGGTAATGTTCTTTACACAAAAATAATGTTTTTAAATGCAGTCAGGTGCCAGACCTGACGGCGTCAGCGTATTCTAGTGAATTATGTTGGGTGCCGAACTTGGGTGGAATGGTGAAAATTAAAGAAAAATCGGTTGCGTATACGGCGGCCCACACTCAGGTGGGTCGCGGGGCCTCTGCCGCCGGTGTATAGTAGCGGGGGGTGTTGGGTATATTCTCCCAAAATTTGGGTCTTATACCCCCCATGTAGCTGGAGCTGTAGCGGTCAACGCAACGCGACATAGGGGCTGCCGAACTTGGGTGGACTGCAGTTTACAAGTCTCTAGAGTCTTATAAATGGCGATTTTTCGACGTCTGCGTACGTTTCAAAGGACAATTTAGTACTGGGATTCCAAAAAATTTCTGGCCAAATGATGAACAACCCCTCGTTTAACACCCCCCTCAAAATTCTCACTCTGAAAAAATAAACCCCCTGGCGGGTATTTCTAGGAAATACGGTATTTATAACCCAAAAATATTTAAGTTGCGTGCGTTTGTCTTAACCAAACGAAATTTTCAACTGCAAAGCTCACTGAGCTTTTAAACCGTGTTCACGGATTTGTACAAGTGCCCCTTTTTATGTTGGAATGTTGCGGCAGTCCCGAGCCCTGTAAATTTAAGTGTCAAAATGTCAATCAAAACAAAAAAGAAGATTTTATAACTGCATTTTGCATGGCAATTGACACTCTGCATGACAATGGACAAACTTGTATGACATTTGTCATGACATTTGACACTTAACCTCACACTTTAAAGGGCTAGGGACTGGCAGTTTGCACTGCAGTAATGACTGAAAAGCTTATGTACATCAATTCAACTAGCTTTTCTACTTATCACCGACGAATAAAGTCTTCAATCGACCCTCAAACCCATGTGCAGCGTGAAAAATGCTGGCTAAAACTTTACTGGGCACCGTGTGCCCGCCCAGCGACGGGCAGCGCGACCGCGGCCTGCTCTGGTGGCGATTCCGCAAAATGTGAAGTGAAATGAGGAGTGAAGTGAAGTGAAGTAAAAAATGAAGTGAAAAGTGATGTGAAAAGTGGAAGTGAACAGCGACGTGATCTGAAAAGTGAAGTGAAGAGTAGAAGTGAAAAGTGGAGTGAAAAGTAGAAGTGAAATAGTTTTTTGAATGGGGTAACAATCTGAATTCCAAGTTCTGGCCCGAGCGAAAAACCCACTAAATCATCGCTACCGTCATCGAGAACAATGCTTTCTAAGTCAGAATTCATCCTTTACGTTTTATTATTATTTTCAATTTTAATTCATTATACTATTAATATCTTTCACTTCTCACTTCACTTTCTACTTCCCATCTCACTTCACTTTTCACTTCACTTTCTACTTCACTTTTCACTTCACTTTTCACTTTACTCTTCACTGTACCCTTCACTTCACTCTTCACTTCTCATTTCACTTCACTTTTTGAGGAATTGGCCCCTGGTCAGACTCCGATTCCGCTCAGCTGGGTCAATGCACCTTGCACAGACTGCACAAATCCGCCGGCCAGTTGGCTGAACTGCTCAAATTCCAATTTCAGCCATCTTTTGGATGTCTGAGGTGTTCCCCGGTGGTTGTGGCTCTCGATCCGTATGGGAGTAGTGCGGCTTTGATTGCGGGTTATTTTACTGTTTTTTTGTTTGGTTTTTGAAAGAAAATTGGATTTTATTGTTTGAAAGATTCGCTGTAGATTATAGATTCATAGAGATTGTAGATCGTTTTTCTGGGTGGATAGCTATAAGGATGAAAAAAACGTTTTTAAACGACTTTAAAACAAAAAACCCTTGCTTTTTCAAAATTCTATTTTGTAGGCATTTTTTCAAATATTTTTTTTCAAATTCCGCAAAAACTTCAAAACAGCCGAGAATTACCCTAGTTCACAACCAAACAAACTTATCCACCTACGCTGTTTCTCCAATCCCAGGTGCGATAGTCTGCCAAGTAGCCGTGCTCAAGTGTGAAGGACATTGGTTCCACCTGCCCGTGCAACCCGGCGGCCCTGCCGACCCACACACACTTAACCTGCTGCAGCGGTTGCGACCGTTTGTGTCCATAGTTGTGTCGATCCGATCGGGTGAAGTTAGCCGCCGCGCGGCGGCCGGCGACAGTTTCAGGCTTTCCGACGCGTCGCCGGCGCTGGATAGTCATTTCCCTGTGCTGCATGGTAGTTGCGACCTGGTGCCACTTCCGAGCTCTGTGAAATGTCAAATGTCAGGTCGAGTGTCAAAAGTTATGCGAAATGACAAACTTTTTGACACTTTACATGACACTTGACATTTGACAGGATCTGGGAGTGCCCCCAGATTCCATTGGGCCGCAGCCGAGTTGTGGCGGCGCAGATCTACCGCTCCGAGCAGGGAGTCGCCTGCGTGTGCTCTACGGTTGGCGAGACTGAACTAGTGTGGTGCTGTTTATCACTTCTTTCTTTATCAACCTAGCGTAAATATTTCGTCGAAATACCCTCAGGGCAGAGGGTTTATTTTTTTACCTGTAAATTCTGAGGGGGTTAATTCGAGGGGGTTATTATCTCGCCAGAAACTTTCGTGAAGTAAAGAATCGGCTTATAAATCTGTCCAAACGAGTGGATATATTTCGCCATATCAACGTCGATCACTACACAAACTATCGAGTCTTATGTGTAGCTGCGATACTAATTGGCAGCAATTGATACACCATGCACATTAATACCTTATTCCAGACGGGGGGGGGGGTATTTCGAGAGGATAAATTTGTCCTCAGGTCGCTCACACCTGGGGGTATGCGGGGTTAATTCGAGTTAATTCAAGGGTAGTTATTGCGGTATTTCACTCGCGCAGTCTGAGCTTCGATGTTCGCCCAGCCCGCTGGCCTATGTGATGCAGACGTCCGGCACGACGGGCGTGCCCAAAATTGTCCGCGTGCCGCACTCGTCCATAGTTCCGAACATAGTAGATGTGTGGTCGGTTTTATGAACGTGAGATCATTTAAGAGGTATTCTTTGCGATTAGGTGCATTGATAGGCATTTAATGTTGCACACTAGTTGATACATGCGTGTCAACTGGTCTGTGTCAACTGGTCGGGTTCAACTCAGATTTCGGCTCCACGTGTCCCAGAGCGATCTTCCAACGCACATGCGGCAATGTAGAAAAATTGATATTACGACAAGTGCATTGGAAGATCGCTGTGCGACACGTGAAGCCGAAATCTGAGTTGACACAGACCAGTTGACAACTGTGTCAACTAGTGTGTGTACCTCCAATGTTGCCAACTCTCTCTCACCACAGCACGCGACTGAGTCTCACCTCCGCGGACACAATAGTGTCCCTGTCCCCGCTGACTTTCGACCCCAGCGTCGTGTCCACCTTCTGCGCGCTGAGTGCCGGCTGCCGTTTGGTGCTCCTCACCGCGAAACAGGCGACCGGTTTTGAAGTTGCGAGATTGTGGCCGAAATTGGTTGCCTGCGGCGCCGCGCCTAATGTGTTGATGGTGTGTTTGTTTTAGCTGGCGATTTGTGTGGTATTTATATTGTGATACCGTATTTGTGTGAAATACCCCCCCCCCAGGGGTTTATTTTTCCACCAGCTCATTCAGACTTGTTTTTGGTATTTTCGCCGGGGGGGGGGGGGGTCATTATTTGATCAGCATTTCGTCAATGTTCGTGATTTATTTGTAAATCCAGAAAAAAGGGAATAGAACAATAACATGTCAATATTTCAAATCGAAATGTAATAATAGTGTATACAGGGCCGTATCCAGGGGGGGGGGCGGGGGGCTGCAGCCCCCCCCCCCTTCCCGGATTGAAACCAGAAAGTGACCGGAAAATGCGACTTTTTCGACGTCAGCGTGAAAATGTTTGCGCACAAGCGCGCATTTTTCACCAGACATAAGGTATTATCATCAGATTTGCTCCATGTGGCCGCAAATCGTTACAAATAAACTCAATGTTGTGCTTTTTGCTGTTTTTGTATGTATATTTACATACATATACAGCGTTCCATGGCGCTGGCGCCAACGCCAATAGCGCCATGGCGTGGCGCCTACTAATGGCGCCATTCCGCCACTCTGAAGCTAAAATTTTAGGGGGGGGGGGCTGAGCCCCCCCCCCCCGTTCGCCGGCCTCCGTAAACAAGCAGCCCCCCCGCTCAAAGTAGCTAAAAGCTGGGGTACAAATCGGCACCCAAAACACATTATTTTCTTATCTTTTATTTCATGCTTTCAACACACTCGTCCCGAAGTGGGGGGGGGGGGTATTTCGAGTGAAGTTCTTCCCAGCTCACAGTTACTCACTCAGAAGGCACGGTTACTTCAATGAGGATTTTCAATTCAAGGAACGTACACCTTCCAGATGACGCCATCACAATTCAGCGGCATGCCAGTGGACTTCATCTTGTCCACAGTTTTTCCCACGGCGCGGCACTTGGTGCTGGGAGGGGAGCCGTTCCCCTCGGAGCACCTAGCCAAGGCTGTGCGTTTGGCTGGCCGTGCGGGTTCAAATTGGTGCAAATTGAGCAATATTTATGGAGTTACTGAGGTCTCGTGTTGGGCCAGTTTGAGGACTGTGGATGTGGACTCGATGTTTGTTTATTTTTGGGTGAATTTACACTGTTGAATGACTTGTAGGTTCACAATTTGTAATAGGGCCAAAGCGCTGAAGGTTTCGCGAGGAACCATTTATTCCATTTTTTGTACCATTAATAAGTTTTACTACAAATTATGCCTTGCCGGGGCACCCTGGCGCACTTTACACGATTTTTTAAACCAACTTTTTTTATAAATTACACAATCTCGAAATTAAGGTGCTGCTTTTTGCCTGTTTCTGAAGCCGCTTGTGGCAAAGCGATGGTCCTGTAGTGATTTTATCTGTTCAGAATCGAAGTATATTTTTTTCAGAGTGGATCAAGTTGACATCGGTGACCCGCTGCTGGGAACTGAGTTTGCACTACGCCGTGAAGACGGCAGGTTGGTAGTATTTTCAGCAAATTGTCTGCGGGTCACGTTGCAGTGTGTTGTTGTTGTTTTTTTTTTTTGGGGGGGGGGGGGGGGTTGTGATCCCAACGTTGCGTATGAATTGTACGTTAGTAATTTATCTTACAAAAATTTCCTTCCAGTTTTCAATAATTTGAAGCTGAGAATGTTCTGCTGTGAATGTTGTAATTTGAATGTGAACAAACAATCTCATGTTCATTTCAAAGATTTGCTTGGACCACACCACTGGGGCTCGAACTCGACTCAACTCGACTTGACTCGTGACTCGAAAAATGTGTGGCAAAAGATTCGACTCGACTCGATCGAAAAATATGGCCCTGACTCCAGACTCGAGATTTTTGCATAACTCGAGCTTCTATTTTCACCGACTCGCCCGACTCGACCGGAAAAATTTAACGCCTGTGACTCGGACTCGAGTTTCACAAAAATCGAATGTCGATCCACAAACACCACCCTTTATAGCATAGTGCCCGTTGCATCGGCCGAGGCCGGGTCGCGCGGCGAACTTCTGTGCGGCGGTGAGACCAGATTCTGTTATGTCGACGACGAGTTTATGCACGGCGCACATTTGGGACAGTGCTGCAGCGACGGCAGAATAATTGGCGGACTGCGGCCCACTGGAGACATGGTTCGTTCGTTCGCTAACATTGGGATATTGTGGGGCCGGTGTAGGGCTGTAATATCGTTAAAATGTCAAACAATTTTGTCAAGAGTAAAATAAAAATACAAAAATTATTGTCAAATCTAATTCAAGCTGATCGGCCATTTTTTTACAATTTTGAAAAATTTGTCCGACATCGTACTTGTGAGGGATGGGCCCAACTCAGAAGCGGCTCGTTATAAGTTATTCTCCACAGGTCGAGATCACCACCGATGGTCGAGTTATTTTCGTCGGACGAACCGATACACAAGTTAAGCGATTTGGTCGGAGGATCGATTTAGCGTCCATTGAGAAGGTATTTAATAATCGTGTAAATATCATCGAAAATCTGGGCGACACCCATGGGCAAATGTGTCATCGCGCACAGGCTACATCGTCCATTGTCGGTGTACCGGTAGCTGCCATATTCAACGAGCAATCGCAGCTGGTGCCAGTACCAGACCCTGTAAAACACCTTGTAAAATGTGAAATAGCCTGTAAAATGTTCTGTGTCATGTAAAAGACCATGTACAATCTCAAATGTCATGTAAAATACCCTGTAAAGTGTCATGTGTATACAAACATAAGATTTGGATACTATAGAAAAAGATTTGTATATTATAGAATAAGGTTTGTATACACCTGACACTTTACAGGTATTTTACATTACATTTGCCATTGTACAGGGTCTTTTACATGACACATTTTACAGGCTCCTTTACATTTTACAGGGTCTTTCGCAGTGTCTGGGACCGCTCCCAGATCTATTGTTTTTGCCAAACCACTGGTGGGAGCGGTCAGTTGCGCAGCACGGTGCAGCAGAGTTGGCCGCTGCCGCGTTATAATTTTCCGGACGCATTTGTTGTAGTTGATCAAATTCCGCTGAATTCTAACGGTCGGTGGCAACTGCGAATGGCGGCGAAATTTGATTGAAATGTAGTTTTTGCGCAAATGCGGTTTTGCGGATTTTCTTAAATTGACCTAGTTATTGTACCTGCTTTCTTTCTACATTGTTGATAAAACGCTGTGCTCATAAGAGAGAAATTTTCCGAAACAAATCAAAATTCAATTTCAACAGCGGGGGTGAATTTAAAAAAATTATTTTCACATCAGAGAGTTCATTTTTGTTGAGTTTTTTTCGTTGGTGGTGATCAAATCACTTGTCAATTTGTGTCCAGGTAAAATAGACAAGAACTCGTTGCTGTCGCATTGCGTTAACACGGGGTCCGCTGTGCACACGGGCACCTCCCTCAGCGTGGACGATCTACTGCAGTTTGTTTCCAAGGTAACAAACTTCGTTGTTGTTTTTGTTTCCGACAGTCACGCGAATGAATATCAATTTGCTTGATATCGCGCAGGTTCTATCGGACAACATTGAAAGTGTGACCGTCACCAGTGACACGACCTTGACTGCTTTGGGTGTCGACTCCCACGCCGCTTTGCGGCTCGCATATCTTATAGAGCGTCAATATACGGCGTCAAATTCAGTGGCCGTTGTATTGATACAGTGCCTGGGCATGCGTCTGAAAGAGTGCGCTCGTGCGCTCAATGCCCTGTTGAAAGATGATGGTGGGGTGTTTTTTTGCGCGTCGTTTGCAATTTTTTTGTGGAAATGATATATTTTGATACTTACATCATTCAGGGTCTGCTGCCATTTCACTCGAAAATGGGTTCTCCCAAGATCTCGCTTTGCGATCAGGCTTGGACTTCTCTTATCGCTACGCTTTCACTGCAAATTGGTCCTACCCTATGGGTAAGTGTAGGGATGGCAGCTATTTTTCCAATCCTGTATTCAATGTTTGGGCATGGAGCCAGTCCCAAACCTTGTAAAAGCCTCTGTAAAATGTTAAATGTCACGTAAAAGACCCTGTCAAATTTCAAATGGCACGCAGTGTCAAAAGTCTTGAAATGGGCATTTTTACACGACTTTTGATACTGCGATTTGACATTTTACAGTGTCTTTTACAGTACATTTGACAGTGAATTATACACTGTCTAGGACTGCCCCATTTTTCCACTGAGGGCACTGTATTTCCCCACCGCAGACAAGTGCGTGGACGCCGGCGCCAAGGTGCCCTCGGGCACCAACACGGTGCTGATCGGCTCGCACTCCGGTACGGTCGTGAAGATTCGCGTCGGCGACGGCTGCGCGCTGTGGCGGCGGCAGTTGCCCGATCGCGTCGAGGCTACTGCTGAGGTTACTAGCGATGGAAAGTTTGCTGTGTTTGGTAAGTGGTTTGGTTATTGTGGTTTGGTGGAATGGTTAATAGATGCCGTTTGGGCGTTGATGCTAGACAGGTAGGTATATCCTGTGGCCTCAGCTAATTTTTCTTTATTTTTCTTTCTATACCGAATTTCCACGAAGTACCCCCTTGAAATACCCCCATCGTAATATCCCCAGGTCTGAGGGATTTCAGGAAAAAATAACACCCCTCGAAATACTCCCCTTCTGGAATGAAGTACATCATGTATACAATGTACATGATGTATAAATTGGGGGAAATCTAATAACCACCCTCGAAATATCTCCTCAAAATTTCCACTCTGGAAAATAACCCCCTGGGGGTATTTCGAGAAAATACGGTATATTTTTTCGAGCTCCCAAAATGAAATGAATTGACTCTTTCGCACAGGCTGCTTCAACAACACCGTATACTTCCTATCCATGAACGACGGCAGTATTCATTGGGCTTTTTCGGGCGCTGCCGACTCCTTCAAATGTCCCCCGGCGGCTGTGACCGGTTCACTGGTGCTCGCATGTTCACATGATAAACACATGTATCTGCTAGATTGTGAAAAGAGGAAATGTCATGATTCGACACAGTTGCAAGGGGCTGCTCTTGGGCAGCCTGTTGTGTGCCGCGGCAGTAGTTCTGGTGCCAGTTCCAGACCCTGTAAAAGACCCTGTAAAGTGTAAAAGACCCTGTAAAATGTCAAGTGTCATGTAAAAGACCATGTAAAGTGTCAAATGTCATTTAAGAGACCCTGTAAAGTGCTATGTGTATCCAAATTTTATGGTATCGTATCCAAATATGATGTTTTTGTATCCAAATGATTTGGATACAAAGTATTAGATTTGGATCACATGACTCATTACAGGG
The DNA here is from genome assembly GCA_964036195.1 of Sphaerolaimus hirsutus. Taxonomy (NCBI): domain Eukaryota; kingdom Metazoa; phylum Nematoda; class Chromadorea; order Monhysterida; family Sphaerolaimidae; genus Sphaerolaimus; species Sphaerolaimus hirsutus. The sequence continues at coordinate 9,911,044 of OZ038451.1, forward strand.
TCTATTACAGACATTTGACACTTTACATGGTCGTTTACATGACACCTGACATTTTACAGGGTCGTTTACACTTTACAGGGTCTTTTACAGGGTCCGGGACTGCCCCCTGATGTTTTCGATGTGTTTGTCGCTGACCTGGCTGGATTTGTACAGGCTTTCGATTTGGTCACGGTTAATTGCTAATCTTTTTGTCTCGTTGTTTGTCTAAGAGAAAGTCAGTCATTTGAATATCCCAAAGACTTTTCACTGTCTGTTTCAGCATGGATTGAATTTGGATGCTGGACTATCTGTATCATTAAAGTGGCGCGTACAATTGGGTGCTCCAATTTTCGCCCCGCTTCTGGTGAATTTCGACACTGGAATGATTTATGCCTGCTGCGTCGATGGGAACATGCACGCTGTCCGTGGAAGCGATGGGAAAAAGGTATAACCGTCAACCGTTGTCAAATTATTGAAGATAATTGAGAAAGTTCCGTAATTCCGAAATAAAGTTCCATTAATATTTTCCAAACCGACGACTGAAATTCGCTTTCAAATGTCTATAAATGTTGAACGACAAGCTCAAATTATCTGCAAATTGTCATGTGTGTACATATAACAGGTGAGCACACTTCACTCCCTTTTCTTGCAGATATGGAACTTTGTTCCGAAATTATGGAACTTTTCCACTTAAATTTATCGTCAGCACACGAGGACCTGTAAACGCTGCATTACAAAATTTCCATGGTTCATTGCGATTTGCAGCTAGCCACATACAAAGCGGAGGCGCCGCTGTTCGCGCAAGCTGTCAAAGTGACGTCACATGCACCTCGAGAATCATTGGTTATCACGTGTCAAAGTGGCGTAATTCAACGGTTGTTGGTGGTCACGTCTGATGCTGATGACAGTGTCACATTTGAGAAGGTCGCCGAGTATAAGTTGTCAGACTCGCCTCTCACGAGGGCGCCGTGCGTTGTCGAACAGGTCGTTTTGGGTTCGATTCCATCATTCTAATATTGCATTATTTTAATATTGCATCGGCAAGCATCTGTTATCTGTGTGTGCCAGGGGGTATACCGTATTTGCTCGAATAATCTCCCTGGGGGATTATTATTTCGTCAGACTTTTTTGGAGGGGGGGGGACTATTCAAGGGGGGGATTATTATTTCGTCAGACTTTTTTTGAGGGGGGGGACTATTCAAGGGGGGGATTATTATTTCGTCAGAATTCTCAAGCATGTTTCCATCAACTCATTCGACAAAACATGCTTTATTTACACAATAACATGCTATTCTTGTCCAAATTAGACATAAAAATTTATCGTATGCCTTGAGGAGGGATAATTCGAGGGGGAAGTATTCAAGCCAATACGGTACATAAGTGCCGGATTTAGATGAGTACCGGGTTTAGATGAGTACCAGGTTTGGATGAGTACCGGGTTTGGATGAGTACCGGCACAGGGCTACCGGAAATCTTTCATTTATTTATCATTCCCACATCGACAGCGAGAGAACTTCCATCGCCACATTTTTCCAGCTGAACGCATTGCTTCTAACCGCCAGCGACGGGCAGCTGCACTTATTCGATCTCAATTTCCGCGCGCTAGCCGCCATTTACCAGTTACCGTCGCAATCTTTCTCGACACCGGCCGTCGTGCAAAACGGGGGCCGTTTCTTCGCGCTGGTCGGGTGTCGCGACGACAGGTTGCACTGCGTGAAACTGCGGCCAGCGGAAGAGTTGTATTTTATTTGAGCTGGTTCGTTTGACTTTTGTTGTTTATAAATACCGTATAACCCCGATTAGTTCCCCGGGGTGTTATTTTGTCGTTTGAGTTTTTTAGAGGGTGGGGAACTATTCAAGGGGAGAGATTATTTTATTGATATCTAGTTTTGTATGTGTGTCTCGAGGTGTGATTATTGGATCCATTGCATAGGTTATTAGCCAGTCTAGCGTTTACCGTTGGAAACAGTGTACATATGCGTTTTGTTTGAAATGTGTGTAAAGGTGTTTTTGTGGGAATGAGAACACCAAATCTCACTGTCAATTGTGCAAGATGACAGGTGTCAATCCCAGACTCTCTTAAGTGTAAAGTAAAGTGTCAAATGCCATGAAATTGTCAATTGTCATAGAAATGTAATGTAAAGTGGCAATTCTCAGTAATAAAATGTTTTTAGTTTTGATTGCCATTTTACATGGCATTGGCGTTTGACACATTACTTTACACTTTGCACGGTCTGGGACTGCCTCCAGGTGACGATTAAAGTAAATGATAAGCAAAGCTAAGTACACTGACGTGTCACTTGACTTACCACTTATCAATTTACTTATCACTTATAACTTTTCTCGTTACTTGTCTACTTCCTGAATCGCGTTGCCGCCGTTTTAGTTTATTCTGTGATAGTTTATTCCGCTCGCGAGTAGTTTGTTCCGATTGCGAGTAGTAAACACGGCATCTGACCGGCGCAAAGCAAACACATTGCCGCGCCGATTTATCATCCGGTCACGCGGCTGCGCGCGACACGTTCGCAGCAGGGACGTATCCAGGATTTTTGAGCGGGGGGGCTGCTTGTTTACGGTGGCCGGCGAGGGGGGGGGGGCTCAGCCCCCCCCCCTAAAATTTTAGCTACATAGTGGCGGAATGGCGCCATGGTGCTGGCGCCATTAGTAGGCGCCACGCCATGGCGCCATTGGCGTTGGCGTCAGCGCCATGGAATGCTGTAATATTTATGTATATATACATACAAAACAGCAAAAAAAACACAACATTTAGTGTATTTATAATGATTTGTGGCCACATGGAGCAAATCCGATGATAATACCTTATGTCTGGTGAAGAATGCGCGCTTGCGCGCAAAATTTTTTACGCTGACGTTGAAAAAGTCGCATTTTCCGGTCACTTTTTGGTCTCGCCCCGGGAGGGGGGGGGGCTGCAGCCCCCCCCCGCCCCCCCCCTGGATACGGCCCTGGTTCGCAGACCGGCCGGCGTGCACTTTCCGCGAACGGCCGCTCGTGTCGTTCGCGCGCCGTGTTTACGCAGTTGACATCACGCGGGCGCACACACGCAGTTGACATCACAATCCGTGTCAACTCAATTTTGGACAATTATGTGGTCTCAACTTTCTTGTGTGATAGAGCATACCGTATTTGCTTGAATAGTTCCCCCTTGAATAATTCCCAACTCGAATAATCCCCCCTGTAAGACTAGTGAGGAAATAATAATTCCCCCTTGAATAATCCCCCCTTTCAAGATTTGATTAATTTGTTTTACCTAATTTTAACAAAAATGGCACGTTTTTGTGTTTATAAGACATATTTCGTAAAATGAATTGATGGAAACATGCTTGAAAATTTTGACGAAATAATAATTCCCCCCCTTGAATAATTCCCCCTCGAATAGTTCCCCCTCAAAAATGTCTGACGAAATAATAATGCCCCAGGGGGATTATTCGAGCAAATACGGTAGTTCATTTTACATCGTGACACCTACCTAATTTTGAATCTTTTTGATAAACGTGTTGCTTCAAAAAATGTTTTTGTGTTATTTAGTTGACATTCAGTTGACATTTATTTGCGATGTCAACTAATGTGTGTAGGCCCTTAATCGCCCGGTTCATCCTATTTCGCTGTGTAATACAATGTTTAATAGATACTTGCAAATTGTGCACCTGCATCCCCATGCATGCATGCACGCGTGCGTAAGACGATTTAATTTCACGTGATTTTTTTGTGCCGCTGGACTGCAGCCAGCGGGAATCACATGGAGAGCGCATGAGCTGGCCGGATGTTTAACCGTTAATCGGATCGTAATGCGGTCGCTCTTTGTGTTTGCCATTGGAGCATTCAAAAACCTAGCCCACATACTAAACACCTTCCCGGTCACGTCCGGCACCCTATTTTTCATTTTACTTGTGACATCCTTTCTCCAGTTCTAGGACGCGCCAGAAGCTGAAGCTTGGGGTACATAATGTGCCTACACACACTAGTTTTCACTGTGACTTCATGTGAAAACTGAAAATTTTAAAAGTGCAAATAAATGAACACGGTTGAATGATGAAATTTAATTTAAATTTGAATATTAATTAATGAAAGTTAAAGTTTGAAAATTTGAAAACTAAAACGTGTATAACATACAAACAGAGTAGGCTGAATGTCGCCATGTCGCCATTTCAGTTTTCACACAAGTCACGGTGAAAACTAGTGTGTGGGGCCATTGGCGCTAACCCCCCTACTTTTCATGAATGGGGTGGGGGGGTCGGTGCGACCCCTCTCAGGGTGGGTCACCTTAATTGCAAAATTTTTATTGCCTTTTTTGGTGTCCCACACAGGTCCAGCACCCACTTATTTCTGAGCTGTGGGAGGGGTATAAATCAAAAAATTTGGGGATCTGTTACCAACAACCCTCCCCTACTATACACTATTCAATAATGCGAGATTAATGTGCAAAATTTCTAAAAAAACTCATACTCTGAAAAAACACCACCCCCAATAGATGGATGACAAAAAATTCACTTTTTGAAACTTTTTTATTAGACATTTGAAAAGCTGGTTTAAGATACTTTAAAGGGAAGGGTTTGATGTTTAAAGTTATGTAAAGAACTTTACCTCTAACATGTCTGCATTGCAAAATTTATTTGGGGGAATTTCAAAGTGTAAATTTTGTAATTTTTTATTCCTGCAATGATGTCATTATGATGTCATAAAATTCCCCCGAGTAAATTTTGAAATGCAGGCATTTTAGAGGTATGGTTCTTTATCTTTACATAACTTTAAACATCAAACCCTTCCCTTTAAAATATTGTAAACCAGCTCTTAAAGTGTCTAATAAAAAGTTCCAAAAAGTGAAAAAAAATTTGTCATCCATCTATTGGGAGGTGGTGTCTTTTAGAGAATAAGATAATTTTTAGAAATTTTTCACATTCATCTCACACTATTGAATAGTGTATAGTAGGGGATGGTGTTGGTAACACATACCCAAAATTTTAGGTTTATACCCCTCCCACAGCTCAGAAATAAGTGGGTGCCCAACACCAAAACAGCCAATAAAAATTTTGCACTTAGCGCGACCCACCCTGTAAGGCGTCGCCGCGACGCCCCCAATTCATGCGAAATAGAGTGGGGTCGCGCCAATATCTCCCGCAAGTTTCAGCTTCTGGCGCGCCTAAGAAAGGATGTCACAAGTAAAATCGAAAATAGGGTGCCGGACGTGACCGGGAAGGTGTTTAGTTGACATCAAAATTCGTGTCGACTAAATTTTGATCAATTATGTGATTTCAACTTTCCTATGTGATAGAGCATACCTAGTTTAGATTTTACATCGTGACACTTCATTTTCATTGTTTCTGTGAAGCGGGATGCTTTTAACTTTTTGTGTTATTTAGTTGACATTTATTTGCGATGTCAACTTGTGTGGGCCCTTTGAACATGTGTGTGTGTGTGTGTCGTGTTGGTTTTTGAATGGTAAATTCCGATAGCGTTCCATTTATATGCTTTAAACAGTTCCCAACTTTTTGGGTGCGGCAAACTTTCTAAAGCCACTTACTCATCGCTCTAACAAAATGTTTGTCCACGAACGACAATGAATAGCATTCGTTTGAACGTAGGCCAGCGCCTGTAAAATGCGGGCCCGCGAATACTTCAGAATACACCTGTTCTCTAGTAATCTGCGGGCACGTGCCCTGTATTACCTGCCGCAGTTTTCCATAGTTGTTACAACGTATTTACGTTTACTCGACAAATACGAATACTCGAGTACTGCGTAACAAGGACGTACGCAGGGGGGGGGGGCGGGGGGGCGGCCGCCCCCCCCGTTCCCGGGCCGGACAAAAAAAAGTGCCAGAAATGGCACTTTCGTGAAGCGATTTTGTACCTACTTAGCAAAAAATTTGCGCGCAAGCGCGCATTTCCGCCCCCCCACTGTATATATAATTCATATTTTCGATTCCGGAGTGAAAACCACTACAAATGCCTTCAACGCAGTGCCCTGTACCTAAATTTAGGCGCAAATAAGTACTTAGATAACGCTTTGGCGTTGGCGCCAACGCCAATAGGGTCATGGCGCTGGCGCCAATGAATGGCGCCAGTGCCATGGCCCCATTCCGTCTACTACAGGAGGAAATTTTAGGGGGGGGGGGGTCGCCGCCCCCCCCGTTCGCCGGGCTCCGTATACAATCCGCCCCCCCGCTCAAAAATCCTGCGTACGTCCCTGCTGCGTAAGTACGTTTACGTTTCCTCCCCAAAAAAATACCGGTACTCCCTTACTCGCGTACATTTTGAAAGTATGCGGGTACAGAAAACGTATTTCAAACAGGTTTTTTAATAGGCTTTTTCAAGGCATAAAGGAACCATAGGGAGAGAAAAGCTTGAAATTAGGCGAAAACACATTAACTAGTGAATTTGATGGTGAAAAAGTCCCAGAAAGTAGTGATTTTGAGCGAAAATTGTCAGAAAATTTCTCAAAAATACCCACTTTTACGTTTTCCGGAGACAAAAGTAATTTACTCACGTTTACACATGAGTAAAAGTAAAAAATAAATACTTTACGTTTTCTGTACGCACGTGTGAGTAAAAAATAAATTGTTTACGTTTACTTTTACTTTTGAAAAAGTTCGGTACTTTCAACAACTCTGCAGTTTTCGCGGCAATACACGCACCAGGTGGGTGGCACATTTTGGCTGTAAAATACATTTCGCACACAATTGTGACAGCTTATGCCACTCGACTGTCATGTGCGGCAGCACTCGCCATTTTGTTCCATTTTTACATTTTGGCGGTAAAATTGAATGATTTGTTCTGACCGTCACGTGACCGCACTGAACACTTTGTGTGTAACTCTGTGACCAGTTTTTTACAGTACATTTTTGTTCAAATAATAATGTTTGGATATCTATTCGCATGCGCTATATAAATAAGGTACGGCAAAATACAATTAATCACTCTGATTTTGCCAAATTTGTTATTGTGTAAGTTGTAACATTTCTGTCACTAAATTACCTGCTCCATGCCACAGCTGTTGTTCTATTAACCTTGCTCATGCAATTAACAGGGTTCTTGGAAAAAAAATTTGATTTAAATTTGATTGAATGATTCAATGCAATTATCATTGTCACAAGTCAGCATTGAAAACCGGATGATTTTAATAAATGATAATTGAATACAATTTCACATACTTTGCCTTCAGATTTAAGATACTTCAAATAAAATATAGTTGAATCTCTCTAGAACAAGTGGAAATATATAAATAAATATTGATAATATATTTTTATATTTTTTGATGTTTTCAAAGCTCAATATCCCTCCAAAAATTAGGTATAATTGAATCTCTCTTGAAAATCATGTCAGAATATAAACATAAAACAATCTAAATTTTTTAAATTATTTTCTGATTTTTGTAAATTGAAATTTCCACTATTTCTCCAGTATTAGTCACAGTTTACTAAAACATTTCTTTTTTAAATGCAAATTTTTCAACATAATAAACAAATTTCTTTTTTTACAAAAAATGTCATCAACACAAAAAAATTCATCATAAAATTCACATTTTTTCCATTTCACCTCCACCAATTTCCGCAAAACACCCCAAACCGGACACCGCGTAGCACCGACCCCATAGCCTTTCGCTGTGTCAGTCGGTGTCTTGTAACTGTGCAAATGGCACCCAGTATTGAGCAGAGGCTGGCACGTTGACCTGAGTGACTGTGTGCCAGCGCGATTAAATTATCGGCGAGAAAAAATCAAAGTGACTACCGTATTTCTTCTAATAGATTCCGCCGTTCTATTTTTTTCGTCAACTTTTTTACCTGCCGTACTATTGGAGGCTGCCATTCTATTTTTTCACAGATGTTTTTACAGATTTTTCATTTGAGCATTGTTTTATTTTTAATGAAACTTAGCAGCATTTTAATATCTGAGTATCTATTTGTAATTTAATATCAATATTTGAATGCCTACAACATTATCGCCGTCCATCCATTTATGTTTGTATGTGTTCTGGCACCCTTCCAACGTAATATTTACCTGCCGTTCTATTGGAGGTGCCGTTCTATTGGTTTCATGAGTGCAAAAAAGGGCCAAAACCTGCCGTTCTATTGGAGGTATGCCGTTCTATTAGAAGAAATACGGTATTGTAATCTTGTAGAGTGGCGGGGAATTTCGAGCCGGGTTATGATAAATAGCAAATCGCTGGCCCTGTAAAGGGCTAAAGAGGGAGAAAAATATGCTTAAACTATTTATATGAAAAGTATCGTAGCTTAGAGTTTATTGAGTGTATATTTAGAAGTTCAAATATAGCTTGAAACGGTAAAGAAATAGGCAATAAGGCTCAAAAATGAGTGATTTTAAATGTTAAAATGAGGGAAAAGTATTTACAAAACGCTCCAGGATAGCTATTTAGCTGGAGCATTTGTGGGGGTGGGGGGGGGAGCCCCCAGTTCGCCCTTCCATTGGAGACCCCTGTAGGGTAGCACCACGTACGTGTGTTCAGCGCGGGCGTTTTTTGTCTGGGTTTCCATGTGTCTGTATTGCAAATCTGGGTTTCCTTTGTAATATTTATAATACGAGTATTTGGAAAAAGCCTGAATATCGCTGGCGCTCGCGTCAGATGTCCTGGTGCCAGTTCCGCAAAATGAGAAGTGAGAAGTGGAATGGCAAAGGCGAAGTGAAATGGCAAGTGAATTGGCAAGTGAAATGGCAAAATCGAAGAGAAATTACTTGTTTTTTCTTCTGTTTGGCCATTTCACTTCTCATTTCTCATTTTGCGGAACTGGCCCTGGTACCAATCTCGCACCTTGACAAGTAAC
>OZ038451.1:9920017-9946740 GCA_964036195.1 Sphaerolaimus hirsutus
AAATGGCATGGTATATGATATATTACTTTTGTGCATTCAAAAGCATACACATGGTTAGGTGCAGTGTCCACTTTTTGTTGGCTTTAGCCATTTTTTATCAGATAGTAGTTTGCGTGGTCACATGCACGGGAGTTGGCTGGTCTCCCAACATATCCGCAAGTTCTGGAGGGTTGCTGCAGGCTGCCACGGCATTGGAAAAATCGCACCCGCAGATGACAGCTGGCTGACCACTCGCCATCTGCGAATGTTTTACATAATATTGAGTTGTGTTTGAATGACCGTGTGCCTCCACCCACGCATGTAAACCCGACATGCATGTAATTGAAAATTAGCCGTATCGTACTGTTTACAGGAAAATAGCAAACTTACCGTACCGTACTGTGTACCGCAAAGCCATAATGTCTGCCACCCTCGTTGGGAGGGTGGTTACATTAGAATAAGTATTGTTTTAACAGCCAAACATCGATGGCTAGGCATTGTCACGTGTCATTTGTAGTGATGGAATGGCACCATGACGCTATTGGCGCACGGCGCCTTTTTCTCAGGCACCATTATTTCGAATTTACAGATGGCGGCTTTTTTTCTTGCATTCTTTGGCACCTGGCATTTTTCTTGGACATAATTACATGCGTGGAGGGTTTATATGCGTAGTAGACCTGACCCGTTTGAATTGATCGACCGGGCCAGAAAAGCATATTAAATTGAAAATTACCACTTGACTTACCGCATCATGAGCCTGCGCTGCAGACACTTTAGGAATTGTAAGCGTCTTGAAGCCGCTTTTCTCCATCGAGACCTACAATGGCCCGCAAAGCCAAACACAACGCACCACAAGATAATGGGAAGTGCTTCGAAATCTTGGACGTCTGCCAGAATTCATTTTCAGGTGATATCGTACGAATGAAGCTTTACCTAGGCGTGTCAAAATATAATCTCATAATGCTTGAACTAAAACACATAAACTGAGCGGCTCTTAAAACAGTATTGGGAACGTCGCTTTAAAATATTGTATAGCAAAAATGGACTACGAGTGTGAGTAATCTTGAATGGATCAAGATGTTGACTGCTGCGCGCTTTTACATTTTCGAAGTGTGTGTCTAAATTACCACAAAGAATGAAGCCATCAAATAAAATAAAAAAAAAATAAGTTGGGCACCGGCCGTTGATTCGTGACTCATTGTTCTACCCCAGGGGTCTCGAATGGGGGGGGGTTGGGGGGGGTTACCCCCCCCCAAACCGCCCAGCTATCTATCTATCCCGGAGGCCGCTCAGCTATCTATCTATCCCGGAGGCAAAATTTTGGGCTACTACCCCCTAAACCCCCCCCCCAAATCGCTCAGCTATCTACCTATCTGGAGCGATTTTTCAGAAACTATACCCCAATTTTCGCTCAAAATCGCTATTTTTCATACCTATATATAGATTTTCACCTCCAAAATCACTGGTTAATGCGTCTAACTGCCTATTTTCAGCTATTTTAAGTACTATATGCTCTTGTATACCCATTTTGAGCTATTTTACACCTACTTTTAGCGATTTTTCTCCCTTTTCTTCCTTCTATGCCCCGAAAAAGCCTATATATCGAACCACCACAACCCCCCCCCAAACCCCCCCCCAACCCCCCCCCAGAAAATTTTGCAGCTATCTATCCCTCCGGAGGAGCGATTTGCTATCTATCCAACCACTCGGAGGGTCAAAATTCAATATACCCTGTTCTACCCTATCGTTTCGCCGCTGACAAGACCATTTTCTCATAACTAATCCATTTGTCGAAATTCTGGCAACTCGACAGTCAACTCCTTAAAACAGACTAACGTACGTCGATCCACACAACGGAAATGGGCTTATTTGGCAAAGATCCAGATCCGAAAGAAAAAGTGCGTGAGTGGAACAGAAAGATGAGGCAGGAACAACGGCAGCTTGATAGGCAGATAAATGGCATCAACGCGAAGAGGCCAAGGCTGTGCAGCAGGTAGAACGAGTGGAGCGTGTAATTTGCGCGGAATCCTACAATAGTTTAATGAATAAAATCTTGTGATAAATTTCGTAATTCATCAATTATTCCAAAGTAAAAACTAAATTTTATGACGAAAAAAACTGTATAATTTTTGCTTCATTAAGATGAGTTGTGGTAGGTTTCCATACTAAGTGTGATGTCCGCCGTGTATGCATGAATTTTTCCATTCTTCCGTGTAGGGTTGGCCAATGGTTTTTAAAAACGTTTTTAAAAAACAACAACGTTTAAAAAAACACACATGACGTCCGAAATGTTTTTTTATTATAAAAAAACATCGGCCGAAATTTTTAGTACTAAGTTATTAAAAAAACGTTTTTTTTCAACCCTAGTTCCGTGTCATGCAATATTTGTTAGATTAATTTTTTTATCATATTCAGGTGAAAGCGGCCGCAAAGAAGAACGACATGGACGTGTGCAAAATTTTGGCAAAAGAAGTTGTACAGTCACGAAAAGCCGTTGGAAAAATGTGAGGAATTTCTCTTTATATTTGGAACTGAAAATTTATCCAATCACTTCGCAGACACACTACAAAAAGCGCAAATTAACAGTGTTATGATGGCCATGGATCAGCAATTAGCCGCCATGCGCATGGCAGGCAGCATACAGCGTAGCAGCGAAGTTCTCAAATCCATGAATTCATTGGTTTGTCACTGGGGGTGTAGTGAATTTGGGGTTCATATTTATAGTTAGTAAATCGCTCCTATGGAGGTTTAGATTGGTATAAAAATGGGGGGGGGGGTCACTAGCTGGGATCTCCTAGGGGGGGGGGGGGCTGCCCCCCCCCCAAATCGGCCAGCTATCTATCTATCCCGGAGGCTGCTCAGCAGGGGTCTCGACGGGGGGGGGGGGGGGTTACCCCCCCTCCAAAGCACCAAGCTATCTATCTATCCCAGAGGCCGGTCAGCTATCTATCTATCCCGGTCGGCTACTACTCCCTAAACCCCCCCCCCCAAATCGCTCAGCTATCTACCTATCTGGAGCGATTTTTCAGAAACTATACCCCAATTTGCTCAAAATCGCTATTTTCCATACCTATATATAGATTTTCACCTCCAAAATCACTTGTTCATGCGTCTAACTAGGGTTGGAAAAAAAACGTTTTTTTTTTAACTCGATGTTTTTTTTTAAAAAAAAACGTTTTTTTTTAAAAGCTCCCAGATATGACCTAGTGTCAACATATATAGGTATATCAGACACTGGCAATACTCTGTGATGTTAAATATGACCATATAATGGCTTTGGAGCCATGGGATAGCATTATAAGTGGTGATTTGTGTCAAAAATATCCATTTTTCGTCGACATATCGTTCGTATATCGCCTTATAGTCGAATGTTCGTGACTTCAGGTAAAGTTTGGCACGGAATGGTGATCAAACAAGGTTATAAAAGGAGGTTGTTACATTGGGAGTGAAGTTACACACTGTGGAGGTACATGGAAGCACATTACCTCAATATTATATATTACAGCAACATATGTCGGCTTATTCACCCATGGTAGCACATAGAAATGGATGTTTTGATACTAAAAATGCAACAAAACCAATGAAAACAACCACCAATGTCAATTTGTGTGTGAAATGCGCGCTTGCGCGCAAAATTTTGCAAAAATACCTAGTGCTTAGTACTAAAAATTTCGGCCGATGTTTTTTTTTAAAAAAAACATTTCGGACGTCATGTTTTTTTTTAAAAAAAAACGTTTTTTTTTATTAAAAAAAAACGTTTAAAAAAAACATCGGCCAACCCTACGTCTAACTGCCTATTTTCAGCTATTTTAAGTACTATATGCTCTTGTATACCCATTTTGAGCTATTTTACACCTACTTTTAGCGATTTTTCTCCCTTTTCTTCCTTCTATGCCCCGAAAAGCCTATATATTGAACCACCACAACCCCCCCCCAACCCCCCCCCCAACCCCCCTAGGGTTCAAACGGGATTGACTTTTCGGGATCGGGATCGGGATTCACTTTTTGAGATTTCGGGATCGGGATCGGGATTGGGGTTTCGGGATCGGGATTGGTTTTTTGAGATTTCGGGATCGGGATTGGGGTCACGGGATCGGGATCGGGATTGGGATTGGCATTTTTCCGGGATCGGGATTGGGTTCTAGCGATAGAGATTTTGGCCATTTTTCTGGCATTCACAGTTGTTCATAAAGGTCTCAAAACACTGTTGGATGCCAGAAAAGTGGCATAAAATTGACACTGGGGGTTTGCATCTTTGCATGTTTTTTTTGGCAATTTTTTGCATGCAAAATCGTCATTATTTCACTTTTTATAATTTCCACTAATTTTTCCGGGATCGGGATCCCGGACTTGGGGGTTTCTTGGGATCGGGATCGGGATTTGAAAATTTTCGGGATCGGGATTGGTATTTTTGGATTTCGGGATCGGGATTGGGGTTTCGGGATCGGGATCGGGACTGGTAAATCCCGGAATTTCACAGGATCCGGGATCGGGATCCCGTTGGAACCCTAACCCCCCCCCCCAGAAAATTTGTCAGCGATCTATCCTTCCGGAGGAGCGATTTGCTATCTATCCAACCACTCGGAGGGTCAAAATTCAAGATACCCCTACTGCTCAGCTATATATTTATCTATCCCGAGGCAAAATTTTTGGTTACTACCCCCAAACACCCCCCCCCCTCAAATCGCTCAGCTATCTATCTATCTGGAGTGGTCTGTGAGAAATTTTGCCCCAATTTTCGCTCAAAATCACTAATTTTCGCACCTTTTTAAAGTTTTTCAAAATCGTGCTTTCCGGCTATATACATGGTTATATACCTATTTTTAGCCCTTTTTAAGCTACTTTTGGCTACTTTTAACTGATTATTAGCGATTTTTTCCCCTTTCTGCCTTCTGAACCTTGAAAAAGCCTATATATTGTGCCCCCGCCAGCCCCCCGCAGCCCCCTCCACCCAGAAAAAGTTTCAGCTATCTATCCCTCTGGAGGAGCGATTTGCTATCTATCCAGCCCCCGCGAGGGCCAAAATTTTGGAGACCCCTGGTCACGGGTGTGCAATATGTACCATACATTGCATTGCAGAAACTTGGTGGTTCTCTTCATCACTTGATCCACTTGAAACTAAATACTGTCTCTGAATTAATCAACACTTACTCACTTGATACCTTGGCTGGCTGAGTTGACCACGAGCTTACTCAGTCAACAGTTTGCTCACTCAGCTATAGGTACCAGGGGGGGGGCGGGGGGGGGGGCAAATTGCCTGAAGTGGCACTTTTATATAGTGTTTTTGTTGGAAATTTGAAAAAAAATTTCGCGCAACTTCCCGCTATATTTACTTCCCACCGAGTATCGATTGAATGGCCCCGTGGCGCTCCATCCTGTTAAAATAACGTGATTTAGCTAGAAAATCTGCCTGAAAAAACTACCACCAACAAAATAGCACACGGATCCATCCCCCAACACATCAAAATACCACCATTCATCTAAAACCTCTCAACTCCCCACCCTCCCAGGTCCGTGTGCCCGAAGTGGCGTCGACCATGCGCGAGCTGTCTAGGGAAATGATGAAAATGGGCATCATCGACGAGATGATGGAGGAGACCATGGAGATGATGGATCCCGAGGACATGGAGGAGGAGGTGCAGAACGAGGTCGACAAGGTGCTGGATGAGATCTTGAAGGTTGGTGGTTGCGGTTGTAGCTGTTTGATGGGGGTGGTATTCAGGGGGTTGCCCTGCCCGGGGGAGGGGTTGGCGGCCGCTCCCCCTTTCCTGGGGGAATCGATAAAAATCTATAAAAATAAATATAGCTAAAAATTGGTTGACAAGCACATATATAGCTAAAATAGGTGAAAATGATCAAACATAGCTAGTGTTTTTGACGGTGAAAATTTGCGAAAAGGTATGAAACTTAGCTATTTTGCCATTTTGTACAATTTTCTGACAAAATTAAACAAAAAATAGCCCAGCTAGCTAGATTGCTGCCCGGCGGGGGGTGGGGGGGGGGGGTCAGGTAGGGTTCAAACGATATGACTTTTCGATATTCGATATTTTTTCAAAATTTTCAAAAATGGTCGATATTCGATATCGATATTCGATATCGATATTCGATATCGATATTCGATATCGATATTCGATATCGATATTCGATATCGATATTCGATATCGATATTCGATATCGATATTCGATATCGATATTCGATATCGATATTCGATATTTTTTCAAAATTTTCGATATCGATATTCGATATTCAATATTTTTTCAAAATTTTCGATATCGATATTCGATATGAAAAAATGGTCGATATCCGATATTCGATACGATATATCGTTTGAACCCTAGGGTCAGGGCGTCGTAGCCAAATAGTAGCCGACAAGGTGCTCGATGAGATATTGAACGTGATCAGAGTGACCCGAAAAAGTACGGTAGAATTTCACGACTAAAAACCGACCATAACTTTCCTGAAACTTATGTACCCTTCAACCTCCATATTGGCCCCACACACGCTAGTTGACATCGACACCAAATGTCAACTGGTTCCGTTCCCAATTCAAAGTTTGCGTTTGTACATCGTTCGTCGGCTCGTTTGCAATCTTTGTATTGGGAGCGACACCAGTTGACATTTGGTGTCGATGTCAACTAGCGTGTGTGGGCCCATTCCACCGTTGCATCCATCACACAGGGCAAAATGGAACAAGCGCCAGCGGTGCCCGCCGGTTCAATATCAGTCGCGGGCACTTCTGAAGAAGTCCCTGTAGAACCGGAGTCGCTGAATGAAATGAAGGAACGGTTGGCAGCTTTGAAGGAAGTTTGAATGGGATATTTTTTGGTCACTCGCGTTACTGTGATGATGAATTATGGCCTCTGGCAGATTTTTTAAGTTCTGAATTGGTAAAGTTTTGTAGTTCACTTCTAGTAAATGGTTTCGCTTGAAATGTGGAGTGTTTGAATTTTGTGGTTTTTGTGTCAATTATTTTTTTCGGGAACCCTGTTGGAATTTTCGCATGTAATGCAAAGTGGGCGTTCTCCTTGTTCGAGCCATGAATTATTTTATCGGCAGGCCTACACCACATAAATGCTATCACGCACCCTGAAATACGGTGCAATATGTGAAATGTCATACAAATCTTGTCAATTGTCACGTAAAATGTGATTTAGGTGGCATTTTACATTTTACCTGCCGTTGGTCAAATTTTTCTCAACTCTACGTGACAATTTATGATGTGCGAAACTTGCGTCTCGGGTTTCATCATTTTGTCATAATCTGAAAGTGTGGTAAATGATGTTATTTATATGTAGCTAGCAGCATCACCGCTTTCTTTTCTTTGTGTTTATTAGATAATTGACACATTTGATTTTGCGTTACTTGCACTTTCCTTAAAAAATTCTGCTGTTTCGTAAGTACTGATTTGTGTAAATCCTACTGCATGGATTTTTTTGTTGTACCATATATGTACAGAATGAGTGGGTAGGTTCATTGGAATGTAGTTCCAAATATATATTTGCATATAAATACATACAGGGTTCAAACGATGCAGGCTTTTCGATACCGATACTGGCATTTAAATGTTTTGATACCGATAGCGATACCGGGACCATGGTGTCGAGACCGATATCGACATAAAAAATTTCCAGGACAGGAACTTTTTTCACAATTTTGGACCCATTTCACACAATGCGCACTTTGCCTGTCTGAAACGCATGTTTTTGGGCTTGGCAAATTTCCACACAACACTTCTATCGAAAATTGAAAAATTGCCATTGTCTCGAATGGAAAATGTATAATGAATTATGAATATGTGTATGGATTATGACAATGTTATCCGTGTCGGCAACATGAAACGTACTGCAGAAAATAAAAAAAACACCCAGGTTCTTCACAAAAGCGAATCAATTTGAAACAACAACATTTGAATTTAGGTTACAAGTTTTTTACAGTTGGATTTTTTGAATGTGACATCAGGATTTTTTTAGAAACCCGAAACTTTATTGTTCCGATACCAGAGAGTATCGATGCTACCGTATTTTTTGTACCCTGCATATCTTTAGAGAATAAATACATTGCCAATCAAAAGAAATAAATTCAAATCGATGAAAACGAATACATATGTAAATAATACACCAAGAGTGAATACAGAGATCGCAAAATTCTCACTTCAACAGAATCATTCATGTTGTATTAAAAACTGGATGGACCCGAAAATGTTGCATTGATATATCTGGATGTGTGAGGGGTATGCATTTCTGTCATCGTACAAATAGTTACATATTTATCTAGAATATTTACTTTTTCACAAAAAAAATTCTCACCTTGACACACTGATAACTCTTGTCACATATTTATTCAGCTTTGTAGGCAAGACCCCTCTATTCAACTGATAAAAGTCTATCAATTGTTGAATGTTCTTGAATTGGGTGTGAT
This sequence comes from Sphaerolaimus hirsutus, assembly GCA_964036195.1. Taxonomy (NCBI): domain Eukaryota; kingdom Metazoa; phylum Nematoda; class Chromadorea; order Monhysterida; family Sphaerolaimidae; genus Sphaerolaimus; species Sphaerolaimus hirsutus. The sequence continues at coordinate 9,928,416 of OZ038451.1, forward strand.
TGTCCATTGTAACTAGTGTGCCGCCATTTCCATCACTCTGCAAATTTAGTGCTATTTAAGCATGGAATTGTGTAGAATAGGGATAGCACTTCATTTTTTCTACTGATTTGATATAAAAAAATTTAATAAAAAGGCAAAATTAACGGTAGACATGTATACTCCGGTTACTTTACACCTTGCACGCGTGGTTCCCGCTGGAAGTGTGCCAACGATGGTTAACGCGTGCCAGTTTCATAAGATGACAACATTGATTGTTGTTATAATGTTATTCATAACCATATTCACATCGGTGAATTTTTTCATCTTTTTACGGAAATCGCATGATTTGATAATCATTGGCACGCTTCCAAAACGAGACAAATCAGTGCGTGGGCAGGGTATCATGTACGCCGAATATACTAGGTATATTGCAATTTTTTGCCACAAAGTGCGTACACCATGCGACATGTATTTACATCATCATACATATTGTATATTTCCCTCTATACCCCATTTTGGGTGATTTTGAAAAAAGCTGATTTTAATTTTTAAGAAATCATTTTCTTAAATGTTTTTTTAATCAAGGTGTTTGAAAAAAAACTGTTGATTTTTCCCCAACCCTTATCTAGAAAACATACTATAAAACATCAACGTTATAGACAATCCTGTCACATGCCCACAGCACCCACCTTCACTATTATTGGGTAATGATAGACTTTATTGTTGTGGGCCATTGACATTACCATGGCCCCTCGCAGTCTGCGGGAAGTCCTCACAAGGTAGGCCCTGTGTTATTGGGAAAGATTCAGATCATTGGCAAAAAAACATTAACTAGTGAATTTGTTGTGAAAATAGTGAAAATTAGGAAATAGGACAAAATAGTGAAAATTATAAAAAGTGAAAAATGACATTTTTGCATGCAAAAATGTGAACGCAAACCCCCAGCGTCCATTTTATGTCACTTTTCTGGCATCCAACAGTGTTTTGAGACCATTATGAACAACTGTGAATGCCAGAACAGTGACGAAAATCTCTATCCCTAGACCCCAATCCTGATCCCGAAAAAATGCCAATCCCGATCCCGTGACCCCAATCCCGATCCCGTGACCCCAATCCCGATCCCGAAATCTCAAAATACCAATCCCGATCCCGAAACCCCAATCCCGATCCTGATCCCGAAATCTCAAAAAGTGAATCCCGATCCCGAAAAGTCAATCCCGTTTGAACCCTACTTAGTAGGTATTTTGTTTATTTGGTATTGCAACTACACACCCATGCTAAACGCACATAAAATGCATGCACGGTGCTTTTTAGTGAGTCGCACCACTGAAAGTATAAAAATTGTTTAATGTTTTCTGTACTCCGCGGTGAGTAAAAATAACTCAACGTTTACATTTACTTTGAAAAAAGTGCAGTAAATACTTTTCTCAACTTTGCTGCAATTTCGCTGCCAAACCCGACCCAAATATAAATACTTATCTTGACTAACCCATCCCTCAATCCAGTATCTCTAATCATACTCTCCGCCTCAGTTCTACTCAATTTACAGTGAAACCAGGGCTCTACCATGCAAAGGCGATCAATTAAACTCATCGAGTTAGCATCTGACCGTTCAGTTGTTGAGTGGTCTTCAATTGGGTCCCTTTGTATGAGTGAATGTGTGTTTGGATCCATGGAGCCGCTGCTCCTGCCCGCTCGCAGGTAGGTCTGTATGGCGTGAAGTGCGTCAAGTTAAGTGTTGGGTGTGGCCCGCAGTTGACACTAGTTGACATCGCAAATTTGTGAATTGAATGTCAACTAGATGAGCGTTTGCTCTAATTTTCACCAAAAAGTTGAAAAATGATACACAAGTGGTATAAAATAGCACTGTTTCTTTTCGCATTTCTCGGGTCAAAACGTTTTTGACAAATCTTACTGGGATCCCGATTTGGTCCACAAAATCCGAAAACTTATCGGTATTCAAGGTCGGGATCCGGTTTGTACTTGGGAGCACTTGATCCCAGTGCCGCTATTTTTGTATTTTGTCCTATTCAGGTATCCTTAAAATGGCTACTTTTGACCCTATTGCCTCCTTTCACCTAATTACCCCCATTCAATTTGATGTTTCATTTTAGTGTTTTCCTCTTGAAGAAAACTTGTCTTCTGGGTTCAAATTCTGATAAACCTTTTTTATAAAATTGAAAAGTGTCAACAGTGAAAAATAACCTGCAAGTGCATTGTCTGTTCTTGATGGTATTGCTCAATTTCTTGTGGATCCACGACCACCCTGCGGCAAAAACAAAAGCTTTGGTTGCGAGATTTGCCATGCTCCATTTACACCTTGCACGCGTGTTTCACGCTGGAAGCGTGCCAACGTCATTGACGCTTGCGATTTTCATAAAAAGTCGGAAAAAATTTACTGCTGTAACAACGTTATAGGTATTTACATAAACGAATTCTCCCAACAATGAACTTTTTCATTTGTTTCTCTCAAAAATCATGCTTTATTTATCATTGGCAAACTTCCAACGACATAAGTAAGTGCAGGTGAACACTATCAAATCCGCAGACTATAAAATACCTGTGATTGCGGTGGTCGGCAGAAAAGTCCACAATCGCCTTATCACCATCTGTTTCCTGTGAGAGCATCGTTTTTCAAATATGCCGTTAATGTCAAACGAGTTCCCAATGTCAACTAAAACTGACTTCCGGTGCTATGTGCTCGCAGGATGTGCCCAGTACGGCTTCAGTTCCGTGGTGTGTGGGCGTTTTTTCAAATAAACTGAGTCTCCTGCGAGAGATAAGATAAGATAGGTGCGATTTGAGTACCTACTTGAGTAGAGCCTATATTGCCCGGCTTAAGACGAATATATATTATCTATATTAGTACACTTGACGAATATTTATTACCTAGTACATTAGGTAGTGACGTAGCCAGGATTTTTGATCGGGGGGGGGGGGCGGCGGTACCCTCCCTAAAATTTTGCCCCTATAATGAAGGAATGGAGTCATGGTACTGGCGCCATTTCCAGGCGCCACGACTAGGGTGTCAAAAATTTTTTTACGGAAAACGGAAATGGAAAAAAATTCAGAGGCCGGAAAGCGGAACGGAAAACGGAAAAAAATGCACTTTGCAGAAAACAGAAACGGAAAATTTTGTCAGTGGCCGGAAAACGGGGCCGGAAAAACGGAAACGGAAAAATGAAATTTGCATGGAAATGGAAAAATTTGCTGAAGTTTTGCCACAAAACGGATAAAATTTGCTGAAATTTTGCTGGAAGTGGAAAAAACTTGCAGAAATTTTGCTGGAAACAGAATTTTTTTACATAATTGACAGTCTGCATGAATGTTTACCAGTTTGGCTGGAACAGAAAACAGAAAGTTGAGCCAGAAAAAGGTAAAATGAGGCAGAAAAACAGATAATTGAGGCAGAAAACGGAAAAAAAGGCGGAAAAACTGAAAATTTAGCCGGAAAATGGAAAATGGGCTGGAAAAACGGAAAACGGAAAAAAAAATTCAGCAGCTGGAAAACGGAACGGAAAATGGAAAAAATTTGTCTGCGGAAAACGGAAACGGAAAAAGGAAATTTGACACCCTAGCCACGACATGGCAGGGTTGGCGTTGACGTTGGCACCAGTATATACCGTATCACCTCGAAATACTTCCATGGGGGTTTATTATTTCCCCAGAAAAATTTGAGGGGTTGGGGTTTTATTTCTTCAGAAATTTTTTGTAAGGATCGTAGTAGAAAGTAGGCATTTTTTACCCAAAACAGGTAATAAATGTGTCCAGTATATATTGGGACATATAAAAACGTAGATAACTACACAAACTAATCTATGTGTAGCTGCAATGCAAATTAGCAGTAATAAATACGTCATGTACATTGCATAGATGATGTACACCATTCCAGGGGTGTTTCCGAGGGGGGTATTTTTCCCCCAGCCCATTTTGAGGGGGGGTTACCTAATTCAAGGGGGATAATTCGAGGTAATACGGTATCACTTTTTATGCCTAAATAAATATACACGTTACCGGGCACCGCCTTGATTACATTTGCAGCGGTTCCTAGCATCTTTTATATCTGACCGAGAAGGGGGGAAGCGCCCCCCCCACCCCCTGGCTACGCACGTCTTTAGGTACTTCTGTGTCTTTATGTATCCTTCAGTGGGCAATCCATCGATATACACATGTAATTAGGTATATTCTTGACTGAATTCGTATAATTCGCGCCATTTTCGTGCCAAGCCGACAGCATAAGTATTCACACTCATCTATACTCCAGTGACTTTACACCTTGCACGCGTGGTTCAGTCTGGAAGCGTGCCAATGATATTGAAAGCACGCGATTTGCATAAAAAGTTGAAAAAATTCATTGATGTTATAACGTCATATGTTTACTTATTCACCACAATGAATTTTCCCTTCTCCTTCAAAAATGTCATCCCTTAATTGTCATTGGCACGCTGCCAACGTGACACATAAATAAGTGCACGTGCATGCAGAGTGTCAAGTCCGCCGAGTGTACTATCGCCCTACTCACCTGATCCTGCCTCTAATATCGTGCGCGGGCGCGTGCAACAACCCGTCGCCGCACTGCTCGCTGCCGTTCATGTCGCCGAGCGCCGGCGGCTGGTCGCCGTGCCGCGCCGCCGCCCCGTGCCCGTGGTGCAGTTTGCACAGCCACGACTCTAGGCGCTGGTTTAGACTGCGGTGCGACGGGGCCGAGTCTGGTCGTACTAGGTTTTGAGTCGAATCTGCATATTTTAGAGAATTTGCATGCGTGAAGGGTGTGTGCTGGGGGCGCTTTTGGATACTGTGAAGTGTCAAGTGTCATGCAAAGTGTCAAACGTGATGTAAAATGTCATGTAAATTATTGACACATGACGGTCTGTTTGACATGAGCAAATTTTGAGAGAAAAGATTTAATGGAGGTGAAATTTCCAAAAGCACTATTTTTAACAAATTACTTTCCAGTAGTCCCAAAATGAAAACAATGCATGCCTCATCCCATCCCAAAAAAATCGAACACCGGTTAGAAAAATCTGAAAAAATTTGACATTTTCCAGGACATTTTTCATGATCTATGACACTGCACAACATTTGACATTTTACAGAGTCCGAGAATGGCACCTGCTAAAACAATTTCAAAACAACTGAGTGTCTGCAGCACATACCAGTGATCATTGCGACGAAAGCCTGATCATGATTCAAACAGCCATCTTCTACATGCGCGGCGGTCGCTCGCGAACATGCCCTGCCCACAGCTGAATCTCCAGTAGGATTTTTCGCATCTGCGCTCGCAGTTGATAAAATGGGACATCCTTATTATTAGAATAATTTGCGCCATAAAAAAGAGTGGACCACCCACTGTGTGAAGTGTGAAAATAGAAGTGTCTGAAAATCCATTGTCAATCTCGTTGTTGGGTTGAGACGACCTTGTTTTTTTGATGAAAATTAACATTTTTCACCTTCTCGAGCCTCTGTCTAAACCTTGCAGTGGCTGCACTCAGGTTTTTGTCTATATTCGGCGGACAGCAAAGTATGCGTCCGAAATTACTTATGTCTTAGTAAAACAGTGTGTTAAATGAGTCTAAGTTGTGTTAAACCAATTAATATAAAGGAAACATTTTATTTCTTATTATTTTTTATTTACACTTGACAGTGAATAGTCGATGATTTTTAGAGGTTAAAGCTTAACTGTTATACTCATTCATTAGCCGATAATGCGTGGGCAGGATACTTATGCATGCACTTTCACAAAAACAAAATTATTTAAAATTGGCGAAGTCGCGTACTAGCAGCGAATGTTCCTTTCCTGAAAGTTTGTTCTTCCTTTTTTGTAACAATTTTCATTTTATAAATGATGACGTCATGGACTCCTGATGGAGTGTTTCCTTCAGAAAAATGCATAGCATGCGGTCCGCGGAGTATATCAACTTTTTATGTCTACCGTATTACCGCGAAATACCCCCATGGGGGTTTATTATTTCGCCAATTGAGGGGGGGGGGGTTTGAGGGGGGTTTATTATTTCGTCAGAAATTTTCGTAAGGATCGAAGTAAATAGTAGGCATTTGCGTACCCAAAACAGGTAATAAATGTGTCAAAACAGGAAATATTTGGACATAAAAACGTAGATAGCTACATAAACTAGTCTAGCTATGTGTAGCTGCAATGCAAATAAGCAGTAATATATACATCATGTACATTGCATACATGATGTTCATCATTCCGGGGGGTATTACGAGGGGGTTTATTATTTCCCCAGCCCATTTTGAGGGGGGGGGGTTAATTCAAGGGGAGAAAATGCGAGGTAAAACAGTGTTTGAGAGATTGAATTTTTGCAATACTTTGGAGTAGTTGGTTTAAGTACTCACATTGCAGATGCAATAGTTTAGGGCTTCCTTCGATTTCCACAGCCATCAAGTAGTAAAATAATTGGATAGATTTGATTTAATAGGTTCCACTGTTGTTTAATCAGCTTTTCATCATCATCGCTTGGGATTGTCTGAGTAATGAAATAGCCGATGAAAAATGTGAAGAATGCTGGAGTAAATAAATATTTGCGAGCATAAATAATGTGATGTAGTTATGTACGCCGACATGGCTCTTAGTAGCATCATTCCACCAAAGTGTAGACATATTGTGGCCACACAAGCTGGTTTTCAATGTTCCTTTTTGAAAACTCTTCTAGGCGACGCGTCGCTGTACGCTATTCAAAAGTGTGCAATTTGCACTTTTATTTTTCAAAAAAGTGAAAATTGATTGAAAATTGGTTTCGGTAAGTCACAAAGTTCACATTTGGAGAACATTTTTGAAAACCGTACGGCGACGCGTCGCCCTGTAGCGGCTACGCGTCGCCAACGTCGCTATACGCGTTGCCTAGTTTGTAACGTATGCAGACGTAGAAAAATGCAACAGTAGTCGACAAAATAATAAAAATAATAGTTTTGAGACTTATATAAGTATGTAGATGGTGTAAAAAGTTTTTAAATATTTCAACAAATGTGTAAACATTATTGAAAAATGAACATGGATGGTGATGTAAAGCGACGTCGCCCTACGTCGCTGTACGTGCCAGTTTTCAAAACCATGTACACATTTGAAAGATGCGTCGCTGTACACACATAATGTACAGAAATCGTCGCCGAGCGTCGCTAGTTTTCAGAATTTCGCCAAACTACTCCAAAATCCTACAAAAACCACTGGATGGATGGTTTCATGTAAAATTCGCACAGTATATGCAGTATTTTATGCTGCATCGAATGGTATGCTCTGTGAAAACTTGGAATGTCTGTAAAATGAACTAAATTTTTTTTTTAATTATGCCATTTCGGCGACGTTCAGGCGACGTCACTAGTTTCCATAACTTAATACCAATTTTGAAAAGTATGGTTGGGCTGAAAACTCCCCGGGCAGTGGTCGCCATTCGCGCTAGGGGTAAGCTACGGTCATAAAATTTTGACACGTTAACATATCAGGTGTTTTGAGTCTTCACCCAAAATTTCACCCCTCTAGCTTCACCCACTGCGTTACTGTGGGGGTTACAATTTCAGTAATTTTGTACTGATGTACAGGGGTGGGCATTTTCAGTTACCGCTGGAAAAACACGATAGCCTGAGCTACGGTTGAGCTATCACAGTGAAATTTTAACACAATAGAGTAGACTTCATAGGACACCTATTCTGAAGTTTGCAACCCAAACGGCCACATTTTGGGTGAGTTGTGGAACACACAGTTTTTAGTGTAATTTTGTGACATGACCCCCCTTATCTCGGGACTGCGGGACTGTTTGAGAAAAAAAAGAATTTTGTCGTAGCCCCAACCCCAAACCACAACATATTTACTCAAAGGGCATCAAAATCAGTCAATGTACGACAGAATGGGACGACACCAAAGACCGGTGACCCCCCCCTCAAATGCCACCCTCGATTTATCCTATCGGTGACGCCAAGTCACAAAATTACACTAAAAACTGTGTGTTCCACAACTCACCCAAAATGTGGTCGTTTGGATTGCAAACTTCAGAATAGGTGTCCTATGAAGTCTACTCTATTGTGTTAAAATTTCACTGTGATAGCTCAACCGTAGCTCAAGCTATCGCGTTTTTCCAGCGGTAACTGAAAATGCCCACCCCTGTACAAATGGTGCTCTAGCTCAACGCTGCTTTGAGTTGTGATCATGAAGCTTTGGCTAGAGTAAGCCACCAGTGTTGGCAATGTGCTGATAGTATTCAACACTTTCATCAACATGATTGCTAATATGGCAAATTAATATGCAGATCAGGGTTATGTGCAAGAAACATGGTAACTGTGATGGATCGTTTTGGTGATCATCTGAGATCATGTTGTATTGCAGTGATTTGAATGTTGTTTTGAAATGTGCAGTAAATAATTATGTCAATTAAATTTCATTTGTGTTTCATTACTAATCTGTAGTGGACACATTACCTGTGTTCAACAGCAGTGTGCATGCAAAATGCATCCTGTATTAACCTGTATTGACCAACCGTACAGACAGAATGATGAATTTGGGTGTGAGAGTAGTGACAGAATTGGTAATATGGACTAGGTGTATGATATCATAGCTAATGTTGTTTAGTGCTGGCACATTGCCAACACTGGTTGCTTACACTAGCCAAAGTTTCATGATCACAACTTAAATGAGTTTTTAAAAATGTTCACATATGTGTTAAATTTTGTGACAGATTAAAATATGAAAGGAAAACATTTCTGAAAACAATACAATAAAATTGTTTTTATTTTTTTGTGCTAGTGTATTGAATGTGAAATCATCGCAGTCAGTGTTCACTTGTAGTTCATTTTTTTGGCTTTCATTTACATACAAAATCAGCTGTTTGAATTGCACTTCTGATTTTTAAAAAAATTATAAAGTAGATTGTATAAAAATATCGTTATTTGTTTTGCGGAAATGTTTTTGAATTCAGTTTTTTTTTGTTCGAAGTGCAAAAATAAGGGCTTTTTACTGTGATAATGCAATAATTACAGATACACAGATGTAATTTTAAAAAATTATTTAATGTTTTAAGCATAACCACAATTTCTTCATCATCTTTGAACTTCTATCGCAAAACATGGTATCAAATGAAAGAGAAAAAAAAACTGGATATATATCTGAGACAGATATCATATACAATGTAAAACTGAATTTTTAAAAATATTTATTGTTAGAAAATGAATTAATTTTTAAAAATATGTATAACAGCACTAAAAATATACAACACAGTCCCAAAAATCAAGCATAATTTTCTGCATCACATGCCACTTACAGCTTGTCCTACAAGTGCGTACTTATGTTGCAAAAAAATATTTTGTCTGCAGCATTTTACCATAGTTTTCAAATATGTGTTCTACCGGCGGAAAAAACAAAGATGGCGGCCGTTTTGCTGATAACACAGACTGTTTAAATGAATTTGAAAACAAAATAATGGGTTTTCACAGAGGGAACCTTGAAAACCAGCTTGTGTGGGGCCATTTAAGTGAGAGACACGCGTCTGTTGTATTTTTAAGGAGCGTAGCATAATTGAAAATGGTTCTAAATGCTAATTGTGATTTTTCTTATTCGGATATGCAAGAATAAATAGCAAAGTACGCGCAGAAAAATGAAACTTTTTATAAGTGAATAAGTATAGGTACATTTACCTATTTATGCGTTTGATATTCTGTACGGTGCGGCGGTGCCACCGACCATGTTAATTACATCAAAAACTCCCAACTTCAATAATATTTTCTAAATGCACATAAATAGTATGGTCACCTTTTTCAAGGTGCACAGATGTAATGCGTACATAAATACTCGAGTATGAAATGCATATACCTAAATATTTAAACGCCCACCACCCAAGCACCTACATTCCGTCATAAAATGTTCTAAATTGCTCCTCAGTAAACTGCTTTTTAGCTCTAAAGTGATGATGCTTAGAGAAAAACTGAAAGTCACTGTTATTTAGTGTTCTAGTCTGCTAAGCGTAATGCACAAGTAATTCGCTCACATGGCAGATTTCTACATTCACTTCAGTAAACGGGCATTTTTATTAACCTAAAAAATTACCTTCAAAATTATTTCCACTTGCATTTATTCAGCAAATAAGATGAAAGCGCGCCGTAAAAACACCGGGTTTTTTGATCAAAGCGAACAACAAACTATGTTAATTCATTACCGCCTTCTCTCAGGGTGAATACCGTAATTGCTTGAAAAATTCCCCTGGGGAATTAGTTTGTCATCAGATATTTGTTGAGGGGGGAACTATTCAAATGGGTTATTAATATTGTTTTGTCAAAATTTTTATCGACATTTCATGAAATATGCTTTATTAACATGCAATTTTTGTTCAATTTATCTATTCATTATAAAAATATCATATGCCTAAAGGGGGAATTATTCGAGGGGGTTATTTTTTCTTCACACGTCTTACAGGGGGCAATTATTCGTGGGGGTATATTTCCTCACACGTCTCACAGGGGAGAATGACTCAAGAGGGGGAATTATTCAATGGGGATTATTGAAGCAAATACGATAAATAACATGCGCATGCATATAAACCAGTATGCACATAATTCCTGTCCACATGAATATAAAATATATATCCTAGTGTTAGAAACATACCCGACCCGAGGGTAATCAACAAAAGCTGTCAGCAAAACCCGAGGCAGGATTTGGTTTGCTATTTGGTGAGCCGAGAAGTGTAAATTTGACCCGACACACACGAACATCAACTTTGACCCACTGCGAGGTTTCCGTGACAGGAACATAGTTGTTAAAACGTATTTACGTTTACTCAAATTTATGTATACTTGAGTACTGAGAAAATACGTTTATGTATACCTTGAAAAAGTACCTGTACTCGCTTTTATGTATACTTTTTGAAAGTACTCGAGTATGGAAAACGTATTTCAGACAGGTTTTGTTATAGGCTTTTTCACGGTATATATGGGGGAAAAGGGAGAAAAAAGTTAAAAATCAGGAAAACATTTGAAAAATAGCTTAAAATGGCAAATAACGCATGAATTATTGGATGTGAAGGTTAAAATGGTCAAAAAATTATGAAAATTAGTGATTTAGAGTGAAAATTAGGGCAAAATTCCTCAAAAATACTAACTTTTACACAGGGGTTTTGTAGATTTGGACCCCTATGGGAGTTCATATAGATAGTAAAACTCTCCTCCAGAGGGATAGACATCTGAAGAAATTTGGGGGGGGGGCGTGGTTGTGGGGGTTCAATATATAGGCTTTTCCGATGTATAGAAGGAAGAAAAGGGAAAAAAATCAGTAAAGTAGGAGAAAAACATCTAACAATAGGTATATAAGTACATATAGTACAAAAAATAGCTTAAAATAGGCAATACAGAACAAAGTATAATTTTGAAGGTGAAAAACTATAAAAATGTATGAAAATTAGCGATTTTGAGCAACAATTGGGGCAAAATTTCTTTTAAATCGCTCCAGATAGATAGATAGCTGGCCGATTTGGGGGGGGGGTTAGGATAGTAGCCCAAAATTTTGCCTCCGGGATAGATAGATAGCTGAGCTGGCCTCCGGGATAGATAATAGCTGGCGGATTTGGGGGGTAACGCCCCCCAACCCCTCTACTACTACTACTGGGCAGAAATGTATTTTACTCATTTTAACTCATGAGTAAAAGAAAAAAATTACCTTATGTTTTCTGTACTCAGGGTGTGAGTAAAAAATAAATACTTTATGTTTACATATACTTTGAAAAAAGTTCAGTACTTTAACAACTCTGGACGGTAATAAGTGCATACTGCGAGCGCGGTAATTTTACACCTTGTCAAGAGATCATTATGCATTGCAGGTGAATCTAGAATGATTATGCAAGATTAGCAAAATGTCACAAATTCACAAAATAGTTATTTTAAAACTTGCACGAAATGGAAGATTAAACAAAACAAGTATGAGGAACAAAATTTTTTTACCTACCTAGGTATAGGTATACGATTTGACAAAATTCGGAATCGTTTCAACATGCAAAAATACGCCAGCACCTTCCAGATGTGGAACACTGCACTTCCTGCACCTTCGTAAATACTGGCCCTTTATTGCACGAGCACTCCTAAAGTGGTGTTTTTTACCCGTGCACTCACTGAGGTAGAATAATTGCAATTACCTAAGTAAATACATTGTAAGTGAACTACCGTGACCCGTCTTGTAAAGCATGTGAAAAACACTGACTAAATATCTACATAAAGTTGAAGGCAGGCTTGAAAATGAGTGGACGCGTTATTTAGAGTCCGTTTCTGCTAGAAATTTCAACCACTAGTTCAGATAAAAATAGATTGCATTTTCGCATAATCGCAAAACATGTGACTGGTTTTCATAACGAGCCAACACAATGATCACATCATATTTGTATAAATACACTTGTATTCATCGTATATTCTACCGACGGTTCACCTTACAATGAAATCTACCGTATCCCATCTGAATAAACGAACAGACGTGAAAATTTTCTTATCAGATCACATAGCGCCCAGTTTTGATGAATTTGGTGCGCAATTCATCAAACCTTATTCATCAAAATATGGTAGCATTCATTGTATGGCGTTCTGCCCGTCCAGGGGCCAGTCCCGCAAGTTGACAAGTACTTTGCTCTTGACTCTTTACTGTACTCCTAACTTTGCTCTTGACTTAAAACTTCACTCTTAAACTTTGCCACTTGCGGAACCAGCACAAGGAAGCAGTTCCAAAGGGGCAATTGTGTATCCAAATCTTAGTTTTGTGTATCCAAATCTTGTTTTGTATCCAAATCTTGTGTTTGTGTATCCAAATCTTGTGTTCAACATACACAATTGACACTTTAGGACTGCCGCTGGTGCTGATTTCTCAAGTGGCAAAGTTAAGAGTCAAGTTAAAGTCTAGAGCAAAGTCAAGAGTTTAAAGTAAAGAGTCAAGAGTAAAGTACTTGTCAACTTGCAGGACTCGCCCCAGTATAGGTACCGTATTTCCTCGAAATACCCCCCCCCTTGAAATACCCCCCCTCGTTTGACCCCCCCCTCTCGAGACCACTATGAAACAATCACCCCCCCCCCCTCGAAATACCCCCCCCCCAAATTGAGTGTAAAGGGAACGTACATGACAATAACTGTAGTTTGTGTTCAGTGTACTGCAGAACACACGTTAAAACAATGTCGGTGTCACGTTAGAACAGTGTACATACCATCTACATACTAATATTAGTCTACAGAACCTTATAAATGGCGGTTTTTGTTGCATTTTTCGACGTCTGCGTACGTTTCAGACGACAATTTCGTACTTGGTTTTCAAAAATTTTCTTGTGAAACAATAACCCCCCCCCCCTCGAAATACCCCCCCCCCCTCGTTTAACCCCCCCCCTCTCGGGACCACTATGAAACAATCACCCCCCGGGGGGTATTTCGAGGAAATACGGTATACTAATTCATCTTTCTGAGTGAAAAGCGCCGACCGGGTCAAGGGCATGTTCACATGTCACGTCACGTGAAACATCTTAAAAATGCCTTCGCTTGTGTACGTTTTTAGGAAAGTGTCCATCGGGTTGTTACAACACGCGGACAAAAATGCGCACTTTTCCTAGATGAGAAAAGTTCATTTCCATCTCGTCTATTTATGATTAATAGGTCAGGCGACGCCGCCCTTAAAATGTAAATAAGTATATATTTACATGTAAAATATGATTGATTTCTAAAAATAGATCCGCTTCAGTTAAATAATGGAAATTGAATTATATAGATGTTAATTTTAGGGGGGGGGGAGCTGTTTTAGGAATACCTAGTCGCTATGCGCCATCGTCAAAATGGTGGTACTTTTTCATCAAACAAAAAAACTGAAATACCTATTCACATTCATTTGCATTTATGTGACCTTCAGCAAATACCAGATGCATATCTATGCACATAAAATGAGTAATGTATGCAAATATAAAAGCAAATAAAAGGAATGGTGCGTAGGAAAGATAAATAAAAGGAAGGAATACATGTACCGTATTACCTCCAATGTGGGCGTACCTTCAATTGATTTCGTCAATTTTTTCTGTTCATTCGCCAGATTTTGCATACTTTTTTTTGTCCAGATTTTGCAAGCATTAAACAAAGGGTGAACAGCGCTATTCATTTTATCAAACTTGAATACAACAAAATTTTGAACCAGGATTATTTACAAGTTGATACAGAGCTGTCACAGAGTTGCACTTCAGGGGCCAGTTCCGCAAGTGAAAAAGTTAAGAGTTAAAACTTAAGAGTTGAGTAAAATGACAAATGACAAGTTATGAGTAGTGATGTAAAGGCACCGGGGCACCGGTGCCCCGGTGCTGGGCACCGAAGGGCACCAGCACCGGTGCTGGTGCGGTGCCATTGCAGTCTTCAGGGGTGCCATGCCGGTGCCGGTGCCATTTTTTTCAGAATAGCACCGGTGCCGGTGCGGTGCGGTGCCATTTTTTTGCCGGTGCCAAAGGTGCTAGCACCAGGGCTTAAGTAAAAGGCACCGGGAAAGGCACCGGCCAAGGCTTCATGCGCTGTGCAATTTTGTCCAACGATGTGCTTATTCATATTTCAAAAAACAGCGATATATTTGCCCAACCGTTTTTGCCTTTTTTGTAAACCTCCCATCAAATAAATATACCTACTGTGAAATCCATTATACCCGATACGTGATCTGATGAGCGAATCCAAAAAATTTGTTGAATTTTAAAGTATTTTTATATTTTATATTTATCTTACTTTTTTGTTCAAAATTTGTTGTCAGTTTATGACAAAGATAGTTCCATTCTCTGTACAGCAACGACTCCGATCAGTAGACAATAGTGGCTATGGGCATTGTAGTGAATTAAATATTTTATCTTTCATCTGTAATTATTGTAATTGCTTCATAAAAGTGATTGCCACATAATTCTGATCATTTTAAGTGCTCAACCATCAAAATCGGTTGAAAATTCATTGAAATATGCACTTCCAAAGGTGAGACCACTGAGAAACTGCCCGATATTTACTTCAGAAATTCCAGCCCGGTGCGGTGCCTTTCGGTGCTAGCACCGGCAACCCGCCGGTGCCCTTCGGTGCCGGTGCCATTTTTTCCAAAAAGCACCGGTGCCGGTGCGGTGCGGTGCCATTTTCTGGCCGGTGCCCCAGGGTGCCAGGTGCCCTTTCCATGCGTTGGCAAAGGTGCCGGTGCGGTGCGGTGCCATTTTTCCCGGTGCCTTTAACATCACTAGTTATGAGTAAATTTAAGAGTTAAGAGTTGAGTAAAACGACACATGATTTTACTCAATTCTTAACTTATCATTTATCATTTTACTCAACTCTTAACTCTTTACTCTTAACTTTTCCACTTGCGGAACCGGCACCAGATCCATTTTCATCGAAGTTCGATTAATCATGTTTAGCCACTTTTTCAAACGATTTTAATCTTTATCGATTTTATTTTATTTTTTCGTGATGTTCAAAAAAGCCAAAAACTGCACCTTCAATTAGAGGGCACCTTTTATTGGTGGTGTACCTACAATTGGAGGTAATACGGTATCATAAGAATAGAAACATGTTGCATGTATTGTGAGTAGAATTCCAAAAATCCCTGGGGAATGTTTGAAATAAAATATATCTGAAAATATCAGAAAATAAAAACTAATACTATTTTTCACTTATTTTATTCATGTTTTCCTGGATTTTATCGAAATTTCATTGAAAAAATTGTTAAAAAGAAAATTTGAAAAATTCCCTTATGAATGACTTCTGTGTTCTGTGTCTGTGTTTTGATTTCAGAATCGAACAGAATCTGTGTTTTGATTTCAATTTTTCCCAGGAAAGCGTTTTACAATATGTGCCACAATATACCTAATGATTTTTATACTAATTTATGGTGGTGGTGGAACTTTCATTCCAGGAAGAAGAAATGGGGATTATTTTCAACTTAAACATGACTGTTAACAGAAATCCCATGGAAATGTCGGTTATGTTATTGCTGTAGTGTATCCAAAGTGAAGATTTTTAGAGACCGATTTTTCATTGATGAATTTTCTCATAAATTTTGTTTTAGGTATTTTCCAGAATGCATGGAAATTTTTTTTTTGGAGAGATTTATTGAGATTAGGTATATTTAATTATATTTTCTCAATATCACCCATTTTAGGAACGCTTATTGTGCGCTTAGTCGCGTGTATATTTCATCTATATATATACATATATATATATATATATATATATATATATATATATATATATCATGCGGTGTTGGCATCTAGCCATGGAATAAATATAATTTTATGGGAAAATGCCAATACATTTGCACGTTTTTATGCTGGCGGAAATGCATCCCGTGTTGTCACGGCAAATATTTACATAGCGTAATGGACTGATTAAATCCCACCCTCCCATAGTCGAACTCCAGAGGCCTATGCAGCTCATTTTGTAAAAAAACATCAATGGGGTTTTGAAAATTTTCAAAAGTAGATTTTGTGAACGAATTTGCAAATTATTTTGCCGATTTGCTTAGCCATAATATCATATTTCTAATAAAATGAAGTAATAAAAATAATAATAGCAGTCGCATGCAATTGCATGCAAAAATCAACCAGTATTCGCAATCGCCAACAATGATAAAAGCATGTGATTTTGTAAAAAGATTAAAACATACATTGTTGTGAATATGTTAATGCATAATCGTATAAAAGCTATAAAATTATCATGAAAGTGTTGTATTAATTATTTTATTCGTTGTACATGATCGTCTGCAGACATCCAGCGTAAACCACGCGTGCATGGTGTAAAGTTTTTGGAGTAGGGATGGCTGGAGCTTTTTTCAACCGCTTTTTTAAGAAAGCTGCTTTTTAAAGAAAAGCACAAGGGTATAATATACTCCGCGGACCGCATGCTATGCAATTTTTTTAAAGGAAACACTCCATCATGACGTCATCGTAATTAATACAAAAATTGGAACAAAAAAAAAGGAAAAACGTTTCAGGAAAAAAACATTCGTCACTTGTACGTGACTCCGCCTTTTTCGTTTTAAATTTTTTTGTGAATGTGAATAAGTATCCTGTTCCCGCGTTATCGACCAAGACATAACTAATTTTGGGCGCATACTTTGCGGTCCGCCAAGAATACCAATAAGGTTTTTTTAAAAGAGCTTATCATTTTTTCTCTCAATATCTTGGTTAGGTTTGGTCAGTTGCGGGCAACCCTTACTATTTATACCCTCTCAGCTATTTATATTTCCCTAGCAATTAAACTATCTATTTATATTTAACTAATTTGAGGCGTCAGATAGATAATAAACTGCTGTCATGGAAATTTCATGACTCAGTGAAATTAGAGCATGCACAAATTAGTTAATTAACGGAGTTTTAATTACAGTCGCATGTCCGCTGATCGGTACGCATGCGCTGCACATTCTCACATCCGAAATTCCGATTTTATTCAGATGGAATATTGTAGATTTCAGTGCAAATGGACCTACACAAACGTGGCTACCATATTTTGATGAATACAGTGACAATCATGCAAATACAATGTAAATAATACGATACGCATCAAAACCGGTGAAAAATTTGCACGCACACGCATTCACGTATTTGTTGGCGCGTAATCCGACATTTTTCCGGTGCCCATCTTGAGCTACAGTTTTTGGCGCCCCTCAAATAATCCCCCTGAATTCAGGCTGCGAGTAAAGCGCTGGCTCAAGTGAACGCGGGCAACTGGACCGCGCTAGCCCGCCGACGACTACCGCGCAGGCGCAGCGCAACGACGACAACACGTGCACCGGCGCTCAATTCGGCATGGCCGGCCCGAACTGCACCGACACCAGTCGAAGTGGACATGCGGCGCGTCCACCCACTACCCCCAGCGGCAGAAAATCTTCAAAAGCATCTACAAAACCCCCCAGGACCAGGATGCAAATGCTATCGAGACCCGTGAACAGTTTTCCTCGCATTTACAGAGTTGTTAAACCATATCAAACTTTTCTCAGAGTATACGTAAATTGTAAAGTATTTCTGCAGTTTATATTTGTTAAGTATTTTTGCATTTGACAATTGATGTAATAATTTCCGCTCCACAGGGCCAGATTTAATTCTCCCTACAGATTTGTAGGGTAGGGCGTACGCCCGATAGATTTTTCAAAGTTCAGCCGCATCGACGCACATGCACCGAGAGCAAGGCAGTTTGTAAAATATACGAAACCATCCCTTAAGGTCGCCGATATTGCAATATGACGTATATCGCTTCAATTTTGGCCCGGAAATCACTATTTCGTCATTTCTTGACCGTCTGCCAATTCGTTTTTTATTCTATTTTGTCGGGCAGGTTACTCGCATAAGTCGCGCTTTTGTACGCTCGTGCATGCGTTTCTTTCTTGTCGCTG
>OZ038451.1:9946940-9985940 GCA_964036195.1 Sphaerolaimus hirsutus
GAGCCCAGGCGTAGCTTTATTTTGGTCTGTCTGACTTCATTGATTGTATTTTAAATTGACACAACATCTTTTCAACCTATCACAGAGGGGGGTTATTCAAGGGGGGTATTTTTCCTCACTCGGCTAACAGGGGGGTATTCAAGGGGGGGGGGGGTTCTTATTCGAGGATATACGGTACGCATACTGGCACCTTCGCGGCGTACCCACATACCAGGTGCAAATAGCTGCGACAGGGCGAATACTTTCGCACATAGGAAGCGCAAGTGGAGATGTCATCAATTAACCTAATGATACTACATCGAGATATGGTCGAAGCCAAATGCGCACGTTCGCCGTTCTGTCAGTAGGAAAGTAGTTGGCCAAGTTTGAAGTGTGGGTTACGGTGAGCAACCCAAGCTAAATGAACACCTAAACACCTCTGAAAGACAGGTGCCACTCCCAGACACTGTAAAATGCCCTGTACAGTGTAAAATGTCATGAAAAGTGTCAAAATCATTTAAAATGCCCTGCAAAATGAGAAACTAGTTTGCCATTTTCCAGAGAATGTGACATGACTTTTGACGCTTTGCATGACATTTTACACTACTTTACAGGGCATTTTACCGGCTCTGGAAGTGCCCCCAGGCATGAAAAGAGCACGCTTCAGCATCGACGATATCATCGGATCGGACGCTTCAATCGACACTAAGCGTCGCTGCAACCCGTCTCAAGAGACGTCGCTCGGCACCGTCCGGACGTCAGTGAGCAGCGGCGACTGTGAGCAGCCGCGCGTGTGGCTGGCCAACAGCGCGCTGTGGCGCCGCTTCGACGAGCTCGGCACCGAGATGATCGTCACGCGGACTGGCCGCAGAATGTTCCCGCCCGTGCATTTATGTGTTGGTTGATTTTATTTGTGAATTGCAGGCTGATTTAGAAGTGTATGTCAAGTTGCGTAGTTGACATTGACGTGTCATCTAATTGCCAAACTGACAACATACAGGTGCACTTAAGAGTTTCTCATGTCGTCTCAGTTATTTTTCCAAAGCCGGTAAACTTTTTACCAAAAATTTAAAAATTTATTGAAAGGTGAAATTTATCGTTGGACTTGCGCAGGATTCTATACATTTAGATCGCAATCCAACTCCACGACAGGTGGACAATGTGCAACAAGATGAAAAATACGCCCTCATGGTCGAATTCGAGCCGGTCGACTCGAAAAGATACAGATATTCATTTTATCAGAGCAGATGGACCGTTACCGCCGAAGGTTAGGCTGCGTGCATTGGGTGCCATTCCCAGACCATGTAAAATGCCCTATAGCCTAAGAAAACAATTGCCAAAAATAGCTGAAACTAGGCACGTAACACATGAACTAGTGAATTTGAGTGTTCAAATGGTCAAAAAGGTATGAAAATTACTTATTTTGAGTGAAAATTGAGACAAAATGCCTAAAAAAATACTCATGTTTACTCATGAGTAAAAGTAAAAAGAATTTACTTTACGTTTTCTGTACTCAGGGGTGAGTAAACTATAAATACTTTACTTTTACGTATACTTTGAAAAAAGTTTGGGTCTTTTAACAACTCTGTCGGGCACCAGTAAGTAGACAATGTCAAATACCGTATATACTTGAATAATTCCCCCCTCATAAACGAGTGAGGAAAAAATAACCCCCCCCCCCCTTTAGGCATATGATAATGTTTTTGCATCCAATTTGAACAAAAATTACATGTTATTTAGTAAATAAAGCATATCTCATGAAATCAGTTCATTGAAACATGCTTAAAAAATTTTTGACGAAATAATAACCCCCCCTTGAATAATTCCCCCTCGAATCGTTCCCCCCCAAAAATATCCGATGAAAAAAAAAATTTTCCGGGGGGGTTATTCGAGTATATACGGTACATTCCGAACTGCAAAAAATCACGCAGGGGACGCGGAACTGCCGTCGCGCAAGCACATGCACAAAGACTGCCCCTGTTCGGGTGCGCAAATTCGCCGCGCCGCCCTATGTTTCGACGCGCTCAAACTGACCAACAACCAGCTGGTGCCAGTCCCAGACCCTGTAAAAGACCCTGGAAAATGTCAAAGATCCTGGAAAATGTCAAAGACCCTGAAAAATGTCATGTAACATGTAAAATGTCACGTGTCATGTAAAAAACCCTGTAAAGTGTCATGGTTGTCCCAATCTTATTCTATAGAATCCAAATAATATGTTTTCTTTATATCTAAATCTTATGCCCAAACGTAAGATCTGGATACAAAAACGTAGAAATATGTAAACTTAGAAACTATAGAATAAGATTAGGATATACATGACACTTGACAGGGCCTTTACATGACACATAACATTTTACAGGGTATTTTACATTTTACAGTTTCTTTTACAGGGTCTGGAATTGCCCCCTGGACGTGAACGGACACGCCATACTGAACAGCATGCACAGGTACAGGCTCAGGGCGCACTTGGTGCGCACGAGCGACATGAAGCAGTGGACGTTTAGCTTCAGCGAGGCCAGCTTCATCGCTGTCACCGCCTACCAGAATCACAGGGTTCGTTCATTGAGTGGAGAAATAGTTTTTGGGTGCAATTATCGAATTATTTCGGCTAACTGTACCGCGGACAAAAATGGCGAAAGAAATAGAAGGGCGTCTTCCAATAGAACGGCATCTCCAATAGAAGGGCGGGTAAACTGAACGGCGCCCTTCAATTACAATAAATACGGCAATCGATTGAGTCTCTTAGTGAAAATTGAAACGTGTCAATATCCCCTTGAATAGTTTCCCGGTCGGGAAATCCTACCTAGGTACTAAGAAATTATTCGACAACATATGCGGTAAGATTAATTACTTTTGCAGATAACACAGCTAAAGATAGCTGCAAACCCTTTCGCGAAAGGCTTCCGTGACTCCGACACAACACACTGGTATGTTGTTCACGGTAACAGTTACATATACCGTATTTCCTCGAAATACCCCCCCCTTGTTTGACCCCCCCCTCTCGAGACCACTATGAAACAATCACCCCCTCGAAATACCCCCCCCCCTCAGAGAAGAGAACGTACATGACAAATACTGCAGTATGTGTTCTGCATAGTGCAGAACACACGTTAAAACAGTGTCGGAATCACGTTAGAACAATGTTTATACCATCTACGTACTAATATTAGTCTACAGGAGTCTATACATGTCAGTTATTGATGCATTTTTCAACCCCAGCGCACATCACAAACAACGATTTTGTACTAGGATTTCAAAAAATTTCTTGCGAAATAATAACCCCCCCTCGAAATACCCCCCCTCGTTTCAACCCCCCCCCCCTCTCGGGAGCACTATGAAACAATCACCCCCGGGGGGTATTTCGAGGAAATACGGTAAATACCCAATTGACCCTCCTCTCGAGAAAAGTATCCTAACGGGTACCCCCGGTCTGACATGACATGAGTATGGCATGCAATTGCTGTATGAAAGAATAAACCTGCAATCAGACTTATACCAGTTAGTAAACGTCACAAGTCATTGTATAATTATTTAGTTATCTACCCTTGAAACCGTCCCGTCTTGAACCATCAGACCCCGCACCACAACTCACCGGTCTTATCCAACGCTGGTGATTCAGCCAGGTGCCAGTCCCAGACCGTGTAAAAGACCATGTAAAATGTAAAATGTCGTGTAAAATACCGTGTATACCTAGTATCCAAATCTTATTCTATAGTGTCCAAAGCTGATGTTTTTCTATCTCAATCTTTCGTTAACATAAGATTTCGATACAAAAACATAAGATTTCGATGCTATAGAATAAGATTTGGATACTTCACAGGGTCTTTTACGCGACATTTGACACTTTACAGGGTATATTAAATGACACATGACATTTTACAGGGTCTTTTACATTTTGCAGGGTCGTACATTTTGCATTTACAGGGTATTTACAGGGTCTGGGACTGCCCCCAGCTTAATACAGCACCATTTCGCGGTGGATTTTTTTTTACTTTTTCAGGTTTCAAGACAGCGTCTTCAAGTCTTGGCAAGAGTTTTGGCAAAGGACCAAGAATACAACGGAGGAAGCAGAGAGAAAGAAAGCTGTGATACCGACCACGAAATGATAACAAATAAAAAAAATGAAGAATTAGCAGTCGAAAATCGCCGCGTTTTTTGCTTTGTCGTCACGTGTCGCACAAATAGTCACTCCATCGGTACCGATAAATAAATGGTATTTTAAGCAGTCGAATTTAAAAAAAATTCAATTTGTAATTTGAATTTATTTTGTAATTTATTTAAAATTTAAATTTTTATTTATTTTGCAGCTTATTTTAAATAAATGAGCAGTCGAAAATCGCCGCGTTTTTGCCGCTTGATGTACAGTAAATCCTCGAATAAGTCCTCTCCCTCGAATAACTCCCCCCCTCGAATAACTCCCCCCTCTTGTGAGCGTGAGGAAAAAATAACTCCCCCCCCTCGAATAACTCCCCCCTCTGATCGATGCCGCAAATGCATTGCGTTATTCACCGAATGCAAATGCAGTGCAGCTTGCAACTATAAACTGTTTTGAATGTTTTACCTGCTACGGCGACGTAAATTATGCTCTTATATATGCAGTATTATCCTTATTTCCTGCTTATTTTATACTTACTTTTATACTTATTTTCCTGAATATTCTGACGAAAAAATAACTCCTCCCCTCGAATAACTCCCCCCCTCGAATAAGTCCCCCCTCAAAAAATTCTGACGAAAAAATAACTCCCCCGGGGACTTATTCGAGGATTTACGGTATATTGCTTTCTGGTCACATGTCGCACAAATAGTCACTCCATCGGTAAATACCGATAAATAAATGTTATTTTAAGAAAGAGCAAAAAATAAGTTCGTGAAGCGCGTGAAAACGGGCCAGGTGCATGAAGTGGCGCGCTTCCATAAGCATCACGAAATTTCGTGTAAAATGTTTTTTCCACACGCTTCACCTATCTTCACCATGCGCTGCAGGGGCTTCCAAAAGTGTGAAGACACTTCACGAAATATTTAGGTACATCTGCATGCTGGCGCCAATTCAGAAGCGTGAAGTGTCTTCACCCAGATTTTCGTGATGTGTGTGGAAGCGATGGAAGCTTGATGAAGCATTGGGAAGTGTCGGTGTGAAGGCACTTAGTGACCACGTGAAGCTACAAAAAATACCCCCAGTTTTCAACAAGAAACTAGTCTTCACTTCTAATTCTACCATCCATTTCGAACACTCAAGTGTGCTTCAACAGCCACGCCACGGCCATATATTTTACACTACACATTGAGAAAATTCCTTGCGACCAAGCATGGCTCAGGGTAAGGGGAGGAGGGACCGAGAGCTACTGGTGTCAGTCCCAGATCGTGTAAAATGCCCTGTAAAATGTAAAATGTTCAATGTTATGCAAAGTGTCTAAAGACACGTAATATGCCCTGCAAAATGGCAACCGAGTTGCCATTTTGCAGAGCATTTTACTTGACTTTTGACACTTTGCATGACATTTTACATTTTACAGGGCATTTTACAATGTCTGGGACTGCCTCCGGGTCTGGCAGATCGCCGGCACTTTCGAAGGAGTCACCAAAGCGACGGACAAAAAGCAAGCAAACGCACATTGGCGGGTAATCGCGGCAGTAGAATTGCAGAGTTGTTTGAAAACGTATTTAATTTTATTTACTCGAAAAATACGTATACTCGAGTACTGAGTAGATACATTTACGTTTCCTGAAGGAAAAATAGCTGTACTCATCTTTATGCATACTTTTTGGAGTATGCGAGTACAAAAAACGTATTTACAGTACAGTAATTCATGGGGTTCATTTTTTTCATTCATTTAAACTCAGTACCACAATTGGTGACAGGCGTCAAGGGCATATACCAAAAATCACTAACAGAACGAAAAAGAAAAATACTTTGAGATTGGTAAATACAGATGCGGGAACAGAGACATGAGGTAAAGTGCAGAAACAGGTGGAATAAAAGTAATTATCTGTAGTACAAAAATGTTTTAAGTGAATTTAAAGAAATAAGTGGTAAATTGAGATATTGTGGAAACACGTGAGCAAGTAATATGCAAGATATTAAAGCACCAAGATACACTACTACAATGTACTAGCATACTCAAGTATAACAACTTAAAAACTACATAACTTACTAAGAGTCCAGACTTGGAAACTATCTCAAAATACAGGGTGCACCCTGCCACACTACAGCTCATTCTAGTGTTGCACACACTCAAATGGCTACTGTACCAGTCTGTTTTGGCCGGTATATGTGTCCTTATAGAATGGCTGTTTAGATAGACCGCTCCAAGTACTCTCTTCCAGCCGCCTATCTCTTCATGATTCTAGGAAAACAGTTAATTATGTAATGTGTAAAAGAGAATACCTACAATATATCTAAGTTTACATCTTACCTTCATGTCCAACTAGATTTGCAAGTATTACCTTATACAGAGCCTGTGTAGATATTACACAGCCCCATATCCAGAGCATACACTTCTCTTGAAAGTATGCCTCTGACAGTTCTACACAGATTATATGACCTTATGAAATCTGATCTGTCTACGGGGCCGGCAATTTTGATGTGTTCAACACATTTTTCATTACAGCATTCGTCCGGGAGTGCTCTAATCAGCCTCTCCCGCCACCCTTTCAGTTGTAGGGAGGGACACCCATACAGGATATGTGCCACTGTAAGCCACATATGAACTCCATTTCTCATACAGAATATGCAGTTCACAAATGTCCTACCTCTGGCTCCTCCCCCCAAAGTGAATTGAACAGTTTTTTGAAGTAGGCCGTGTCTGAACCATAGCCAAGTCGATTCATTACTATACAACATTTTAGGGTTGATTGGCATTAACCCCAGACCATTGTACCTTTCTCGCCGCACCTGGGTCACATGCGTAACCCCCGGCTTTTATCATCCCAGGATTTTTCCTTACAGTTAAGTTTTAGTCCTTTTTTACTAAGTAGAGGGTTTAGATCCCATTCCTTACAAATTTTACCTTCACGCCCCACAGGACTGTTCTGGAGTCTCTGACCATTTCGCAGAGTCTGCCAGTGGGCCGCAGCTTCCGCTGTTGTTTTACTTACAGACACCCCCCTGAGATACCTCTATGGCTAACAATGAGCTTATTATAAGCTCCTTTAACTGTAGTAAGATCTCCTTCTATGGCGAGTATTCTGTTACTGACCCAACGTGGTGCTTTCGCGGCCAACCTATAAGTCTGCATCTGAAGACTCACAAGTTTCTTCAGATGCGTTTTTGACAGCCCGCTTATTTCTGCACCATACAATATTTTGGGCATTGCATAGAGACTCCAGAGTCTGTTCGTTGCCCATAAAGGCCTCAAACTAAACCGCTGTACCTCCCCTACTAGAACCGATGCCACGTGCGATCCCTGAATAAGGCTCTCCCTATGCAATTTCAGACTGTCCGGACCCGATGAAGGTCGCACCCCTAGGTACTTTATTTCATCCACCTCCGTGATAGTCTGAACATTTTTTTGGGCATCTAATCCTAACTTCCAAGTTTTACATACATCTGCACTCTGTCTGAAGTGCATAACTTTACTTTTTGACAGGTTTATCGCAACCCCCCATTTCCATGCCCATTGCGTGAATGCATCCATGATCTGCTCCAGAACCTTATCATTGTTAGCCAGCAGTACAATGTCATCCACAAAAAAAATTGCCGGTACATATCTTCTACCTAAAGCTGCACCAACACAGCAAAAAATGGATCCGTGATGCGTGTGGAAGCGGGCTGGATGCGCGTGAAGCGGCGCGCTTCCACACGCTTCCACCAACATCACGAGATTCTGGGTGAAGTGTCTTCCACACGCTTCACCTATCTTCACCACGCGCTTCACGCACATCCAAGCATGTGGAAGACACTTCACGGCGCTGGCGCTTCCACACGCTTCCCCCGCGTATACATTTGCGTGGGAGCGCCATATTAAGAAGCGTGAAGTGCCTTCACGCAGATTTTCGTGATATGTGTGGAAGCGCTAGCAGCTTGGTGAAGCGTTCGGGAAGTGTTGGCGTGAAGACACTTCCCGACGCTTCACCGCGCATCCACACACCCATTTTTTGCTGTGCAACGCCCAACCAACCGGGGTGGGGTGCATAAAAAACGATTAATGGGGTGCATAAAAAACAAAAGCGACTCAAACGAATTAACGGCTGCGAAAATAGCAAGGGAAATAGTGATGGAAAAAGCGCCGGGACTTGAAGTTGAAAAAGTTGAAACGCCATGGCGCTTATTCGAACCCCAGCGCCAAGCGCCAATTGCGCCATAGCAAAATGGCGCCAAGCGGAACGGAACCTTGGCGCCACGGAAAAAAGCGCCAGGCGCCAAAACTTTCCATGGCGCTTTTCCGAACTCGAGCGCCA
The DNA here is from genome assembly GCA_964036195.1 of Sphaerolaimus hirsutus. Taxonomy (NCBI): domain Eukaryota; kingdom Metazoa; phylum Nematoda; class Chromadorea; order Monhysterida; family Sphaerolaimidae; genus Sphaerolaimus; species Sphaerolaimus hirsutus. The sequence goes on from OZ038451.1 coordinate 9,955,317, forward strand.
ACCGCCATGGTGCGCGTCTTTTCCTTTGGCGCCAGCGCCATCGCACTTTTCCATCACTAAGCGGAAATGATCGAAGTTGCGACGGGTAGATAAAGCGACGACTCTCACTTTTATTCACGTTCATGTTTTCAGAAAAATAAAATACTTAACGTCTACAGTCACTTTTCAGTTCACTACTTTGAACAACTCTGCAGCGGGGCACTGCAATGTACACGCAATACAACCATCCACCCCCCCCCCCCCAGCTAACGGGTCAACGCTGGTGGACCGTGGACGAGGTGGGCTCCCTTCTCCTCGACGCGCAGGTCAAGGCGAGGCCGCAGCCGAACGCCACGGTCGAGTGGCACGAGGTGTGCGAGCTGCGTACCACGCCCATGTCCGACCAGGCCTACGACACGGTCCAGTTGAATGTTAAGGGGGCTGGCGGGGTGAAGAGAGAGCCGCCTGGTGAGGCGCAGATACAGAGGTTGTTGAAGGTGGGTCGGTGGTGTATGGTGGATAGGGATGGCAAAGAGTTTGGAAAGTGTTTGAGTTTTGAAGCGTTTTTTTTTGCTGAAATTACTTCGAATTTTGAATTTTTCTGAAAGTTGTTTTCGAATTTTCGAATTTAGTTTTCACAAATTTATTTATCGTTTTCAAATAAAATACTTGCCGAATATTTTATTATTTTCTACCAAATTATTCATTTTCGAATTTTTCTTTGGAACTTGGAATACACATTTTCATTGTGTAAATACATGTTACATTGTTCGAAACTGTTACCGCGGACACATCTTTGATTCAGATGCCACAAATATTTATATTCATGTAAAACTGATGTGTTGTAATGTGTTTCTGCATTTTATGTGCATTTTTGACCAAAAATATGGAAAAAATCAATTTTTAAGTGCTTATCTAGTGGTGAAAAAATACTAAAGGTCCAAAGGTTTTTCGAGTTTTCAATTTTTGTGCCATCGTCAGAGTAAACCGATCGAGCAGCGACTAAAATCACGCTCTACGACCGCGTCGCAGCTGTTCCCCACGGGCGCGTTCGGCTACAAGCGGGAGCTGCGGGTGCTGCAGCTGGCGCGCGCGCTGGTGGGCGACGAGGACGAGCACTACCTCCGGCACCTGCCAAAGTTGATCGAGGCGGGCTCGTTCGACCAGATCGCCGTGCGTACAGCCCCTTGTGCGGCCACCGCTGCAACTTGCGACTAGTGGTGTAAAGGCACCGGGGCACCGGTTCCCTGGTGCCGGGCACCGAAGGGCACCAGCACCCGGTGCTGGTGCTGCGCCTTTGCAATTGCCATACCGCTGCCGGTGCCATTTTTTTCAGAAAAGCACCGGTGCCGGTGCGGTGCGGTGCCCTTTCTAAGGACTGGCAGGGGTGCCGGTGCGGTGCGGCACCACATTTCCCGGTGCCTTTAACACCACCGCTCGCGACGACCAAAGCGCCAACGCCGTCGCACCGCACCGCAGGTGTGCATCGACCGGCACACTACGCGCAACGAGTCCGTGATCGCCCAGCGTTTCGGCCCCAACATGTACCGGCTGCGCAGTCCGGCGCGCTACATCATGATCGAGCCGTTGATATTCAACCTGGCCGAGATCTGGCCGCTGTCGACCAGAACGGAGCCGGAACGCGAGAAACTACTCGCGTACAGGCTGGCCATCGGTGCGGCGATGTGAAGCGCCGCGCGAGAATTGCAGTATCCTTTAGCTACCGTATATCCTCGAATATGACCCCCTTGAATGACAATCCGCTTGAATAACTCTCACTGTTGGCCAGGTGAGGAAAAAATGACTCCTTGAATAACTCCACCCTCTTGAATAACTTCCCCTTTGGGTATTTGATATGTGTATCCACAAGGTGTATTTATTTGAATGATTCGGGTGCCGATGAACATGAATTTTAGCATGGATACCTTGGTTTTGTTGTTGTAGAACTGTCAAATATACTCGGATGACATTACGCCGTACATTTTTCCGAAGGAAACACTCCATAATTACGTGATCACTTTCGTCACCATCATTTCGTCGTCATCACGCCTTCCATAAGTTCTCGGCTGGCCGTCTGCCAGCCCAAGACATAAATAACTCCTATCTGTTTGTAGAGTATCGTGTCTGCCGAGTATACTGGATTACATGAGTGGATGGAATGCATTCATGCAATGAATTAAGTGCAAGTTTCCCTGAAGGTTCTGGTGCAAAAATCCCCACCCCCCGCTTGAATAACTCCCCCTCCAAAACTTCAAACGAAATCAAAACTCTCCTCGGGTCTTATTCGAGGATATACGGTAAATTAATTACCTAACTGCGCAGGCTGCATGCGGGCCGTGCGCGCGCTGCACAGAATGGGTTACGTTCTGCGCGCAGTGACGCCGTTGGCGTTCGCGCTGCGACCCACCGCCCACTGCTTGCTACCGGAGAAGATCGAGCACGCAGTGGTGCTTTGCGACCTGCGCCACTGCAAGCGGCTCGACTGCAAGGTGCGTCGAGGCTCGTGAGCAGGGCTCAAAACTCGATTTTTTCAAACTCGAGTCCGAGTCACATCAAAGCAGCTGGTTTTTTTTGGTTGTTTCGGCGAGTCGAGACAGGCGAGTCAGTGAAAATCGAGTCTCGAGTCGGCTATATTTTTACGGTCGAGTCGAGTCAAGTCTATTGGCACACATTTTTACCCTCGAGTGGCGAGTCGAGTCGAGTCGCGAGTTTCGGCACACATTTTTACCCTCGAGGCACGAGTCGAGTCGAGTCGAGCCCAGCCCCACTTGCGAACAAGGCTCGTAACCACACCGCCTCCCTTAACGGATCGCCACCACGCAGTCGCCCGTAGTGCGCGCCATCGGGCCGGCGGTGGGCTCGCGCTACTACATGTCGCTGGCGGCGCACGCGCGCCTGGAGGCCGTGCCCGCCGACGACTTTATCGGCGTCATTTACATGCTCATCGAGTGGCTGCTGGGCGCGCTGCCCTGGTGGCGGTCGCAGACTTTGTAAAGTGTCAAGTAAAGTGTCAAATTTCATGTAAAATGTCAAAAGTCATGTGAAATGCCCTGGATAATGACAACCATTCGCATTTGCTGCCATTTTCCAGGGAATTTTACATGACTTTTGACACTTTGCATGACACTTGACACTTTAAAGGGCATTTTACAGGGTCCGGGACTGCCCCCTGGTCGCTGGTCACCGACGACTCGGCGGTCGTCTACTTGAAACGGCAGTTCGCCAACAAGAAGAACAAACGCTCCAAGCTGTACATGATCTCGAGGCAGGCGAGATGGCTGGTTATAAATGTGCTCGATCGTAATTTGCCCCCGTTTGAGAAGGTGAAGGTGTTACCGTTATTCGAATTTGTTTTTATACCGTGTATCCTGGAATAAGTCCCAGGAGGTTATTTTTGTGAAACTTTTTAACTGGGGTGTAATTTAGAGCGGGCGCTTACTTTTCGTCAAAATAAAAGCATTGTTAAAGTAAAAGCATTATTTATTTACTTCACAAATGGGATTATATTTGTTACATAAATCGTTTGTAGGGGGTAAAGATTCCAAAATTGTAGCAGTGAAATATAGGGTGTCAACAAAAACTTTTTGGCGGAAAACGGAAACGGAAAATTTTCTGCACTTGCCAGAAAACGGAAACGGAAACGGAAAAATTTTTTGCACTTGCCGGGAAACATAAAAATGAAAAGCCGGAAAACGGAAACGGAAACGGAAAAATTTGCAAAATATATGCCGGAAACGGAAAAAATTTGCTGAAATGTTGCCGGAAACGGAAAAAAAATTGCAGAAATTTATCCAGAAATAAATAAATTTAGCAGAAATATTGCTAAAAATGAGAAAAATTCACATTATTGAGAGCCTGCACGCATGTTTACAAGTATGGCTGAAACAGAAAACAAAAAAATGAGCTGGAAAGTGAAAAAAGTTTGAAAAACAGATAATTGAACCGGAAAACGGAAAAAAGGCGGAAAAACCAAAAATTTAGCCGGAAAACAGAAAATGAGCCGGAAAAACGGAAACGGAAACGGAAAAAAAATTTAGCAGCCGGAAAACGGAAACGGAAAAAAATTTGCCTGCGGAAAGCGGAAAACGGAAAGTTGACACCCTAGTGAAATAAACGTTTAGCGAACTTGAGTCCAAGGTGATATTTATATAGATTTACATAATGCATAGCTGTATTTACATAAAACGTTTTTTTTGTATAAACGTGAACGTGTGTGTGTAAACGTAGTATGTTTTACACCCGTCAAATAAGGGGGCGAGAGTTTTTCAAGTGTGGGACACAAATATTCGAGTATATAAATACGGTATTCATCAAACTCAATTTAAAAGATAGTATTTTTTTCGGACCTTCAGATGGAAAGAGCCCTGCACAAGTCCATAGAAGCGGGAGCACGAAAAGCGCACATCGAGCCCAGCTCACTTCCGAAATGGTTGCCTATTGATAAATGAAAATCGGCAATGATGATTTATGAAACATGAGAATCCAGATGATTCTTGGACTTCTAATGGTTCTTTGTGAACATGAAAATATTGCTCAAAATGAAGACTGGTGTGATAATAGAAAAATAGTAATGGTAACGTTTTGCTGCATCCACAACGTTTCCTGGTCGGAAAAACGGATCGGAACGAAACTACCAGAATAGTTTGAACAGAACGTTATTTCCGCACAGTTTCTACAATATCAATTTATTTTGAATTTGAGCCGCAGCGCATCATTACGCACTTATTTATTTTTTGATATTTACTTAGAATCTGGGATCATGTACACTTTAGCATAAAATAAAATTATTTCCCGTTGTGGACAATATTTGTCTGGGAACCATGTTATTTTACGTAACGAGGGCACCGAACACATTTCGCAAACATTTATTTCTCGGTGTAGCGATGGGAAAAAACGTTTTTAACCACCACATTTTGTTATTGAAAAACGTTAAAACCAGTTTTTTTACCTGCACAAAGATAACTAAAGTCGGCAGACGTATCGCCCTACAAACATTTGCGTCAATCTCTCCAGTGGAGAGTGCATGACGGCATTAGGTATTGTGATTTGTGACGCAATATTTTTACGATTGGAATAGATCGGGTCACGTATGAAAACTTGGCCCTTATCCCAGTTACCAGTTGCGTATTATACAAATGAGAGTGAAAACTGAGAGTTAGCTAAAAATCGTTAAAATTTGCTTCGCTTTGCCAATTTGCACCTTCATAATCGCTATTTTTGTTTATATACATGGTTATTTGGATTTTGTGAGCCTATTTTATTCATATTAATAGCGGATTTCGAAATTTTGGCCGGCTGCCAAGTTCTCTTCTGTTGGAACGGAGCCAACGAATGAAAAATAAAATAAAAACAAAAACGGTAGTTTGAACGGTAAAACGGTAGTTTGAACAGTAAAATTCTTTACGAGTAACGTTGAAAATGTAGATAACTAGGGCGTGGCACGCACGGACGCAGCGAAACGTCCATTTTTCTTTTAATATGATTTTCTTTTTCAATTTCTAGCGTCCGCGTGGGACACAAGTTTCGTTGTTCACTCTATTCACGAGCAAATTCTAACTCTCCGATTTTGTAGGGTGAAATGTCCGCCGACTTTAGGTATATAAAAAATACCCGGGTATGAGTCAACGTAAATATACAGCTAAATGGGACAAATAATAATGTATCATATTTTGATATCTACTGTGGACATTGAAGGCTTGCTGTGATGAATATGTGGAATAGCTTTATATACCGTATTTACTCGAATAAGTTCCCAGGGGAATTATTTTTTACCAGACTTTTTAGGGGTAACTATTCAAGGGAAGAATTATTCGAGTGGGTAAATTATTCAAGTAAACACGTTAAATTGTACATAGGATAGTGCTTAAATAAGCTTAGAAGTGATTCCGCACACCTGTGTAGGTCTGGAACCAGTTACGCAAGTTGAGAAGTGAGAAGTAAAATGGCAAAGGGTAGGTAAGTGAAATGGCAAAAGCGATGTGAAATGGTAAAGGCGAAGTGAATTGAGAAGTAAAATGGCAAAAACGAAGAGAAATTACTTTTTATTTTTATTTTCTTTACTTCGCTTTTGCAAATTTAGGTACTTGTCATTTCACTTTTTTTGCCATTTCCCTTCTCACTTCTCCATTTGCGGAACTGGCACCAGGTGCCACTCCCAGACCCTGTAAAAGACCCTGTAAAGTGTAAAAAACCCTGTAAAATGTCATGTGTCATGTAAAAGACTCTGTAAAGTTTCAAATGTCATGTAAAAGACCCTGCAAAGTGTCAAATGTCATGTAAAAGACCCTGTAAAGTGTCATGTGTATCCTAATCTCATTTTATCATATCCAAATCTTATGTTTTTGTATCAAATCTTATGTTAAAAGTATGATTTGGATACGATAAAATGTGATTTGAATACACATGACACTTTACAGGGTCTTTTACATGACACATAACATTTGACAGGGACTTTTACATGACACATGACATTTTACAGGGTCTTTTATACTTAACAGGGTCTTTTACAGGGCCTGGGAGTGCCCCCAGGTTGACATTTGACGCTCCACAGGGGTGAGGCATCAGAAGAGAAGGTTAATAATACATTAAGAGTGAAATGATGTTTCATGCCCCAGAAGCATGTAGAATTACATTTGCAGGATAATAAAAACAATTTGTAAACTAAGTTATTACGCCTTATTATTACTTGGCAGCAGGTAGAAATAGAAGATTTCCCACTAAAAATAAATAAAACAAAATCAATGAAAAATGCCTCAAATGTAAATTTGCATGCGAAATTTCGTGTTTGCGCGAAAAAAATTGCAACGTGTCTAGTGAATCAGCGCTGAAAGTTTCAGCCGCCGTTTAAAAAAAAGGTTTTTGTACCTGCGTTTTTAAATACGACTAAAAAACTCTGGCCATTTCTATGTCAGACAGGGGTGGGTTATCAAACTTTGGTCTAAAAGAGTTCAAACGCAGCTCATATAAAAATATCCTATTGTTGGTACGCATGTAAATAATACAGTAACAAACCACCGTTAACGTTATCAACATTCTTTGGCACTTTATTTTCGACAAAACTCGTTTATTCTTGGACAAAAAACAAACACTATCATTTCGCCAGGAAGTATCCAAAAGCTTCACAAATCAGGACCTTGCTGTTCTGTTTAATTGAATTCTGCAATCACAATCATGAAACAAGCAAAAATGGCGGTTCATATTCTGTCTATAAGTCAAACGATAATGGCAGCGCTGTCAATGCGGAGTGACGTTTATATTGGCGGGGCTGCGGAAATGCCTGCAGGCGTAAATGAGGCAAGTTTTATTTAGGGTGTCAAAAAAGTTTTTTTTGCGGAAAACGGAAAACGGAAAGGTAAAATATTTTCACTTTATGGAAAACGGAAAACGGAAAGGTAAAAAAAAATTCTGCCGGAAAATGGAAAACGGAAAGGTAAAAAAGTTTCACTCAGCGGAAAACGGAAAATGGAAAGGTAAAAAAAAAATTATTGGCCGGAAAATGGAAAAATGAAATGCCGGAAAACGGAAAGCGAAATTTTCATGGAAACAGAAAAAAATACAGTGAAATTTGCATGGAAATGGGCAAATTTGCAGAAGGAAAACCTGCATGCTGGTTTGCCTGTTTGCCTTTGATTGTGGTAGCTGTACATTCTGCAACTACTGATAATGCAAGTAACTTCACTTGTAGTTCAAGCTTAACTGAACCAACAAAAAATCATCAAAAGGTAGCAAAAATACACTACAACAACAATACAAATTTAGCAAAAGTGAATTTTGATGTAACTGAACAGTAAAAAGTATACTCAGCGGACTGCTAAGTACATGTCCAAAATTACTTTGTGTTTTTTACAGATTTGGATACAGATAAAAATTATGAATGACACAAGAACCTGGTAGTTAAAAATACCATAGTGGAAAAAGATAAATACAGATTGGAAAAATAATGGAAAAATGCCAGAAAACTGAAAATGAGCCAGAAAATGGAAAAATGACCTGGAAAAATGGAAACGGAAAGGTAAAAAAAATTTCAGCCGGAAAATGGAAAAATGGGCCGGAAAAATGGAAACAGAAAGGTAAAAATTTTTCAGCTGCCGGAAAACGGAAAATGGAAAGGTAAAATTTTTTTGGCTGCCGGAAAATGGAAAACGGAAAGGTAAAAAAATTTCAGCTGCCGGAAAACGGAAAACGGAAAGGTAAAAAATTTTCCTGCGGAAAGGCGGAAACGGAAAACGGAAACGGAAATTTGACACCCTAGTTTCATTAGGGAAGGTGCTACACCAGAAACAGGCACCACGGTAGAATCCAATTTTTTTTGCCACGTTCAGCAAGAGGGTACCACTGAAAGGGGATTCTGAATACCAATGGCGCCAGCACCATGGCACTGGCACCATTTCCTAATGGGCAATCAACCGACTGTTGTAATGTAGTGAAAGGAAAAGGAATATTTTTGATTGCGAAATGCACCAAGGGCATCTTGAAATGATCATTTTAAGGGCATTGCCAAAAACACGACTTTAAAAATACCCCATGCTACAGGTGATGAAAAACTGCACGACTTGCTTCTGGAGCAACTACAAGCAAATCGATTGGATTTCTTATTACGAAAATCTGATGGCGAACAAGCATTTCGAAGATGTTCACGCGTGCACGAGTGCGATGTTTCATTGGACATTGGAGTATTGCGGCGGCGACAGCGGAAACATGACTGAATGCGACAAGAAGATATTTGATTTGATCGGAAATATCTGCGATTACCTTTCAGCGGTTGGTAGCATCATAAACTGGTGGAAAATATAAATGGGAAATCAGGTACCTCATTTTTCATAACTATCTCACAAGGAAACGTGCAGCCCAATACGGCTGTTATTTATTGTGGGGGTGCCCACAACTAGTGATGGAATGGCGCCATGGCGCTGGCGCCCTTTAATGGCGCCAAAGGGCGCCAGCTCCATGGCGCCATTGGCGCTTGGCGCCCTTTTCTGTGGCGCCATCTGGCGCCTGGCGCCATTATTTCGAATGTTATTATTATTATTATTTTCATTGGCGCCAATTTGGCGCCCGGCGCCAATGTTATGGATGGCGCCGGAAATGGCGCCAAGATGCCGGGATGAATGGTCATATTTGGTTATATCCAACTGAGGCGTCCAATTCTAAAAGTCGACAAGTCCAAAATATGAAAATTTCGAGTTAGGCCCGGAAACGTCATCTGGGGCCAGATTTAATTCTCCCTACAGATTTGTAGGGTAGGGCGTACGCCCGATAGATTTTTTTAAGTTCAGCCGCATCGACGCACAAGCACCGAGAGCAAGGCGGTTTGTAAAATATACGAAACCATCCCTTAAGGTCGCCGATATTCCAATTTGACGTATATTACTTCGAATTTGGCACGGAAATCATGATTTCGTTATTTCTTGGCCGTCGGTCAATTCGTTTTTATTTTGTCGTGCGGGTTACTCGCATAAGTCGCGCTTTTGTGTAATCAGGTGGTCACTGTTTTAGTGTTCACTGTCTGCAACCGAAACCATGAGGGCAGCGACAAGAAAGAAATGCATGCACGAGCGTACAAAAGCGCGACTTATGCGTAGGGTGTCAAAAAAATTTTTTTACGGAAAACGGAAACGGAAACGGAAAAAAAATTTCAGCGGCCGGAAAACGGAACGGAAAACGGAAAAAAATTTGCACTTGGCGGAAAACGGAAACGGAAACGGAAAAAAATTTTCAGTGGCCGGAAAACGGAAAAAGCGGCCGGAAAAACGGAAACGGAAAAATGGAATTTGCATGGAAATGGACAAATTTGCTGAAATTTTGCCTAAAAAAAACGATAAAATTCGCTGAAATTTTGCTGGAAACAGAATTTGTTTTACATAATTGACAATCTGCATGACTGTTTACCAGTTTGGCTGGAACAGAAAAATGAAAGTTGAGCCAGAAAAGGGTAAAATGAGGCGGAAAGCATAAAATTGAGGCAGAAAATGGAAAAAAGGCGGAAAAATTGGAAATTGAGCCGGAAAACGGAAAAAAGGCGGAAAAACTGAAAATTTAACCGGAAAACGGAAAATGAGCCGGAAAAACGGAAACGGAAAAAAGGTGGCTGGAAAACGGAACGGAAAACGGGAAAAAAATTTCAGCGGCCGGAAAACGGAACGGAAAACGGAAAAAAATTTGCACTTGGCGGAAAACGGAAACGGAAACGGAAAAAAAATTTCAGTGGCCGGAAAACGGAAAAAGCGGCCGGAAAAACGGAAACGGAAAAATGGAATTTGCATGGAAATGGACAAATTTGCTGAAATTTTGCCTAAAAAAACGATAAAATTCGCTGAAATTTTGCTGGAAACAGAATTTGTTTTACATAATTGACAATCTGCATGACTGTTTACCAGTTTGGCTGGAACAGAAAAATGAAAGTTGAGCCAGAAAAGGGTAAAATGAGGCGGAAAGCATAAAATTGAGGCAGAAAATGGAAAAAAAGGCGGAAAAATTGGAAATTGAGCCGGAAAACGGAAAAAAGGCGGAAAAACTGAAAATTTAACCGGAAAACGGAAAATGAGCCGGAAAAACGGAAACGGAAAAAAGGTGGCTGGAAAACGGAACGGAAAACGGGAAAAAAATTTCAGCGGCCGGAAAACGGAACGGAAAACGGAAAAAATTTGCCTGCGGAAAACGGAAACGGAAAACGGAAAACGGAAATTTGACACCCTACTTATGCGAGTAACCCGCCCGACAAAATAAAATAAAAAGCGAATTGGCAGACGGCCAAGAAATGACGAAATAGTGATTTCCGGGCCAAAATCGAAGCGATATACGTCATATTGAAATATCGGCGACCTTAAGGGATGGTTTCGTATATTTTACAGACCGCCTTGCTCTCGGTGCTTGTGCGTCGATGCGGCTGAACTTAAAAAAATCTATCGGGCGTACGCCCTACCCTACAAATCTGTAGGGAGAATTAAATCTGGCCCCTGGGGCTACTTCTGCACATTTTTCATCATTTTCCATAAATTTTTTGACCTCACATGCCCATATGGCAAAGTGCCAAATTCGACATTTTTGGGGAAAAATGCAAAAATTTTGGGCAAGAAGTCGTCAAGTCCACTCAGTTTTGGGCTAAAAGGTGACAAGTCCATCCTTCGATTCTTTTTTTGATGGGAAAAAAACGCAAGAAATGTGATAAGTCCACTATGGGCACCGATTTCTAAAAGGCGACAAGTGCATAATTTTCCCATAAGGCAGCCTCGGCTTCCCCGGGAACAAAACTGTTCTCGCGTGCAAGAAGGCGACAAGTCCATTTCCCTCCCAAAAACAGTTTTGCTCTGACCGAATGGAATTTTATGGACACCCCATTTTTCACATATACGTTGAGATTAGGGGCTGAAAATTTGACACTTTATTGTCAACATATGGAACTTTATGAAAAGCATGAGAGAGCCAAATTGGACATGCACCACGGGCCTGGAATTGGCTCGGAAACTTAAAATGCGATTTACTCGAAATCACATTTTGTGGACTTGTCGACTTTTAGAATTAGACGCCTCAACTGTCTTTTCTGTTCAATGATGTCATTTAGGTGATATTTAACACATTCACCTTTGTAATATTTGCCAGCATTGCAAGTTTGGGTTTGGCGAAACTGCAAATCTTCATATACCTATAACAATTGGAAAATGTTAATCTAAAATGATTTTTTTCACAGCCCTTACATAATTGATTAAGTACCTATTTACAATGCACTGTATTTCCATGAAATACTATATTTGGTTGAATAATTCCACTTGGCAATTATTTTTTGTCATCAGACATTTGTCAGGGGGAACTATGTACCTAAAGGGAGGAATTGTTCAAGCAAATACGGTATCTCTATACACTTTAAGCGATGAATAGATACCATATTTTCCCAAAATACCCGCAGGGGGTTTATTTCTTCATTTCAGAGCACATTTTGCGGGGGTTGATCAAGGGGGGGGGGGTAATTATTTCGACAGCATTTTGTTGTAGTGCAAATTTTGAGGAGGGTATTTCAATGAAATACGGTGATACAATTTCTTAAAAGTCCTGGCGAAATGACAAACCCCCTCGAATAAGCGCCGTACATTAACCCCCTCACAATTTGCTGATGAAGTAATAAACCCCCGGGGGTATTTCCAGGAAGTATGGTATATAATATTCACGATAAGATGAGTTTTGTGGCTTGTGTCACCATCAGAAAGATGGTACAGCATGTTGCTATTCTATAAATGCTTCTATAATGATATACGGGCCGATAGAGTGAATTTTTTTGTTGGCGCCCTTTTGGCACCTGGCGCCATTGTTTCTGGCGCCCTTTGGCGCTCGGCGCCATTTTTTCAGATGGCGCCATGGCGCCATTGGCGCCTGGCGCCATTTTATGTGGCGCCCTTTGGCGCCCGTTGCCATATTTTTGAATGGCGCCATGGCGCCATTGGCGCCATTTTTCCTGGCGCTTTTCCATCACTACTCACAACATTTGCCTACATATATGCCATGTGGCACCCTCTGGCAACCCCCTGTTCTGCTGCTACAGATTGATGAATGTTTTTTTCCAATTTTTTCCCGGCAAATATAAATGGGAATTTTCAAAAAACACAAAATACAGCTGCAGTAATAGGTTTTTATCAAATAATTAGTGTCCACATTGAATGGGCACAAGTATTTTGTCATTTGCCTCAAGACACTGCAGGCGCCGGACACACTGTCGGGCGAGTTCCCCCTTTACGCAGGGCCATTTTTATTGTTAGCTATAAAAAATACTTGAATGCAAAAACAGGGCCCTGGAGCAGCCCTATGTTGCCCCTGACTGCAAACAAGCCAATTCTGGCCCCCATGTGCTCCATGAATAGCTTGGGATAGTGGATTGTCCACTTTTTCAAACCTGTGTTTTTCTCAAAAATTTTTTTTCATATTTGATCAACAATGCAGTCATTGTGTGGGTCTTCCGGGGGTTCTGATTGGGTAGAAAAGATGCACATAATTACAATCTACCAATGTCAAAAAACTTTTTGGTCTCAAATGTCCAGAAAAAATTGTATCAAAAATGTTTGTTTCATTGGGAACAAAAATTTGTATGGAATTCCCATTTATATTTGCCAGAAGAAAACATGAAAAAAATTTTTTTCTGCATCAAGGGTGGCCTGAGGGGGGTGTCCCCTAGGGTATATATAGTAAATACTTGGGGGCACCTTCACACAAAATGAAAGCCTAACAGCTTGCATGTGGGATTTGTAAAATACTATTAAGTGATTTTCCCATTTATATTTTCCACCAGTTTATGTATGCACCAGTTCAAAATGACGGCGCACACACTAGTTGACACATCTGTGTCAACTCAGATTTCGGCTTCACGTGTCGCTGAGCGATCTCCAAACGCACATGTGGCAATGTTGAAAAATAAATATTACGACAAGTGCGTTGGAAGACCCCTCTGCGATACGTGAAGCCGAAATCTGAGTTGACACAGACCAGGGGGCAGTCCCAAGCTCTGTAAAGTGTAAAGTAAAGTGTCAAGTGTAAAGTCAAATGCAAAGTAAACTGTCAATTGTCATGCAAACTTCAGTAATAAAATCTTTTTTTTTGTTTTGATTGACATTTGACTTTGCATTTGACTTTGCATTTGACTTTACATTTGACACTTTACTTTACACTTTACAAGGCTTGGGACTGCCACCAGTTGACGCACATGTGTCAACTAGCGTGCGGGTCGCCAATATTGTATTTAAATACGTGTGTACAAGCTTTTTTGGACACAACCTTATCCCTTGTTCAGAGACGCGCGTTGGAGTGGCCCCTGTCGCTGATTTTGATCGCCATATCACTGATCGGATTTCTCAGCAACTGCATTTCGTTGGTGGTTTTTTCCAAGAAGGGCGTGACCGAGTGCAGGAGCATCCTGTCCATTCTGCTGCTCGTGCTCAACCTGGTGGACAACTTCGTGATCGTCGGCTACACTTTGATGAACACCCTGAACATCATGACCGGCATCGACTCGGTGCAGATCGCCGTCCTCTACTACCACCCCTACTGCACCGCCGTGAGTTTGTGGTCGTTTTAACAATTTTGTTTGCATTTACACATGCAAAATTTAATTTATGGAACAATATAAATATAGGCGGGGGTTCAATATCTAGGCATAGAAGGAAGAAAAGGGAGAAAAATCACTAAAAGTAGGTGAAAAATGGGTATATAAGCACATATACTACTAAAAAAGCTGACAATATGCAGTTAGACACATTATCTAGTGATTTTAGAGGTGAAAATCTATAAAAAGGTAGGTAAAATTTTGAGCGAAAATTGGGGTCATATTTCTCAAAAATAGCTCCAGATAGGTAGATAGCTGACCGATTATTTTTTTTTTGGGGGGGGGGGGTTAGGGGATAGTAGCCCAAAATTTTGCCTCCAGGATAGATAGATAGCTGAGCGGCCCCCGGGTTAGATAGATAGCTGGGCGGTTGGGGGGGCCCCCCTTTCCTACCCATGTTCTGTATACTGGTCTAATACTGCATATGGAAATGTGTAAAACAGGGTAGATATAGTTTAGTGAATACGCACTGTCTTTGCAGTACGTGTGGCCACTGATAAGAAGCATGGAAATGTTCTCCCTGTACATCATGGTGCTGATCACCGTTGACAGATGGATATCTGTTTGTTGGTAAGTTTTCATCACACAACTTCCTTGAAAGGCATTGACATAACCCCACAAACAGCTGGATCCATTCTGAAAGCATTGCCCACCCCCATCCACAGGCCATTCTACTACAATGATGTATGGTGCAAAACCAAGAGGGCATACATGCTGCTAGCTGCAGTGTTCATGTTCTCAATTCTCTTCAATGCTCCCAGGTTCTGGGAATTCACAGTGGGCACCTCTGAGGTTGCCAACAAGACTTTCATCTACACAAAGCACGTGATAAATCCAACAAAGAATGTCTGGTACCATTGGATGTACACTGTTGGGCTGCAAGTGCCACTCAAATCGGTCATCCCTCTGCTACTTCTGATCGGGCTCAACACTCACACGGTCATCAAATTTAGACAGCATGTCACTGAAGCAAAGAGAAGACGATTGGCCATACAATTTGATGTGAGTTCCATAGTTGTTAAAACGTATTTACGTTTACGTAAAAACCTTTACGTTTACTCCCAATAAAATACCGGTACTCATTTACTCACGTACTTTGTCGATGCACGCGTGTACAGAAAAAGTGATTTTTTTAGGGTGCATAAAGAGCAAAAACCACTCAAACGGTTCATTGAAACGGGTACAAAAATGGCTGCGGAAATGATAGAAGTTGCGATAGGTAGGGAAAGCGATGACCTTCACTTTTACTTTTACTCATTTTACGTCTTCCTAGTTACAAAACCGAAAACAAATATATTTTTACGCTTTCCCTGAGTAAAAAAACTGGTATTCACGTTTTATGCAGCGTAAGTGACAAAAATTTACGTTTTCTGTACTCAGGGGTGAGTAAAATAAAATTACGTAAAATTACATTTACGTTTAATTTGAAAAAGGTTCAGCATTTAAACAACTCTGGTGAGTTCACGAGTTCACGGCTTTGTAAAGCAGCCAAAGAACACATAACTGAACCCACACGATTTTACACCCACAGGAAAGAATGCAGAACAACATGACGGCGATGTGCGTCATCATGGTGGTGGGCTACTTGCTGTGCAACTTCATCGAAACCATTGGACCCGCCTTACTGATTTTGTACCAGAAGTATTTCGATGGAGTGATACTATATGGTGATAAGGGTGATAAACGAAATGCTCTTGTGATTCTGGGCGTGTGCCAAATCGGGTACATAATGCTGATGATCAACTGCGTCTTCAACGACGTGGTGTGTTACATCTACCTGAGAAAGTACCGGGAGACTGTGAGAAGGTGGTTCGCCAGAGCGCTGCCTTGCTGGTGCGCAGCGGAGGGCAGGAGGACCAGCCAGGCCTTCTCCACCAGGATGTCCAGGACGACCACCGACGGCACCGGCAGCTTCGCCACCGCCGCGCTCGACGCCAGACACAACTCGGCTGGCAGAGAAAACCATAGCTGATGGCGAGTCACGGCCGTGCTCATTGTATGCATGTATTTATCTAAAAATGGAATCAATAATGTATTCATCTCATAAAACGTGTGTTTGTCCCATTTTTTATTTGTCACATCTTAATTGGGGAAATGAAATTAAACACTGATTGATCGTCATTTTTACAAAAAAACCTCAATCCTGTCATCCATCGTTTCATCCAACAGCAGACATTGTGATGTTTCTTTGTCATGTTTCCTGTTCCTTTTGCCCATGATTAACAAAGATTGATTGATTGATTACATGTGTGGAAACTAGGGTGTCAAATTTCCGTTTCCGTTTTCCGTTTCCGCCTTTCCGCAGGAAAATTTTTTACCTTTCCATTTTCCGTTTTCCGGCAGCTGAAAAATTTTTACCTTTCCGTTTTCCGTTTTCCGGCAGATGAAAAATTTTTACCTTTCCGTTTTCCGTTTTCCGGCAGCTGAAAATTTTTTACCTTTCCGTTTCCGTTTTTCCGGCCCATTTTTCCGTTTTCCGGCTGAAAAATTTTTACCTTTCCGTTTCCGTTTAACCAGGCCATTTTTCCATTTTCTGGCTCGATTTTCATTTTTCTGGCATTTTTCCATTGTTTTTTCAATCTGTATTTATCTTCAATTGGCTCATCCCATTGTGTTGTTTTTGTCTCTTGGAGCAGCATTGACAACTGGGATTTCAGGGTCAGTGAAACAGGTGCTGTGAACCCAATTGGGTCATATGCTGACACCAATAATTTATTCAAGTTTTGTCTGGTTGGTGTTGTGATGCTGTCAATTTGCAATTTTGGTGTTGATATTGCCAGCATGTCCGTTCGGTGATTTTATTTCATGCCCATTACTGCAACAATTTTATTCACCTTTGGACTCCTGTCGTTTTCTGCTATTTCATTCATGACTGATCTGGAGTTTGACAGCCATTCCCTCATGTTCATAGAACATTGGTTAAATAAAGCTTTGACTTTGTAATATAGTTCTAAAGCTTCAACTTCATTCGTGACACTCATGATGAAGTTATCGACGTAAATGTTGTTTATTATCATCGCCGACTGGTTTTGTTCCCCTTTATTTTCTTCATATTGATTCATGTTGTTTATTGTCACATTTAAATGGTATTTTATGACTGCTCCCAAAATTGCTGGGCTGCAGACAAGTCCAAACAGTACGCATTTAAAACGAAGTACTATTAAGTTATTTTCAGTTACTGGTTTTGAGGCATCTTTCAGCCAGAAAAATCGTGTGTAGTCTCTAGCTTGGTCATGCAATTCTATTTGCAAAAATGCCTTTTCAATATCGGCAATTAATGCTAGATTGCCTGCCCTGAACTTCAGGAGTAGGCCCAGTGCTAATGGTGTTGTAATTGGTCCTCTAAAAAGGCACTTGTTGAAACTGGGCTTACCTGCCGACCCATCGTACACGATCACAGGGAATAGTACCTCGCTGCCAAATCGCTGCCAGCTAGGAGACAACAAGCTGACAAGCAGTTGTTTACACTTGGCAGCGAGCTGGCAGCGTGCGGCAGCGAGCTGGCAGCGAGTTGTCAGCGTGCGGCAGCGAGCTGGCAGCTAGCTGTAAAAGGCTGCAGTGTGGTTGGCAGCGAGCTGGCAGCTTACTGAAAGCACCTATTTAATAAACACATTACAGCATTTGAAAAACATGTCAGCGAGCTGGCAGCGAGGTGCAAAAACGTTGTCAGCGAGCTAGGCCTGATTTTTGCTGCTTGGCAAGCGAGCTGGCAGCGAGTTGTCAGCAAGGTACTATTCCCTGTGGATTCTGCATGATGTCGATTTGCCTGGCGTGATTACTGGCTGGTGTGGCAGGTAATGAATCCCCTTGTTGTCTGTTTTGTCGTCACAGATCTCAATTATTCCCTTTTCTAGTTGGTCATCCAAAACTTTCCAGTATTGTTTGAATAAGTTTGGATCTTTGTTGAATCTTCTTATCAGTGATTTAAACCGCACCAAGGCTTCTGCTTTTCCCGTGGGCAGGTCACTGATACTCTCTTTATATGGCCAGTCAATATAGTATTGTTTGTTGTTGTCGTTGAATTTTATGCTATTTATTATCATCTCCTCTGCAATGTTGTTATCAATTGCATAGGGGTCATCAGTGATTCCCACTGCTTCTAGACTGTGAAATTGTTGTAGTGTTTCCTTTCCTATGGCCACTATGGCTACTTTTTGATGATTTTTTGTTGGTTCAGTTAAGCTTGAACTACAAGTGAAGTTACAGTCATGATCCATAGTTGCAGAATGTACAGCTACCACAATCAAAGCCAAACAGGCAAACCTGCATGCAGGTTTTCCTTCTGCAAATTTGTCTATTACCGTGCTAATTTCACTTTATTTTTTTCCGTTTCCGTGAAAATTTTGCTTTCCGTTTTCCGTTTTCCGGCATTTCATTTTTCCGTTTTCCGTTTTCCGGCCGACAATTTTTTTTAACCTTTCCGTTTTCCGTTTTCCGCTGAGTGAAATTTTTTTACCTTTCCGTTTTCCGTTTTCCGGCAGAAATTTTTTTTTTACCTTTCCGTTTTCCGTTTTCCGTAGAGTGAAAAAATTTTACCTTTCCGTTTTCCGTTTTCCGTAAAAAAAATTTTTTGACACCCTAGTGGAAACTATAGGAAACATCACAAAATACACAGGTTTGTCACATAAAATTTAGCTGGATCTGTTGACTAGTGATGGAATGGCGCCATGGCGCTGGCGCCCTTTAATGGCGCCAAAGGGCGCCAGCGCCAAGGCGCCATTGGCGCTTGGCGCCCTTTTCCGTGACGCCATCTGGCGCTTGGCGCCATTATTTCGAATGGCGCCATGGCGCCCTTGGCGCTTGGCGCTATTTTCGCTGGCGCCAATTTGGCGCCCGGCGCCATTATTTTGGATGGCGCCAGAAATGGCGCCAAGATGCCGGGATGCGTGATTATATTTGGCCATATTAAAATGCTTTTTCTGTCATTTAGGTGATATTTCATGCTTACACCTTTGGAATTTTTGCCAGCATTGCAAGTTTGGGTTCATGTTGATTATTTATATCACATAAACTGCAAATAGGTATTCAAATATGTTTCAAATATGTTTCAAATAAATTCAAACTCTAGTTTACTAACACAAGTAAACTCAAATTGAGTGCGTATAAATCAGCCTTGAACAAACTTTGGTCAACTCAAATGCATCCAAAGCGAATTGATGAGTTGACTAAGTTTGAAATTTGCAGGCAGTAAACTAGTGTGTGCAGCGCCATTGTGTGCTTGGACTTCGATTTGATTCCTCTCTCTATGGGAGCTAATGACTAGTGATGTAAAAGCGCCATGGCGCTTGCTCCTGGCGCTAGCGCCAAAATAAAACGCGTCATGGCGCTTTTGGCCCTTGTCGCCGTTATGCTCTGGCGACATTGGAGCTTGCCTATGTGGTTTGGAAAAGCGCCATGGCGCTTGGCGCTATTCATTTCATGGCGCCAGGAACAAAACTCCTTGCGCTGGCGGTTGGCGCCAAAGACCTGGCGCTTTTAACATCACTAGTGATGACTCATGAGAAGTGCCAACGAACGCGACAAAACGACAATAACAGGGATGTTGTGTTTGGATTTTGGATAAGATGACCGCTTTGATGTTGATACTCAATATTTAAAATAAATAAACACAATGTTGATTTTAAATATCAAATATTCTTAATATTCAATGCGGTTTCAATTGGCAGCAGTGATGCTAAAGCGCCAGAAAAAATGGGCCATGCGCCATTTAAAATACGGGCTGGGCACCACACACAAAAATGGCGCATGTAAATACTGGTACTGGCACAACAGAATTAGGTAATTACTCAGAATCCAACGGCTCAAACAATGGCCCGACACACACTAGTTGACATCGCAAACTCGTGTCAACTTATTGTCAACTAATTAACACCATTTTTTAAAAGAATAACACTTAACAAAAACAAGGAAAATAAAGTGTGACGGTATAAAATAAACTATGTTCTATCACAAAGGAAAGTTGAAATTACATAATAAACAAAATTTAGTTCAATTTAGTTGATCAAATTTTGATGTCAACTTGTGTTTGTATGCTAATAATGATAACTGACGAATAGCACCAAGCACATTTGGCGCCACAACGCTCAGTTGTTGACGCTGCGCCAGAAAAATTCGCATGATACCTGTCAACAACACTGTCCAATACCATACGAATAGTGCCAGCACAATGACATTATTGGGCACGCGGGTGTCGTCATTATGTCAACAGATTTTATTGGCGAAAATTCCAGGTGAAGATGAATGGCGGGCACACTCTAGTTGACAGATGTGTGTCAACTGGTCGGTGTCAACTCAGATCTCAGCCCCACGTGTCGCAAAGCGATATCGAAATGCACATGCAGCAATGTTGAATAATAAATATTATGCCAAGTGTATTGGAAGATCGCTGTGCGACACGTGAAGCCGAAATCTGACTTTACATAGACCAGTTGACTTGTCACACATGTGTCAACTAGTGTGTGGGCCGCCAATCAGTTAAGAAGTATTTAAGCTAGGCCATTCTTCAATTGTTGCTACAAATCCTGGTTCATTTTCATTCACTGAAATCTACCAATCTGCTCGCGCACAGTCACTTTTTACAAATACAATAAAAGAAGTCACATGCAACAGACAACTGAGACATTTCCAAAAATGCAACTTTATAATCAATCCCACGAAATGGACAGCACAGCAGCGGTTATGAAAAATTGCACAAATTGCTTCTGGAGCAACTACAGGCAAATTAATTGGATTTCTTACTACCAAAATTTGGTGGCGAACAAGCATTTCGAAGATACGCACGCGTGCACGAGTGCCATGTTTAATTGGACATTGGAGTATTGCGGCGGCGACAGCGAAAACATGACCGAATGCGACAAGAAGATATTCGATTTGATCGGAAATATATGCGACTACCTTTCAGCGGTTGGTAGCATCATATGTATGCACCAGTTCAAAATGGCGGCGCACACACTAGTTGACACATTTGCGTCAACTGGTCTGTGTCAACTCAGATTTCGGCTTCATGTGTCGCTGAGCGATCTCCAAATGAACATGTCATGAAATCCAAATGAAATCTCAAAAATGAATATTACGGCTAGGGTTGGAAAAAAATCAATGTTTTTTAAACGCCTTGATTTTTTTAAATAAAAAAATTGATTTTTTTTTGATTAAAATAAGATTTTTTTTAAATCGTCCAAAATGGGGGTATAGATAAAAAGTATGTAGGTATATGTTAAGTGTCAGACAATATATTGTTGTCTATTGTGGTCATATTATGACTGTGGAGTCATAGGATAGCATTATAAGCAGTGATTTCTTTCAAAAATATCCACTTTTATGTTGAGTTTATTACATATATTGCTTTTTGTCAAACATTCGTGACTTTAAGGGAAGTTCAGCATGCATCAGTGCTCAAATAATGTTGCAAGAGAAGGCTAATACATTGACTGTGATGTTTCACACTGTAGAAGTATGTGGGAACACATTGGCTGGATATTCTATACTACACTAACATATCACGGCTTATTATTACACGGTAGCATGAATAAATGGAAGCTTTTACACATAAATTCCTCAAAACCAATGAAAACACCACCAATGGTAATGTGTATGTGAAATTGCGCGCATGCGTCTAAAATTTTTCCGAAATAGCTAGTGCATGTCTACCAAAAATTTTGCCTTTTGATTTTTTAAAATTAAAATCAGTTTCCACCCTGTCATTACAAAAATTAGATTAAAAAAACAGTTTAAAAAAATCAAGTGCCAACCCTAATTACGGCACAAGCAAGTTCATTTGAAGATCGGACTGCGACACGTGAAGTCGAAATCTGAGTTGAAACAGACCAGTTGACACACGTGTCAACTAGTGTGCTGGTCACCAATATTGTATTTACATGTATACCAGTAGAGTATTTTTGACAAAACCTGATTCTTTGCTCAGAGACGCGCGTTGGAGTGGCCTCTGTCCCTGATTTTGATTGCCATATCACTGATCGCATTTCTCAGCAACTGCATTTCGTTGGTTATTTTTTCCAAGAAAGGCGTGACCGAGTGCAGGAGCATCCTGTCCATTCTGCTGCTCGTGCTCAACCTGGTGGACAACTTCGTGATCGTCGGCTACACGCTGATGAACACCCTGAACATCATGACCGGCATCGACTCGGTGCAGATCGCCGTCCTCTACTACCACCCCTACTGCACCGCGGTTGGTTTGTGTGTGATGGAGAAATATTTTCTTTTACACCTTTTTGCATTTGCACATGCAAAATTTAATTTATAGAACAGCACATGGGAATGGTGAAAAGTAGGGTGTCAACTTTCCGTTTTCAGTTTCCGCAGGCAAATTTTTTTCCGTTTCCGTTTTTCCGGCTCATTTCCCATTTTCCGGCTAAAATTTCAATCTTTCCGCCTTTTTTTCCGTTTTCCGGCTCAATTGTCTGTTTTTCCAACTTTTTTTCATTTTCTGGCTCAATTCTCTGTTTTCTGTTTCAGCCAAACTGGTAAACATGCATGCAGGTTCTCAATTATGTGAATTGTTTCTATTTCTAGCAAGATTTCAGCAAATTTTTTCCGTTTCCGGCATAATTTCAGCAAATTTTTCCGTTTCCGTTTTCCGGCCTTTCATGTTTCCGTTTTCCGGCAGGTGCAAAAATTTTTCTGTTTCCGTTTTCCGGCAAGTGCAAATTTTTTTCTGTTTCTGTTTCCGTTTTCCGCCAAAAAGTTTTTGTTGATACCCTAGTGAAAAGAAATGTAAAAATACCTATGCGTTTTTCAACACACTTCAATATAGTGGTTCAAGACTGCAAGTGGAAATGTGTGAAATGGGTACATACATTTAGTAAAGTATTGTCATTGTGCATTGTCTTTGCAGTATCTGTGGCCACTGATAAGAAGCATGGAAATGTTCTCCCTGTACATCATGGTGCTGATCACCGTTGACAGATGGATATCTGTTTGTTGGTAAGTGTTCATTACACAACTTCCTTGAAAGCCATTGACATAACCCCACAAACAGCTGGATCCATTCTGAAACCATTGCCCACCCAATCCACAGGCCATTCTACTACAATGATGTATGGTGCAAAACCAAGAGGGCATACATGCTGCTAGCTGCAGTGTTCATGTTCTCAATTCTCTTCAATGCTCCCAGGTTCTGGGAATTCACAGTGGGCACCTCTGAGGTTGCCAACAACACTTTCATCTACACAAAGCACGTGATAAATCCAACAAAGAATGTCTGGTACCACTGGATGTACACTGTTGGGCTGCAAGTGCCACTCAAATCGGTGATCCCTCTGCTACTTCTGATTGGGCTCAACACTCACACGGTCATCAAATTTAGACAGCATGTCACTGAAGCAAAGAGAAGACAATTGGCCATACAATTTGATGTGAGTTCAAGCTTTAAGGTACAAGTCGACATTGTAAAACAGCCAATGAGCACATAACTGCACACGATTTTACACACCCACAGGAAAGAATGCAGAACAACATGACGGCGATGTGCGTCATCATGGTGGTGGGCTACTTGCTGTGCAACCTCATCGAAACCATTGGACCCGCCTTACTGATTTTGTACAAAAAGTATTCCGATGGAGTGATACTACATGGTGATAAGAGTGATAAACGAAATGCCCTGGTGATTTTGGGCGTGTGCCAAATCGGGTTATTAATGCTGATGATCAACTGCGTCTTCAACGATGTGGTGTGTTACATCTACCTGAGAAAGTACCGGGAGACTGTGAGAAGGTGGTTCGCCAGAGCGCTGCCTTGCTGGTGCGCCGCGGAGGGCAGGAGGACCAGCCAGGCCTTCTCCACCAGGATGTCCCGGACGACACCCGCCGGCACCGGCAGCTTCGCCACCGCCGCGCTCGAGGGCAGACACAACTCGGCTGGCAGAGAAAACCATGGCTGATCGACAGTTATGGCTGTGTGCCCTCGAGTGTTTGATTGATTGTATTGTTGTAGTCACACTACATTACACACTATTCCATACTCTATTCCTTACTTCTACTCTGTATTCAATTCTAAGTAGGTTTTGAGTGATTGGTCTGAACCGTTAACTTTTATGTTTCAACCAATCTTGAGTAGTGACTACTTGGGTGTTTAGGTCAGTTGATGTTCATTAACTCACTTTTTCCTCATCATTCATGTCCCCTTCGGGGCTTGACCATCTATGAATATGAGATGCAAGACTTTGAGACCCGTGTCGCCGAGTGACGTTCCAACTAAAACGCAACACCACGTCTCAAACACAAATCTCCTCTGGTTGTTGGCTTAGTGGACTTGGCTTCGCCTCTTGCCCAAGGTCCACATGCCACCAATCCATCTGAACCCCACACATGTTTCTCATCTGTGCGCCACGGACTCGGTACGCAGTGAGCCCCATTTCCCGTGTGCACAACATGGTGACCACACTCGCTTGAAACTTATCAAGCCTATGTAAACCTGCCCGCCGCCGACTGTCCCACAATGACATTGGTGGCACCCCAATCGAACCTGCGGCAGCACCTGCCAGCAAGAGCAGCCCCCCGCAGTGCGCCACAAGAGCGCATGCATGACACAAAAAGATGTCAAATGCAAAAACCCTGGCTGTCAAAGCAGCAACCGGGAACAGAGGCAAACAGGTCGACAGTCCAACAGAGACACCGACAGCCTAACCCCGGCCATCAAGCAGCGACACCAGGAATTTAGGCAAACAGGTCGGCCGTCAAGCAATGGCACCGACAGCCTAACCATCCCAGTCGTCAAGCAACGACACCGACAGCCCAAAAACCCTGGCCGTCAAAGCAGCAACTGGGAACAGAGGCAAACAGGTCAGCGGTTCAACAGAGACACTGACAGCCTAACCCCGGCCATTAAGCAGTGACACCAGGAACTGAGGCAAATAGGTTGGCAGTCAAGCAAAGACACCAACAACCTAACCATCCCAGCTGTCACACAGCGACACTGGGAACCCGAAACAGCATGCTGGCTGTCAATAAGTGACACCAGTAAATAAAAACACCACTCTGGCTATCAATCAGCCACACTGGCAAGACCCACACACCCAACTATAAAGAACCCTCACCACCAAGTAAACCCTGCCAACATCTCCCCTGACATCCCCAACCAGTTAATTGAACCACCAAATACTATGAAATCTGGATGAGTTACACCACACATTGGACATTCCAGCCAAGAATATCCCAACCAAATGCATGACATCATCCACAAAAAATTGCTTTGCAATCTACTGTCTACCCTGCAATCCCCTATCATCACACCGGTTCTGACATTGGATGGACACAGGAACAACAACTGGAAGCACAGGAAACATCCGAAGGCTGGGTGATATGGCAAAATTTTGATACATTTCTGTGATTGATGGATTGTGTTATTTTCAGATTGGTAATTTGTCTTATTTTATTGTTGCAGGATTTTGATGGTTAGCTTTTTGTCAGTTCCCCCTGGTAGGGTGAACTTGGGGGGGGACTGTTGTAGTCACACTACATTACACACTATTCCATACTCTATTCCTTACTTCTACTCTGTATTCAATTCTAAGTAGGTTTTGAGTGATTGGTCTGAACCGTTAACTTTTATGTTTCAACCAATCTTGAGTAGTGACTACTTGGGTGTTTAGGTCAGTTGATGTTCATTAACTCACTTTTTCCTCATCATTCATGTCCCCTTCGGGGGTTGACCATCTATGAATATGAGATGCAAGACTTTGAGACCCGTGTCGCCGAGTGACGTTCCAACTAAAACGCAACACCACGTCTCAAACACAAATCTCCTCTGGTTGTTGGCTTAGTGGACTTGGCTTCGCCTCTTGCCCAAGGTCCACATGCCACCAATCCATCTGAACCCCACACATGTTTCTCATCTGTGCGCCACGGACTCGGTACGCAGTGAGCCCCATTTCCCGTGTGCACAACAGTATGCTTTTGAGTTCTATATGTATGTAAATAAATATTTAAAGATGGAGCTAAATTTTTAGTGAGTTTGTCCAATTTTTCAACCTGTCGCAGCTTACGGGGAACGATGAAATGAAACGCCATTGATCGTACACAATTTTTTCATATATTGAAAACCGGCATTCCCGTCATCGTAAATAGTTCCATCAAAAATGGAATCCAAATAGTGAAGGAACTCTAGTTTCAAGCAGTAAAAAATCGGTGTGTGATGCGCGTGAAGCTTCTCCACATAGAGACACAGTGTCGGCATGAAAACGCTTCAGTGCACCTACGAAGCACTACATTTATATTGCCCATATTGCGTATTGCACATGGCAATGGCACACGTGGCATAAATGGCGAACAAATGTTGTTGTTTTTGTCGAATTGCACAAAGCTAGCTAATATTGCATGATTGCACCGACAATTGCACATGTCTGAACGCAGATTTGACAGGTGCCGCAAATTCATACGAGTCAGGTAAATTCCCCCATCATGCAAAATCAAAGTTCCATGACCCAGCATATTTACTTAAAAATACCAAAGAAATTCAGTAATAAAAGTATCATTGCAGTTTTCCGTTGATTCTGAAAATCAATTACGAAGACATTACAAAAACCTAAATCATCGTAACACCTCAAGTTAAACAACCCGGAAATAACTAGGTACCTTTATTTTATTGACAGTGTTGATAAAACGTCACTTTTAACAGCGAAGCTCCAACAGTATTTACATTCCACTGGCGCACACTAACTAGTAACCATGAGCAAATAAAACTACAATTTAGAATTGATAACATTTTGCGAGCGCTCAAAACTGTGACTACCTGCGAAAAGCATAAAATTTCTTTTTTTGCCACGTCGCTGTCTGTTCACAGAACCGGGTGGTGGGGTGCTACTGTATTCCCTCGAATTACCCCAGAGGGTTTATTTTTCCATGGTGCAGGTTTTTCATGGTTTTTCATGGTCATGGTTTATTTTGAGGGGTTAAAGGAGGGGGGTATTTCGAGGGGGGGTATTAATTCATAGCGGCCATTTTGAGGGGGGGGGTATTTCAAGGACATACGGTAGATTGTTTACACTGTTGTTTTTTACAGGACCAGTAGCGGTGTTGTTCGTAGAGTATTTAGTCGACCATGTTGTATTAGTGCTAAAACCTTGCTTTTGGCTCTAATAGTCTGCAGCAAGTAAATTTGAAATCTGAAACAAGCTGTTGCCTATAAGCAGTATGGACCTCACTGTGCTTATTATAACAATTTCTTTCTGTGGCTGCTGTTTATGGAGTGCGACTGCGGCGGAAATTCAAAAAGATGACCTTCAACTTCTGATGGTGCACGCAGTAAGTCGATTTCACAGAGAAAATCTGGGGCCAGTTCCGCAAGTAGACAAGTTAAGAGTTAAAAGTTAAGAGTTGAGTTAAAGGTTAAAAGTTGAGTTAAATGTTAAGAGTTGAGTTAAAGGTTAAAAGTTGAGTCAAAAGTTGAGTTAAATGTTAAGAGTTGAGTTAAAGGTTAAAAGATGATTTAAAATTTGATTTAAAAGACAATGGGTCATTCGTTGCAGAAGCGCGATATGCTGATCTTCAATCATATTTTGTCCCCGCACGGCCATTTTGAAACAACGTTCCGCGATTTGTTTTTTTAGCGAAATTTTTTTTGGATACGTTATTTTCAAATGTCGGCATACAACATTGGCAGCATGCCAGCGAACAGCCGTATGAATACCAATTTCACATTTTTATTTTTTTACCATCATTTTCCACTTGTCTCTTAACTCTTAACTCAACTCTTAACTCAACTTTTAACCTTTAACTCAACTCTTAACCTTTAACTCAACTCTTAACATTTAACTCAACTTTTAACTCAACTCTTAAATTTTAACTTTTCTCTTAAACTTTAACTTTACTCTTAACTTCTCATTTATCATTTTACTCAACACTTAACTTTTAACTCTTAACTTGTCCACTTGCGGAACCGGCACCAGAACAGCGCTATTGGCAGCCCACACACTAGTTGACACACGTGTATCAAGTCAACTGGTCTGTGTCAACTCAGATTTCGGCTTCACGTGTCGCACAGCGATATTCAAACGCACATGAAAATGCAATGTTGAAAATTAAATATTTTGGCAGATGCATTGGAAGATCGCTTTGCGACACGCGAAGCCGAAATCTGAGTTGACACAGACCAGTTGACTTGACACACGAGTGTCAACTAGTGTGGGCCGCCATTAAAGAAAATTTGCGTTAAAAACAATTGAATATATTTTTTTGTTCAAAAGTAGAATTTTCTATCCCTACCCCCATTACTATCACTTTTCCCGAGTTTCTAGAGTACCTACATACATCCGTAATCACCTCACACTCAGCTGTGGAGACACGGCGACCGCACGCCAGTGAAGACCTTCCCAAATGACACCAAAAAGTGGTGGCGCGAGGGCTGGGGACAACTTACGGCGGTAAATATGCTAAAGAATGGTTATTATCAATTAACCGAGCACTATGAAAAGCGCAAAACAAATTCGATCGCAGCTGGGCATGCGGCAGCAATACGCGCTCGGCCAGGTGCTAGCCGACAGGTACATCGGCAAGGACAAACTCCTGTCCAACATGACCTATGATATGCGATCGGTCAGCTTGACAATTTGAAGTATGTAGTGATATATAGCTGAATAGCTGGGGGTGCTCGTGGGGGCGAAATGTATAGGCTTTTTCAAGGTATAAAAGGCAGAAATGGGGAAAAAATCACCAAAAATGGGTTGAAAGTAGCCAACATGCTAAAAATAGGTATCTAAAAATAAGTACCCAGCTAATGACCAAGTATAAAGCCAAAAATAGCGATTTTGCGGGTGAAAATAGGCAAAATACAGTGATTTTTGAGTAAAATTTTGGGAAAACTCTTCATGATTTTCTCCACATAGATAGATAGCTGAGCAATTTGGGGGGGGGGGGCAGCCCGCACTCCCCAATTGGAGACTCTTGCATGCAGAGAAAAATTGTCAAAAACAGACGGGTAGACAAAATCTCCCGCACTCAGATATACGTTCGCAGCACGGATGTCAACCGGACGCTGCTCTCGGCCTATAGCAATCTGGCGGGTATGTTCTCCAAAGGCGAGCCCGGCCTCACCATGCCCGACGACCAGCCCTGGCCGGGCACTTGGCAGCCCATCCCCGTGCACACTGTGGACTTTGTGACGGATTTTGTGAGTCGGCCTAAGCTAGTTTGCAACGCGGCGTAATTCTTAACGGGTCAAATGATGAATACATTTGCCGTAGATATGCCTAAACATTAAAATTGCAGCTACTGAATGTAGATGTCAAATGCCCAGTAGCGGAAGATGTAACGAAAATACGCAAAGAAAGCGATGAGTGGGCTGAAATGACAAAGAAAAACAAGGTGAGGTAGAACAAACATGAGAAAAACTGCCAAAAATGTAAAATTGCCAAACTTGTGTGACGCTAATCAACTTTAATATGCAGGATTTTCTACAATGGCTTGAAAAAGAATCCGGTGTCGAGAGGACATTGGGCATCGATCAAGTCTGGTCATTCTGGGACAGCTACGTGGTGCAGGTATCGCACCGCAGTAACTTTTTTGAATGAAATCAACCATTTTTATCAGACCCCTCCCCGCACGCAAACACTGAAAGACGACACACAAAGTGCCAACTCCGGCATTCTACACCAATGAAACACTGGACACCCTGCGCAACCTTACCTTCTTCGATGATAATAGCTATTTCCTGCCAGAAATCGTGACCAGACTACGGGGAGGCGAGCTTTAAATATTTATACCGTATTTCCTCGAAATACCCCCAGCCCCAGGGGTTATTATTACGCCAGAAAATTTTGAGGGGGTTAATTCAAGGGGGCTTATTTGATGGCGGCTCATTATTTGCCCAGCTCTCCCAGACATGGGCTATTTCTAGGGGGGGGGGTAATTAAAGGGGGAAGTACTTCGAGGAAATACGGTAATAAGTTTCCGAAATCAGTGCGATTGCAAATACGAAATGCAGGCCCCCTGCTGACGGAAATCATCCAGCGGATGCAAGCGCGAGTGAAATGCATCGGCGCCAAGCACGACCGGTGTTGGGAGAAAAGTCATGAAACGGAGTTGTGCTGCCAGATGCAAAACCGCAAATACCACGCCTATTCGGCGGTGAGCAGAGGGGGGTGTAGTTCACGCCCTGGATGATAGTTTCTACAAAAATATTTAAAAATACAAGATTCATTCAGTGCCTTTCCGGTGCCTTTTAGTTGGCCCCCGGTGCTATTCATGTATCACCTAATGGCACCGGCAAAAATGGGCACCGCACCGCACCAACACCAGTGCTATTCTGGTAAAAATGGCACAGCACCAGTAGGGTTGGAAAAAATCACCTTCTTTCAAACACCTCGATTTAAAAAAAATCAATAAAAAAACTGTGTTATTTATTTTATACTCAGATTTTTCGCTAAACACCAGAAGGGCACCTTAAATATGGCAAGGGACCCGCACCATGACCTAGGTGCCCTTCCCATCACTAGTCAATACAAATTTGAGAAAAC
Organism: Sphaerolaimus hirsutus; assembly: GCA_964036195.1. Taxonomy (NCBI): domain Eukaryota; kingdom Metazoa; phylum Nematoda; class Chromadorea; order Monhysterida; family Sphaerolaimidae; genus Sphaerolaimus; species Sphaerolaimus hirsutus. Next base: position 9,985,844 of record OZ038451.1, read on the forward strand.
ATGCACCCAGCCAAATCATTACAGGGTATGTGAACTGAAAGTACCTCAAAAAGTCTGTCACATCTTACAGCACGACGTGACGGTGATGGCTGCGCTG
>OZ038451.1:9986140-10013492 GCA_964036195.1 Sphaerolaimus hirsutus
AGACGTACGTCTAACACTGTAATCTGCCTTGAAAACTATTGAATAAATAAAAGTCTGGGTTCCATGTTAGACATGCAGATGTAATGATATATTGCTTTTGTGCATTTAACAGTCAATACATGTAACTCTTGTGATGTAATCCAAATAGTTTCTTTATTCAGGTGGGATATGTAACCACAGTAAAGTGTGTTATCAGTGAAGTGTATGCCATTTTCTAAGCAATGATACATTTTTTTTGTGCATCCAATATATAATTATGTCCATTTGAGGGACGCACTTCATGTCCATTTGAGAGACACACTTCATGTCTATTTGCTGTGGAGGCAGCGTCCACTTTTTGTTTGGCTTTAGCCATTTTTTTACTGATATACTTCTTTTGTGTGGCCAGTGGCCCAGGCTTCCAAGTGAAATGACAAGTACCTAAATTTGCAAAAGCGAAGTAAAGAAAATAAAAATAAAGAGTAATTTCTCTTCGTTTTTACCATTTTACTTCTCAATTCACTTCGCCTTTACCATTTCACATCGCTTTTGCCATTTCACTTACCTAGCCTTTGCCATTTTACTTCTCACTTCTCAACTAGCGTAACTGGTTCCAGACCTACACAGGTGTGCGGAATCACTTCTAAGCTTATTTAAGCACTATCCTATGTACAATTTAACGTGTTTACTTGAATAATTTACCCACTCGAATAATTCTTCCCTTGAATAGTTACCCCTAAAAAGTCTGGTAAAAAATAATTCCCCTGGGTACTTATTCGAGTAAATACGGTATATAAAGCTATTCCACATATTCATCACAGCAAGCCTTCAAGGTCCACAGTAGATATGAAAATATGATACATTATTATTTGTCCCATTTAGCTGTATATTTACGTTGACTCATACCTAGGTTTTTTTATATACCTAGTGATCTTTGTGCAGGTAAAAAACTGGTTTTAGCGTTTTTCAATAACAAAATGTGGTGGTTCAAACGTTTTTTCCCATCGCTACACCGATAAATTAATGTTTGCGAAATGTGTTCGGTGCCCTCGTTACGTAAAATAACATGGTTCCCAGACAAATATTGTCCACACCGGGAAATAATTTTATTTTATGCTAAAGTGTACATGATCCCAGTCCCCAGATTCTAAGTAAATATCAAAAAAAAAATAAGTGCGTAATGATGCGCTGCGGCTCAAATTCAAAATGAGTTGATATTGTAGAAACTGTGCGGAAATAACGTTCTGTTTAAACTATTCTGGTAATTTCGTTCCGATCCGTTTTTCCGACCAGGAAACGTTGTGGATGCAGCAAAACGTTACTATTACTATTTTTTCTATTATCACACCAGTCTTCATTTTGAGCAATATTTTCATGTTCACAAAGAACCATTAGAAGTCCAAGAATCATCTGGATTCTCATGTTTCATAAATCATCATTGCCGATTTTCATTTATCAATAGGCAACCATTTCGGCAGTGAGCTGGGCTCGATGTGCGCTTTTCGTGCTCCCGCTTCTATGGACTTGTGCAGGGCTCTTTCCATCTGAATGTCAAAAAAAATTATCTTGTTTAAATTGAGTTTGATGAATGCCGTATATCCTCGAATATTTAAGTCCCCCCTCTTGAAAAACTCCCTCCCCCTTATTTGACGGGTGTAAAGCATATTGCGTGTACAAAGAAGGTTTTATGTACCTATTCATTATGCAAATCTACCTACCGCAAATCCTTGCATAAGTCCCCTTCGAATACCCCCCCCTGAATAACTCCCCCCTGTTGGCGAGGTGAGGGAAAATAACTCCACCCCTCGAATAACCCACCCTTGCATAACTCTCCCCTCAAATACGTTTTACGTAACCAATCTGATCCCATTTGTGAAGTAAATTAATAATGCTTTTACTGAAAATTTTGACGAAAAGTAACCCCCCCTTTGAATAACCCCCAGTCAAAAAGTCTAACAAAAATAAACCCCTGTGACTTATTCGACCATATACGGTATACAAACAAATTCCAATGACGGTGCACCTTCTCAAACGGGGGCAAATTACGATCGAGCACATTTATAACCAGCCATCTCGCCTGCCTCGAGATCATGTACAGCTTGGAGCGCTTGTTCTTCTTGTTGGCGAATTGCCGTTTCAAGTAGACGACGGCTGAGTCGTCGGTGACCAGCGACCAGGGGGCAGTCCCAGACACTGTAAAGTGCCCTGTAAAGTGTCAAGTGTCAAGTAAAGTGTCAAAAGTCATGTAAAATTCCCTGGAAAATGGCAGCAATTGCGAATGGTTGTCATTATCCAGAGCATTTTACATGACATTTGACACTTTACTTGACACTTGACACTTCACTTGACACTTTACAGGGTCTGGAACTGCCACCAGGGCAGCGCGCCCAGGAGCCACTCGATGAGCATGTAAATGACACCGATAAAGTCGTCGGCGGGCACGGCCTCCAGGCGCGCGTGCGCCGCCAGCGACATGTAGTAGCGCGAGCCCACCGCCGGCCCGATGGCGCGCACTACCGGCGACTGCGTTGCGGCAACGCGTCAAGTGCGGCAGCGTGGTAACGAGCCTTGCTCGCAAGTGGGGTTGGGCTCGACTCGACTCTACTCGTTACTCGAGACTCGAGGGTAAAAATGTGTGCCGAAACTCGCGACTCGACTCGACTCGCCACTCGAGGGTAAAAATGTGTGCCAATAGACTTGACTCCACTCGGCCGTAAAAATATAGCCGACTCGAGTCTCGAGATTTTTGTTCGACTCGAGACTCGATTTTCACTGACTCGCCTGACTCGACTCGCCGAGTCAACCAAAAAAAAAACCAGCTGCTGTGATGTGACTCGGACTCGAGTTTCAAAAAATCGAGTTTTGAGCCCTGCTCACGAGCCTCGACGCACCTTGCAGTCGAGCCGCTTGCAGTGGCGCAGGTCGCAAAGCACCACGGCGTGCTCGATCTTCTCCGGTAGTAAGCAGTGGGCGGTGGGTCGCAGCGCGAACGCCAACGGCGTCACGGCGCGCAGAACGTAACCCATTCTGTGCAGCGCGCGCACGGCCCGCATGCAGCCTGCGCAGTTAGGTAATTAATTTACCGTATATCCTCGAATAAGACCCGAGGAGAGTTTTGATTTCGTTTGAAGTTTTGGAGGGGGAGTTATTCAAGCGGGGGGTGGGGATTTTTGCACCAGAACCTTCAGGGAAACTTGCACTTAATTCATTGCATGAATGCATTCCATCCACTCATGTAATCCAGTATACTCGGCAGACACGATACTCTACAAACAGATAGGAGTTATGTCTTGGGCTGGCAGACGGCCAGCCGAGAACTTATGGAAGGCGTGATGACGACGAAATGATGGTGACGAAAGTGATCACGTAATGATGGAGTGTTTCCTCCGGAAAAATGTACGGCGTAATGTCATCCGAGTATATTTGACAGATTTACAACAACAACACCAAGGTATCCATGCTAAAATTCATGTTCATCGGCACCCGAATCATTCGAATACACATTGTGGATACACATATCAAATACCCAAAGGGGAAGTTATTCAAGAGGGTGGAGTTATTCAAGGAGTCATTTTTTCCTCACCTGGCCAACAGTGAGAGTTATTCAAGCGGAATGTTTTTCAAGGGGGTCATATTCGAGGATATACGGTAGCTAAAGGATACTGCAATTCTCGCGCGGCGCTTCACATCGCCGCACCGATGGCCAGTCTGTACGCGAGTAGTTTCTCGCGTTCCGGCTCCGTTCTGGTCGACAGCGGCCAGATCTCGGCCAGGTTGAATATCAACGGCTCGATCATGATGTAGCGCGCCGGACTGCGCAGCCGGTACATGTTGGGGCCGAAACGCTGGGCGATCACGGACTCGTTGCGCGTAGTGTGCCGGTCGATGCACACCTGCGGTGCGGTGCGACGGCGTTGGCGCTTCGGTCGTCGCGAGTAGTGGTGTTAAAGGCACCGGGAAATGTGGCACCGCACCGGCACCTATGCCAGTCCTTAGAAAGGGCACCGCACCGCACTGGCACCGGTGCTATTCTGAAAAAAATGGCACCGGCGCCGGTAGGGCAATTGCAATGGCATCGCACCGCACCGGTGCTATTCTGAAAAAAATGGCACCGGCAGCGGTAGGGCAATTGCAAGGGCACCGCACCGGCCCGGCACCGGTGCTATTCTGAAAAAAATGGCACCGGCAGCGGTAGGGCAATTGCAAGGGTGCTGATGCATTTCGGTGCCCTGCCCGGCACCAGGGAACCGGTGCCCCGGTGCCTTTACACCACTAGTCGCAAGTTGCAGCGGTGACCGCACACTAGGCTGTACGCACGGCGATCTGGTCGAACGAGCCCGCCTCGATCAACTTGGGCAGGTGCCGGAGGTAGTGCTCGTCCTCGTCGCCCACCAGCGCGCGCGCCAGCTGCAGCACCCGCAGCTCGCGCTTGTAGCCGAACGCGCCCGTGGGGAACAGCTGCGACGCGGTCGTAGAGCGTGATTTTGACCGTTGCTCGATCGGTTAACACTGACGATGGCACAAAAATCGAAAAATCGCAAAAAGTCTTGGAATTTTCGAAAAAAATTGGAGTGGTCGAAAATTTTATTTCACAACCAGAAAAAAGACAAAAAATCGAAGTCGATTTTTTTCTAGAAAAGTTCTAAAATACAAAAACTACTTTTGGAAAATTCAAAATTCGAAGTCATTTTAGAAAAAAAACGCTTCAAAACTCAAACACTTTCCAAACTCTTCGCCATCCCTATCCACCAATCACCAGCGGACCCACCTTCAACAACCTCTGTATCTGCGTCTCACCAGGCGGCTCTCTCTTCACCCCGCCAGCCCCCTTCACATTCAACTGGACCGTGTCGTAGGCCTGGTCGGACATGGGCGTGGTGCGCAGCTCGCACACCTCGTGCCACTCGACCGTGGCGTTCGGCTGCGGCCTCGCCTTGACCTGCGCGTCGAGGAGAAGGGAGCCAACCTCGTCCACGGTCCACCAGCGTTGACCCGTTAGCTGGGGGGGGGGGGTGGATGGCTGTGTGGTTGCATGTATGTACGTAGTGGAGTGCCTCGCTGCAGAGCTGTTAAAGTAGTGAACTTTTTCGAAGTAAATGTAAACGTATTTTTACGCACTGATGAGTAAATAAATACTTTTAAATGTGAGTAAAATGCAGTATTTTTACTCTAGTAAAAGCGGTGTTTTTGTTCAATTTTGTACCATCGGAAAACATCAAAATGAGAGTCATCGCGTTCAATACTCATCCCAACCTTCGATCATTTCCGCTGCCATTTTCGCAGCCATTTTGATTTGTTTAAGTTGTTTTCGCTTTTTTATGCACACCGTTAAATCATCTGAATTACGTTTTCTGTACTCGCGTACTTACTTACGTACGTACGTCAAAAGTACGCGTAAAGATCAATACAGGTATTTTTCACAGAGGAAACGTAAACGTATCTACTCAGTACTCAAGTATACGTATTTTTCGAGTAAACGTTTTAACAACTCTGCAATTCTGCCGCCGCAAATGTGCGTTGTGCCAATGCCAATTACCCGCCAATGTGCGTTTGCTTGCTTTCTGTCCGTCGCTTTGGTGACTCCTTCGAAAGTGCCGGCGATCTGCCAGACCAGGGGGCAGTCCCAGACCTTGTAAAATGCTCTGTAAAATGTAAAATGTCATGAAAGTGTCAAAAGTCAAGTAAAATGCCCTGCAAAATGGCAACTCGGTTGCCACTTTGCAGGGCATTTTACGTGACTTTTGACACTTTGCATGACATTTTACATTTTACAGGGCATTTTACAGGGTCTGAGACTGACACCAGTAGCTCTCGGTCTCTCCTCCCCTTACCCTGAGCCATGCTTGGTCGCAAGGAATTTTCTCAATGTGTAGTGTAAAATATATGGCCGTGGTATTGATGTTTTAGACGACTTATGTGTTCGAAATGGATGGTAAAGTTAGAAGTGAAGGCTAGTTTCTTGTTGAAAACTGCGCGTGGCAGTTTTCGCTTCACGTGGTCACTAACTGCCTTCACACCGACACTTCCCTAGCTTCACCAAGCAGGCTATCGCTTCCACTCACACACATCACGAAAATCTGGGTGAAGACACTTAACGCTTCTGAATTGGCGCCAGCATGCAGATGTAAATATTTCGTGAAGTGTCTTCACACTTTTGGAAGCCCCTGCAGCGCATGGTGAAGCTAGGTGAAGCGTGTGAAAAAAAACATTTTACCCGAAATTTCGTGATGCTTATGGAAGCGCGCCACCTCATGCACTGGCCCGTTTTCACGCGCTTCACGAACTCATTTTTTGCTCTTTCTTAAAATAACATTTATTTATCGGTATTTACCGATGGAGTGACTATTTGTGCGACATGTGACCAGAAAGCAATATACATCAAGCGGCAAAAACGCGGCGATTTTCCACTGCTCATTTATTTGAAATAAATTGCAAAATAAATTAAAATTTTAAATAAATTACAAAATAAATTCAAATTACAAATTGAATTTAAAAATTAATTCGACTGCTTAAAATACCATTTATTTATCGGTACTGATGGAGTGACTATTTGTGCGACACGTGACGAGAAAGCAAAAAACGCGGCGATTTTCGACTGCTAATTCTTCATTTTTTATATTTGTTATCATTTCTTGGTCGGTATCACAGCTTTCTTTCTCTCTGCTTCCTCCGTTGTATTCTTGGTCCTTTGCCAAAACTCTTGCCAAGACTTGAAGACGCTGTCTTGAAACCTGAAAAAGTATAAAAAAATCCACCGCGAGATAGTGCTGTATTAAGCTGGGGGCAGTCCCAGACCCTGTAAAAACCCTGTAAATGAAAACGACCCTGCAAAATGTAAAAGACCCTGTAAAATGTCATGTGTCATTTAAAATACCCTGTAAAGTGTCAAATGTCGCGTAAAAGACCCTGTGAAGTATCCAAATCTTATTCTATAGCATCCAAATCTTATGTTTTGTATCGAAATCTTATGTTAACGAAAGATTGAGATAGAAAAACATAAGCTTTAGACACTATAGAATAAGATTTGGATACTAGGTATACACGGTATTTTACACGACATTTTACATTTTACATAATCTTTTACACGGTCTGGGACTGGCACCTGGCTGAATCAGCGTACCTATATTGTTGGATAAGACCGGTGAGTTGTGGTGCGGGGTCTGATGGTTCAATACGGGACGGTTTCAAGAGTAGATAACTAAATAATTATAGATACAATGACTTGTAACGTTTACTAACTGGTATAAGTCTGATTGCAGGTTTATTCTTTCATACAGCAATTGCATGCCATACTCATGTCATGTCAGACCGGGGGTACCCGTTAGGATACTTTTCTCGAGAGGAGGGTCAATTGGGTATTTACCGTATTTCCTCGAAATACCCCCCGGGGGTGATTGTTTCATAGTGCTCCCGAGAGGGGGGGGTTGAAACGAGGGGGGGGTATTTCGAGGGGGGGTTATTATTTCGCAAGAAATTTTTTAAAATCCTAGTACAAAATCGTTGTTTGTGATGTGCGCTGGGGTTGAAAAATGCATCAATAACTGACATGTATAGACTCCTGTAGACTAATATTAGTACGTAGATGGTATAAACATTGTTCTAACGTGATTCCGACACTGTTTTAACGTGTGTTCTGCACTATGCAGAACACATACTGCAGTATTTGTCATGTACGTTCTCTTCTCTGAGGGGGGGGGGGTATTTCGAGGGGGGGTGATTGTTTCATAGTGGTCTCGAGAGGGGGGGTCAAACAAGGGGGGGGGGTATTTCGAGGAAATACGGTATATGTAACTGTTACCGTGAACAACATACCAGTGTGTTGTGTCGGAGTCACGGAAGCCTTTCGCGAAAGGGTTTGCAGCTATCTTTAGCTGTGTTATCTGCAAAAGTAATTAATTTTACCGCATATGTTGTCGAATAATTTCTTAGTACCTAGGTAGGATTTCCCGACCGGGAAACTATTCAAGGGGATATTGACACATTTAAATTTTCACTAAGAGACTCAATCGATTGCCGTATTTATTGTAATTGAAGGGCGCCGTTCAGTTTACCCCCCCTTCTATTGGAGATGCCGTTCTATTGGAAGACGCGCTTCTATTTCTTTCGCCATTTTTGCACGCGGTACAGTTAGCCGAAATAATTCGATAATTGCACCCAAAAACTATTTCTCCACTCAATGAACGAACCCTGTGATTCTGGTAGGCGGTGACAGCGATGAAGCTGGCCTCGCTGAAGCTAAACGTCCACTGCTTCATGTCGCTCGTGCGCACCAAGTGCGCCCTGAGCCTGTACCTGTGCATGCTGTTCAGTATGGCGTGTCCGTTCACGTCCAGGGGGCAATTCCAGACCCTGTAAAAGAAACTGTAAAATGTAAAATACCCTGTAAAATGTTATGTGTCATGTTAAGGCCCTGTAAAGTGCCATGTATATCCAAATCTTATTCTATAGTGTCTAAGTTTATATATTTCTATGTTTTTGTATCCAGATCTTACGTTTGCGCATAAGATTTAGATATTAAAAAACATATTATTTGGATTCTATAGAATAAGATTGGGACAATCATGACACTTTACAGGGGTTTTTTTACATGACAAGGACATTTTACATGACACATGACAATTTTCAGGGTCTTTGACATTTTCCAGGGTCTTTTACAGGGTCTGGGACTGGCACCAGCTGGTTGTTGGTCAGTTTGAGCGCGTCGAAACACAGGGCGGCGCGGCGAATTTGCGCACCGGAACAGGGGCAGTCTTTGTGCATGTGCTTGCGCGACGGCAGTTCCGCGTCCCCTGCGTGATGTTTTGCAGTTTGGAATGTACCGTATATACTCGAATAATCCCCCCGGAAAATTATTTTTTTCATCGGACATTTTTGAGGGGGAACGATCCGAGGGGGAATTATTCAAGGGGGGATTATTATTTCGTCAAAACAATTTTAAGCATGTTTCAATGAACTGATTTCATGAGATATGCTTTATTTACTAAATAACATGTAATTTTTGTTCAAATTGGATGCAGAAACATTATCATATGCCTAAAGGGGGGGGGGGATTATCCGAGGGGGGAGATTATTTTTTCCTCGCTCGTTTACGACGGAGGGAATTATTCAAGTACCGTATTTGCTTGAATAGTACCCCCCTCGAATAATCCCCCCCTGTAAGACGAGTGAGGAAATAATAATTCCCCCCCTCGAATAATTCCCCCCTTAAAAGATTTTAACAATTGTTTGTGTCCAATATTAACAAAAATGGCACGTTCTTGTGTTAATAAGGCATATTTCATTAAATGTGTTGATAGTAACATGTTTGAAAACTTTGACGAAATAATAATTTCCCCCCTCGAATAATTCCCCCCCTCGAATAGTTCCCCCCTCAAAAAAGTCTGACGAAATAATAATCCCCCAGGGGGATTATTCAAGCAAATACGGTATATACGGTAGTTGACAAATTGACATTGTCTACTTACTGGTGCCAGACAGAGTTGTTAAAAGACCCAAACTTTTTTCAAAGTACCTATACGTAAAAGTAAAGTATTTATTGTTTACTCACCCCTGAGTACAGAAAACGTAAAGTAAATTCTTTTTACTTTTACTCATGAGTAAACATGAGTAAAATACTTTTCCCCCCAGAAAACGTAAAAGTGAGTATTTTTTAGGCATTTTGTCCCAATTTTCACACAAAATATATAATTTTCATACCTTTCTGACCATTTGAACACTCAAATTCACTAGATCATGTGTTACGTGCCTACTTTCAGCTATTTTTGGCAAAAAAAAATTTATTAGGCAATAGGGCATTTTACATGGTCTGGGAATGGCACCCAATGCACGCAGTCCTAACCTTCGGCGGTAACGGTCCATCTGCTCTGATAAAATGAATATCTGTATCTTTTCGAGTCGACCGGCTCGAATTCGACCATGAGGGCGTATTTTTCATCTTGTTGCACATTGTCCACCTGTCGTGGAGTTAGATTGCGATCTAAATGTATAGAATCCTGCGCAAGTCCAACGATAAATTTCACCCAAATTTTTAAATTTTTGGTAAAAAGTTTACCGGCTTTGGAAAAAAACTGAGACGACATGAGAAACTCTTAAGTGCACCTGTATGTTGTCAGTTTGGCTATTAGATGACACGTAACTTGTCAACTACGCAACTTGACAGACACTTCCAAATCAGCCTGCAATTCACAAATAAACTCAACCAACACATAAATGCACGGGCGGGAACATTCTGCGGCCAGTCCGCGTGACGATCATCTCGGTGCCGAGCTCGTCGAAGCGGCGCCACAGCGCGCTGTTGGCCAGCCACACGCGCGGCTGCTCACAGTCGCCGCTGCTCACTGACGTCCGGACGGTGCCGAGCGACGTCTCTTGAGACGGGTTGCAGCGACGCTTAGTGTCGATTGAAGCGTCCGGTCCGATGATATCGTCGATGCTGAAGCGTGCTCTTTTCATGCCTGGGGGCACTTCCAGAGCCGGTAAAATGCCCTGTAAGGTTTAAAATGTCATGCAAAGTGTCAAAAGTCATGTAAAATTCTCCGGCAAATAGCAAACTAGGTTCTCATTTTGCAGGGCATTTTAAATGATTTTGACACTTTTCATGACATTTTACACTGTACAGGGCATTTTACAGTGTCTGGGAGTGGCACCTGTCTTTCAGAGGTGTTTAGGTGTTCATTTAGCTTGGGTTGCTCACCGTAACCCACACTTCAAACTTGGCCAACTACTTTTCTACTGACAGAACGGCGAACGTGCGCATTTGGCTTCGACCATATCTCGATGTAGTATCTATCATTAGGTTAATTGATGACATCTCCACTTGCGCTTCCAATGTGCGAAAGTATTCGCCCTGTCGCAGCTATTTGCACCTGGTACGTGGGTACGCCGCGGAGGTGCCAGTATGCGTACCGTATATCCTCGAATAAGAACCCCCCCCCCCCTTGAATACCCCCCTGTTGGCCGAGTGAGGAAAAATACCCCCCTTGAATAACTCCCCCTCTGTGTTAGGTGGAAAAGATGTTGTGTCAATTTAAAATACAATCGATGAAGTCAGATAGACCAAATAAAGCTAAGCCTGGGCTCCAAATGCAGTGCAGTGTGTGAAACGCAAATGAATACAACGGAATATTATCCGATGGCAGTGACAACAGATACATATTTACCTACTGTAATTCTGATAAAAAATAACCCCCTCCTTTGAATAAATCCTCCCCTTTGAATAACTCCCCCTCAAAAACTTTGCCGAAAAAAAAACTTCCCTGGGGTCTTATTCGAGCATATACGATACACAAATATTTATTTACGTGGAACGAGCAATTTCGTTCGCAATCAGCTGCAGCCGGGAGAATTGAAGCTATCGGCGCCGGCGACCAGTTCCACATGTGCAAACTTGCAGCAAATCAATCAGTGGCACATCGAAGGTTAAACGATCGAATTCGAATTCGAGTGGCGGCGGCCGCGGCGGCAGACTTTAAGTGTGAAGAGAAACTGGGTGCCGAAAGTTTTGTGGAATTTTCATGGGTTTTGGGTGATTTGGTTTCGTAAGTGCTGCAAAGGTTTTGTTTTATTATTTCACCCAGGTTTTTTTATATTTCATTTAATTTATTTTCGACTTCATATTTTACTCAAACATTTTAGTAAAATGAGCAAATGAACATGTATTTTTTACCGACCTAGTTCCTCCGTAACAATTATTGAATAGGTATGCAATTACCCATTCGTATTCATTTCCCATAATACCTTATCCAACACAGGGCGGTTTAACCCCCCCCCCCCCCACGGGAACCAATTTATCCCACAGAGCTAGGGCCGCCAAACTGCACAAACAAACTTGCACCGAACCGTAAACTTTTCCGCCGGTGCGGTTCGGACGACAACCTGCCAGTGTTTTCGGTCTCGGTGCCGCGGCGCGATCATCGCGCCGCTAGGATGAATGATGTTGCCGCGTGAAATCCAATGTGAAAATTTGAAGAAACATGTGTTTGGTAATTACCGGCCGTGTGACAAATTGCCAGGATGTATGGGAGAGCGTTTGGAGTTGCTGCGATCGTTTCCGTTCGCTACAAATCACTGCCGGTGCACATTTAGTGGGTAGGGAACCGTATTGGAATCAAAAGAATACCGTAGTTGCTTGAATAATCCCCAGCCCTCTTGAATAATTCCCCTTCGAATAATTCCCCCCTGTAAGATCAGTGAGGAAAAAAATAATTCCCCCTTTAAAAATTCCCCCCCTTAAAGCCGGAATTACAGCTCAGCCGCGTTTGACGTGAAATGATGACGTCGTAAAATTGATTACATCAAAATATTTAGACAAAGGTACAGCATTGAAATTTCAGAATTAGATAGTTCTAGTAATTGTGTGTAATGTCCCAAAAAAAATTTACCAAATAATCATTATTTAAGTAGTTATTAATTTAATGTCAAAATTTTTTGGTGAAGTAAAATGTTTGATGTGAAATGTTGACGTAGAATGTGTAAATTTTGACGTAAAATTAATAACTTATTAAATAATAAGTTTTCTCTTAATTTTTTTAGGACATTACACACAATTACTAGAACTATCAAATTCTGACATATCAACGCTGTACCTATCACGCGACGTCATCATTTCACGTCAAACGCCGCTGAGCTGTAATTCCGGCTTAACGCATATGATGAATTTGTTATGTCTAATTTGAACAAAAAAAGCATGTTATTGTGTAAAAAAAGCATATTTTATAGAATGAGCTGATAGAAACATGCTTGAAAATTTTGATGAAATAATAATTCCCCCTGGAATAATCCCCCCTCAAAAAAGTCTGACGAAATAACAATTCCCCAGGGGAATTATTCGAGCAAATACGGTATATATTCTTCGAAAATCAAGATGATTTGATTGTACCACCAACGTTGCACTGCTTGTGCAGTGCATTAGGGTGAAATGCCGCGTATCGTATTACTGTGCGGTCTGGCACGGAATTCGATAAGCCCGGGTCCTCCGACACGTTTTTCGGATTTTTCCGATGGGTTAACGTACCCACATATGGATTGACGTATTGAAGTTTTGAAAGCTTATAACTGCTGAGAAATTCATTTGTCAAATACATATTCCTATCTGAAGTAATGCGCTGACCAGGGTTGGTTGTATGAAAATTCATTTTAGCAAAAATTGTATAAAAATTGTATTTTATTTATTTTTATTCATGTTTCATTTTATTCTTAAATTTTCCATTTTATGGGATTTTTTTCTGAGATTTTGCCAAAACCGTTTCTGCCCTGCAGGCGGATTTCACACGAAATCGGGCTGAATCGGGCAGCTTACAAGTGCAGATTTACACTGAATTGAGCCGGCTAAAACACTTGTCGGGCGAGATAAGTGCACATCAGAGCCAACTCCATCACGGCGCAAAACAAACGAGTGGTTAACATGCGCACAGATATGTAGATAGAAAATAGAACGCACTGAGTGCCCGCTCAGCGAGGGCCAGTGTGCCTAGCTGATTTGGACGCCTCTGCATCGACCCGTTGTTTTCACCAGAGTTGTAAAAAGTACACTTAACGTTTTCAAAGCAAACGTAAACGTAAATGTATTTTTATTTTGCTCAACACTAAGTACAGAAAATGCTTAAGCTGCGTTTACACTGCGAGCTGTGCCAGCAAACTTTTTTCTGTCGGCAATGGACATTTTGTCACGACAACGCACAAATTTTACAGAAATTTTGCCTGTGCCGACAAAAAAGCCTCGTTCAACAGAAACCGAACCGACAACAAAAAAAGCCTCGTTGGAACCGAAGCAAACCGACAACCGCTGACATGTCATACAAAGTGTCAAAAGTCATGTAAAACGTCCTAAATTATGTCAAATATGCAGTAATAAAAAATTGACAATTTACAGGGTTTTTAGCATGACTTTAGACAGTTTATTGTTCACTATCACCCACAAATGATTACACATGCTTGACTGTGGCGCCCTTGGCACCTGGCGCCACGTTTCTGAATGGTTAAATGGTGACATTGTTTCTTGCGCTTTCCCATGGGAAACAAATCGTCATCACAATATTGTCGTCACAGAAAACACGTTCGCAGCTTGTGACGGCAACACGATGATGAACCGAAACATTATCGACGCGCTCAGCGTCGTTTTTGCTCAATTTGTCGGTTTGGGTCTCGTTAACGAGACCCAAACCGACAAAAACAAAATAAGACAAAAAATGCCCCACAAAGTAAAAAATAGGGTGGGCGCGCAAGGGGGACATAATAAATTTGTTTTTTAAATATAGGTAAACTCGGCAGCATAGACAAAAAATGGTCAAAATTTCTGGTGGTGACAGTGAGTGACAGCTATTTTAGAGGCGGTGACACCTTTATATCATAACTTTACTACTGCAGGTATTTTGAGTGATTTTTCCACAAGTTTCACTCAAAATTGCTATTTTTGCATAATCTTGCCTATGTTCACCTTTGGTATGACCAGTTTCAGCTATATACATGCTTATATACCTAGTTTTTTCTGATTTTAAACTTTTTCTGGCTGTTTTTCACGTTTTTAACAATTTTTTTCACTTTCTACATTCAATCAATTTATATGGCAGTGATTGTCACCGCGATGACGTGCCATTTTGTCGCGGTGACACCCGGAATCTAGGCGGTGACAATCACTGCGTCACCGCCACATTTTTCGTCACTGCTCGGCAGCATAGCTGAAATCGAGGGTACCATTTCGAGGGGGGGGGGGGGTCGGCCTGCCGGCACGTGTTTATATCTCGGGAACCGCTGGGTGAAAATTGTTGATTTTTTAATATAATATGGTTTCAGGTCGGGGCTAGTTACAAGTCCGAGGAAATTTCGCTATGATGTCCCAGACCGGAGATAGAGTGGGTCGATAAAAAGATGGTCATTTGCGAAATTTTTGCGTGTAGCTCAGAACATGCAAACTTTGAACATCAATAACTCGACTATTTCTGGGCCAATTTTAGTAATTTCAGTTTTAAAATGATGACAAATGCTTGGAGAGTTCATTTCTGAGGTCAAATAGGCAATATAATATTGTGTATATATCGATTTGGCCGGATTTCGAAATGCGAAATTTACGGAAAATTTTTCTTGTTGAACATGCTATCGTATACTCCTGATCGAGAGAAACTCAATGAAACAAAAATGAGATCGATATCTTTTTCCGATCAAAAGTTATAGCGCTTCAAACTTTTCCCTCCCATCCACATAAATAACCACATGCATGCAACTTCAAAATACCATATCTCGGCCATTTCTCTGCCTATTTGCACCAATGAACACTTAAAATGATCAGAATGACATGGATATATCGTTTTTAGTATCAGATTATCCGTATATTTCAGCAGATTTCCCATACAAGAAATTTATGCGAACTCTTGAATTAAATTGTCATAATGAAAATGCATACAAGTAGTGATGGAAAAGCGCCAGAAAAAAGGGCGCCAGGCGCCAATGGCGCCATGGCGCTATACGGAAACATGGCGCCAAGGGCGCCACAGAAAAAGAGCGCCAGGCGCCAAGGGCGCCATGGCGCCATTGGGAAAGTGGGCGCCAAGCGCCAATGGCGCCACGGAAAGAGGGCGCCAAGCGCCAAGGGCGCCATGGCGCCAATTGAAAAGAAGGGCGCCAGGCGCCAATGGCGCCAGATAAAAAAGCTAGTAGAATGCCTTGCGTGTGCTAAAAATGCTTCTTCAGCACTAGTGCACACATTCACTTCTTTATTCATGTTCTCCAGGATGTAATCAGCAAAAATGAGACTAGCAACAAACTTTTGTGCAAAAACCGTACTCACGCGTGATAAACACTTTGAAAATTGTCATTCGACAAAACAATGAATGCACTTCGAATAGATTTTCCAATTCTTTTCAATGTTTTCTTGAAGCGGACGACAACGGAATTCCGATAATTTCAATCCGTTGATTTACGAGTTTGCAAGTTCACCGGTTTATCATGCTCAGCTTCTGATCCGTTACACATATCTGATAAAAATGGGATGAAACGTATACATCCACTCACACCACTTAATGCATTTTCCGGTGAATTTTGATCATTCACAGACCCGTTTTTCTTTTTTATTCATTCACGCAGCACTCACCTTGAAACCCTGCTGGCGC
The DNA here is from genome assembly GCA_964036195.1 of Sphaerolaimus hirsutus. Classification (NCBI taxonomy): domain Eukaryota; kingdom Metazoa; phylum Nematoda; class Chromadorea; order Monhysterida; family Sphaerolaimidae; genus Sphaerolaimus; species Sphaerolaimus hirsutus. The sequence goes on from OZ038451.1 coordinate 10,002,223, forward strand.
CATTTTGGCGCTCTTTTTGGGCAGGGCTCCAGGCGCCAAGGGCGCCACGGAGAAAGGGCGCCAAGCGCCAAGGGCGCCATGGCGCCTTTCAGAAAGTGGGCGCCACGAGCGCCACAGAAAAAGGGCGCCAAGCGCCAATGGCGCCATGGCGCGGCGACTCAAATGGCGCCAGCGCCATGGCGCCATTCCATCACTACATACAAGTAAACTGTGAATAAAAACGATATCTCCATGTCATTCTGATCATTTTAAGTGTTCATTGGTGCATCTAGGCAGAGAAATGGCCGAGATATGGAGTTTTGAAGTTGCATGCATGTGGTTATTTATGTGGATGGGAGGGAAAAGTTTGAAGCGCTATAACTTTTGATCGGAAAGAGATATCGATCTCATTTTTGTTTCATTGAGTTTCTCGATCAGGAGTATACGATAGCATGTTCAACAAGAAAAAATTTCCGCTAAATTTTGCATTTTGAAATCCGGCCAAATCGATATATACACAATATTGTATCGCCTATTTGACCTCAGAAATGAACTTTCCAAGCATTTGTCATCATTTTAAAAGTGAAATTACTAAAATCGGCCCAGAAATAGTTGAGTTATTGATGTTCAAAGTTTGCATTTTCTGAGCTACACGCAAAAATTTCGCAAATGACCATCTTTTTATAGACCCACTCTATCTCCGGTCTGGGGCATCGTAGCGAAATTTCCTCGGACTTGTAACTAGCCCCGACCTGAAACCATATTATATTAAAAAATCTACAATTTTCACCCAGCGGTTCCCGAGATATAAACACGTGCCGGCAGGCCGACCCCCCCCCCTCGAAATGCTACCCTCGATTTCAGCTATGCTCGGCAGACATGAAACGAGTCAGCTTTCCTTCTTTTATGTACGAGTAAGATATGTCTCAAATTCAAATTCGAACAGACGGATTCCGTTCGATTCAGTTTATTTAAACCGATTGAACTTTCAAGTGGGGAGTTTTTCAATTTTTCAAAATCGCATTTTAAAGTTTGACGCTGGCCCGACGGCGCTATGTTTGGGGGACGACGCTTGCCCCGCACTTTTCAGATAGATCCGACATTTCTCTACAATTTTTGTACTCACTAATTTTGTTGGCCGGGAAATATTTAGGGAGTTATGTGAGATTTTGTAAGTCACCCAAAATTGGGAACAAATCTGAACAATTTAAATTGAATGGTTAATAACTTCTTAACGGTGCATCGTAGGAAAAAACGAATCACATCACTGCAAAGCCCGTGTCTAAAAGTACCTCTACCTAAATTTTCAGATCAATATATGCACGCATATTTGATTTATAGTGCAAAATAGATTTGGAAATTCACGTATGCATTTTTGGAAATGAAACTTTTTTTGTATGGGAATTCCGGCCAGCTCTTCGCGGCCGCGCCAAAGCACGCGTGCATTTTTGGAAATGAAAACTACCTAATTTTCATCATACTATCATGATGGAACTGTCTGACATCAGCGCTTCCAGCAGTTTTACTAGGTATGTATTTACCTTCTCCGCCCTTCTATTAGAGGAAATACAGTATGCCACATTTCATGTAAAAGAGTAAATTGACGCAAAACACACAACTTTGGCTTGAAAAGTGGCATACTCATAGCAAGTAAAGTGTAATACTTTGGATGAAAACTGGCACAGTAGAGTAGCAAGTAAAGTGTCACACTTAGCTAGTAAAGTGACACAGAATGGCATGAAAACCGTGAGCATGTAAACCGTACGGGATGAAAAATGGAAATTGTACGCCCACACACAAAAAAAGGCGAGCCTGACGGAACGTTCGTGATTTTGGGGGTTAGCCCTAGTGGGCATTTACACGAAAGTGGACGGAGCTTACGCTGACCGCCGCATGCAAAGCAAAATATCTGCGCGCACTATAGTGACGCAAACATGAAATCTATGTTTTTTGCTCTCGTATGTCTGAAACGCAGAGCGACTTGGACGTGGGCCAAATTCACATGTGACCCTATCGTTGGTTTATACTGCACTTGTACAAAAATTCCTTAGACTATTGACTTCCATAATGTCCGTTGAGTTTGATGATGGCAAATCCTCTGGAAAAAATTTAAATTGTGAAAGCGTGTTTAAAAAGTGTTTTTTCAAAAATGACTTCATGAAAATGAATTTTGATTTTTTTTCTGAAATTTGTTTTCAAATTTTCCAATTTAGTTTTTGAATTTTTGAATCTTTTTTTAATACTTTTCAAATTTTCAAATCTTTTTGGTCACTTTTCAAATTTGTTCCTTCAAATTACTGCATTTTTGAATTTTTCTGGTGAACTTTAAATACACCTTTACATTTTACAGCTTCAAAGCTGTCACCGCAGGTACATCCACCCAGTTGTTCTGCACCTACTGATTCATTCTTGCAAAATTGACGTTTTCATTAAATGAAATATGAATTTTCATCCAAAAATGCTGAAAAATTTCAAAAACTTTTTGAATATATGAATTTTCAAATTTTCAAATTTTTTGAAAATAAATTGATTTTAATGTATTTTTTTAACCTCATGCTCAAAAATTTATGTATTTAGCTGAGCGGCCTCCAGGATAGATAGATAGCTGGAACATTTGCGGGGGGGGGGGGGTAACTAGGGCTTGAACTCAACTCGACTCGTGACTGGAGGGTAAAACAGGGTACCGACTCAACTCATCTGACTCGACTGGGAAAATATGGCCCAAACTCGCGCATTTCCACACCACATGCGTGATATATTGGGGATTGGCTTGGCATCTGTATTGAATGGTGTTAAAACTCAAATTTCTTATTACCATACAATTGTACACAATGTGCATGTGCATGTTAGTTGAGGGTCAGATTTTGATTAACTAGCAAACTCATAAATCGGCTTTGATAAAACACATTTGAGTTTACTGAAATGAGTTGTTCTTAATCCCCTTAAACTGCAGTTGACAGATACGTCATTCTGGTAAAGTCAAATGCTTTCAAAGCCGATTTATGAGTTTACCAAAATCTGGAAGCAAACTAGCATGTGCAGCACCACATGTGTAACACAAACAAAACACCTCAAATGCATTGCACAATGTTGGCACTGATCCAAAAAAATCTTGTAAAAGATGTTGATTTTCCATCCCTAGGCCGATTTTATTTTTGTAACTTTATTTGTAGCAACATGAGTGATAAAAAGTTATTTTTTTTGCTTTATCTTGATATTTAAACAAACTGTTGACATTTAGACTTCATTAAGTGTGTGTGTGGAAACATTGGTAGAGAAACCAGTATAAAAAATTACTACAAGGATCATACCAAAAAGTAATGCATCCTACTCGACTCGAGACTCGAGATTTTTGCCCAACTCGACTCGACCTTTCACTGGCTCGCCTGACTCGACTCGCCAACTCGACCGGAAAAAATTTGGGGTTGCGACTCGAACTCGAGTTTGAAAAAAATCGAGTTTCGAGCCCGGGTAACCCCCCCTATGAGACCCCTGCCACTCAGCTATCTATCTATCTATCCTGATGCGAAATTTTTGGCTAGTGTCCGCTGAACTCAAGGACGTACGCAGGGGGTGGGGTGAGGGGGGGGGCGGCCCAAAAAATTTGCCAGAAATGGCACTTTTCTGAGGCGAACTTGTGGGCACTTTGGCCAGCTCGGGCTTTCACCAGCTGCGAACTCCACGCACAATAATAACTTAATTGTGCATTGGGTGGCATGTGGCTTTGAAGCCTGAACTGTGCAATGACATTGTACAACGCAAGTATTTACATGGTTGGCTGTTTAAAAGTGGTGCCTACGTAGTATGCCACCCTACATGATTCAATATCCCAAAAGTCTGCTGAATTTAACTTCAATGCATTACATTTTTACCATGTTTCTTCTAATAAAAGTGTTCCATTGTCATCAACTTGCTTACTTACTGTTCTATTGGAGGTGTCGTTCTGTTGGAGGCAGCCATTATACTCTTTCCACACATTTTTCCACATATCTACGAATTACATAGCGCGGTTAACATGTGGTTCGAGTTATGATCATCACACGGTTCATGTTACAAATGAAACATGCTGTTCAATAACAGCGAGTTTCAAATAAGATCGATAAACGCGTGTGAAATGTTCAAGCGTGTTTCATGTGATTTGTGAAACGCGCCGCATGATTAGCTGCGCGGTTTTAAAAATGTGAAACGCATTCCCGGGCATGGGGTACGCGGTTGACAAAACTGTGAACCGCACTAAAAGCGCGGTTACATGTTTCACTCTTAGCGCGGTTCACCAATGGACAGCCTGCCCCAGAGGTGAAAAATGTAGTCTACCCCTGGAACAGGGTTACCGTCTACATGCTTACCGTATATCCTCGAATAAGTCCCATGGGGTGTTATTTATTTGTAAGAAGTTTTTGAGGGGGAGTTATTCGAGAGAGCGGAGTTATTGGAAGGGGAGTTATTATTTCATCAGAATTTTCAGTAAAATGTATAATTTATTAACTGCACAAATGGGGTAAATATTTGGTAAGATACTCATTTGTAGGAGCACATATTCACAATTGAATCAGTGAAATCAATCTTAGTGAACTCTTAGGGCACCCTATTTTTGATTTCACTTGTGACAACCTATTTCCAGTTCTAGGGTGTGCCAGAAGCTGAAACTTGGGGGAGATATTGGCACAACCCCCCTCTACTTTGCATGAATTGGGGGGGGGGGGGTCGGGGCGACCCCTTCACTGGGTGTGTCGCCATAAGTGCCAAAAATTTTTTCGGCTTTTCTTGTGTCCCGCACAGGTCCGTCACCCACTGATTTCTGAGCTGTGGGAGGGGTATAAATCTAAAATTTTGGGGATGTGTTACCAACACCCCTCCCTTACTTTACACTATTCAATTATGTGAGATTAATGTGAAAAATTTCTAAAATGTTCCTTTTTTCTCTAAAAAACAAGACCACCCAATAGATGGATGACAAAAAATTCACTTTTTGGATCTTTTTTTATTAGACACTTGAAGAGCTAAGTTACAATACTTTAAAGGGAAGAGGTTGATGATTAGAGTTATGTAAAGAACCATACCTCTAAAATGCCTGCATTGCAAAATTTACTTAGGGGGAATTTTATGACACCATAATGACATCATTTCAGGAACAAAAAATTACAAAATTTACACTTTGAAATTCCCCCCAAGTAAATTTTGCAATTCAAACATTTTAGATTGTTCGTTACAAAACTTTTATCATCAAACCCTTCACTTTAAAGTATCATAAACCAGCTTTTCAAGTGTCTAAAAAAAGTTCCAAAAAGTGGATTATTTGTCATCCATCTATTGGGTCATGTTTTTTTAGAGAATAAAAGAATATTTCAGAAATAATAACTTCCCCAGAAATACCCCTCATTTACCCCCCCCCCCCCACTCAAAATTTCCACTCTGAAAAAATTAACCCTCAGGGTGTAATTAGAGGAAATATGGTATCATATTTTTTGAGAAATTTTCGGAAAGCCCATTTTTGGTATACTAAATGCAATACTGTATTTCTCCTAATAGAAGGGCACCCTTCTATTTATTTTGTAAACTTTTTACCCACCATTCTTTTGGAAGCTGTCCTATTTTTTCACCTTAAGCCATGTTTTTTAATGCTGAGGTTTTTCAAGTGTTACTTCACAGCTTTATTGAGTGTCAATTCAAATGATAATTCATATAATTAATCCATTCTACATTTAATCTTAAAATAGCATGAAATCTTTGGATCAAAGCCATTAAATAACAGTGTCCACTGCCATTTTTTATGCATTTGGCACAATTCAAGTAGTTTTTGTATTTCCTATTGGAGACCACCCTTCAATTTTGTCATGGAATAAATAAAGTCAAAAAGTATACCTTCTATTGGAGACATGTTCTATTAGAGATCCACCCTTTATTATAAGAAATATGGTAACTTGTTTGCAACACAACCCATTTTCTTGGTTAATGGCAACAGAGCATATGATGTCATGGTTTCTGAATTTTGAGGACAGTAGCTGCTGAAATTTTTTTACATAATGAAATTTAATGTTTGAATATAAAAGCAGTGGTTAATATCAGGTGATCAACATCAAGTGGGTAATGCCAGGTCAGCTCACCCCCAGTAAATTTTTTAATGGAGGCATTTTTGAGGTAAAGTTGTTTATGCAACAGGTTGCTTAGGGAGGGAGGCCTCAGGATTAATGATGGAATGGCACTGGTGCCATTTAAGGGCACCAAAGGGTGCCATGCCATGGCGCCCTTTTCCTGTAGCACCATCAGCGCCTGGCACCCCTTTTTCAAACAGTTGAATCACAAATAGAGTGGGGCCTGACCTGCGTGGGACAGTGAAAAAACCAAAATAATATTTTACATACCTATATATCAACCCACTCTGTAGTGAGTCGCTACAGCCCCTTCAATTCTTGAAGAGTAGTGGGGGGTTACACCTATATACCACCCAAATATTAGCTTTCCACCCCACCCACAGCAGGAGATAGAGCATCTGCAGTGAAATCAAAAATAGGGGGCCGGACTTGAATGGGCAGGTGTTTATATAAGAAAATATATACCGTATTTCCTCTAAATACCCCCAGGGGTAGGGTGTCAAATTTCCGTTTTCCGCAGGCAAATTTTTTCCATTTTCCGTTCCGTTTTCCAGCTGCTGAAATTTTTTTTCCATTTTCCGTTCCGTTTTCCGGCAACTATTTTTTCCGTTTCCATTTTTCCGGCTCATTTTCCGTTTTCCGGCTAAATTTTCAGTTTTTCCGCCTTTTTTCCGTTTTCCGCCTCAATTTCCAGTTTTTCCACCTTTTTTCCATTTTCCGCCTCAATTTCCAGTTTTTCCGCCTTTTTTCCATTTTCCGCCTCAATTTTCCATTTTTCCGCCTCATTTTACCTTTTTGTAGCTCAACTTTCTGTTTTCTGATCAGCCAAACTGGTGAAAATTCATGCAGATTGTCAATGATGTAAAAATTTTTCCGTTTTCAGCAAAATTACTGCAAATTTTTTCCACTTCCAGCAAAATTTCAGCAAATTTTATCCAATTTCTGGCAAAATTTCATTAAGTTTTTCTATTTCCGTGCAAATTTGATTTTTCCGTTTCCGTTTTTCCGGCCCCTTTTTCCGTTTTCCGGCCGCTGAAATTTTTCTTTCCATTTCCGTTTCCATTTTCCGCCAAGTGCAAATTTTTTTCCGTTTTCCGTTCCGTTTTCAGGCCTCTGAAAAAATTTTTCTGTTTCCGTTTTCTGTCAAAAAATTGTTTTGACACCCTACCCAGGGGGTTAATTTTTCCAGAGTAGAAAATTTTGAGGGGGGGGGGGGGGTTAATTCAAGGTATTTCGGGGGGTATTTCGAGGGGGGGTTAATTCAAGGGGGGGGGTATTTTGAGGAAATACTATAGTCAAAACTCTTGAAAATAACCAATAATGAACATGTACTAGTGATTTTGGAGGTGAAAAGCTATTTAAAAAATATTAAAAGTAGCGATTTTGAGCAACAATTTGGGTAAAATTTCTCAAAAATCACTCCGGATAGGTAGATAGCAGAGTTGCGAAAGCGTATTTACGCTTACCCGAAATACCCGGGTAAATGGGTATTTATACTTACGCTTACGCTTACACTTTCGTAAAATACCTGTACGCTTTATTACGCTTTCCCGGCGTAAATACCCGGGTACTAAAAGCGTAAATTTTTTTCACGCAACCCAGTTTTACGCTTTTGAAATAGGAAGAAAGGAACAGGAAGTGATTGAGAAAGCGTACAAAAAAAAACGTGTGTGCGCTAACGGAGTGAAAATAGCGGCACAAGTGCAAATTGTGTCGGCTAGCAATATCGTGGCTTAGGATAAGGAATTTTGGGTCAGATAATGGATACCGTATTTCCTTGAAATACACCCAGGGTTTTTCTCAAAGTGCAAAATATAAGCGTCTAGGTATACACTTACATAAGTATGTACCTATTAACCTAGTTGATATAAGCCCTGTCCTAATATAACTCTGTATTCTTTTTAACGTGGGTTTCGCATTGCACAGATACCAAACTGCAGTTTTTGGACATTATTAGACACATTTTGGGTAGGGGTATTTTGAGGGGCTATTTTGAGTAAATACGGTAATCCGATAGTCTGATGCTCAACAGCAAGAGCACCTTGTAAAACTTTTTTTACGCTTACGCTTTCCTAGGTATTTTAGGCATACCTTACGCTTTTAGTATCCATACCCATAATTTGGAAAGTGTATTTACGCTTACGCTAACGCTTTCCAAAAATACCGGTATTTTAACAACTCTGGTAGATAGCTGGGCAATTCGGTGGATAGTAGTGAAAAAATTTGCTTCCAGGATAGATAGATAGATAGATAAATTTGCTTCCCACAAATCAATCTTTTGCAATAATTTACTTGTAAACTACACCATTTGATCTGAAAATTTGAATGAGGATACTTTCCAAAATGGGCTTTTCATTGGTGCTGTCGGTTTTATGCTGGCTCAATGTAAACACCTTCCCAGTCAAGTAAGCCACCCATTTTTTATTTCATTTTGGAAGCTATATCTCGGGCTATGGTGGGGTTAAGCTGAAACTTTGTGAATATATACTTGTAACATCCCTCTACTCTGCATCAATGGGGGGAGGCATGGCGACTCACTACAGGGTGGGTCGCCCTACAATTTTTTACCAGGATTTTAGTGTCCCAAACAAGTACACCACCCACTTGATTAGCTACACTAAAGGGGATGTATCTCCAGTTGCGGGGGTGGTAGAAAGCTAAAATTTTGGAGGTATCTTGGCAACACCCACCCCTACTATACTCCCGTAGGGCAGCTCCCGACGACCCACTACAGTTTGTGCCACTTTGTATAAAGTTGTTGTTTTTTTAAAAAAAAAACGACTCAAGTGTCCCAAGCAAGTTCACCACCTAAACGAATTAAAAATTTTTTTGAGAACATACCTTCTATAAAAACTGAATCAGGTTTCAACCCTAGTTCTGCTAATTCAATTTTTTCTCTTGTTTAGCCACCCCCACCATAAATGGCAGACCAAAAATTTCACTTTAAACCAATTTTTTGTTCCACACAATAAAAGTTGGTTTACAAAGTTCAGTAGAAAAGGGTCTAAGGTTCAAAGTTACGTAAACAACATGACCTCCAAAATGGCGACATAAGGAAATTTATTTGGGGTGAATTCTATGATGTCATAATGATGTCATTGCAGGAACAAAATTTTACAGAATTTTCACTTTTTCATTCCACCCAAATAAATTTGATTAGCAGAACTAGGGACAAAACCTGATTCAGTTTTTATAGAAGGTATGTTCTCAAAACAAGTTTTTAATTTGTTTAGGTGGTGAACTTGCTTGGGACACTTGAGTCATTTTTTAAAAAACAACAACTTTGTACAAAGTGGCACAAACTGTAGTGGGTCGTCGGGAGCTGCGCTACTGGAGTATAGTAGGGGTGGGTGTGGCCAAGATACCCCCAAAATATTAGCTTTCTACCACCCCCACAACTGGAGATACAGCACCTTTAGTGTAGCTAATCAAGTGGGTGGTGTACTTGTTTGGGACACTAAAATCCTGGCAAAAAATTGTTGCATATAGGGCGACCCACCCTGTAGTGAGTAGTGATGTAAAGGCACCGGTGCCCCAGTGCTGGGCACCGAAGGGCACCAGCACTGGTGCTGGTGCGGTGCCATTGCAATCTTCAGGGGTGCCATGCCAGTGCCATTTTTTTCAGAAAAGCACTGGTGCCGGTGCGGTGCGGTGCCATTTTTTTGCCGGTGCCAAAGGTTCTAGCACCAGGGCAAAGTAAAAGGCACCAGGAAAGGCACCGGCCAAGGCTTCATGTGCTGTGCAATTTTGTCCATAGTATGGGCTTATCCATATTTCAAAAAACAGCGATATATTTACCCAACCGTTTTTGCCTATTTTGTAAACCTCCCATCAAAAAAATATACCTACTGTGAAATCCATTATACCCGATACATGATCTGATGAGCGAATCTAAAATTTTGTTGAATTTTTATCATTTTTATATTTTATATTTATCTTACTTTTTTGTTCAAAATTTGTTGTCAGTTTATGACAGAGATAGTTCCATTCTCTGTACAGCAACGACTCCAATCAGTAGACAATAGTGGCTATGGACATTGTAGTAAATTAAATATTTTATCTTTCATTTGTAATCATTGTAATTGCTTCAAAAAGTGATTGCCACATCATTCTGATCATTTTAAGTGCTCAACTATCAAAATCGGTTGAAAATTCCTGGAAATATGCACTTCCAAAGGTGAAACCACTGAGAAACTGCCCGATATTTACTTCAGAAATTCCAGCCCGGTGCGGTGCCTTTCGGTGCTAGCACCGGCAACCCGCCGGTGCCCTTCGGTGCCGGTGCCATTTTTTCCAAAAGGCACCGGTGCCGGTGCGGTGCGGTGCCATTTTCTGGCCGGTGCCCCAGGGTGCCAGGTGCCCTTTTCATGCGTTGGCAATGGTGCCGGTGCGGTGCGGTGCCATTTCTTCCGGTGCCTTTAACATCACTAGTAGTGAGTCGCCATGCCTCCCCCCATTGATGCAGAGTAGAGGGATGTTACAACTATAAATATATTCACAAAGTTACAGCTCTATAGCCCCACCATAGCCCAAGATATAGCTTTCGAAGTGAAATAAAAAATGGGTGGCTTACTTGACCGGGAAGGTGTTTACGTGTTCCAAAATTTTTTATCGTACAATTTTGTGATTCCCGCAGTTTGGTGTGTCTGACCATGCTATGGGTGAGTGAGACAATTATGTCCTCCCTCGACAACCAGCCATAGTGAATATGCATTCCCCCTATCACTCACTATATACTACTTGCTCACACACTTATATAAGCAACTGTGGTAAACTTCAGCACCTGTTGTAAAATTTACTCATTGTCGTCACAAAAAAATGAAAAAAACACGTTCGCAGCTCGTGGCGACAATCGACAACAAAAATCAGGCTCACATGACAACACTTTTTTTTCTTGTGACGACAAGCGCTCATTGCCGCATTGTCGCCAATCAAAAGCTTGTGCCGACAACAACATTTTTTCGATCAAAAAAAGCGAACCGACAACGTGAAATTTTTAAAATGCTTATAACTCTGGAACAAAAAAACCGATTTATCTGAAATTTGGCATGTGAGTGCACCTAACTAGTGAGTATACTGACCTGTTTTTTCTCGCAGATATGGAACTTTATTCTGGATTTATGGAACTTTTTCACTTTTTGATTTGTCGGCACATTTTGCAGTGTAAACGCCGCTTAAATGGTTTTTAGTAATTAGCAG
>OZ038451.1:10013692-10582702 GCA_964036195.1 Sphaerolaimus hirsutus
CTGAGCGGCCTCCGGGATAGATAGATAGCTGGCCGATTTGGGGGGGGCAGCCCCCCCCCTAAGAGACCCCTGGCCCCAGATTTAATTGGGCAGACCAATTTTTGCCCTCCCTGCCCGGCGCCTGACACGCCCGTCACGCCTGCCAGGCACCTGACACGACCGAGCGCCTGCCAGACGTGCCCTCACTAGTGATGTAAAGGCACCGGGGCACCGGTGCCCCGGTGCTGGGCACCGAAGGGCACCAGCACCGGTGCTGGTGCGGTGCCATTGCAATCTTCAGGGGTGCAATGCCGGTGCTGGTGCCATTTTTTACAGAATAGCACCGGTGCCGGTGCGGTGCGGTGCCATTTTTTTGCTGGTGCCAAAGGTGCTAGCACCAGGCCAAAGTAAAAGGCACCGGGAAAGGCACCGGCCAAGGCTTCATGTGCTGTGCAATTTTGTCCATAGTATGTGCTTATTCATATTTCAAAAAACAGCGATATAGTTACCCAACCGTTTTTGCCTATTTTGTAAACCTCCCATCGAATAAATATACCTATACTCCAGTTACTTTACACCCTGCATGCGTGGTTCCCGTTGGAAGCGGGCCAACGATCTTTTTACGCCTGCGATTTTCATAAAAAGTTGAAAAAGGTCATCTCTGTTATAACCCTATACGTTAACATTCACAAAAATTATTTTGTCATCTTTTTTTACAAAAATCGCATGCTTTATCATCATTGGCACGCTTCCAACGTGAGACATAAATGAGTGCGAGGGCAGAGTATTATGTACGCCGAGTATACTGTGAAATTCATTATACCCGATACGGTATCTGATGAGCGAATCTAAAATTTTGTTGAATTTTAAATCATTTTTATATTTTATATTTATCTTAATTGTTTGTTCAAAATTTGTTGTCAGTTTATGACAGAGATAGTTCCATTCTCTGTACAGCAACGACTCCGACAATAGTGGCTATGGACATTGCAGTGAATTAAATATTTTATCTTTCATTTGTAATCATTGTAATTGCTTCATAAAAGTGATTGCCACATCATTCTGATCATTTTAAGTGCTCAACCATCAAAATCGGTTGAAAATTCATGGAAATATGCACTTCCAAAGGTGAGACCACTGAGAAACTGCTTCAGAAATTCAAGCCCGGTGCGGTGCCTTTCGGTGCTAGCACCAGCAACCCGCCGGTGCCCTTCGGTGCCGTTGCCATTTTTTCCAAAAGGCACCGGTGCCGGTGCGGTGCGGTGCCATTTTCTGGCCGGTGCCCCAGGGTGCCAGGTGCCCTTTTCATGCGTTGGCAAAGGTGCCGGTGCGGTGCGGTGCCATTTTTCCCGGTGCCTTTAACATCACTAGCCTTCACTCGTGCCAGATTTGCCCGAAAAATGGCAAACAAGATTTAATTGCGAGGGCAATTGAGGCATCTAGTTCCAAATGTCGGTATCTCCATCATTTTAGGTTTTTCCAAAATTGCATTTGAAAATTCAAAGTTGCCCGAGCCCTTGCCCAAGACTTTTTGAAAAGCTTATGAAATTGTCTACATTTTCCATATTTTAAACCCTGCGGCCGGCATATATAGCTAGAGTTATGGTGATTCAATAGATAGCAGGTCAGCAGATTCAGTGGAGATACCCTGTTTCGAGTGATTTTTTTCAAAATGTATTTACTCTGTACTTGAGTATACATATTTATCAAGTAAAAGTAAATACGTTTTAAAAACTATGCACAGGACAAATTTGGGCAATAAACATCTACATTTGTGGGCAATTTTTAAGGTGTTCCATTACATTAGACATTTTACAGGGTCTGTTTACATGACATTTTACATTTTACAGGGCCTTTTACATAACACATGACATTTTACAGGGAATTTTACACTTTACAGGGTTTTGTACAGGGTCTGGGACAGCTCCCGAATGCCGATCTGCTATCTACCTATCTATCCCAAGGCAAATTTTTATCGCAACTATCTCCTGACCCCCCCCCCCCCCCAAATCGCTCTGCAACAATCGATTTACGTGTAGCAATTTATGAGCGATTTTTCCCCCCATTTTTTGCCAAAAATCGCTCAAATTCACTCCATTTGAAAACTGTGACCATCATAATCGCTATTCTCATCGTTATACATCGTTATATACCTATTTTTTGGTCAATTTTTCTATATTTATGGTGATTTCAAATTTTTGGCCGGTTGCCAAGTTTTGATAAGATGTATCTCCGATTGTTCTTTTCCTTTTCGGGAGTAAAATCCCGCCCGACCCGCCCGTCGCGCCAGGCACCTGACAGCTGCCGCCCGACACGCAATTAAATCTAGATCTGTCTGGCAGTCCGGCGGCGGCTGTCAGGTGCCTGGCCCTGGCGCGATGGGCGAGTCGGGACGGATTTTACTCCTGAAAAGAAAAAAGAAAATCGGAGATACGTCTTGGCTATTAAGCGGGAATTAGAGCTCAGCGTCGATTCGACGTGAAAAGATGACGTGAAATGTCGTCGTGAAATTAATTACACGAGTGTGGATCATGCTACGGGTCTACAATTTTCTAAGGATAATATATGAATCAATACCTTAATCGTGTCCAATACTGAGTGTTATCAGCCACAACTAGAGCGAATTGAAAAATTCAATTTTTATCATTCCACGTCATCATCATTTCACGTCACAGTGTCAGGGAACAACTTGACATTTCACGTCAGACTGCTGCTTGTAATAGTCTGACGTGAAATGTCAAGTTGTTCCCTGACACTGTGACGTGAAATGATGATGACGTGAAATGATAAAAATTGAATTTTTCAATTCGCTCTAGTTGTGGCTGATAACACTCAGTATTGGACACGATTAAGGTATTGATTCATATATTATCCTTAGAAAATTGTAGACCCGTAGCATGATCCACACTCGTGTAATTAATTTCACGACGACATTTCACGTCATCATTTCACGTCGAATCGACGCTGAGCTCTAATTCCGGCCTTATAAGTGGTGATTTTTGTCAAAATTATCCATTTTACATCGACTTATTGCGTATATTGCCTTTTGTCGAACATTCATGACTTCACATGAATTTGGCATGGAACAGTGTTTTGATTAGATTACAATAGAATGCTAATTGTTGCCGGGGTACCACATTGCATTTTCATGTGATTTCACAATGTGTTACTGCATGATTCACTTGAATTTTGGCACTAGTTTTGCATGCACTGGTGACTAGGGTGTCAAAAAATTTTTTTTACGGAAAACGGAAACGGCAAAAAAAATTTCAGCGGCCGGATGGCAAAAATTGGCACTTTCATTTCATTTAAACTCAGTACCACAATTAGCATTCAAAAAATCACCGATTTTTTGGAAAATATATATAAATATATCACTCCAATATTGGAAAAAATATAAATATATATAAATCACTCTAGGTCTCCAGAAAATATAATTAAATTACTGAAAAAATAACTCTAAGCTCGAAAAAAATCTCAAAAAATCACTTGAGCTTTATTTCAATTTCAAGCAATATTCTGGGCGTTATTTACCATTTGCAAGCTCAAAAAATGTACTCTAAGGTACCACAGTACATTTATTATCATTCCACAAGCAGTATTCATTTATACAGTATTTCACAAGTGAAAACATCAAGCAAATATCACAGCAAAAATTCAACCTTCAGTTCAACCTCAATGAAAACTTCAAACATATTTTGCACTGTAAATATTTAGCTCTCAACCTATAGCGCCTGGTTGTGGCAATGGATGTTTGACTAAATAGGTGCTCATGCTCAGCACTTTTTCATTGGTGATGTGCTGTGAAAACTCATTTTTGGGCACATGGTAATGTTTTTGGCAACAGTGTAATGACACTAGTGGCTCTGGTGACACCATGGTGACAGTTTTCCACAGTTGTTCCCAATATTTGACAACAGCCGACATTGTTGCATGTCCAACGATGGCAAAAACACACATATTAAATACGGAAACTTATTGAGTTTCAGTGTTTTTGTTTAACACAGAAACACGGAAACTCAACAATTTTGAAAAACACGGAAACTCAAAAGAGTTCTTTTTTGGAGAACACAGAAACACGGAAACACATAAAATACAGAAATGTTTTATGAGTTTCTTTAATCCAAGCAATTGAAGGCACAAGATTTGAACTGAACAATGTGTGTATGTGCATACATAAGGTATGCATGTATGTATACTGTGTGAATATGTACATAGTATCCAAGTTTAACAATGAAATAAGTATCCCAAAAAATAATGGTGTGCGCATGTCCTGGTGGTTTCGACAATATCAGGGACTGTGATCGAAGTGTTGAGGAGTGTCCACCCGGGTCTGCTAGCTCACACAATTGAGCTGAGGGCTCCTCACCTCCCAAGCTGTCAAAGGTATTGGTCACTCATTTGGAACTACCTCCAGTGAACTAATGAAAATTTTCCAATAAACAACAAACATATGCAAAACCAATATTTGATAAGAAAACCACTGTTTCAACAGTAAAATGCTGTAAAATGCAACTTTTTGTAAAACAACTAGCGTTTTTACCAATAAAACTTGAGTTTTTATAACAAAAACTTGAGTTTTTACTAAAAAACTTGAGTTTTTACAAAAAAAACTTGAGTTTTTACTAAAAAACTTGAGTTTTTGCCAAAAAAACTTGAGTTTTTATCAAAAAACTTGAGTTTTTATCAAAAAACTTGAGTTTATATCAAAAAACTTGAGTTTTTACCAAAAAACACAAGTTTTTTCAAAAAACACAGAAATAAAACACGGAAACTCAAGTTTTTTTTGTGACAAAAACTCAAAACACAGATATTCATTTTTGAAAAACTCAAAATACAGAAAGTGTTTTTATTTTGAGAACTCACCCATCGTTGTGCATGTCACCAAGCATCGTCAGTTTTCAAAAATGGTCAACTGAGCTTGCAATCACTGTAGAAAAATTTTGATCACATCAAATTGGTATTTTTTTATTTAAAGTCATGTTTTATTTAGAAAAGTATGTTAAAAGATAGAGAGATGCTTTATATCTAAAACATAACCATAGAATTCATAGCAGGATGACATAAACAAAAAGTTACTAAAACAGTTTACATTTTTGTCACATAAAAAATGAAAACTAATTGATAGTGATGTCACCATTTGCCATCATTTGAGTTTGAGTTGTGACCAAAGTAGTGATTTGCCAACACCACCCACCAAAATTCATGCCATTTGTGAAAACTGAACATACTGTATTTCCTCGAATTACAACCTAGGGGGTTTATTTTTTCAGAGTGGAAATTTTGAGGGGGGTCAAATGAGGGGGGGTTATCATTTTGCCAGAAATTTTTCAAATCCCATTACTAAATTGTTGTTTGAAATGGACACAAACGTCAAAAAATGCAACAAAAACTGCAATTTATAACACTCTATGGACTTATATATGTATGTAGACAGTATATAACCAGTTCTAACATCACACAGTCATTGTTTTTAACATGTGTTCTACGTTTCCCGGATCACAAACTGCATTATGTTCTCTATTCAGTAAATTGGGGTGGGGTATTTCGAGGGGGGGACTATAAGTTCATAGTGCCCATTTTGAGGGGGTATTTCGCGACAGGGGGGGTTTATAAGTTCATAGTACCCATTTTGAGGGGGGTATTTCTCAACAGGGAGTATTTCGAGGGGGGGGGGGGTATTTCGAGGAAATATGGTATATAGCATTCAGTAGTGGAAACATGTCACCATTTTTGGCCATTTCAGTTTTCAGTAACAATATTTACCTGCTTCAAATACAATTTTAACCCAATAATGCTGTACATGAGCAGAGAGATTTTCTGGCAAAAATCCCTGCAAATTTCTCTTGCACAGATTGCATGTTTTAGTCATAAAGTGCAATCATTGCACCACAATGTATCAAGTATGAGTGATTTTCTCAGTGATTTTTTTTCAGATTTTAAAAATATATATAAATATATCACTCAGAATTTAGAAAAAATATAAATATATATAAATCACGGGTGATTTATATTTATTGTGATTTTCGAAAATATAAATCACGGGTTATTTTTCGAATGCTAACCACAATTGGCGATGGGCGTCAAGGGCATATACCAAAAATCACTCGATAACAAAAAAGGAAAAATAAAAAAAGTTCGAGATTGGTAGACACAGATGCGGGAACAGAGACGCAAGGTAAAGTGCAATACCTGGTGAAATAAAACTGATTACCCATAGTAATCACTGATTACTGATAAACTGGCACTTGACAGAAAACAGAAACGGAAATGGAAAAAAAATTAGTGACCGGAAAACGGAAAAAGGGGCCGGAAAAACAGAAACGGAAAAATGAAATTTGCATGGAAACTGAAAAATTTGCTGAAATTTTGCCAGAAAATGGATAAAATTTGCTGAAATTTTGCTGAAAGTGGAAAAAATTCACATAATTGACAATCTGCGTGAATGTTCACCAGTTTGACTGGAACAGAAAACAGAAAGTTGAGCCAGAAAAAGGTAAAATTAGGCAGCAAAACAAACAATTGAGGCGGAAAATGGAAAGAAGGCAAAAAAACTGGAAATTGTCCCGGAAAATGGAAAAAGGCGGAAAAACAGAAAATTTAGCTGGAAAACGGAAAATGAGCCAGAAAAACAGAAACGGGAAAACAAGTGGCCGGAAAACGGAACGGAAAAAAAATCCAGCAGCCGGAAAACGGAACAGAAAACGGAAAACATTTGCCTGCGGACAACGGGAACGGAAGACGGAAATTTGACACCCTACTGGTGACAGCGTCTCACTTTTTCTGTCTTCACACCCGGGGGTATTTAAGAGTGCCTTTGTCTTATCACTCTCACTATATTGTGTTGAGTCAAA
This sequence comes from Sphaerolaimus hirsutus, assembly GCA_964036195.1. Classification (NCBI taxonomy): domain Eukaryota; kingdom Metazoa; phylum Nematoda; class Chromadorea; order Monhysterida; family Sphaerolaimidae; genus Sphaerolaimus; species Sphaerolaimus hirsutus. The sequence continues at coordinate 10,020,526 of OZ038451.1, forward strand.
TATTAATTTTCTACTTGCTGGGTCATGCTAACTAAATTTCTCAACTATTTGTCTACCGTATTTCTCCATTTATAACACCCGGGGGTTATACAAGATTGGAGCAATTTTCAGCGAAGTTTTTAAAAACTTGTATAACACCCGGGTGTAGGTCAATGGGGGTGCTATACATGGACAAATTTCAAACAGCAAAAAACAGCAAAATAAGTGCATGGAAATTCCGTGTTTTTCATTGTCTAAATACAAACGTCTCTACATATTTTTTTGGTTCCCGCGTGCAGCTAATTCAATGGAAAAATATGTGCGTGCGCGCCGGAATTACAATGAGTGGCGCCACACACAATGTGGCTGTACACGCTAGTTTACCAACACGGCACGTCGATCAAAAATGTAAACTGAAACGCGACGCGTCGCGCGTCGGTTTACATTTTTGATCGACGTGTGTACTTTAGTTTACGTTGGTGTTTCACTTTCTGGGGTTAGTGGTTTCGGCAAGTCACAAAAGTGCGACGCGTCGCACGATTACACACGAATGTGACACAGCTGGGTAAACTGGAAGTGACGATTATGCGACGCGTCGCATTCGTCGCGCGACGCGTCGTATGCGACTCGCGACGCGTCGTACAGCCAAAAATAAGGAAGGATTTATTCCCCGAGACTTATCAGGTGAGCAGTAAACTAATTTTTTTGACTTTTCAAATTCCCTAACGTATCTTTGTTGCGAAACGTAGACAATTTAGACGTGACAATTACGTTTGTGTGTGTCTGCTAACATTTGTTCTTTATCGTGACTGTTGATATTTCGTTATTTATCGTGACTGTTAATAATTCGTTTTTGTTACTTTTTACTTCAATTTACAAATTGAAATGTACCTAACAGATATTTATTGCGTGATTTCATCATGTTGTTACGGATAGAAAAATTAAAAATTACATGGACACGTGATTTGTATGGAAGTTCGACAAAAAGAAATGCAAGTGCGACAAAATAAAATCCAAACTTTGTACTCGCGAATTTTCAATGTATATCTAAAAGTGTAAAAAAAGAAATCATTCTCCTTCTTGCTTCGACAAAAAGAAAGGAAGTGCGACAAAAAAAAATCCAAACTTTGTACTCGCCAATTTTCAATTTAAATCTAAAACTGTAAAAAGAAATCATTCTCCTTCTCGCTGTAACAAAAACTAAGAAAAAACAAAAACAAGACTATATTGCTGTTGACAAGAGTTACACTTTTGAGCAAAATTTAAAACTTGTTTACCTATCTCACAATGCGAAATTTGACAATTGTATACGGAAGAAACTTAAAAAGTACATAACGTTTTCACTTTGAAATGTGATAATTTGCGAATGATGGAAATGTTACAAAAAAGGAACTGTATGAAAACGTAAAATGATAAGAAACTGCATTAAAACGTATTCACTACTTTCAGCACTTTCACATGACTGAAGCCTTCTGTGCATGTAAACCCAGTGTGCATGTGGACCATAATTTTAACTCAAATTCAACAATTTCCATAACTTTTTATATATTTTCACCTTTGAAACGACTAGTCCATGTGTTTTATTTGTAAGAACTATCAATTGCTCCAGAGGAGTCTACCGAATCCCCTGGAGCGTCGTGGAAAGTCAACATGTAGAATACCGCTGACATGCACATGGGGTAAACATGCACAGAGGCACACGCCCCTTTCACATTACCAAAAAAAACACATTTCAATCATCAAAATCCTCCAGTTCCTCATAGTAGTCTTCATTGATCGCCTGAGAATGTGTGCAATTTCAGTATACCGTTCTATTTGTTAAAAAGAAGTAAACAGTTTACATCTATGAACATCTGTAATGGTAAACTTATAGAAAAGTTTCCAACTGTTTCCCAGATATATATATATGCACACTGGGGACTGTACATATCAATTACTGTAGAAATACTAAAGTGTAGTAGACACTGCACATAGAAACATGTACAACACCGAAAACCACAATTGAACCCAAGACGTACCGCCAGTCGTTTTGCGTAGCCCTCCTCATCCAAAGGGCAATTGCGCGGCGTCGTACCGGCGCGCGATTGGCGGATCGGCTGTGGCACGGTACGGCGCTGTTCACTGGTCGGCGGCGGTTCGCTTGTCTGCACATTTTCATACTGTAAACATAGATTACAGTACGAAGCAAAATATCGAAGCAATTTTCTATCCTAACCGTTTTGGTCCCGGCAGCCGCTTGCTCGCTCTTCTTTGCACTTTTGCGCGCGCTGGCCGGGGAACTGGCAGCAGTCTGATTCTGAGTTTATATTATCATTTTATAATGGCAACAAAGTTGTACAACAGAAGCACTGCAGACAGAAACTTACTGTCAGGCGGTACCGCTTCGCAGCACATTCTGTGTCCGGTACAGGCTGGCCAGTGCGTTTCTGGGCACTTTGCAACAGCACGACGCCATCGTCGTTCTCGCAGTCCATTTCAGCGGGCTGTAAAAAAGCGGATAGAATTTACTTGCTTCTTAACACTGAATTATAAGTAGGAAAAAAAAACAGAAACTGTCAGTCACCTCGGCATACTGCAGCTGTTGATGCTGCCGCTGCGGCGCCTGCGATGCCACAAACGAGTACGTGATGCCGTCTTCAGTGGCATCGACCTGGTGGCACGACTGCGAATATACATGAGAAATTTCAATTTGCATATGGTATTGCACATGAAGAAGTAATGAAATGTCTTACTAACGTTAACGTTTTGCAGGGCTTGCTGCAAGTGCTGCACTTCAAAGCGGGTCGCCTGAAGCTTGGCAGCCAGGGCAACCTCGGAAGCCTGCCTTTGCATCAAGTGTGCGGCGATGGTCGTCGCTGTGTTCACATTCACCGGTGACGTGTACGGCAAACTCGGTGCTTGCACGTTCTGTTGCGGAGTCGGCAATTTCTGCACCGTGGGCAATTTGCCCTTTTCCGTCGGCACGGATTTCTTGGCTTTTTTCATAGACCCGGCAAGTTGGTCCAGTTGTTGCGTCGGCTGTAAGTACGATATGTCACTTTATCATAATCATAAAGAAATGCACTACTACAAATAAGTACCACTGTGCACACTGATTTACCGAAATATGTATAAGAATGTGTAAATTGGATTTCATCAAAAGTAACAAGAAGTAAATCTTTTAAATTACACATTTTCAATTTACGATAAGATGCATCTTAAGTAGTTTGTTGACACAAAAGAAAGAGTGCAATCCTCACAATTTCAGCCAGGTATTGTACCAGACTGTCATCTTGGTCCGGTTCGGCAACTTTCGCCTCCTGCTGCGGAAACGCAAAGTTGCCCGGCTTTGTTTTCTGATGTAAGTAACATTAGTAGTTAGTACAGGGTTGTTAGTTACATGCTGTTTACGTACATCATGAAACACCACCGTTATACTCACCTGCACCGGCGTGACGTTGTAGTCCATTTCCGCGTTCTTTTGCGGCGCGTCGAGGGGCGACACAACGAGCCCGCTGGTCCTGCGGCGGCGGCGTTCGAGCAGCGCACTGCCAGACGGATTGGCAGGCGGAGCCGCAACGATCGGCAAACTGGTCGTTCCAGTATTGGCGGATTCCTACGAAAAGTTAACATCATTTACGAAACGTTTCAAGTAAATTACTTTTTCCTACTTTTAAGTGGTGACGTTGAGATACGTTCAAGGCAACAGTCCCGAAAACACACACACTCCATTCTCAAAATGTTTATCAATCAAATAACCTGGTTCATGATGAAGTCCTCGATCATGTCACAGAACTTGTTCATATCGGCCTTCAGCAGCGTGTTGATCACGCCGATTTCCTGCTGCACCACGCCGATGAACCGGATGTTCTTGATGAAGGAGCAAATGCAGGGCAGTTTGCTGCGCTTCACGCTGTCCGCATTCACGCTTGTGCTCTGCAAATTAGCACATTTGAAAGATATGGTAGAATTGACTGAATACATGACAATAAAGAATAGTTTACCGATTGGGTGCACTGCGACAGCATCCTTTCCATATTTTGGCGCATTGCACGGATCGCTGCAACGTCCATCTTGTCGATAATGGGCGCGAACTGTTTCAGCACGCTGTGAAACTGGGGGTTCCTCAACGGCTCGTGCTCGCGGCATGTCTGGCGGTGGTTACGGCAATTTAAAAAGTGTATATTAAAAACGGGAAATAAAACTAAAATGGTCAAAACGTAACAGTTAACAAAAACAATTTACTATTACACTTTAACGTTAACACAAAGTACATTTTTATTCACTCCTTACAATTTTCCTGTTACATTCATGCAACTCGCACCTGGTTGTTGTCCTGCGCCATGATGGGCGCGTTGTCCTGCGCCATGATGGGCGCGTTGTCCTGCGCCATGTCGGGCGCCTCGTGAAAGTCCTCCGGCGGTGGGCTATCGACCGTTTGCACCGTCCCTGGCGCGGGGGGAACGGCACTCGCAGCCTGTTTCACTCGGTAATCCACGAGTTGCACCGCCATACTTTGCGGCTCAATTTTCTCCGGCGTGAACGTGGTTTTTACCAATTTGCCCAGCATGATGTAGAAGTTTCCCTGGCACACGTTGTGCCAGTAAACTTGCATTGCCCGGCGCCAATCGGTCGCTGTAAAGTGCACAACCACTGCTACAAACGTACAAACATAAAAACAACATTAAATGATACATTTCAGTAAACCAACATCTACTGGCCTTTCCGTCTTTGAACACAATCATGGGCATGGTGGAGAACTTGATCATTTCTTCCGCCAGTTGCATAGCCTGGGCCTCCGATTGCCGCATTTGGTGCACCAGGGTAAACACGATGTCCGCCTTCAAGTCGGTTCGCACCTTGTCCAACTCGATTTTCCACGCGTAGTGCCCCAGCTCGCGCCGGCTGATCTGAATAAACGTGTTGAAAAGGTTAGTACTGTTCCCCAAACTGTGATAATTCACTGACGCAAGGCTTATCTGAATCAACCTGGGGCAGTTCTCCTGGCGCCACTTTCGGAATAGCGGCTTTTTGTTCAGCTGTGCGGCCCTGACTGCGCATGCGTTCCACGATGTCGGGAAACACTGAGTAGTTGTACCATTTTTGCGTAATGCAAATGCGAAGTTTACATCTACATGGCCCGGAAAGGGTAAACTCACCGGACTCGTCTGCATAGTAGTCCATGTGCTTCAGAGTCGCGAAATTGAGCTCCATGATCCTCTTGTAGTAGTGCGCCCCGAGGTCCTCGTTTGACACGCCGCTCAGACGGCCGCCGTAAAGTATGCGCGCTTGGGTCAACGCTCTCTGAAAGGACAGTGAAACAGTGTTACGTGTACGGTGTAAAACAAAGTTGCTTACTTGAAACTGAAAGTAAAAGATTGTTTTCACTTGCTGTAAAACGGAAACTGAAAGCTGTTTGCACTTGCACAAAAACAAATACTGCGAAATGTTTTGCACTTGCCAGAAAAGGGAAACAGATACATTTCCCGCACTTGCCGTAAAACGGCATACAGAAATTTGACACAGCAGTACTCGTCAACTGTAAACTGAGAAGTCTAAAACATGGTTAACCTTGAACTGCCGCTTTTTCGTGTCCCACATCGACTGCAACATGCCGCGGCGGGCCACCAGAGCGTTCTGGTTTGTTTTGGCGGACTCGTTCGCCACCTCGCGGGTCAACCACATCTTGTTGTCGGGGTAGTTGTCGTACGGGGGCTCGAAGTAGCTCTCCCTCGTGAAGTTGTTCCACGACCTGTTCACCGCCGGGTGATCGGACCGCTGAAAAAAGAAATGAAAGAATGGTTACAGAAAGGAATCTTTAACTCTCAAATGAAAGTAAGCGGTAAACTGCAACTAACGTTCGTTTGCCTTTCCGGGTGATGCAGGTCGTACTTGGTGCACTCCTTCATGCTCCAGCACCTGTGAGTAATGTACGTGTTCACAACGTCCATTTACTTGTGTGATAAAAAAATACAAACAGAAACAAACAGCGGGTATTTCTGGAACAGCTCGTGGAACTTCTCCCAGAATTCTTCCGATTTCTCGGCCGGAATCAGCACGCTCGGCCGGCCTCCGACGCCGACGCGGCTCACATCGCCGGTAATCTGAGGTCACTCACACACCGTCTTAACTGTCCAGTATACTGTTTCCAGCCATGCACGTTTGTAAATATCCTGTTAAATACAGGTAGCCTTCCGGCTAACCGTTTTATCATGATATTGTACGAATTGCAAGGCAAGCAACAGTTTACATTTACTTGCAGACGGTGTGTGACTGTCACCGGTTTTTTCGGTTTTTTCCCGGCCACTTTCAGCTTGCTCGGGCGCTTTTCAGTCTTTGACTGGGCCACCGCCAGCGACCGCTCATCGTCATCGGATGGCGTTTGCGACCCGTCGTTGGGCCCGCGGCCGCGCGGCCCCAACGGATTCATTTCCTGAGTTACGGGAGGTATGTGAGATTGTCACGTAACTGAAAATGTATGGGAAAGTCACAATTATGCACGATCCGGAACTATCCAAACCGAAGGGGTCCGAATCGTAAGCTACCTCTTGGTCATCATCCTGCTGGGTGAAGTCCTCCACCCAGTCCTTGTCCTTCTGTGGATCGTCCTCGTCCACTTGGCCATCCTGAAGCTGTTTCAGTTGCTTTGTGGCATTCACGCGAGAGCGGCGCACGCTGCTGTTGTTGCGGCGGATGACTGGCACTTGCTGTATACAAGAAAGTGCTACTGTAAATGCAAACTCTTCTTTTGAAAATGCCAAAAACGGTCATTTAAACGTACCACTTTAGCGACCTGTGCAGCCAGCGCCCTCGTTTGCTCCTCCAGTCTCTTGGCATTTTCCTTCCTCCGCCTTTCCATTTCCACGTCCACTGCGCTCGGTGGTGACTTGGCGGTCTGACTGTACCTTGGCGTGATGAAGTCGTCATCATCGTCCTGCAGTTTACAACGCTAAGTTTACTGTTTCATGTAAAGAGAACTTAAAAAGAAGTTTACTACATCTGCGCATGCACATGGTAAACTGCAAACTTTGTGCTTGTAGGCATTCATAAATGTGTTTGGAACGGATTGCAGTTTACTTGAATGAGTTATGCCCCAGTAATTGCGTTTGACATATACATTATTTTGGTGAACTGACATGCATTCAAAGCTGATTTATGACGTTTCCAGCACACAGTTTGCAGTTCAGCGTGTGTACCCAAGTTAAATTAACCTCCCAGTCGTCCCACTTCACCTTGGCGCGCCCATTTTCTTTTTTCACGCGTTCTTCGTGCAGGCTCCTTTTGCTTTTGGACGCCTTGCTCTTCAGCGCCACGTGTCGCTCGTACTCGAGCTTTGCCTGAGAGATATTTCAAAGTAGTGTTTTGCAGTGACAATTACACAGTGTTTTAAAACACAGTGTGTTTCAAATTCATGTATACAGCAAGACTCGCTGGTGGATTTTAGAACGGTACAAATCGTGGAATGTGTCTATATAGTTACTGCTTGAAAGATGAAATGTGTGGGTTCAAGCAAATCATGTTTACTGTGAGAACCCATATCCCGTGAAAGTCTGGGGTTTGGCATTCCCGATCCCCATCCCAATCCCCATCCCCATCCCCATCCCCATCCCGATCCCTTCTAAGTAAATTCCGTTTTAACCGTACTGAAAATAACACACTGTTTTTAAACACAGTGTGTTCCAAATAGAGGATGCATTTATGTTCTGGCAACCCATAGCAACGCTTGGTTCGCTAGAGAGTTTTGAATATAGAAATAGTGCAACGTGTGTATATAGTTACTGCTTGAAACATGATAGATGTGGGTTCAAGTCCCTATCCCGATCCCCATTCGTATGCCGATCCCGATCCCCATTCGTATGCCAATCCCGATCCCCATCCCGATCCCCATTCGTATGCCGATCCCGATCCCCATCCCGATCCCCATCCCGATAAGTAAATTCCCTTTGAACCGTTTTGAAAATAACACACTGTTTTTAACACAGTGTGTTCCAAATAACGGGAAGCTTGCCGTGTGGGCCTACACACAACTCGCTTGAATCTGTTGGAGAAATCAATTTGTATTGTAGAAATAGTGGAATGTGTGTATATAATTTGTGCTTGAAACATGAAAGAAGCGGGTTCAAGCAAATCACGTTTACTGTGAGGAACGTGATTCCCATCCCGATTCCCATGCCCATCCCGATCCCAATCCCGATCCCGATCCCGAAAACTCAATTCCCCTTGAATTCTACTGACAATGACACACTGTTTAAGTACAGTGCGTTTCAAATAAATTTTCGCTGTAATATTTTCATGTAAATACACGAATATTTGCACAATTTGTTTTGCTGTATGGAAGAAATCATGCAAGGTGTCTACAGTGTGTGCTTGAAACATGAAAGATTTGGGTTCAAGTCCCTATCCCAATCCCCATCCCGATCCCCATCCCGATCCCCATCCCGATCACAATCCCCATCCCGATCCCCATCCCGATAAGTAAATTCCCTTTGAACCGTATTGAAAATAACACACTGTTTTTAACACAGTGTGTTCAAAATATTGGGAAAGCTTGCACGTGTGGGCCTACACACGAATCGCAAGAATCTCCATTTGTACTGTAGAAATAGTGGAATGTGTGTATATAAATGTGTGCTTGAAACATGAAAGAAGCGGGTTCAAGCAAATCACGTTTACTGTGAGGAACGTGATTCCCATCCCGATCCCGATTCCCATGCCCATCCCGATCCCAATCCCGATCCCGATCCCGAAAACTCAATCCCCTTTGAATCCTACTGCCAATGACACACTGTTTAACTACAGTGCGTTTCAAATAAATTTTCGCTGTAATATTTTCATGTAAATACACGAATATTTCCAGATTTATAGTGTTTTGCTGTATGGAAGAAATCGTGCAAGGTGTCTACAGTGTGTGCTTGAAACATGAAAGATTTGGGTTCAAGCCAAAAATGTCCAAAACATTTCAACGTGAGAATGACACACGGTTGTTAAAAACCGCGTGTTTCAAATAATAGAAGGTAACTCAACCTGTCAACTGCACACAGGTATTTTTGGCATGACATTCATGTGTACAGTGCGTGCTTGAAACATGAATGATGTGGGTTCAAGCAAAAAATGTCCAAAATTTAAATGTCCAAAATTTAAATGTCCAAAAGTCAAACGTCACCTTCTCAGTCAGCGTCAGATCATACTCCGATGGCGGGCGGGCAGTCTGAAAAAAATTTAAGTCGGAAGTGCGCACACGTCTAACGTGTCATACAACTAGGGTGTCAAAAAATTTTTTTTACGGAAAACGGAAACGGAAACGGAAAAAAATTTTCAGCGGCCGGAAAACGGAACGGAAAACGGAAAAAAATTTGCACTTGGCGGAAAACGGAAACGGAAACGGAAAAAAAATTTCAGCAGCCGGAAAACGGAAAAAGAGGCCGGAAAAACGGAAACGGAAAAATCAATTTTGCATGGAAATGGAAAAACTTGTTGAAATTTTGCTGGAAAACAGATAAAATTTGCTGAAATTTTGCTTGAAGTGGAAAAAATTTGCAGTAATTTTGCTGGAAACAGAAAATTTTTTACATCATTGACAATCTGCATGAATTTTTACCAGTTTGGCTGATCAGAAAACTGAAAGTTGAGCCAGAAAAAGGTAAAATGAGGTGGAAAAATCGAAAATTGAGGTAAAACACGGAAAAAAGTCAGAAAAACTGGAAATTGAGGCGGAAAACGGAAAAAAAGGCGGAAAAACTAAAAATTTAGCCGGAAAACGGAAAATGAGCCGGAAAAACGGAAACGGAAAAAAAAGTTGCCGGAAAACGGAACGGAAAACGGAAAAAAAATTTCAGCAGCCGGAAAACGGAACGGAAAACGGAAAAAATTTGCCTGCGGAAAACGGAAACGGAAAACGGAAAACGGAAATTTGACACCCTACATACAACAGAATAAAAGCAGTATGCCTAGCCTAACTGAACAACTTAATTCACTGGCAGTTGGGAACAAGAGCGTCATGTCGCAGCAAGGGCAGCAATCCAGCGGGCCTTACGCTGCGCAACAGTCGCAGTCCGATTTCAGTCGCACTTTCTCACATGGCATGTTCCAGTTTCCCGCCACAACGAACACCTCAGCCTACCCCTTTCCACCACCGCCCCCAAACAGGTGCTTGTGTACACATTTCAGTATCGTTTCTCTAAAGCTACCTGCCTATCAAGAACCAATTAAAATTTCAACAGCACATTCTAATAAAGAATGTGCTCCAAATAGTGACGTATGATCGTTTTGGACAAGGATTTACGCAACAACATTCTGCTTGAGACTGCCACCAAACACTAAAAATGCATGCCATGATCATTTTCCCTGAAACATGACATTAGCGGGTTTCACTTTTCACACTGCTAAATGCTTTTTGTGATTGCAGGTGCAGCAAACAGTTCTTATGTGATAAGGTTTGTGTATGAGAAAATGTAACAGTGTGTACACAAGCACAGTTTTCGTTTTCCGGTACCCGGTGCGTCTACACCCAATCAAACAACACAAGTGCAAAGCGGAACTTCAGTGTCCACAGCGGAAGGCATGAGTATTGACAGGAGTGAGGAGGATGCAGGCCCCAGAATGACACCATTTCAAGCTGTTAGTTTACAGTGCAGTAAAAACTGACCATGTTGACAAAAATTTGTCAAAGTTGATCACGTGTTATTCTTCAAGAAATACGGTTTTTTCCCATTTCTTTCAAAATGCAGATGGATGAGCTCATCAACTTCACGAAAACCACCGAGAACAACATCGTACACGTGAACACGCAAGTGCAGAAACTGGTGAACACAGTGAACCAGTTTACGGGCAAGATGCATATGGCCAGTAAAGCTACGGAGGTTCTGTTGGAACACACTAAGTTGCTCGAAAAGAAAGAGAAGGCTTATGAGCGCATGGTGACAGAGCTCGTTCCGCGTGACCTGCAGCGTACCCATCCTGTCAATCGCTACATGTGAAACACTGAACCAACTGATTCCCCCCTTTTATACAGAGAACTGTGATGTTCAGAAAGTACTGCTTAAAAGTGAACCGTTCTTGTAATAAATGTCTCGGAAAGCGCAACAGAACTGCAAACTCACTTTACTATTGTCAAAATTCAAATTTCGCTTCACGTCGGACGCTGTGGGCGTGGCTGTGTCAGCGGGTTTGCCCGGCGGTGCAGTCCGGACAGGCTCGGCGGGCTTGGCGGGCTCGGCGGGCATGTCGGGCTTGGCATTCTCGGGTGGGTTCTGCTTATCCGCCCACCACGGAACACGCTCGTTTGCACCCTGAAAAAATGAGAAATGTTGAAAGAATTTTGCATTAGAAAAAGCTGTAAAGTAGCGCATGCACACGCTAGTTTACTGCCACATGTAGGTAAACTGATAAAGCAGCTTTGAACGCATTTCAGTTCACTGAAATGGTTTATTCATTGACTGCAGTTGCCAGAGACATCACTGTATGAAACGCAAATGCGTTATAAGTTGAGGTATCAGTTTACAAAAATGTTGCGGTAAAGTAGTGTGTGCATGACCATTAGTACAACAGAAGCTGGATTACAGGGAAGCTAACTAACACCAAAGAATGACACCGAAAATGAGGGAAAAAAGGTATAGATGGTGCATGTACTTCAGCGATGTACATGCTTAATAATTAGTTGAAATCAGAATCCACCTTCCTTTCACCAACACCGGGAAAGTGCACAGTTAATAGTCCTAGAAGCTACAAAAAACTTTAAATGGTAAGTGCCACTTACAGTTAAACTTACACTGTCGAACGGCCTACCTGCCATTCAGAAAGTTTTTCGAAAAAAGTTAACAGTAAAATGGTAAACAGTGTCGGGCTAACGATATCCATCAGGCGACGCGGAAGCGAATTTGTGCGGTGGTAAATTGGAAAGGGGCAAAACGGGCCCGGTGTCCTCGTCGTGTGCCGAATCCAACCGTCGTCACCGGGACCCGAGTGAACCCAGCCCTGGCCCTCGTCCAAAACATCTGCACAAAGAGCACGTTACAATGAATGTTTCGTTTCCATGTTAAAAAGACAGTTAGAAAAGAGTACCGTCTTTGTACATGGCCGGCAACGGGGTAGTGCACGTGGGCATGGCCAACTCGTTCCGGATTTCTTGCAGGGTCTGCGAAATAGGAGAAACATTTTGAGAAAATGTTTTGCAAAAGGAAATTAGCCATGTATAATTTTGTAAATACAAAATTATAAAATCAGAGCAGTTGAAGCCAGTTTCGATTCAGCCAATGTAATTCTCACTTTGTAAGAAACAATTAAAATTTTAAGACAGTGAAAAAGTGGGCATTTTGATCGCTGAAAAATATATATATGGCACACACTGAGACATTTTTGATTCCAAGAATATACACCTTTCTAAGAACCAATTAAAATTGTCAGCCAGTGAAACAGTGAGAAATTTGATGGCTGAAAAATATATATATGGAACAGACAGAGACATTTTCGATTCCATCAATCTACACCTTTCTAAGAACCAATTAAAATTGTCAGCCAGTGAAACAGTGAGAATTTTGATGGCTGAAAAATATATATATGGCACACACTGAGACATTTTTGATCCCAACTTCTGATGCATGAGGTGAACAATTTTAAAAAGATGGGAAAAAGTGATTTTACAGAAGGATTTTGGTATAACAAAAATTTAAATATGGAACCCACTTAGACATTTTTTGATTCCAAACATACCTGCAGAATGTGCAAAATTTTCAAAACAGAAACATGGGGAAATTTTATTTCACATGAAAGATTTTGGTTATACACAAATATAAATATGGAAGCCACTTAGACACTTTTGATTCCAACGGAATATGCAGAAGGTGAAAAATTTTCAAAACAGAAACATGTGAAAAATGGATCTCACATGAAACATTTTGGTTGAACAAAACTATATATGGAACCCTGTCAGACACTTTTTGATTTCATACATATACGCAGAGTTTGCCAAAACTTAGAAACGGAATTATGGGAAAAAGTCATTTTACATGACCGATTTTTGGTATAACAAAAATATAAATATGAGCCCATTTCCCTACTTTTTTGATTAGTATACGTCTCCATATTTCACCAAAAAACAATCGTACTGAACTAACTTCGGCGGTGATTGTGCCCTTCACCTTCTGCACGCCACTGCTTTTCGGCTGACGATCAGTGCGCTTATCTGGCACGATCGGATCGCCATACTGAAATACGTAAGAGTACATGTATTGAAGAATTTACCAAACTGAACATTCTTATATTGAAACTAACGCATACTTAACATTTACATTTAACGAAAACAAAGTGCAAAAAGGATGAAAGTAAGGAAGTAAACTTACTTCATTCACAGGGGCAGTTCTGTACTCGCACGTCCTGTTGTGCTCCTCCCTCAAGCGCTTCTTTTCCGCAATCTTCCCGGGGCTTTCCGGCGGAATTGGTAGGCCGGCCTCCATCGCCAAGCGCTCTTCCTCATCCTGCAACACATTCAGAAACGTCTAAAACATGTCTCAAGAACACTGAAAGAATTCTTACTGAAAGTAAACTAACGTAAATACCGTGACACCGTGGCTTGTCACAAACGAAGAGCGCAAACTTTCGCTTTGGCTTCTCGGCTGCGGCAGCGTCTTGGCCAACTGTCGGCGTCGAAGGCTTGGCCTTCTCGGCTGTGGCAGTGTCTTGGCAAACTGTCGGCGTCGGGGACTGCGAACCCCCAACAACGACAGTTTTCACGGGCAATTTCTTGGCGGGCGGTACGACGGGCGCGGGCGCGGGCGCGGGCGCGGGCGCAGGCGCGGGCGCGGGCGCGGGCATGGACACGGAAGCCGTAGTGCTTGCAGCGGGTGCAACCACTGCGGACGGCACAAGGGGACCACCGTACACGTTCGTGGCTGCCTCACGTGCCTGCCGTTGCAGCTCCTGCTGCAAAGTGACAGTGTGTGTGTGATCAAACTATCAGTTTACATCTACATTTTACATAATGGGTAAAAGGTGCTACAGTATGTCTGTCACAGTGTGCAAAGTTACACTGTCATGGCAACCTCAGTTTACATCTACTTTTTACATAAGTGGTGAAAACAGCAACAGTAGTTCACGTTGCGCAAACTTTCACGAAAGTGTACAGTGAGGTAATGCCGGAAAGAGAACGTATTCAAATAAAGAAAAAATGACAAACCATTTTTTTCTCTTTCAATTGCAGCCTCTTCTGGTCTCTGCGCCGCTTCGCCCCGATTCTGTCATTTTCCAACTTTCTCAGCCTTCTTTGCTCCTCCATCGACAATTTCTGCTGGCGCGCTCTTTCCTCCTCGCGCGCTTTTTCCTGCTCCTCCAAACGGTCACCGTCAGCCGGGACTTCCGGCTCAGCCGGAGAGTCCTGACTCGCGAACAAATCCTGAAAAGGAACATTGTGTACACTTTTGACACGGTGGAAAGAGAATTCCGCATAGTTGAAACAAATGAAATGTGAGTTTACGAAAAAGCACAGAAGTTTGCTAAATTAGAAATGAATTTAGACAAATTTCAAATAAAGAATAAACTGTGTGTGTAGAAAAAGTTCAGAAACCCATACAAATATAAGTAGCAAACCTGCGACAAAACCCTGCCAAACGAATGTGCGAGGTGATCGTCGGGGACAAGCACGCGCTGCGGCTCGGAAATGTCGCGCTGAGAACTCTGCGCAGCCTGCCCTCTGGTGCGCATGTTTGTGCCTCGGCCACGCACGGGCGGTCCAGTCGGAACGGTCTGAAGTGGGGCAAACGATTTGTAAACATTGGTTGGCTTATCTTGGATTGTAAATATCGCGTTGGCTTGTAAACATTCGCAAATTGTAGATAAATTGGCAGATGTCCAAAACACACTTGTACTCAAACAAAAATGATAACTAGAAAATGAATGAAAAGAAATGGTCAGATAACCAAAGAAATCGGATGAGTAACCTGTTCTGGGGGCTGGCTCTCACTTTTCTGCTTTGGCGGCCGTCCACGTTTGTTTCCATTTTTGCCTTTGCCGCCATCCGAAGTCGTTTCCGCGGTCGCGGAAACGTTTTGCGATCGGCCGCGCGCCATACCGCCCAAAGTTCGGACCATTTTCGACGCGAAATCAATCAAACGGTCTATTTTTCACTTTTCCACAAAATTTTCGCTTTTTATTTCTTATCTGTGAAAGATATGGATTTGTGACAAAAAAAAGTGACACGTAGTGATACAATTTTATGTTATTCATGGTTACTTTTTTTAATGACATGTTTCATTTCTGGCTACATGCCAGAAATGTCTGGCATATGGCCAGAAATCTGAAATATCGATTGACAAAAACTGTCCCCAAAAAAACGTTTCAAAATGGCGCAAGATGAATCCATTTTGGGACAAATGCAAAGAATGAACGAAGCGCTAGAGCGGAATTTGGATGGAACTGCGCCACTAACGCACAATCAGAAGAGACAAATTTTAGCCGCTTTTTTGGCAGTCGGGAACACGTTGTTTTCGTATGATGTGGACAACGACGACGAAGAACAAGAGCAGGAACAGCAGAATGCCGCACAAGAACAGGGTGATCAGGGCAGGAAAAAGTACATGACACCGTATTTACTAGAAAGGGCGCGCTCCAGGGGCAATTACTGGCGAGCTGTTATTGCCTGCAAGAACACCGATCCAGCATGGTTTTACAAACTGTGCAGGGTTCGTTGTTTCACAATTTCTGTTATTTACGTAAAATATACAGACGTATATAACATCACTTACTGTGTTGTGACATTTTCATGTTATTGTTTACAACAACATTGCAATCGAACAGTAAACTGATATGTATGAATGAACTCAGTTTACCGATAACGTTCACAATGATTACAAATTAATTACAGCTGTGGCCAACTGAATTCGAACAGCTGCACGCGATGCTTACAGCTGTCGACCCTGAAACTGGTGAACAGTACCTGAGAACACGAGATGAAAGAAGACACATCGCTGTAGTGACAACAGAAATGCGACTGTTTTACTTTCTGTATACATGCGCAAACGGCCGGGAAGTTGAAGATTGTGCCGGCCAGTCACAGGTGATACCATTTTTCATGCTTTTAGATTGCTTTATAGTTCATTGTATTTTGGAAAAACATTTACAGATTTCCGGCGCTACGATTAGAACGATTATTGACGAAGTGTCCACCGGAATAGTGAAAGTTTTGAAGGACCACTTGAAACCTATGGGGAGTGATTTAGGGCAAATGAAAGATTTCGCGCAGCAATACTGGAAACTGTGGCAGATGCCGAACTGTGTGGGGAGTCTGGATGGCAAACACATCCGTATTCGCAAACCCGCTGGTAAGTACATATCATTTTACGCATTCTACTTTTGCCCTCATGTGTGTTGTTTCCAGTAAACATAAACATGGTGAGTCGTATGCAACGTCACGGTAAACTAAGCGTCGCATTTGCGACGCTTGCGACGCTTGCGACGCGTGCGTCGCCTTCAATCAGAAATAGTCGCCAGTTTACCAAGGTTGCAAATTTTTTTGTGAAAACGTCGCTTTTCGTCGCATTTTGCGTCGCAAACGTCGCAAAATCGTCGCTTTTGCTTGAGTTTAACCGCAACCCCCACCGATTTGAAAGTAACTTCATTTGGGTCATGGGAATGTTGTGCAAATGATTTTTGGATGTACTTGTAGAGAAAAAAATTGCGCTTCTTCTGACGTACCTGGCTTCTCATAAAAGTGATCCAAAAAAAAGTTATGATTTTTTTTAAAAAAGGGCCAAATTGCGCGACGAAATGGCGACGGTCTGGCGACGGTCTGGCGACTGTAGAAAAATGACTAAATTCACAGTGATGGGAAACTGTGCAGTGAGGTGGAAATGTTTACAGTTACAAAAGTAAATGAAAAACGCCTTGCAGAGGGTGGAACGAGATACTGGTGCTACAAGGGCTTCTCGTCGATTATACTGTTCATCAGCGCCAGCGCAGATTTGAAAATTCAGTACGTGGACATCGGTATGCCGGGGTCACAAGCAGATGGTGCTGTGCTGATCACGTCTGATTTCGGGCAGGATTTGATGTGAGTTTACATCCTTTTTGACATGTTCCAATGAGGTGCTATACATTTACACATGATAAAAGTGATACATTTACACAGACATGGCAGAATGCTTATGGCGCCACCGTGCTTGCTGCCCGGTGCAGATGCCAACGAACCTGCAAATACCATTCCGAGTTATTTTGTGGGTGATCAAGCGTTCGCGTTGCGCAAGTGGTGTATGGTGCCATATGCGCTGCATGCAGATGACAGCCAGCGACACTTCAACTATCGGTGTGTTTGAATATTGTGAAAGAAGCGTTGTTTGGTAAAACTGAAATCTAAATTTGACTGCAACTACTGCAGCTTATCCCGAGCTAGGCGCACTGTCGAATGCGTCTTTGGTATTTTGGCTGGCAGATGGCGCATACTGATGACCTGTATCGCGATGGAACCGCCGCGCGTACAAAGACTGGTTATGGCCTGTTGCCACCTGCACAATTGGCTGCGTGATATCCGCGGGGAAAGTGCTGCCAACCAATTTGATGAAAATGGCGATGAAAAACCACAAGATGACCCGAACGACACTGTTGAGCGAAATGTAAGTTTACCTTGCATATTCACTGTTACAATTCAACATCACATAAATTCATTCCCATACACAGCTGCAGTGGCGACCAGTGTACGACAACATGGATACGATCGATAACGTGCCAATCCGAAGGGACGTTGACGAAAGAGATGCGCGCCCCATCAGGGATGCAATCAAGGAGTGGATGATGACGGACGCCGGTCGTGTTCCGTGGGTGAATCCCGCTGACTGCTGAATTTGCAACTACGTTGAATATAAAAATCAAACTGAAATATTTCCGTTGCAGTGGCAGTTAGCATTAAAGTGGCACTGGAATGGTAAACTGATGTAACAAATACAAAAAATTCATTTTCATGCTATCTGCTACAGCTACACTTCATTTTTCGATTGCAACCGGTTATAATGGTTGTTATGTAGTACACTGTCGTTGAATGGACAATTTTCATTCACTATTCGATTTTTGGCTGATTTTTTCTTTTTTAATTGTGATTAAATCATAATTCGCAAAGTCTTTCGTTTCACGCCGCGAAAAATTGTGTGATGTGTGCAGCTAATGTTCCTCTTTCATGTGTGATTTTTTTTTCCGGATTCGGGCTTTCCGTTCACGTGCTAGTGATTTATTTGCGTTTAATTGAAATAAAATCATAAAAAATCGAAAGTTTATATTTCATGTCCGCTGTGTACACCAATCGATAGCGCAAAGAAAACTGATAATTTAGAACGTTTCAATAAACGAAAAAACGTAACAGGTGATTTTATAAAAATTTATTTCCACAAAAAAATGATAAATTCAATAAAAAATCCAATGTTGCACTTAAAAATATTTTAAAAATTTTGACAACATCTACACAACGTACTGTACACGATGACGCAAAAAAATTGCATAAACAATGCTCCGTTCTTCCACAATTAAAGAAATTAGAAATTAATGTTTACAGCGTAAATTCACATCACAGGCAAACTTGAAAAAAATAAAGATGGCGGCCTAAACTCCGCCCACTTTTACTATGCGTGAATTTAGCCGGTAAACTAAAAAATGGAGTTTACCGCCAGTAAACTGAAAACGCCAGTAAACTAGTGTGCGCGGGGCCAATATTCACAGCAAAAAAAACGCTCGTGAAGTGCACTGAAGCGGTTGGAAGTGCCTCTCGTGATCACACTTCAGAGCCTGATCAAGCCTGATCACCAGGCACTTCACCGCTCGTGATCACACTTCCAACCCTGATCAAGCCTGATCACCATTGGAATGCACTTCACGAGCGCTTCATGAATGCCGTTTGTGAAGGCACTTCACAAACGCCGCCCATTTCAGGAACACGTTTTTTATTTCGTGAAGTGCCTTCACCGCAGATTTGCATTACATGTTATTGCACGTCACATCGCTTGCACCATCTGTGAAGACACTTCACAAATGCATAACAAATTTTTAAAATGCCTGGCCATCTGTGAAGTGCCTTCATGAGAAATTTCGTGAAGCGTTTGGAAGTGCTTTGGCACCCGTGAAGTGCGTTGAAGTGCTTCGTGAAGACACTTCACCGCAGATCACGGCAGATCACCAGCGCTGTTTTTGCTGTGATTAAAACCATCAAATTTGAGCCGTTTTTTGAAACCTTTTATAGCACCCCCGGGGTGCTATAAAACTCTATAACACCCCGGGTGTTATGCACGGGGGGTGCTATAAACGGAGAAATACGGTAAGTGGTTTGACACTTCATCCATTTAAAAAAACTAATAACGTGCAAGAGGCGCTTTACAACATAATACATTGGCAGTGATTTTTCAAACTGTACAAGTATTATATGGAGCACATTGAATGGGTATTATATATGATATACCCTAACATATCACAGCTTAGTATGACACAATAGCATGAACAAATGGAAACTTTCACACAAAAAATGTCTGAAAACCAATGAAAACAATCACCAGCAATGGTAATGGGTATGTGAAATTGCGCGCTTGCACGCAAAAAAATTGCAAACTATACCTAGTGCATCAGTACAAAGAAATTTAGCTAATGTTTTAAAAAAATGGTTTCAATAACAACATTTTTTAAATTGACCGGTTAATCCCTATGCACATGGCATATTTACGTGGCATAACTAGTGGCACTGTTTTTTGCTGAATTGAACTAAGCTAATATTGCACATTTGCGCCAACGATTGCACAGAGTGCAGATTGGACAAGTGCTGCAAACTGAATATGGGCAGGTAAATCATGCAAAATATGCAGTGTCAGAATCAAAGTTCCATGACACAGTTCCATTATACTCGGCGTACATGATACTCTGCCGTCGCACTGATTTATGTCTCGTGTTGGAAGCGTGCCAATGATTGTTAAGTCATGCGATTTCCGTAAAAAGATGAAAAGAATTCATCGATGTGAATATGTTAATGAATAACATTATCACAACAATCAATTTTGTCATCTTTTTATGAAACTCGCACGCGCTAACCATCGTTGGCACACTTCCAGCGGGAACCACGCGTGCAGGGTGTAAAGTAACCGGAGTATACTTATAAATACAAAAAAAATCAGGAAGGAAATTGTCACTGCCGTTTTCAATTGATTCTGAATATTAAATTACAAAGACATTTATAAAACCTAGATCATCGTAACACCCCAAGTTAAACAACACATAAATAACTGTCTTTATTTTATTGACACTGATTATCTTGTAAAACGTCATTTTTACAGCGAGGCTCAAACAGAAAATTCCACTGGCGCCCAGTAACCAGTAACCATGAGCAAATAAAACTACAATTTGGAATTGATAACATTTTGCGAGCGCCCAAAACTGTGACTACCGACAAAAAGCATTAAGTTTATTCTTTGTCACATCGCTTTTACCTACCTACCGTATTTCCTCGAAATACCCCCCCCCTCGAAATACCCCCCCCTCGTTTGACCCCCCCCCCCTCTCGGGACCACTATGAAACAATCACCCCCCCTCGAAATACCCCCCCCCCAAATTGAGTGTAAAGGGAACGTACATGACAAATACTGCAGTTTGTGTTCTGTGTACTGCAGAACACACGTTAAAACAATGTCGGTGTCACGTTAGAACAGTGTACATACCATCTACATACTAATATTAGTCTACAGAACCTTATAAATGGCGGTTTTTGTTGCATTTTTCGACGTCTGCGTACGTTTCAGACGACTATTTCGTACTTGGTTTTCAAAAATTTTCTTGTGAAATAATAACCCCCCCCTCGAAATACCCACCCCCTCGTTTAACCCCCCCCCTCTCGGGACCACTATGAAACAATCACCCCCCGGGGGGTATTTCGAGGAAATACGGTATATGTGTTCACAAAACAGGGTCGTGGGTTGATAGATTGTTTTAACCGTTTTTTACAGGACCAGTGTTGATTTCGTTTCCAACCTAAATACACTATTTTCTCGAATTAACCCCCCTCCCATTGAAATACCCCCAGGTCTGAGAGAGCTGAAAAAATACCCCACTCGAATTAACCCCATCTGTAATAACGTACATCGCGTATGCAATGTACATGGTCCGGCTGAAAAGTCCCCGGGCAGTACTCGCCATTCGCGCTAGGCGTAAGCTATGGCCATAAAATTTTAACACGTTAAGATATCAGGTGTTTTGAGTTTTCACCCAAAATTCCACCCCTCTAGCTCAACCCACTGCGGAACTGTGGGGGTTACAATTTCGGTCATTTTGTACTGATATGTAACATTATGGTAGGATTCTGCGCTTACTTTGCTGTCCGCCGAGTATATGTAAACTAGGGTTCAAACGGGACCAGTTTTTCGGACCGGGACCGGGACCGGGACCAGAAATTTTCTAATGTCGGGACCGGGACCGGGACCGGGACTAGGGGGTCGGGACCGGGACCGGGACTGGCTTTTTTCAATTGTCGGGACCGGGACCGGGACCGGGACTGGGTGGTCCGGACCGGGACTGGGATTTGCCGAACCAGGTACCGGCACCGCGGTATTGTTTGAACCTTATTGGTATGTAATATCCAGCCAATGTTGTGTCATGAATCCGTGTATTCAGCTGTTTTTCGATTACACGATCCACGAGGTTTTTTACCGCACTTTTCCCTCTATTCCCACTTCACCGGCCGCTTGCCGCTGCAGTGCACTGCACTGGGCCCGGAGGTCCAGATTATAAATGCGTGTTGTAAATTTTAAGGAAACGTGTCCGAAGACGGTAGGTTTTTCAGAACGTGCGATGAACCACTCGGTGGCTCACGCTGTTCCGTTTCCCGCAGCACGCACAGCACTTACACTCAGCATAAGCAGCGCGGTAATTAGAGCAGTTGTTAATTAGCTAACTAAGGGAAAAACAGTTAGTACTTAGTGCCAATACAAAAGGGGGTCCAAGTTGGGTTGAGAAGAGAGTTTATTTTTTTGGGCGATGGAAGAACAGTAGCGGCAGAGTAGAAGCAAACTTGGCTTACGTCGCATCGACGAAGTTGTTGGAAAAAACAATTTCAGCTACTTATAAGGCAATCGAGACTACCATAATTGACTTGAATAAAAAGCTAAAAAAGACATAAAATTGCGAGGTTACAAAATCACTTTCAAAATCACATAAGCTCTGATGTAAGCACTTAGTAAAATCGTACGTAACGCAACTGCTTATAAAAAGAGTACTAATTAATATCAGCTAACAAAAGTAACTAAAAAGCTTCATGCGACATGGGGCTAAGTCTATAAGTTACAAGCTTACTTAATACGACAATTACTCACTTCCATAATTACCTATAAATCCCTACTTAAGATAAAACGACCTAACACAAATAACAATGCAGTGCAAAGCATTTTTACAAAACAGAATGAACAAAGTACGTACAAGGGCAATTACGGCATCATAATCCAACACAGCAATTTAAAAAAAACAATTAGACAGCTAACACAAGCTTACAATTAATGTTAATTAATTAAGATACAGAACGATTAATTAAGCTCGTGGGAATGAAAGGCATTGGCGTGAAACGATCTGTACAATAGTTTCTACATGTCACATGGAAACTTTGTTTGGGGGTTTTGTATTCATTAATTACGGTAGCCAGAGAATGCTCGCGGGCGCGAAGTGCTTATCACCTCCAGTCCCGCGACCCACTATTGTGACTATCCGGTCAGCTAGCGCCCGTGAGAAAGGTTTCAGCCCGATGGCCACACCCTTCCGAGCGCGAGGAGATATTTATGCTAGGGCGGCGGAAAAGTATTTTTTGGACTGCGACTTGTCACTTGGGGCGTTATCAGAAGCTGTTCCTACCACCCACCGATACTAGATGACGCACGACAATCTAGTCAACATGGGGAGGAACGCGGAACAGTGCTTTTGTATTTTTTGAGTGAAATTCATTGTTCCTGGCTTCCGGTCGCCACCTACCTATCAGCCGTCAGTCTCCGCCTCTGCCCACAGGTAAGTAAAGGGTAGAATGTGCTTTAGACCGCCCAGAGAGTCACAACAGTGTGCCGGCGAGCCCAAAGGCGGCCACACGCCGCGCCGCGGCATTTCAAAGTGAAAAATGTGAAATTCCCCTCTCACCTTATGCCATGTGGAATGCAGTTACACCTAAGTTAGACATAACCTAGCTAAATTGACTTAAATAGATTTGGCGCACGAAAATAGTAATTAAAATTGGGGGGTAAGGAAACGAAATTGTGCAGAGCACTACAACCACTATAAAACAAGGCGAACTCGGTCAGCCCATGTAGCGGCGTCGATCTTGCGATGCAGTGCTCTGACGGGGTACTGCGCAGCCCACTGCAGGGCTGTGCATGCCATGCAGTCCCCGTTGCCGTCGAAAAGCCGCCGTAATGTCTGAGAAAGTTTGCCCAAATTTAGTTTACAAAATACATAGTAGTTTACGTTCCGTGAATTATTATTGCATTTGTTTGTCTAAAATTTTGTGGGGTGGTGTTTTTTCCATCGTAAAAACGCTCTTACAACCCACCAGCCATTGCGGTTTACCTCCTGGCTAAACTATTGAGGTGTGACCGGTGATTATTTTTACGATCGCATGCACAAAATTTTTCGTTAAATAAAAGTTGTTCATCTTTTCGAAATTTTCAAAAAGTGGTTGTTTGCATGCAAAATGGCTTGCGTGTATTTCACAGTCGAAAATCAAATTCCGAAACGCGGCTGGCAACTACAGAAATGCAATAATAAGCTGAGAACGGTATGGGAGTTAATCAACTGCCCTGCCTTTTGCAGTCGTGAATTTATAATGGAATTGCCAATTGGGTTCTGGAGGTATTTCCATTTTCGAAATTATTTTACTCTTTTCAAATTTACAAAAACTTTGTTTTTTATTCAGAAAAGTGCCAATTTTGGACGGTCAACTGGGGGCGGCGGTTACGTTGGTCAATTCGGGGGGACAAAATGCGGCCATTCGGTGCCGCAGCGAACGTCTTGGAAACTATTTGGTGTGTGATTTCGAGATACTTGGTTAATTGTTTTGTTTGTTTCACTGTTGGTTATAGTTTCCATTACGTTATCAGTTTCCAAAAACTTTCAAAAAACTTGCAAAACAAAAATGTCCTGGGTTTACTCAAACTCCCTCGTCGGTGCCCTCCATCGGCACGTCTTCTTCGGCAGCAACCTCGGGCTGCATGTCGTCCTCTTTAGCCGGCGCCGGCGCAGCGACCGCCACGGGCTCATCGGGCTCGATGTCGCCGTCGGGGGCTAGCGGCGCCTCCTCTTCCGGTGCGGAGAATGTGGCGTCGTCGCCATCGCCATCAGAGGTGCTGGCGATGTCCTCGACCTCGTCCGTGGAGTCGTACGGCAGCGGCTCGTCCGCCGGCTGGGGCGCGTTCTGTACGTCCACGGGCTCGTCCATATTGACGTCCGGTTGGGCAAGCTCGGTCTGGGCGGCTTCGTCGTCATCGTCGTACTGGTGCTCGGGGCAGTGGGCCTGTGGTCTCCAGTCGGGCGACCAGGTCCATATCCTGGATCCCCAGATTTTTTCTGCGTGGTACTGGTAAAGACCAGCCGAAGCGAATTCATACGAAAAGAAAATGTGGAAGAAGTCAGACCACAACAAGGTCTCCACGTTGGCCACCACGACTCTGGCGCAACGCGAGCGGGAGGTGGCCACGTTTCCACGCTCCAGCTGGGCCACGAAGCCGACTCGAGTGGTCTGCTGAGAATACTGGGTGGTCAACCTGTCGCGCGCGGGCGGCTCGCTGCTGCGCACGCACGACACGATGGTCACCTCAGCTTCTCTGGCTTGCGCTTTGTCGGCGGTGAGCACTCGAGTCGCCCAGAATTCTCGCCCGTAGTGCTTCAACGACGGGTCGGTTGCCAATTTGTCGATCAGCGCGCGCTGCTGCGCCGCATAAAAAGTGACCACCAAAATGGCATCCGCCCGACTCAAATCACTCCAGGGCACGCCGCCCTGGTTCGCCAATTCGACAAAATGTTTAACCAACTGCACTACGATGAGCTGCTCGGGTACGTTGACGGTCGACGTGCCCTCCTTGGTCTCCAGTCCGGTGTGGTTGATGACCGTGGACAGCGGGATCGGGACGTTGTCGCCCGGCATGCGCGGCAAGTTGTCGTCCCGGCACGGCGATTTCTGATGATAGGGGCGGAGCCGGCCCTCGTACGCCGCGTGCGAATTGGCGTTGATCAGCTGGGGGTGCCCGCGGAAAACCGTTTCCAGCCGCAGCAGGGGGCACATTTTGGACGCTGTGAGTCCATCAATCAAAGATGGAGAGGGATTAAGGAAGGGTTCAACCCATCGCTGGGTCTGAACTTTGCGGGTGAGTTGCTTGCTGTCGCCGAACAGCAAGACTAAGCCGTTGTGGGGGAGCGACACGGGGTTCAACGCTGTGACCATGGAAATGTTCGTGGCGAGCGACGCCTCGTCCACTATCATGGCACAGTACCTGATGTGCTTGATGCGCACATCATGTGTCGAATCGACAGTCACGTGGATCTGTCCTGGCTGCAACAAATCCAGAACGTACTTGTGCAGCTTGACGGTGCCCTTGGCGTACCTCCGGGCGGCCCGGCGCAGCACGCGGCCCCAGTCCGTGTCCTCGAGGTCCGGGTCGTTCACATCGACGCCCGTGCGACCCGCTACGACCTCGTCGTTGTCGTCGTCCCATTCTTCGTCGTCGTCCTCGCCAGTGACGACCAGGTGCGGCACCTTCTCCATTAGCGCCTTCATCACCTGCTGGGGGGTTTGATTGGGACCTGCGACGATGGAGTGCACGGTCTCGTACTCAGTTTTCACCTCCCAGTACTGGTCTACCAGCTCTATCCACTGGGCGTCGATCCGCGCGACCGAGAAAGGGGTGTCCTGCGCTATTTTGTGCAGCGCGGGCAGGTCGTCTACAGCGAGGTCGCTGTAGACCTCCTGGGTTTCCAACAGGGGGCTCAGCACCCTTACAGCGAACGCCGCTCTCAATTTCAAATATTCGACGTACCCGGGCTCTTGCAGCATGTCCTTAACTTGTGCGGCGGGCAGTTCGGACCACTGCTTGCGGCCCAGCAGCAGGCGGCGCACGGCATCGTGCACGCCGTCGTAGCCGGTGCGCTGCATGTTTTGCACAGCGCGCCTGGCGCTCTCGTCCGTCGCCGAGTTGACGGTGCACGTGACGATGGTGGAGTGGTACTTGGCGTTGGAAGTGATGTCGGAGGAAAGGGTGGAATTACTGTCTGGGAATGGGCGACCATTAAACTGGTTGAAGTACAACGAGCACATGTACGCCACCTGGTTCTGCACAGTGGTCTTGCCAGTGCCGAACGGGGAGTCGCACATGAGCAACAGCGGCCACGCCAGCTTCAAGGCGGCTAAAACGGCCGCCAGGGTTTTCGCCTGGCCGCCCAACGGCTTGAACTCGCCGGGCTTACTCACCAGCAGCGCTTCGGACGTGCCCTGACGGATTTCGTCTTCTAGGGGCGCGGCCGTGGCGCGGATGTGCGACCACTGGGTGAACGTGTCGGACAACCGATCATCATACACAATGGCAATGGCGATCTGGTCACCCAGTTTTAGGACATTGCCCGAGCGTATGTTGGACGGTCTCCAACCTTCGTTCAGGCGCCCGATAGCGCCTTGCAGAGAGCGCATGGTTCGCACATAGTTGGGCGACTCATTGGTGGTGCGCACCATGTAGTCGCCGTTCTCGAGCTCGGACGGGAGCGCCGCCTGGCTCAACTTCAAGTCCAAATTGCCCACAATTACAGCCCGCTCCGGACTTACCTCTAAGGTGGCCACTCGCAGCTGCAACTTTGGCTGCGTCGGGTCGGGCCTGTCGTCGTCGGGCATCGCCTTGGTCAACGTCAGCACCGACATCGGTCCGGCGCCGACCAGCAGCTGGGGTAGCGCGTTGATTTGCGCGTTCGCGTGTCTCTGCTGCTCGTCCATCTGCTCCTGCTCGTCGTTGACGGCGTCGGCCAGGTCCGGCCTGTTGATCGTGATGCACGCCTTGGTACCTGCGTCGGTCGCTTCCCACTCAATTAGCGCGCGCACCGCCGTGGCGCGTGCCGCTCGGAAACGCAACAAGGACTCGTGGTACATGTATGCTGCGGCCAGCATCACGTACTTGGTGCGCAGGTGCGGCGGGTGCACCCGGTTCAGTTCCACCTCGTGGGGGTCGTGGAAGTAAAAATCTTCCAGCGCCGATTTTTCGAGCAAGAAAACGCCATACGCATGTGCGTAATAGACGTTGTCAAACACGTCGTTGTTCAGGTCGTGAAACTCGACGTGTGCAATCCCCAACATACCTGCACTCGGGATCGGGTTGCCGGGCATGGTGTATTCGCGGTGCGCGAACGCCAAGCGCTCCGGGCCGCAATCGTTGCGCTCGCCCGCGCCCAACTCCGGCAGGTCCTTGTAGCGACGGGGCGTGAACGCCACTCGCAGCCGCAGCGACCGCCAGTTCGTTGAGTAGCGCTGGTAGCCGACCTCGTCGCGCTGCGCGTCGTATTCATGGTCGGCCGGGGCGCGTCCCTGTACGGTTACGACGACGGGCACTGCCACCAATAGGGGGCTAGCGCTTTTGTTCATGTCCAATTTAATGTCAAAGAACTCCCAGTAGTCGGGCTTGGCAGTGCAACGCTGCACATACCTGGCCGTAAACTTCATACCGTGTCTGACAAGCGGCAAGTGCAGCTCCGGGCCGTACTTCTCGTTGACGCTGGCGTATTGCGCCACCACGACCGACGTGCGGCGGTCGCGGGCGCCGCGCGCGATGTTGGTCGAGTAGGTGAAGAACGGGTACACGTTGTCGGCGTCGTTCCATTCGTCGTTCTCGGCCAGCTCGGCCAGCGCATCATCGTGAAGCCGCACGTGTGCTTGGTAGTACTCCCGGTCTGCAGTGTCGTGTCTCCAGTAGACACGGTCCACCCAGCCGGCGAACATCCGCTTCGCGTAGACGGGCGGCGGGGGCCGCTGGTTCTCACCCCACTGGTGATCCACCTTGGGGGGCGGTATGGTGGCGCCCGGTTCGCCACGTTGGGTGGTGGCTTTCGTGAAGCCCGAGCCCGCGGCGCTGGCACGCCGGCCATTGTGCTGCCGTTTGGCGCCCATGCTCCTTCCGGCCATGTTACGTTTTTAAGTTTTAAGGAAGAGTGCAATTAATCACAATCAATCACCGGCACTGCAGTGGACTCTCGGAGCCCACTAGTGTACCAGCGAATTACAACCGCACTCACACACACGAACACGCAGTCACACGCACTTGGGATCACAAGTTTGTCAAACTTACGTGATGCGGGAATTAATCGAATTACGGGAACACAGTTAATTAATTTGTTCTGTGGCTACGTCGATAGCCACTTAAGGGCTTTACCGCAATGAGAGTCTAAGTAGGGCCGAGATTCTGCGTACAGGTGGGGATAATGTTTTCAAGCGTTGGTTTACAGCGATCCGCATGCACTACATAAATCTTATCATTAGTATCATTATAAATAGTTACAAGCGGATGAGCATAGCGAATGCATTCGTAGGGGCCTAAAAAGAAAGCAGCAAATTTTTTACACGGGCCGGTCTGTTCGGTCAAGCGCGGAGTGAAAATACGAACCGCTTGGCCCGGCTTCAAATTCAAATGGCGGGCGCGGCGATTGGCGTAGTATTGCTCTTTCAATTGAGCATTCCTAAGCGCGGTATGCGCCGCATTGCGCGCCGCCGAGAGACGCTGCGCGAGCTCGGTGGGTTCACCGTGCTTATCTGTCGACTCGGGTAGCATTGCGCCAGGCGCGGGGGGCGTCAACATTCTTTCCCATAGCGACGCGGCTGGGCGCCCAAACAAAAGTGCGTACGGCGTGGTGCCCATTGCCGGGTGTTTCGACGTATTGTACGCATGCACCGCGGCGCCTAAGTGGTAATCCCAATCGGAATGAGTTTGGTTCACGTAATGGGACACGATTTCCATCAGAACACCGTTTCGGCGCTCCACCATTCCGTTGCCTTTTGGCATATACGCAAATGAGCGATGCTGAAGGGTATTGAAATACAATAACAATCTTTTGAATGCCCCTTCGACAAAGCTTGGCGCGTTATCGCTCAAAATGGCGCCGGGTACGCTAAATATGGGAAGAATGTGTAGCAAGAATGCAAATGCTACAGTATCCTGCCGGATATCGGGTACCGGAACAGCGATACCAAATCGCGTGCACTGGTCAACGAAAACCAACACGTGTTTATGCCCGCGCCGCGTGCGTGGCAGCGGGCCAACGGCGTCGACTGCGATGACATCGCCGGGAGATCGCGCGATTTTCCGGCACGCCATCAAAGTCTGCATCGACTGCCTAAGTCCTTTTCGCGCACAACACAAAGGGCACGTGGCGACCCAATGCGCGCTTTCGGGGCGCATATTTGGGAACCACGCGAATTCCTGTAATCTTTCGAACGTTTTCATTATTCCCAAATGTCCCGCTGTAGGGTGATTGTGTGCTAGTTCGAATACTAGCGGGCACAGTGAGGCTGGAATACACACAGGATCATACAACTTGATCCCCGGTACTATTGAAGCCTCAGCCCTTTTTCGCATGATTCCATATTGATCAATGAAAAACGGTGGCACACATTGCCCAGGTGCATCCTTACAAACTTCCATCAAATTCACTATATACGCTTCTTGCATCTGCAAGCGCTTCAATTCAATTATGGGGACAAACGGGGGCAAAACGTGATCAGTGTGAAAACCATTGACGCGCACTTCGGTAGCCGCGGGGCCACCAGCCATTGTTTGTGGACCTACGGTAGTGAGTCCGGTAATTGGCTCCACCCCATTGTTCGCCGGCTGTCGCGTGTCCATTGTCCCAGGGTTGCGGTCACGCGCCGCAGACTCCGCCCTCGCACGCGCGCGTGTCCTCATTGGTTCCTTAGTAGGCGCGCGTCTGGAAACAGTAGCTACCGTATCCCACGGGTCAATTGCGGTCTGCGTCGCGACCGTTTTATTGTGTGATATTTTAATGAGTGCAAATTGCTCAAATGCTTCGTCAAGTTCTAATTTCTCGTCGAAAGTTATTGGCGCATCGCGCCTTCGGGACAGAGCATCTGCGAGCTCATTGCATTTTCCTTTCAAATGCTTGAACGTAATTTGATACGGGGCAATGGCCAATGCAAACTTATGCAATGCGGCGTGTGGTGTAGCCTCCAAATTGGGGTTCTTCACCCAAGGGATACTTTTGGCATCAGTCCACACTTCAAAGGGGCGTCCCGCCAAGTAGCAATGCCAATTTCGGACGCTCTCAAAAATTGCGTAAGCCTCTAGAGTGATGGCGGGCCATCGGCTCTGAACCTCAGTCAACTTCCGGCTGTAGAACGCGCACGCGTGCAGTCCAGATTTTTCGTCGGCTCGCTGCACCAGCACTCCCGCGACCGCAATTTGTGACGCGTCTGTAATTACGATGAACGTTTTATTTGGGTTCGGGTATTGCAAACAGGGGCTGTGTAACAGTATTTCTTTTAATTGGAAGAAGGCTCTCAGAGCCTCAGGATTGTCGTTGAGATCTACCGGCGCGTTTCCATCGTAGTTCTCGCGTGGACCGGTGCGCGTCAAATTCGATAGCGGCACTGCTATTTCGGCGCACCTGTGTATCATGCGTCTGAAAAATCCCACTGCTCCCAAAAACCCTTTGACTTCCTTGACAGTTTTCGGGAGGGGCCAGTCTGAGATAATATTGCGTTTGTCCATGGGAATGCAAATGCCCTCACGGCCGATCATGAAGCCCAGAAATTTTACCGCGGTAATGCGTGCGAAAAAACACTTACGGGGACTAATTTTGAAGTTATTTTTGATCAATCGATCCAAAATTTGGCCGATGTCACTCAAATGGGTTTTCCAGTCCTGACTGTAAATTAGCAGGTCGTCAATGTACAATAGCACATTGCGATGAATCAATCCCGCCATTGCAAGCTCAAAACACCTTTGCGCCAAACTTGGTGAGCATTTTAATCCCATAGGTAATCTCTTTAATTGGAATTGACCAAAAATATTACGGAACGAAGTGATGTGTCTGTCGTCGGGATGCAGTGCAATGTTATAGAAAGCCTGATTAATGTCGGCACTGCTAAAAAAACTTGCAGTTGCTGAGTGCATCCACGGTATCATCCAGCCTCGGCAATGGAAATTGCGGCGCATGCAAAACCAAATTTAATCGCCTGTAATCAATGACCATGCGTTTAGAACCATCAGGTTTAGAAACAACTAATGTGGGAGCGCAGTATGGGCTTGTGCTTGTTTCAATTATGTCGTGTTCAATTAGACAGCGCAGGTGCTTTTCCAAGTATTGCTGGTCATCCAGGCTCAACCGATACATGCGGCACGCAATCGGTTTTCGATCAGTCAATTGCAGTCGATAATCGACTAATTCACTGTACCCTATGTCGTACTTGTGTCTCGCAAAGGCGCCTTTGTGCTTCAAAAGTACGGCTGCAAGTTCCTTGCGCTCATTTTCCGACAATGTTTGGGGCACAGAAAATTCCATTTCGTGTCCATCTGGACATTTCACATGCAATGGCTCACCTAATTGGTCTTCAATTACCTTCTCTGGAACGCTTGAAGATACCGGCTCTGTCGCTTCGTCGGCGCGGCACTGCCGTATCCATTCCTCCGGGGGGTCGCCAGCTTTGACTTTCAGAACACAATCGACGGGCTCAACCAAGCCGATTTTTTGTTCCATCTGCAAGGTAACCGGTTGATCACGCACATTTGCGACTCTCATTAGAAACACCTCGTCGCTTGTTTCATATGCTGCAGATGCAGCAACTACCCCATCCTTCAAGTTTACGGATTCCAGCCCAGTGACCGTAAATGTGCGATAGCTAACTGGAGCTGATAGGCGCACCGGCACCATTGCTTCATGCCTTGCCTTGATTTCGGTAGCCGCCGTGACTAATGCAAACACTGCCCGAATCTGCACGTCCGGCTTGTGGTTGTCAAAAGGAATGCTGACGCCTACTGAGGGGATTTTTAAGAGGCGCGCGGGCATATCAATTATCATGTGCCGCAGCACATCCGCGCCCAAAATTATATTGTCAACCAGGCCATCGATGGCTTGAAAAACAACACGAAACGTGTGTCCCCCTATATCAATGGGCATTTCCAACTGACCAATTATCATTAGCTTGGAATCCGCAGCGCATCGCATGTGAGAAATGGGAGAAGTTTCTTCAACGGCGTCATGTCCATGTCGATGCTCCTGGAACACGTCTCTGCTGCATAACGAGCGCATGGCGCCGGTGTCCAGCAAACATCTGTGGTACATGATGCCGTCCATGCACACGGGCACTGCAGGACTGTAGTAGACATGCACAGGCCCGTTCCGCCTCGCGACGACAGACTTTATATTTTCCTGTTCATCTTTTGATAGCGTAATCATTCTGATTCTATCCACCGATGGGCTCATGGAAATTTCCGCCATTTCTAATTGGTGATTATATTCAATTGATGGAAACATCTGTACCGTTACCGTGTCATCTGATGCGCGCTCGGACGCACCTGTTGTCGGATTCAACACGGTCAATCGGCCGTCATAGCTTTTCATAAAGCTACGCTTACCTGCGTCTCGGTGTCTGGTAATTAGCGGCCTCGACTCCCGTCGCAGTCGTCGGCGCGCTCGTTCAATTAGCGTCGTAGCTGCCGGGGGCGCGGCGGCTAACAGAGCTGCTAATAAATACTGGCAAGTCACTATGGCGCACACCAGGTAAATCCATATCTGCAGCCATGACCTTAAGGCGTCAAAATCCCAAAATCCCACGCTTACCATTGACCTGGCCATTAATCGATGCGATTGTAAACTGCCATCAACCGCATGCGTCGGCATTCCATGCACGCGCCGCACAATCGCGTATGAGTGCCACACGTCGTTCAGCGTGGTGGTCGGCAGCAGCTCAGACAAATTGTACATTGTCGTTGCGGCAAAGATCTGATGGTGCACGTCCGTCGGTCGTTCGAGTTGCCACCTGTGTGGGAAACTGTGGGTGTTGTAAACGGGGATATGTTCCAGGGCGCCTTTCTCAGGTAAATACTTGTACCACTGCCCATGTAATTTCAACACACGGTTGTGGCGATTTGTGCACGTTCCCATAACCGGCTGGAACAGAAGGGCATTTGTAATTGTATCCAAATGCAAGGTCACATTCTGTCCATGCAATTTCATTCGTATTGGGACCGTAGCGTGGCACGCGCCTTTACCTGTTTCGGTGCCCAACTGATAAGTCTTTACCGCAAAGCACTTATGCACTAGAAATCCGTCTGGCGCCGCCTTGGCCAATATCTCATTGTCGCGCATGTACCAGCGCGCCGTGGTCGTCGGGTGCTCGGTCATAGCTAGGCGGAGAAGTTCCTGAAAATGTTGCACATGCCTACAAGTAGACACGGCCTGTGCACGCATAGTTTGCTCAGATGTCTCGTACACCGCTTGCATCGCTGCGGCCAAGTGACCGGTGTCCACTACGCCAAATCCGGGGCGTGCCGCGCGACGCTTCTCCCGCACATACCGAATTGGGGGGATTTCGAACGGTGCCACAACAATATCCTGGTCTGATTTCCATAGTTTTTCACCACATGAAATGATTTCCTCTTTTGCTCGAAATGACAATGCCAAAGTGTGATCACGCGCGAGCCAAATATCTTGTCTAATTAACCCAGCTATTTCTTGCCATTTCTCATAAGGGCATTCAGCCTTTGGGTTTGGTTTCCAGACTAATTGGCTACCGTCGGGTAGGGTACAGGTGCCCTCCTCGTAATTACACTTTGACACTTCTCCTAGCGTACTTTGCATGACCTTGGCGCCGTAGCGCATGCGTACATCTCCCTTAAACAACCCACACTGCGGGGTCTTGGTAATTAACCAGCTGCAACAATACAGCCCGTGCCCCGAATAACTTACGTTTGTCGGGTATTGAGTGTCCCATGCGTTGCTCAGCTCGTCCACTGGCTGAAGCGCGCCGTCGTTGCACTTATGGTACTTCATCATGCTCTCACACTCCGAGGGATCTACCGCACGCGGCTGCGAGTCAAAATGTTCCAAAGTGACGTCACCCCAGAAGTTCTGGTATGTATGAGCCGACCGCGTGGCCGCTACACATCGATACGCAGTGGCACGATACTCTACCATATTGCGTTTGTAAATAGTAAGTTTCAGGGGAACCGGTTTAGTCAACGACACGGCAGAATCGACTAACGCGGTGCAGTTAGGCAGGTCGGGGTAGGTGTACAAGTCGTAATGATCGGTCAGGTCGCTGCACAGCAGCGGCGTGTCCGGCATCGTCGTGGCCACCGCCAAAGGCATCAAGCTCAAGCACGCCATCACCACGGCGATGGTGAACACTGTAAACAAAGCGCCAAAGACTTGGTTATTATACGGTGGCTCAGAATACGCTCGCTGGCGAGGCACTGCGGACGTTTTGTCTCTAAATTCGGCCATTTTATCAACGCATGTGCTCGAAAACGTACGCGGGGACAAAATCACAGGGGGCTCATTTAGGAATGGGTCTAATGGGGCGTCACGCAAAACCCTCCACTCAATTCTAGTAAGCGTATCATTATGGTCGTCATGCGGGCGACAGTCTGGGAGCACCACGCAATCTTCATCCTTCAGATCATGCATTGCAGTGCGCCGCAGATAATCTAACCAACTGGTGCGAAATAGGATTGACGTGGCTTCACGTTGATACGCCCAGTGGCTAATCCACTGTTCCCTATCTACCATGAGCGCATGCATTTTACACTGAAGGCTAGCTACAGGTTGCTCCTCCATCTCCTCCTCCTCGTCAGGGGCTTCCGGTTCCAGCCCTTGCAATGCCAATAGTTGATCATGATGGAAGAGAATTCTAGCGTAAGACGGCGATGACTCGGTCACGGCCTTGTAAGTGCATTCACCCACCTGTGTCACTGTCGTCGGGTTCAACAGCGGCACGCTGCTGCTCTGGCCTTGCTGCGATTCCAACGGCCGTTGTGCCGGTTGTGGCTGCGGGTGCCATCCGATGGCCGCAGGCTGCTGGCTCTGAACGTACACAGGCTGCATCATCTGCGAGGAAGGCACGGTCATAGGTTGACTTAATTGCATCGGTACCCATCCACCTGGATACCCAAAGTTTTGTGGATATTGTCCTCCCTGTCCACGGCCTCGCCCTCGGCCGCCACCTCTACCGCGCGCACGAAAGTCGCCTCCGCGGCCACGCTGATTGCTATCGTTGCCGGCAGATGGCTCGGGAGGGGGCTTATTTGGACATTGGTAGCGAAAGTGATCAGGAGATCCACATTCCCAACATCCATTTTCAAACCTTTTGGGCGGTAACTCACGCCTCGGGCGCGGCGCGCCCATCATCTTAGCTTCCTGGGCGTCGAGTTTTTTCTGTCGTTCGTCGAGCGCCCGTTCCTTGGCCTTGAGCTTCGCATTCTCGGCACTCTCTGCCTCCATCGACTGGACCGAGGGGTGCAGGTTCATGGCCATGATGCGCTCCATGACCTGGTTCGACGTCTCGGCGACGATCTCGCTGGCCGACTTCGCATGTTCCTTCTGAACGGTTTCAAGGTTTTTGTAGCTTTCTTGCATGCGCGCATTATCAACTAATTCCTTCCAGCTTATATTGGCGTGTACCGCCAGGTTGCGCCTAATGTCCTTGTCCAACCCCTGGTGAAACTTAGTGATGCACATGCCTTCCCTTTGGGCGGAATGCAGCATTGGATATGCGCGCTTTACTGCACGTTCCAATCTAGTTGCCCAATCCAGCACAGATTCAGTGGGACTTTGAGTTGACTCAATAAACTCGCGCTGTGCATGATGCTGGGCGTTTGGGTTTGCAAACAATTCTTCCAAACGATCCATCATGGCTTTGTAATCGAGCGCGCGCAGTTCCCGCCTTCTAGCTACAAAAATAGAATTGGCATTCTTTTGTAAAAAGATAGGCAGCAACTTTTGCCTAGAGCGCATTGAAACACCTAGCGCATCACACAAAATATCCCACTTACGTCTCCAATCCTTGAAACTCTTGTCAGCCCTTCCAGTGAATGCATCGCACTGCGTAGCCAGGGCGGTCAGCGTAGCAGCCGTGCCGTGCGGCACCTGGTGCTGCGCCAGATAGTCTGGATCCGTAGGATTAGGTGCAGGTGAGAGCGATCCTGACGATCCTGGGGAGGAGGGACCCGGCTGTCCCGCCAAATTGATTACACTGGTAGCTGGTTGAGCCGTAGCGTTTGCAGGCGCAGGTGCCGCTCCACTGCCGCCCGCTGATCCGCTTACACTCGCCGGCGGGGGCACAGTCTGCGCGGTTGTGTTCCCAGGGGCCGTTCCCACGCCCAAGGTAGCATTAGCTGCCGAAGCTATGGGTGGAATTAATCCCCTGTTAGAACAAAATGCCAAAAATTGAGTAGTGGCCTGCTCCAGCGCGCTGGGGTTACCTACGCTGGTGTACATACTTAAACCTAGCCTAATGGCCTGTAGCTTATTTTTATCTGCTGTGGAAGCATTGACTGAAATCGCCGCTGGTCCCGCGCGGTTAAGTTCCCCAGACCACTGGTGCAATAACTGTATCATGCCCGGGAAGGTCCAACCTTCTCTAGTGTACCCAGTGGTTTCCCTGCCCGGGTCCGCCGCGGTCGCCGCCGTCAGGATCTGGCCCGGCGTCACTTGGTTGGCCGCCGCCGGGGTAGTCGTCACCGTTGTGAGCGTGGCCGGCGCGGTCGTCACACTCGAACCTGGGGGTGGGGTGCTGGTCATTCTACTTTGATTTATGGGAGACGGTCCTACGATTCTGCGCCGTGCTCTATTCGAAGAGACACAGCTTTCAATCGAGCCTTGCGCGGACGCAAGCTCGTGTGGTGTGGATGAGCTTCGCGGGGCACTTAATTGAAGCTCCCCCAATGAATTTTCCGCCTCTTCGAGCTCTTCGGCTAACGAGGGAAATTCAATATTTATATCTGGGATCGCTACTGGGGTGTCAATTAGATTTACGGAAGTCTCACCACTTCTACGCTGGTATGCAGACGAACTCACGGGCTCGTCTTCACCAGCGTACCCTGCTGAATCAGCCTGTGATCCAGACCCTGTCGACACCGGGGAGCTACGGCCGCTTTTTCCCCACGGTCGTCGAAATAAACCCCACTTACTTGATTTCCGCTGCTCTCGCCCGGGCTCAGCACTTACTGGCCTGTCGGGTCGCAGGAGCGGACTATCTGGTGGGCGTTCTGTTTCTGTGCCTCCACTGGACGCTCGTCGAGCCGCCCCAGTTGGTAGCGCACCTGGCGCGCAAGCTGGCGTATCCCAACGGCTGCCGCCTGTTCCTGCACGTGCAATTCCAAATTGCAGCACTGGCCGGACGACGGGAGTGCTATCCTCTGTGCGTCTGGTCCAAGTCGCTGCTTCCTGTGCGCGCTCGGCTTCCGCTTCCGCTTCCTGCGCACCTGCTTCAACTCTTACCTGTTCAACCTCAGCGTCCTGCGCGTCCGCAGTCTGCTGTGCCCTGCGCAACGCCGCTTCTCGGCGCGTGCGCTTCTGTAGCTGTTCTGCAGCTCTCCACACTTCCTCAACTGACCCTGGGATCGACGCTGGCCCTCCTGACCGCAGCGTTTCCACCCGGCGCGACAGATCGTTTGTTACTTATCACTTAACGGCTTGGCGTTGATCAGGCGCCGCACCGTTCACTGAAGTGAATTAAGCTAACCACTCGCGTCTGCTACCAAGTTGTCATGAATCCGTGTATTCAGCTGTTTTTCGATTACACGATCCACGAGGTTTTTTACCGCACTTTTCCCTCTATTCCCACTTCACCGGCCGCTTGCCGCTGCAGTGCACTGCACTGGGCCCGGAGGTCCAGATTATAAATGCGTGTTGTAAATTTTAAGGAAACGTGTCCGAAGACGGTAGGTTTTTCAGAACGTGCGATGAACCACTCGGTGGCTCACGCTGTTCCGTTTCCCGCAGCACGCACAGCACTTACACTCAGCATAAGCAGCGCGGTAATTAGAGCAGTTGTTAATTAGCTAACTAAGGGAAAAACAGTTAGTACTTAGTGCCAATACAAAAGGGGGTCCAAGTTGGGTTGAGAAGAGAGTTTATTTTTTTGGGCGATGGAAGAACAGTAGCGGCAGAGTAGAAGCAAACTTGGCTTACGTCGCATCGACGAAGTTGTTGGAAAAAACAATTTCAGCTACTTATAAGGCAATCGAGACTACCATAATTGACTTGAATAAAAAGCTAAAAAAGACATAAAATTGCGAGGTTACAAAATCACTTTCAAAATCACATAAGCTCTGATGTAAGCACTTAGTAAAATCGTACGTAACGCAACTGCTTATAAAAAGAGTACTAATTAATATCAGCTAACAAAAGTAACTAAAAAGCTTCATGCGACATGGGGCTAAGTCTATAAGTTACAAGCTTACTTAATACGACAATTACTCACTTCCATAATTACCTATAAATCCCTACTTAAGATAAAACGACCTAACACAAATAACAATGCAGTGCAAAGCATTTTTACAAAACAGAATGAACAAAGTACGTACAAGGGCAATTACGGCATCATAATCCAACACAGCAATTTAAAAAAAACAATTAGACAGCTAACACAAGCTTACAATTAATGTTAATTAATTAAGATACAGAACGATTAATTAAGCTCGTGGGAATGAAAGGCATTGGCGTGAAACGATCTGTACAATAGTTTCTACATGTCACATGGAAACTTTGTTTGGGGGTTTTGTATTCATTAATTACGGTAGCCAGAGAATGCTCGCGGGCGCGAAGTGCTTATCACCTCCAGTCCCGCGACCCACTATTGTGACTATCCGGTCAGCTAGCGCCCGTGAGAAAGGTTTCAGCCCGATGGCCACACCCTTCCGAGCGCGAGGAGATATTTATGCTAGGGCGGCGGAAAAGTATTTTTTGGACTGCGACTTGTCACTTGGGGCGTTATCAGAAGCTGTTCCTACCACCCACCGATACTAGATGACGCACGACAATCTAGTCAACATGGGGAGGAACGCGGAACAGTGCTTTTGTATTTTTTGAGTGAAATTCATTGTTCCTGGCTTCCGGTCGCCACCTACCTATCAGCCGTCAGTCTCCGCCTCTGCCCACAGGTAAGTAAAGGGTAGAATGTGCTTTAGACCGCCCAGAGAGTCACAACAGTGTGCCGGCGAGCCCAAAGGCGGCCACACGCCGCGCCGCGGCATTTCAAAGTGAAAAATGTGAAATTCCCCTCTCACCTTATGCCATGTGGAATGCAGTTACACCTAAATTAGACATAACCTAGCTAAATTGACTTAAATAGATTTGGCGCACGAAAATAGTAATTAAAATTGGGGGGTAAGGAAACGAAATTGTGCAGAGCACTACAACCACTATAAAACAAGGCGAACTCGGTCAGCCCATGTAGCGGCGTCGATCTTGCGATGCAGTGCTCTGACGGGGTACTGCGCAGCCCACTGCAGGGCTGTGCATGCCATGCAGTCCCCGTTGCCGTCGAAAAGCCGCCGTAATGTCTGAGAAAGTTTGCCCAAATTTAGTTTACAAAATACATAGTAGTTTACGTTCCGTGAATTATTATTGCATTTGTTTGTCTAAAATTTTGTGGGGTGGTGTTTTTTCCATCGTAAAAACGCTCTTACAGTTGTTCCACACACCTCCACTGTGTGAAGGACCACTCTCAATGTATTAGCCTTTTCTCGTAACATTATTCAAGCAGTATTCCATTGCCATCTTCACTTGAACTTGTGAATAAATATATGATGAAACGCAATGTACGCAGGATTTTTTTTGGGAGGGGGGGCGGCGCCAGTTGTAGGCGCCAACGCCATGCCAGTATTGGCGCTGGCGTTGGCGCCAACGTCTATAATATAGGTATCTATATATACCTATATTTCGTACTAGAATCATGTTGGGGACCGTTCTAACGCTGTCACATTATGGAAAAATACATAGTAATTATTGGCTGGGTATTTGCGCTTGCGCGCAAAAAATTTTTAGATGTTCCTGCAAAATCGCTTTAGAAAAGTGCCAATTCTGGCAAAAAAAATTTGAAAGATACGTTTTTTCCATCCCTGGTCGGGACCGCTATAAAATTCCGGGACCGGGACCGGGACCGGGACTGGGTGGTCGGGACCGGGACCGGGACCGGGACTGGCTTTTTTAATTGTCGGGACCGGGACCGGGACCGGGACTGGGGTGTCGGGACCGGGACCGGGACCGGGACCGCCCCAGTCCCGACTTTTTGCCGAACCATGTACCGGGACCGCGGTCCCGTTTGAACCCTAATGTAAACGCCTATTCTTTACTAAAGATTCCGCAGGGATATCTAGGATTGCATAGAATAGTCGACTAGGTATGTTGTATTTCTGCCAAAACATTGCTTCTGGGTCAAATAGTCTGCAGCAAGAAAATCTTTTTTTGAATCAAGCTGTTGCCTATAAGCAGTATGGATCTCACCGTGCTTATTATGACAATTTCTTTATCTGGCTTCTGTTTATCAAGTTCGACTGCTGCGGAAATTCAGAAAGATGACCTACAACTGCTGATGGTGCACGCAGTAAGTCGATTCCACTGAAAAAACCTGAAACGCTATTGGGCCCCACTAGCTAGTTGACATCGCAAATGTTTGTCAACTGAATGCCAACTAATGTCAACTAAATAACACAAAAAATTTGTAAAGCATCACACTTACAGAAACAATCAAAACTTGGTGTCATCATGTAAAATTTACTATGCACCATCACATAGGAAATTTGAAATTACCTAGGTACACAATTAACCTAAATTGAGTTGACAGAGTTCAGTTGACATCAAGCTAGTGGGGCCCAATATCGAAAATGTGCGTTATTTTAAAAACAGTTGAGGCGTCTAATTCTAAAAGTCGACAAGTCCACAAAATGCGATTTTGAGTAAATCGCATTTTAAGCTTCATTTCCAATTCCAGGTCCGTGGTGCGTGTCCAATGGGGCTCTCTCATGCTCAACATTAAGTTCCAAATTTTAACAATAAAGTGTCAAATTTTCAGCCCCTGCTCTCAATGTATAATGGAAAAATTGGGTGTAAATAAAATTCTACTCGGACAGAACAAAACTGTTTTTGGGAAGAAAATGGCAGAGTTGTTAGAATTACTGAACTTTTTAAAAAGTATATGTAAACGTAAAGTATTTTTATTTTACTCATCAAAAAGTATAGAAAACGTAAAATACATTTTTTTTTTACTCGTACGTACGCGTAAATGCGAGTACAAAATTTATTCCCAGTAAATTGCAAAAGCGAGCACTTTTCTTCATAGAATATGTAGAACTGGGTACGTTTTCGAAGTACCCCACTAAAAATAGCCACTATGAATTACCTAATAGACCCCCGTCGACCCCCCCCCCGAAATTGAGTGTAAAAAGAACGTAAATGACAAAACCTTCAGTTTGTGTTCTGTGAAATGCAGAACACACGTTAAAAGAGTGACCGAGTCACGTTAGAACAGGGTTTATATACCATCTATATTTACATACATACTTATATAGGTAACTCTATAAATACATAGGTAAATATAGTCTTGTACATGGTGAATATTTTCTACCTCAGCGTACATGACAAACAACGAATTAGCACTGATAGTTCCAAAACATTCTGGCGAAGTAATAAACCCCCCTCGAAATACCCTTGTTTAAACCCCCCCCCCTCAAAATTAACACAATGAAACAATTCCGAGGGGTATTTCGAGGAAATAGAGCACATTGCAGTGTAGATAAATATGTCCCACATTGACTTCACAGAAATACGTTTTCTTTACGCGTATGCTTCAAAAACGTACGCGTACAAAAACGTACGCGTACGTATGTAAACGTATTTACCGCGTACTCGCGTACGCGTATTTTTCGAGTAAACGTACGTACCTTTTAACAACTTTGGAAAATGGACATGTCGACTTCTTGCACTCGAGAACATTTTTGTTCCCGCCCGCCTTCCGCCTGCCTTATGGGAAATTTATGGACTTGTCGACTTTCAGAAATCGGTGTCTATGATGGACTTAACACATTTCTTGCGTGTTTTTCCCATAAAAAAGGCTGCCGAAGGTGGACTTGTCGACTCTTAGCCCAAAACTAAGTGGACCTGTCGACTTCTTGCCCAAATTTTTTGCATTTTTCCCAAAAATGTCAAATTTGGCACTTTGCCATATGGGCATGTGAGGTCAAAAAAATTATGAAAAATTATGAATAATGTGCGGGAGTAGCCCCAGACGACGTTTCCGGGCCTAACTCAAAATTTTTGTATTTTGGACTTGGACTAGAA
The DNA here is from genome assembly GCA_964036195.1 of Sphaerolaimus hirsutus. Lineage (NCBI taxonomy): Eukaryota > Metazoa > Nematoda > Chromadorea > Monhysterida > Sphaerolaimidae > Sphaerolaimus > Sphaerolaimus hirsutus. The sequence continues at coordinate 10,062,781 of OZ038451.1, forward strand.
TTGGACGCCTCAATTGAATCGTTTAAAAGAAAACGATTTTTTGTTCAAAAACTTTGAATTTTTCATCCCTACCACGATTACTATCACTATTCCCAAGTTTCTGGAGTTTTTACATCCGTAATCACCTACCTTACACTCAGCTGTGGAGACACGGCGACCGCACGCCAGGTGCCACTCCCAGACCCTCTAAAATGCCCTGTAAAATGTCAAATGTCATGCAAAGTGTCAAAAGTCATGTGAAAGTCCCTGCAAAATGGCAACTCGGTTGTCATTTTGCAAAGCATTTCACATGATTTTTGACACTTTGCACGACATAGGCATTTTACAGGGTCTGGGACTGCCCCCAGAGCGTACATTCCCAAATGACACCAAAAAGTGGTGGCGCGAGGGCTGGGGACAACTTACGCCGGTATGCTGAAAAATCACTATTATCCAATAACCAGGCACTATAAAAAAGTGCAAAAAAACAATTACGGTCGCAGCTGGGCATGCGGCAACAATACGCGCTGGGCCAGGTGCTAGCTGACAGGTACATCGGCGAGGACAAACTCCTACCCAACATGACTTATGATATGCGATCGGTCAGCTTGACAGTTTGAAGTAGGCATTTATAGCTGAATATGCTTGCAAATTTGGACCCATCAGATAGTGACATAAATAACACAAAATAATAATGATTTGGGGAAATTGGAAAAAAAGTTGCGAAGAATGTTCACCAGGTGGCAGTCCCAAGCCCTGTAAAGTGTAAAGTAAAGTGTCAAATGTAAAGTCAAATGCAACGTGAACTGTCAATTGTCATGCAAAGTTCAGTAATAAAATCTTTTACTTTTTGTTTTGATTGACACTTCACTTTGCATTTGACTTTACATTTGACACTTCACTTTGCATTTGACTTTACATTTGACACTTTACTTTACACTTTACAGGGCTTGGGACTGCCCCCAGGCTGCACACATTGCGAAGTGTAGTGTGTGAAATGAGCAAATTTCGAAATGTCTAGACATTTTTTGAAAAGCAAAGAAATGGTATGTAAAAAAGCACGTTTTTTAAAAGTGGGGCTGTTGAAAAAAGCGCTTGTTCCATCCGTAGATCGGTGCATACCTGACTCCGACAAACGATACAGTTTCCAACACTTGCAAACAATTTAGCAGATGCTTGTTTGTACACAAAGACAAAAAAATTTTAAGCAGACGAGTAGACAACGTTACCCGCACTCAGATATACGTTCGTAGCACAGATGTCAACCGGACGCTTCTCTCAGCCTACAGCAACCTGGCGGGCATGTTCTCCAAAGGCGAGCCCGGCCTCACCATGCCCGACGACCAGCCCTGGCCGGGCACTTGGCAACCCATTCCAGTGCACACAGTGGAGCACGACACAGATTTTGTGAGTCGGTTGTATGCTAACTTTGCAACGAGGCGCAATTCTAAACAAGTCAAATGATGGATACATCTGCCTTAGATATGTCTAAACATTTAATTTGCAGCTACTGAATGTACATGTCAAATGCCCAGTAGCGGAAGACGCGACGAAAAAACGCAAAGAAAGCGATGAGTGGGTTGAAGCTACAAAGAATAACAAGGTGAGGTAGAACATGACAACTCAATCATTGAGAAAAACTGTCAAAATTGTAAAATTGCCAAACTTGTGTGAACCTAATTAACTTTGATACGCAGGATTTCCTACAATGGCTTGAAAAAGAAACTGGTGTCGAGAGAACATTGGCCATCGATCAACTCCGGTCATTCTGGAACAGCTACGTGGTGCAGGTATGGCACCGCAGTAACTTTATTGAATCAAATAAATCATTTTTATCAGACCCTCCACGCACGTAACCAATGAAAGACGACACACAAAGTGCCAACACCTGCATTCTACACCAACGAAACACTAGACACCCTGCGCAACCTTACCTTCTTCGATGATAACAGCTATTTCCTGCCAGAAATCGTCACCAGACTACGGGGAGGCGAGCTCTGAACATTGATAGCGTATTTCCTCGAAATACCCCCAGGGGTTTATTATTTCGCCAGCAAACTTTGAGGGAGGGGGGGGTTAATTCAAAGGTGGCTTATTCGATGGCGGCTTATCATTTGCCCAGCTCTCTCAGACCTGGGGTTATTTCGAGGTGGGAAATGGGGGGGGGGTTAATTCAAAAGGGAACTATTTCGAGGAAATCGAAAGCGAAAGCGCCGCCACAGTGCCATTGCAAATGCGAAACGCAGGCCCCCTGCTGACGGAAATCATCCAACGAATGGAGGCGCGCGTGAAGTGCATCGGCGCCAAGCACGACCGGTGTTGGGAGAAAAGTCATGAAACGGAACTGTGCTGCCAGATGCAAAACCGCAAATACTATGCCTATTCGGCGGTGAGAAGGGAGGGACATAGTGTCACGACATGGGCGATTGTTTCATACGAAAAATATAGAAAAAAATACCATTCATGCAGAACCCTTTCGGTGTCTTTTACTGTGCCTCTGGTGCCTGCATCTGAAGGCGCCGGCAAAAAAAATGGCACCGCACCGCACTAAAACCGGTGCTACTCCGCTAAAACATGCCACCAGCACCAGAGGGGCGCCTCTAAAAATCGCAAGGGCACCGCACCATCACCCCACTATTCCACTGGTCATGAGACAAGTTTACGAAAGTATTCACCCAGCAACACCTTAAGCGGCGTTCACACTGCGAGCTGTGCCAACAAATTTTTTTCTGTCGGCAATGCTCATTTTGTCACGACAACGCACAAATTTTTCAAAAATTTTGCGTGTGCCGACAAAAAAGCCTCGTTATCGGCGTTTGTTGGTTGGGTCTCGTTGAATGTTTTACTCCTGATTGTTGTCATCACAGAAAAACTGTTCACAGCTTGTGACAGCAACGTGACGACAAACAGTTGCATTATTGATCCCACCACCATCGTTTTTGCTCAATTTGTCGGTTCGGGTCTCGTTAATGAGACCCGAACCGACAAATACATAAAATACCGAAAATTGTTGTACCTTGCTCGATTCGGATGCCGTTCGGGAATGTTGTGGTTTGGGGTCTGGGCTATGACAGATTGTTTTGCTTTGCCCCAATAATCCCCCAGTCCCGAGATGAGGGGGGTCTATAAAAAGATATACCGTATTACCTCGAATTATCCCCCCCTTGAATTAACCCCCCCCCCCCTCGAAATACCCCCCTAAATTTCGGGTGAGGAAATAATAAACCCCCCCCCCCTCGAAATACCCCCCCTAAAATTGAGTGTATCGTGAACGTACATGACAAATACCGCAGTTTGTGATCTGTACAAGTCAGAACACACGTTAAAACTGATGATTGAATGATGTTAGGGAAGGGTTTATGTGTATATACAGTTATATATGCCTAAAAACACATATCCATCTATGTAATTGCTTGATTTTTCTACGTCTGAGTATGCAGAATTTCTGAAAATTTCTGGCGAAATAATAGACCCCCCCCCTCGAATTATCCCCCCTCAAATTTTGCTGGCGAAATAATAAACCCCCTGGGGGTATTTCGAGGTAATACGGTATTTTGCATTGACTTTGAATCCTAATAACTCGGCCATTTCTGGGCCGATTAGAATCGTTCAACACTTGAGATGATCAGGACAACCTACAGATTCAATTTTTCATGAGGGATTAGCGATGTCTAAATTCCGTATGCCGATTTGGCCCGGTTTGTGAACATGAAAAATAATCGTAATAATAATTTTATTGACAGTATTTTGAACATTTTATCATATACTTCAAACAAAAATAATAAATCTGGCCCAAAAATTATTACAATATCTCTTTCCAGTAAAAAGTTGAAGCACCTCAAACTTCTACCTCCAAACCATAAATATAAATTTAAAACAATAAATATAAATGAAGAACAAAGCATGCAAAATCATAACTCTACATTTCAGCCATTTCTTAGCTGATTTTCACCTATGAATTATTAAAATTATCATAATGATCTGTAGATTTCATTTTTATGTTCTGAGTATCTGTATGCGCTGTTCTTCATTCATTTAGGCGGAAGTTCAAAGTGCCAATACTTTTGATTGGAAAGAGATATTAACGTAATTTTTGGGCCAGATTTATTCTTCTTGTCTAAAGTATATGATAGCATGTTCCAAAAATTATTTTATGATGTTAGAAAACTGGGTCAAACTGGCATAAGGAATTTTAGACATCACTAAACTGACCACAAAAATTGAATCTTCAGGTCGTTCTGATAATTTTGAGTGTTGAACGATCCAAATCAGCCCAGAAATGGCTGAGTGATTAAGCTTCAAATCCAATGTGCAGATCATCCATGCAAAATGATCACTTTGTATAGTCCCCCCTTATCGGGACTGGGGGATTATTCGCGCAAACCAAAACAATCCGTCATAGCACAGACCCCAAACCCCAACATAATTGAACGGCATCAAAATCGGCCAAGGTACGACAGAATGGGACACGTGAATGTACATATGTACAATCACAAAAAATCATCACCAATTAGTTTACACCCTAATACTTACCCATCCCAAAACACCTCATATTTAATTTCAACAAAAAATAGCATTTAACAGAAAATTGATTCATATGGAAACGTCTAGTGCCCAATATCACCTTATATATGCACATACTCACTAGGGATGGTAAGTGTTTTTTAACCATCTTTAATAAAAAATGTTGTTTTTAAACAAACCAGAGGCATCAAAACTGGGTGTCAAATTTCCATTTTCCTTGTCCATTTTCCACAGGCAATTTTTTCTGTTTTCTGGCTGCTGAAATTTTTTTCCGTTTTCCATTCTGTTTTCCAGCCACCTTTTTTCCTGTTTCCGTTGTTCTGGCTCATTTTCCATTTTCCAGCTAAATTTTCAGTTTTTCCGTCTTTTTTCCGTTTTACGCCTCAATTTTCTGTTTTTCCTCCTCATTTTACATTTTTCTGGCTCAACTTTCTGTTTTCTGTTCCAGCCAAACTGGTAAACATTCATGCAGATCGTCAATTATGTAAATATTTTCTGTTTCCAGCAAAATTTTCACAAAGTTTTTCTACTTCCAGAAAAATTTCAGGAAATTTGATCCATTTTCTGGGAAAATTTCAGCAAATTTTTCCATCTCCATGCAAATTTCATTTTTCCGTTTCGTTTTTCCGGCCCCTTCTGTTTTCTGGCCAGTGTAATTTTTTCCGTTTCCGTTTTCCGCCAAGTGCGAAAAGTTTTTTTCCGTTTTCCGTTCCGTTTTCCGATCGCTGAAATTTTTTCCATTTCCGTTTTCCGTAAAAAAATTTATTGACACCCTAATCAAAACCATTGTTTTTTATAAAAAAAACAGCAGCCAAAGATTTTTGTACTTATGCACTAGGTATTTTGCAATTTTTTGTGCACAAGCACACAATTTCACATACACATTACCATTGGTGATTGTTTTCATTGGTTTTGCGGCATTTTTAGTGTGAAAGTTTTCATTTGTTCATGCTATTGTGTAATAATTTAATATGATATGTCGGTTAGTACATAATATCCAGCCACTGTGCCCCCACATACTTCTACAGTGTGAAACGTCACTGTCAATGTATTAGCCTTTTCTTATAACCTTTTTTAAGCACTATTCCATGCAAAACTTGACTTCACTTGACAAAACTAAGTCGCAAACATTTGACAATGCAATATACATAACAGGGTATTTTTGCCAGAAAGTGCCTCCAATCGCTTGCATAAAAAATCAAAAAAATTCTCTATATTCTGTCTTTCCATGTTTCTGTGTTCTCCAAAAAAACGCATTTGAGTTTTGAGTCTTTCAAAAAGTTTGAGTTTCCATGTTTCTGTTTTAAACAAAAACTCAATGAGTTTCCATATTTCATGGTTCCATTGTGTGTTTTGCCATCATTGCTAGTGTGTGGGCCACCATTGAGTTTTGAAGTTGAAAGCATTGTTCTTCATGCAGTTATCCATATTTATGGTTAGGAGGAGGAATTTAAAACTTCTATGACCCATGATTGGAAAATGATATTGAATGACTTATTCACTAGATAAATGCTTTTTGTCATGGAATCATTTTGAGTGCTGAATGATCCAAATTGGCCTGACAATGACTGAGTTTTATTAAGCTTCAAGTCTAGAATCAAAAATCTGGTTCAGCCACGCAAAATGACCATCTTTTTAGAACCCCATAATCTTGGGACTGGGGGATTTTTCCCCCTGTTGTTGTGTAGTCGTGTCTGTTGTGTCAAAATGGAGTGCATGTCAAGCGTCAAATTACCACCCTTAAAAGCACAATTCTTCATGTGAGAGAAGCCAAGTAACTGGTACATTTTTACTTTTCTTTGAATATACTGTATTTCCTCAAATTACCCCCTGGGAGTTTATTTTGTTCGGAGTGGAAATATTGAGGGGGTTTAAATGAGGGGGGTATTATTTTGCCAGAAATTTTTTGAAATCCCTGTACTAAATTGTTGTTTAAAATGTACGCAGATGCAAAAAAATGCAACAAAAACTGCTATTTATAAGACTCTATAATCTTGTATACCGTATTCCATTAAATTACCCCCTGGGGGGTTTATTTTTTCAGAGTGAAAATTTTGAGAGAAAAACGTGAAAAATGCAACAAAAACCTTCATTTATAAGTTTTCACAGCCTTATATAAGGAGGTAGATGGTATAAACGATGTTCAAATGTAACACAGTAAGTGTTTTGAACGTTTGTTGTGCATTTCCTGGACCACAAATTCATAGTGCCCATTTTGAGGGGGGGGGGGTATTTCGAGGAAATACGGTAAGTATGTATTGGTCTGTCAGGAAAGTTTTTTCCATTTCTGGATCTTGCAGCATTGGAGCATCGTGGATGATCAGTTGGGTTTAAGCGGGGTATATAAGCTGGAATTTTTTTTATTGTAGCATATAACCATGAAATTGATTATGTAAAAGTGGATCCAGTAATAATTTATCTATCAGAAATGTCCAAAACTCAACATGCATGGTCCATCTTTTGTGGAGTTTTTTTTCATTGAAATTTTGATGTAAAAATATTTGGAAACATGTGGTATTATCCACTGTTGTGTAATCTCTATTCTCAGTAAAAATTTATGCTTGAATTTTTTGTTGAGCTGTAATTCCAGCTTATATACCCCAGCTGAAACTTCAACGGTGCAGGACAATCCAGGAAATGAGAGAACTTTAGATGGCCAACTTTAGATTTAGAACCAACAGCCCAATAGATAATATAAACACTGTTCTCACATAACACAGTCATGGTTTTTAACGTGTATTTACCATATCTCCTCGAAATACCCCCTTGGCGTTTATTTTTTCAGAGTGAGTATTTTGAGGGTATTTCGAGGGGGAGTAATTCTAGGGGGGTTTATTATTTCGCCAGAATTTTTTTGAAAACCCAGTACTAATTTGTTGTTTGTAATGTATGCAGATGTAGATAAATGCAACAAAAATCACCATATATAAGCAGGGCCGTATCCAGGGGGGGGTGCAGCCCCCCTTCCCGGGGTGAGACCAGGTGGCCAAGAAATGCCACTTTTTCAACGTCAGCATACAAATTTTTTGCACGCAAGCGCGCATTTTTCACCAGCCATGATGTGTTATCAGATTTGCTCCCTGTGGTAGAAAACATAATAAATATACTCAATTGTGTGCTGTTTGCTGTATTTGTATGTATATTTACATACATATACAGCGTTCCATGGTGCTGGTGCCAACGCCAACGGTGCCATGGCGTTGCGCCTTCTAGTGGCACCAGCACCATGGCGCCATTCCACCACTCTGTAGGTAAAATTTAAGGGGCCCCCCCTTGCCGGCCTTTGTAAACAAGCAGCCCCCCTGCTCAAAAATTCTGGATACGTCCCTGTATATAAGAGTCTACAGACTTCAACAAGTAAATATATCAATGGTATAAACAATGTTATAACATAACACAGTCATTGTTTTTAACATGTGTTATGCATTGCCAGTTCACAAAATGCACCTTTTGTCATGTATGTTCATTTACACTCAATTTGGGGGGGGGGGGTATTTCGAGGGGGGTTATTAATTCATAGTGACCATTTTGAGGGGAGGGAGTATTTCGAGGAAATACAGTATTCTACATAGCCAGGATGACAAACTGCAACTGTCCTTTACGTTCTCTATACACTCAATTTATACACATTTAAAATTTACTAATTGTCGTCACAAAAAACACGTTCGCAGCTCTATGAGGACAAGCAAAAACAAAAATCAAGCTCGCTCGATGACATTGTGTCTCATGTGACAACAAGCGCTCATTGTCGCATTGTCGCCAATCAAAAGCTTGTGCCAACAACAACATTTTTTCGATCCAAAAAAGCGAACCGACAACGCAAAATTTTTCAAATGCTTATCACTATGAAACAAAAGACAAGATTTATCTGAAATTTGGCATGTGAGTGCACCTAACTAGTGAGTATACTTCACTGTTTTTTCTCGCAGATATGGAACTTTATTCTGGATTGATGGAACTTTTTCACTTTTTTATTTGTCGGCACATTTTGCAGTCTGAACGCAGCTTTAGCAATGCCCATTTCACCATAGTACCATCGACATTGCACAGCACGACGGCACCGTGATGGCAGCGCTGCGGACGTTGCACAGCGTGCACAGCGTGCTGCACGAGCGCGGCTTCCCGCACTACGCCAGCTGCGTCCTGTTCGAGCTGTGGCACAACGCCACCAGTGGGCGGAGCTTCGTCAAGGTGCGCAATGCGGACGATAAAGTGCACACGGGCTAGGGATCAGAAATGGGCAAAGGGAATTTTGCACGCAAGTAAAATACTAAAAATACTAAGTACTAAAAATTTGGGTTAGGTTTTTAAAAAAATGGTTTCGATGGTAAGGCCGCGTTGACACGTTTTTTAGTGACGACTTGACAAAACTAAAAAGCTCAATAAGTTGATTAAAAGGTTCCATATGCGTGAGAAAAAGTGGTCATCTATAATTGTACCCAGGCGAAGATTTTTGTAGAATCGTGCTTGTAGCTCAAGAGTTATAACGTCTGAAAATTTTTTACTTTTGTCGCCAGCTGTAGGATAACTTCCGACAACCGGCGACAAACGCAACATTTTTCAAATGTCTATAACATTGAGCTGCAAGTACATTTCTGCAATTTGACATACACAAATATTCGCCTAGGTAGAATTAATAGTTGACCACTTTTTCTCATGAATATGGAACCTTTTTCTCAACTTATTGAACTTTTTCGTGTTGTGAGGCGTCACAAAAAAACGTGTAAACGCGGTCTAAGGTTTTAAAAAACCTTTGAAAAAAACCGGCCATCCCAACACTGGAGGGTGGCATTTCAAGGGGAGGTCGGCACACTTCAACACCCGCTTCTCCAGAGTGCACACATCGCCCAGGTGCTATACCAGCGGGGCGACTACGCCCTGCCCGAGGCGGGGTCCCTGAACGGCTTCGACCTGCCCTTCGAGGACATCACGCACACCGTGTCCGGCTGTCCCGCCGAGAACGGCACCATGTGCGAGTTGCAACGGTTCGCGGACAGAAGCGAGAAGTTCATGGTCTCCGATTGGAGGCAAGAGTGCGCATTTGGAAATGAACTCGGCGCGCAAGGCGCGTGCGCGAACGAAGGTTGATTTTAGTTGGATTAAAATTGCAGCGCGCATATAAATACTGTAATTGCTCGAATAATTCCCCATTGAGAATTATGTTGTACGTCAGTCGTTTCGTTGGGGGGACTATTCGAGGGGGAGGGGTATTCAAGGAGTCGAATTATTATATCGTCATAATTTTCAAGCATGTTTCTATCAACCCATTCCACAAACTATGCTTTATTAACACGATAAAATGACATTTTTGTTCAAATTGGACATGGCAAATCCATCACATGCTTTAAAGGGATAATTATTCAAAAGGGGAATTATTCAAGGGGGGAACTATCCAAGGAAATACGGTAGTTCAGAAGACTTTGTACCCGCAGTCTGGATAATTCTACTGGCGGTGGTGGCTGGCGTGCTCCTGGTGCTTTTGCTCGTAACTTGCTACGTCAATCGAATGCGCGCCATGCAAAAACGACAAATGATAGTTTCCTCGGGCCATGTCAAGTGGTGATCTTTTTATTGCCGTAAAATTGAAAATTTACATAAAATTTAGTATTCTATATGCATGGGTCGAATTTTCGTTTGAAGTGAATACACACGTAACTGATTGTGCCAAAAATGTGAAGATAAATAGATGACAGAGAGAAAATGACGTGAAAAAATAAGCAACATGTAAATATAAAAAATATTGACCATTCAACATCGGAAAGAGGTAAACGAAGCTCAAAAAAATACCGCACAAGTGTTGAGAAACCGCATAAATAACCAGAAACCAGCATTAATATTTACCATGGTCCACGCACAGGATAAAGCCACTACTCTACTAAAAAATTGTACAAAAACTTATCACAACTACAGGCAACAGGCGAAGTATAAGGCGATGTCATAAAACTGGATAAAATATAAAATAAAATACCCTAGTTGAAGCTGACACAGGACAACACCGATTGAAAGGCGCATTTGATGTCACAACCGCTTTCTGTGACTTCCCATAGGAAACATCAATGTACGGTGAATAAGCATGTGCCCACATGCTGCATACTAAAACACTGCGCGGCGGAAATTTGGTATGCATGATGCGAATAAATCTAAAAATAAATCATCAGAAACCAGTGGCGTAGCCAGGATTTTTGAGCGGGGGGAGTGTATACGGGACGTGGCGAACCAAGGTGCCCCCCCAAAAAAAAAATTTGACCCCTCTAGGCAGGGAATAGCGCCAAACCGCTATATTATGCATAGATATAAAGCACGGGTCTCGAATGGGGCGGGTTGGAGGGGTTACCCCCCCAAACCGCCCAGCTATCTATCTATCTATCCCGGAGGCCGCTCAGCTATCTATCTATCCCGGAGGCACAATTTTGGGCTACTACCTCCTACCCCCCCCCCCCCCAAATCGCTCAGCTATCTACCTATCTGAAGCGCTTTTTGAGAAACTATCCCCCAATTTTCGTATAAAATCGCTATTTGTCATACCTTTTTTACATTTTCACCTCCAAAATACTAGTTATTGATCCTTTTTATTTATTTTCAGCTTTTTTTAGTACTAAACACCTTCCCGGACAAGTTCACCACCCATTTTTGTATTTCACTTCGAATGCAATATCTCCATCCATGGGTTTGTTATAAAGCTGAAAGTTTGTATATAATAAGTTGTAAGACCCCTCTACTCCCCAACAATAGGGGTGGTGCGGCGACTCACTACAGGGCGCGTCACCCTATATGCAACATTTTTTTGGGCGTTTTTGGTGTACCAATCAAGTTCACCGCCCACTTGATTGGCTACACTATGAGAGCCATATCTCCAGCTGTGATGGCGGTATAAAGCTGAAATTTGGGGGATGTCTTGCCAGCAACCCCCCTCACAATACACCAGTGGGGCGGTGGCCGACGACCCACTAAAGCATTGGTCACTGCATATAAAGTTGACCATTTTCTTAAAACAGCCGAAGTGTCCAAAAACAAGTTCATCACCCAACTGCATTTAAAAAAATGTTGCAACAACATACCTAATATAAAACTGAATCGGGTTGGAACCATAGTTCAGCCAAAAAATTCGTTTCAGTAGGGCACCCACTCTGTCCCATAAACGGTAGACCGAAAATTTCACTTTAAACCAATTTTTTGTTTCACACTTAAAAAGTTGGTTTACAAAGTTCACTAGAGAATGGTCTAAGGTTCAAAGTTATGTAAACAAGGTAACCTCTAAAATGCCTCCGTAAGGAAATTTACTTGGGGTGAATTCTTTGATGTCAAAATGATGTCATTGCAGGAACAAAATTTGACAAAATATTCACTTTTTCATTCACCCCAAATAAATTTCCTTATGGAAGCATTTGAGAGGATATGTTGTTTACATAACTTTGAACCTTAGACCATTCTCTAGTGAACTTTGTAAACCAACGTTTTAAGTGTGAAACAAAAAATTGGTTTAAAGTGAAATTTTTGGTCTACCGTTTATGGGACAGGGTGGGTGCCCTACTGAAAAAAATTTTGTTGGCTGAACTAAATTCCAACCCGATTTAGTTTTATATTAGATATGTTGTTGCAACATTTTTTACATGCAGTTGGGTGATGAACTTGTTCTGGGACACTTGGGCTGTTTTTACAAAATTGTCAACTTTATATGCAGTGACCCATGCTTTAGTGGGTCGTCGGCAGCCGCCCCACTGGTGTATTGTGAGGGGGGTTGTTGGCAAGACATCCCCCAAATTTCAGCTTCATACCGCCATCACAGCTGGAGATATGTCTCTCGTAGTGTAGCCAATCAAGTGGGTGGTGAACTTGATTGGGACACCAAAAACGCCAAAAAAAATGTTGCATAAAGGGCGACCCACCCTGCAGTGAGTCGCCGCACCTCCCCTATTGTTGGGGAGTAGAGGGGTCTTACATCTTATTATATACAAAGTTTCAGCTTTATAACACCCCCATGAACGGAGATATTGCATTTGCAGTGAAATAAAAAAATGGGTGGTGAACTTGTCCGGGAAGGTGTTTATATGCTCTTGTATACCCATTTTGAGCTGTTTCTTCCTTCTACACCCTGAAATAGCCTATATATCGGAACACCACAACCCCCCCCCCAATTTTTTCCAGCTATCTATCTATCCCGAAGGCCGCTCAGCTATCTATCCAACAACTCGGAGGGTCAAAATTCAAGATACCCCTGATATACACTACCGTGCAGAATAGTTGAGACTTTTTGCGCTGCATAATTAATGTTGCCAGAATTTTGAAATGGTTGATATGCAAAACATTTGGATACTATACATGGGTACCCTGGGGGGTTGACTACACATGCCCAAGATGACCGCCCCTCAAGTTCAAATCTGCGTATATTCCTAGTGTACAAACATATCAACTCAGTTTGTTCATGTTTCAGAATAGTTGAGACATTTCTTGTTTTGGGCAGTAGCCACCCAGTATCTCACTTTAAAGTCTATATCCACCTCCTATGTTCATTTTTTTACAAAATTTTCACCATGGCAACTGCTTGCCTGCATCGCTGAGCTCTGTGTGCAGCAAGAAACATTCTAAGCATAAACAGCATATGGCAATGCATATATGGAAATGTGGCATTTATAAATTTTTGCTGCAGTTTTGCATCCATTTCCAGCAACTCTGAAAGTGTGGTAGGCATACTACTGGGTGGAGCTATTTGGTGTGTAAATTTGAGGTTTTGGCCTTGCTCTATTGGGGAGAAAAGTTGGCCCAACTGTGAATGGAATGAGTAATGTGCAATGATTTTGGATGGAATGAAGATGGAAGTTTGTAAGTCATAAGTTTGTTTCCAACTTTTGATTGGAAAGAGATATTGAAAAAACGTTTTTGTCATATTTATTCTCTCTGTCTTAAGTATGTTATAGACAGTTCAATAACAAAATTTTCATGCTGCAAACCCCAGTAAAATAAGCATAAGATATTCAGACACCATTGAAAACTTTGAAGTGTCATAACTTTTGATTGGAAAGAGATATTGAACTCATTTCTGTTTTAAATGAATCCTCGTTGTCTAAAGTATATGATAGCATGTTCAAAAAAATTATTTTTTCATGTTCAAAAACTGGGTCAAATTGACATACGGAATTTAGACATCACTAAACCAACCACAAAAATAGAATCTGCAGGTTGTTCCGATCATTTGAAGTGTTGAATGATTCAAATCAGCCTAGAAATGGTTGAGTTATTAAGCTTCAAATACACTCATCCAGATTGCCCATTTTTTTTATATTTATTGACCATCTTTTTTAGACCTCCCTTATCTCAGGCCTGGGGGTTTATTTGAGCAAACAAAAAAATTTCGTTGTAGCCCCAGCATCAAACCCCAACATACTCAAACGGCAACAAAATTGGGCAAAGGACAAGAAATTGGGAAGCAAAAAAGTGCAATGGACCCCCAGCCTACTGTTTCTCTATGTGTGAAAAGTCTCAACTATTATGCACGGTAGTGTATAGCGACGTGAACTGACCGGCTGAAAATCCATGTGGAACAAAAAATGCGCAACATCTTTACGCCGCAGAGCCAAAAATGGCACTGAAAATTTCCGTTGGAACCGAAAACTCAATACATCACACCGGCCAGGGGTTTTGTAGATTTGGACCCCTGCGGGGGTTCATACAGATAGTAAAAAATAGATAGCCCAAAAAAATATTTTTTTGGCGGGGGGGGCAACCCCCCTACTAAACCCCTGTTCCTGGCTACACCCCTGTCAGAAACCAATAGAGCTTTTTACAGTCGCAGTGATTCACGCGACATTCTGCCCACTAGACGCAGGTTCCTTGCTAAGCGCAGCTCCGGATGGGGGAACCTCATCAAACGTGCAAATATTAAGCCGCATTGCAGCCGTAAGAGCCTTCTCTTCCAACTTCAATCCGATTAAACCGTACCACAGGCAAAAAGCCATCAGAATTGTGAACAGGAAACGGAGTAGCATTGCCTGGCATTTTAAAAGCGTGATGTTGGTGTGTTGGGGAATGGGGATTGATTAGATAAATTAGTTTTGAATGATTTTGAAAAGCGGCTACGTTGAAGCATTGAGGCAGTGTTTACGGGAAAAAATAAGTGGTGATAGAAAATTTAATTTAAATTTTATTTTTCAAGGAATAAGCTGCGTAAATATTTGTGAGATAAGGCAGTGAGGTATACATCAGGGGTCTCCAGGATTTTGGCCATCGCGGGGACTGGATAGATAGCAAATCGCTCCTCCGGAGGGATAGATAGCTTAAAAATTTTCTGGGGCGGGCTGGCGGGGGCACAATGTAAAGGCTTTTAAGGTTAAGAAGGCAGAAATGGGAAAAATCGCTAATAATCAGTTAAAAGAAGCCAAAAGTAGGTATAAAATGGCTAAAAATAGGTATATAACCATGTATATAGCTGGAAAGCACAATTTTGAAGGTGAAAAACTATAAAAAGGTGCGAAAATTAGTGATTTTGAGCAAAAATTGGGGCAAAATTTCTCAAAAACCACTCCAGATAGATAGTTAGCTGAGCGATTTGGGGGGGGGGGGTCTTTGGGGGTAGTAGCCAAAATTTTTGCCTCGGGTTAGATAGATAGCTGAGCGGCCTCCGGGATAGATAGATAGCTGGCCGATTTGGGGGGGGGGCAGCCCCCCCCCCTAAGAGACCCCTGGCCCCAGATTTAACTGGGCAGACCAATTTTTGCCCTCCCTGCCCGGCGCCTGACACGCCCGTCACGCCTGCCAGGCACCTGACACGACCGAGCGCCTGCCAGACGTGCCCTCGTGCCAGATTTGCCCGAAAAATGGCAAACAAGATTGAATTGCGAGGGCAATTGAGGCATCTAGTTCCAAATGTCGGTATCTCCATCATTTTAGGTTTTTCCAAAATTGCATTTGAAAATTCAAAGTTGCCCCGAGCCCTTGCCCAAGACTTTTTGAAAAGCTTATGAAATTGTCTACATTTTCCATATTTGAAACCCTGCGGCCGGCATATATAGCTAGAGTTATGATGATTCAATAGATAGCAGGTCAGCAGATTCAGTGGAGATACCCTGTTTCGAGTGATTTTTTTCAAAATGTATTTACTCTGTACTTGAGTATACATATTTATCAAGTAAAAGTAAATACGTTTTAAAAACTATGCACAGGACAAATTTGGGCAATAAACATTTACATTTGTGGGCAATTTTTAAGGTGTTCCATTACATTAGACATTTTACAGGGTCTTTTACATGACATTTTACATTTTACAGGGCCTTTTACATGACACATGACATTTTACAGGGAATTTTACACTTTACAGGGTTTTGTACAGGGTCTGGGACAGCTTCCGAATGCCGATCTGCTATCTACCTATCTATCCCAAGGCAAATTTTTTGGCTGCATGGTGTGGGGCAACCCCGCATAGGGCAACCGAGTAGTTAGTAGGGCAAAGTTATAAGGCAGTTAATGCAAGGGAATGCACGAAGAGCAGGAATTGAGTGCGACACATTTGATGTGGATAAAATAGGATCATGTCAGATAAGGCAAATGTGCACATGCAATCATTATGATATTGTGAGTTTGGTCCAATGCATCTGAGCAAACTTTTGCGTAAATTTTTTGGTACACATTCATCATAGTGTGACAGATGCCAGACGTACAAAAATAGCTGTGGTTGCCCGTTGCGGAGTTGCCCTGTGCGCCCGTGCCAATTTTTTTCGCAACTATCTCCTGACCCCCCCCCCCAAATCGCTCTGCAACAATCTATTTACGTGTAGCAAATTATGAGCGATTTTTCCCCCCATTTTTTGCCAAAAATCGCTCAAATTCACTCCATTTTGAAAACTGTGACCATGATAATCGCTATTCTCATCGTTATACATCGTTATATACCTATTTTTTGGTCAATTTTTCTATATTTATGGTGATTTCAAAATTTTTGGCCGGTTGCCAAGTTTTCATAAGATGTATCTCCGATTTTTCTTTTTCTTTTCGGGAGTAAAATCCCGCCCGACACGCCCGTCGCGCCAGGCACCTGACAGCTGCCGCCCGGCACGCAATTAAATCTAGATCTGTCTGGCAGTCCGGCGGCGGCTGTCAGGTGCCTGGCGCGATGGGCGAGTCGGGACGGATTTTACTCCTGAAAAGAAAAAAGAAAATCGGAGATACGTCTTGGCTTTATAAGTGGTGATTTTTGTCAAAATTATCCATTTTACATCGACTTATTGCGTATATTGCCTTTTGTCGAACATTCATGACTTCACATGAATTTGGGCATGGAACAGTGTTTTGATTAGATTACAATAGAATGCTAATTGTTGCCGGGGTACCACATTGCATTTTCATGTGATTTCACAATGTGTTACTGCATGATTCACTTGAATTTTGGCACTAGTTTTGCATGCACTGGTGACTAGGGTGTCAAAAAATTTTTTTACGGAAAACGGAAACGGAAAAAAAAATTCAGCGGCCGGATGGCAAAAATTGGCACTTTCATTTCATTTAAACTCAGTACCACAATTGGCTATGGGCGTCAAGGGCATATACCAAAAATCACTCGATAACAAAAAAGGAAAAATAAAAAAAGTTCGAGATTGGTAGACACAGATGCGGGAACAGAGACGCAAGGTAAAGTGCAATACCTGGTGAAATAAAACTGATTACCCATAGTAATCACTGATTACTGATAAACTGGCACTTGACGGAAAACAGAAACGGAAATGGAAAAAAAAAATTAGTGACCGGAAAACGGAAAAAGGGGCCGGAAAAACAGAAACGGAAAAATGAAATTTGCATGGAAACTGAAAAATTTGCTGAAATTTTGCCAGAAAATGGATAAAATTGCTGAAATTTTGCTGAAAGTGGAAAAAATTCACATAATTGACAATCTGCGTGAATGTTCACCAGTTTGACTGGAACAGAAAACAGAAAGTTGAGCCAGAAAAAGGTAAAATGAGGCAGCAAAACGAACAATTGAGGCGGAAAATGGAAAGAAGGCAAAAAAACTGGAAATTGTCCCGGAAAATGGAAAAAGGCGGAAAAACAGAAAATTTAGCTGGAAAACGGAAAATGAGCCAGAAAAACAGAAACGGGAAAACAAGTGGCCGGAAAACGGAACGGAAAAAAAATCCAGCAGCCGGAAAACGGAACAGAAAACGGAAAATATTTGCCTGCGGACAACGGGAACGGAAGACGGAAATTTGACACCCTACTGGTGACAGCGTCTCACTTTTTCTGTCTTCACACCCGGGGGTATTTAAGAGTGCCTTTGTCTTATCACTCTCACTATATTGTGTTGAGTCAAATATTAATTTTCTACTTGCTGGGTCATGCTAACTAAATTTCTCAACTATTTGTCTAGGTAAGTGGTTTGACACTTCATCCATTACAAAAAAAACTAATAACGTGCAAGAGGCGCTTTACAACATAATACATTGGCAGTGATTTTTCAAACTGTACAAGTATATGGAGCACATTGAATGGGTATTATATATGATATACCCTAACATATCACAGCTTAGTATGACACAATAGCATGAACAAATGGAAACTTTCACACAAAAAATGTCTGAGAACCAATGAAAACAATCACCAGCAATGGTAATGGGTATGTGAAATTGCGCGCTTGCACGCAAAAAAATTGCAAACTATACCTAGTGCATCAGTACAAAGAAATTTAGCTAATGTTTAAAAAAAATGGTTTCAATAACAACATTTTTTAAATTGACCGGTTAATCCCTATGCACATGGCATATTTACGTGGCATAACTAGTGGCACATGTTTTTTGCTGAATTGAACTAAGCTAATATTGCACATTTGCGCCAACGATTGCACAGAGTGCAGATTGGACAAGTGCTGCAAACTGAATATGGGCAGGTAAATCATGCAAAATATGCAGTGTCAAAATCAAAGTTCCATGACACAGTTCCATGACTTAAAAAAACAAACAAAAAAAATCAGGAAGGAAATTGTCACTGCCGTTTTCAATTGATTCTGAATATTAAATTACAAAGACATTTATAAAACCTAGATCATCGTAACACCCCAAGTTAAACAACACATAAATAACTGTCTTCATTTTATTTACACTGATTATCTTGTAAAACGTCATTGTTAACAGCGAGGCTCCAACAGAAAATTCCACTGGCGCCCAGTAACCAGTAACCATGAGAAAATAAAACTACAATTTGGAATTGATAACATTTTGCGAGCGCTCAAAACTGGGACTACCGACAAAAAGCATTAAGTTTATTCTTTGTCACATCGCTTTTACCTATATGTGTTCACAAAACAGGGTCGTGGGTTGCTAGATTGTTTTAACCGTTTTTTACAGGACCAGTGTTGATTTCTTTTCCAACCTAAATACACTATTTTCTCGAATTATACCCCCTCCCCTTGAAATACCCCCAGGTCTGAGAGAGCTGAAAAAATACACCACTCGAATTAACCCCATCTGTAATAATGTAAATACATCGCGTATGCAATGTACATGGTCCGGCTGAAAAGTCCCCGGGCAGTGCTCGCCATTCGCGCTAGGCGTAAGCTATGGCCATAAAATTTTAACACGTTAAGATATCAGGTGTTTTGAGTCTTCACCCAAAATTTCACCACTCTAGCTCCACCCACTGCGGAACTGTGGGGGTTACAATTTCGGTCATTTTGTACTGATGTAAAAATGGTGCTCTAGCTCAATGCTGCTTTAAGTTGTGATCATGAAACTCTGGCTATTGTAAGCCACCAGTGTTGGCAAGGTGCCAGCACTAACCAACATTAGCTACGATATAACAAGCCTAGTTCATATTGTCATTACTGTCACTACTGTCACTACCAAATTGATCATTCTGCATCTCCTTCTCAAAAAGTGGTTAATACAGGATGCATTTTGCATGCACACTGCTGTTGAACACAGGTAATGTGTCCACTACAGATTAGTAACTAAATACAGGGAAATTTTAAACACATAACTCACTTACTGCACATTTCAAAACAACATTAAAATCACTGCATTACAACATGATCTCAGATGATCACCAAAAACATCCATCACAGTTCCCACGTTTCTTGCACGTCGCCCTGATCTGCATATTAATTTTACCTTAATAGCAATGATGTTGATAAAAGTGTTGAATATTATCAGCACATTTCCAACACTGGTGGCTTACACTAGCCAAAGTTTCATGATCACAACTTGAAGCAGCATCGAGCTAGAACACCATTTGTACATCAGTACAAAATGACCGAAATTGTAACCCCCACAGTTCCGCAGTGGGTGGAGCTACTAGAGGGGTGAAATTTTGGGTGGTAACTCAAAAAATACCTGATATCTTAACCTGTCAAAACTTTATGACCGTAGCTTACCCCTGGCGCGAATGGCGAGCACTGCCCGGGGACTTTTCAGCCCGACCATGTACATGCTGTATTCATTACTGCAAATTTGTGATTTGTGATGTTATATATAGCCATAGAATGGCTGTAGAGCCATCGGATATCATTATAAGTGGTGATTAGCATTCGAAAAAATTACCAATTTTTTGGAAAATATATATATATATATAACTCTGATTTTTCAGAAAATATAAATATATATAAATCTCTCTAGCTTTTCAAAATATATATAGGTATATAAATCACTGAAAAAATCACTTAAATCTAAAAAAAATTACAAAAAAATCACTTATGCTTTATTTCGACTTTAAACGATAGTGTGACGCCTTTATTCACCATTTGCAAGCAAAGGAATGTGTTCAAATATACCTTTATGAACAACTGTAGATGCCAGAGCATTGGCCAAATTCTCTATCCCAAGACCCCAATCCCGATCCCAAAAAATTCCAATCCTGATCCCGATCCCGTCAACCCAATTGCGGTACATGCCGATCCCGATCCCGATCTCGAAATCTCAAAAAAAACAATCCTGATCACGATTCCGATTCCGAAAAGTCAATCCCGTTTGAACCCTACCTATCACCCACCCCCAAATCGCCCAGCTACCTACCTATCCAGAGCGATTTTTGAGAAATTTTACCCAAATCATTCCTCAAAATCGCTACTTTTCATGCATTTACCATATTTCCTCAAAATACCATCCGTGGGGCTTATATACCTATTTTTAGCATTTTTCACCTACTTCTCCCTTTTCTTTCTTCTGCACCTCAAAAAAGCCTATATATTGAACCCCCGCGAAACCCTCCCCCAACCCCGCCACCCCTCCACAAAAATTTTCAGCTATCTATCCCTCTTGAGGAGCGATTTGCTATGTGTCCAACCCCCGGAGTGTCGAAATCTAGGAGACCCCTGCCTAACATAACTCAGTCATTGCATTTAATGTGTGTTCTGCAATATACAGATCACAAACTGCATTTTTTGGTCGATTAATTAATGATCGATGTCACAAAATGGTCACAACTGCATTAATGATCGATGTCAAAAAATTCTGCACACTGAAAAATTATCATTCTCACAAATACACAGCTGAAGGAAGTGAAAAACGAAATCCGAAAAGCTATTGGAAAATGCTTTTACATTCCCTGCAATGCTCACCTCTCCGTGTGTTTGTGTACATCAAAACGATTTGAATTTTTACTCCCACTGGCTGTGTGCAAAAGGGGCAGGCGAGCCGTTTTTATGTGTGTCAAATGCTAATTTGACGCCACGCTATTTGCTTGCGCTTCTACCTATTTATGGAATTCTCAAAATGGATTCTCAAAAATTGTGTCCTTAGCCGTTGCTCTAAAAATGTGGCGGTGATTGTCACCGCGATGACACTTCATTTTCTTGCGGTGACATCGAAAAAGCAGGCGGTGACAATCACTGCGTCACCGCCACATTTTTCGTCACTGGCATATGGCAATGCATATATGGAAATGTGGCATTTATAAATTTTTGCTGCAGTTTTGCATCCATTTCCAGCAACTCTGAAAGTGTGGTAGGCATACTACTGGGTGGAGCTATTTGGTGTGTAAATTTGAGGTTTTGGCCTTGCTCTATTGGGGAGAAAAGATGGCCCAACTGTGAATGGAATGAGTAATGTGCAATGATTTTGGATGGGATGAAGATGGAAGTTTGTAAGTCATAAGTTTGTTTCCAACTTTTGATTGGAAAGAGATATTGAAAAAACGTTTTTGTCATATTTATTCTCTCTGTCTTAAGTATGTTATAGACAGTTCAATAACAAAATTTTCATGCTGCAAACCCCAGTAAAATAAGCATAAGATATTCAGACACCATTGAAAACTTTGAAGTGTCATAACTTTTGATTGGAAAGAGATATTGAACTCATTTCTGTTTTAAATGAATCCTCGTTGTCTAAAGTATATGATAGCATGTTCAAAACTATTATTTTTTCATGTTCAAAAACTGGGTCAAATTGACATACGGAATTTAGACATCACTAAACCAACCACAAAAATAGAATCTGCAGGTTGTTCCGATCATTTGAAGTGTTGAATGATTCAAATCAGCCCAGAAATGGTTGAGTTATTAAGCTTCAAATACACTCATCCAGATTGCCCATTTTTTGTATATTTATTGACCATCTTTTTTAGACCTCCCTTATCTCAGGCCTGGGGGTTTATTTGAGCAAACAAAAAAATTTCGTTGTAGCCCCAGCATCAAACCCCAACATACTCAAACGGCAACAAAATTGGGCAAAGGACAAGAAATTGGGAAGCAAAAAAGTGCAATGGACCCCCAGCCTACTGTTTCTCTATGTGTGAAAAGTCTCAACTATTATGCACGGTAGTGTATAGCGACGTGAACTGACCGGCTGAAAATCCATGTGGAACAAAAAATGCGCAACATCTTTACGCCGCAGAGCCAAAAATGGCACTGAAAATTTCCGTTGGAACCGAAAACTCAATACATCACACCGGCCAGGGGTTTTGTAGATTTGGACCCCTGCGGGGGTTCATACAGATAGTAAAAAGATAGATAGCTCAAAAAAAATTTTTGTTTTGGCGGGGGGGGGGGGGGCAACCCCTACTAAACCCCTGTTCCTGGCTACACCCCTGTCAGAAACCAATAGAGCTTTTTTACAGTCGCAGTGATTCACGCGACATTCTGCCCACTAGACGCAGGTTCCTTGCTAAGCGCAGCTCCGGATGGGGGAACCTCATCAAACGTGCAAATATTAAGCCGCATTGCAGCCGTAAGAGCCTTCTCTTCCAACTTCAATCCGATTAAACCGTACCACAGGCAAAAAGCCATCAGAATTGTGAACAGGAAACGGAGTAGCATTGCCTGGCATTTTAAAAGCGTGATGTTGGTGTGTTGGGGAATGGGGATTGATTAGATAAATTAGTTTTGAATGATTTTGAAAAGCGGCTACGTTGAAGCATTGAGGCAGTGTTTACGGGGAAAAATAAGTGGTGATAGAAAATTTAATTTAAATTTTATTTTTCAAGGAATAAGCTGCGTAAATATTTGTGAGATAAGGCAGTGAGGTATACATCAGGGGTCTCCAGGATTTTGGCGCTCGCGGGGACTGGATAGATAGCAAATCGCTCCTCCGGAGGGATAGATAGCTTAAAAATTTTCTGGGGCGGGCTGGCGGGGGCACAATGTAAAGGCTTTTAAGGTTAAGAAGGCAGAAATGGGAAAAAATCGCTAATAATCAGTTAAAAGAAGCCAAAAGTAGGTATAAAATGGCTAAAAATAGGTATATAACCATGTATATAGCCGGAAAGCACAATTTTGAAGGTGAAAAACTATAAAAAGGTGCGAAAATTAGTGATTTTGAGCGAAAATTGGGGCAAAATTTCTCAAAAACCACTCCAGATAGATAGTTAGCTGAGCGATTTGGGGGGGGGGTCTTTGGGGGTAGTAGCCAAAAATTTTGCCTCGGGTTAGATAGATAGCTGAGCGGCCTCCGGGATAGATAGATAGCTGGCCAATTTGGGGGGGGGCAGCCCCCCCCCCCCCCTAAGAGACCCCTGGCCCCAGATTTAATTGGGCAGACCAATTTTTGCCCTCCCTGCCCGGCTGCCAGACGTGCCCTCACTCGTGCCAGATTTGCCCTGAAAAATGGCAAACAAGATTTAATTGCGAGGGCAATTGAGGCATCTAGTTCCAAATGTCGGTATCTCCATCATTTTAGGTTTTTCCAAAATTGCATTTGAAAATTCAAAGTTGCCCCGAGCCCTTGCCCACCACTTTTTGAAAAGCTTATGAAATTGTCTACATTTTCCATATTTGAAACCCTGCGGCCGGCATATATAGCTAGAGTTATGATGATTCAATAGATAGCAGGTCAGCAGATTCAGTGGAGATACCCTGTTTCGAGTGATTTTTTTCAAAATGTATTTACTCTGTACTTGAGTATACATATTTATCAAGTAAAAGTAAATACGTTTTAAAAACTATGCACAGGACAAATTTGGGCAATAAACATTTACATTTATGGGCAATTTTTAAGGTGTTCCATTACATTAGACATTTTACAGGGTCTTTTACATGACATTTTACATTTTACAGGACCTTTTACATGACACATGACATTTTACAGGGAATTTTACACTTTACAGGGTCTGGGACAGCTCCCGAATGCCGATCTGCTATCTACCTATCTATCCCAAGGCAAATTTTTTTCGCAACATCTCCTGACCCCCCCCCCCAAATCGCTCTGCAACAATCTATTTACGTGTAGCAAATTATGAGCGATTTTTCCCCCCATTTTTTGCCAAAAATCGCTCAAATTCACTCCATTTTGAAAACTGTGACCATCATAATCGCTATTCTCATCGTTATACATCGTTATATACCTATTTTTTGGTCAATTTTTCTATATTTATGGTGATTTCAAAATTTTTGGCCGGTTGCCAAGTTTTCATAAGATGTATCTCCGATTTTTCTTTTTCTTTTCGGGAGTAAAATCCCGCCCGACCCGCCCGTCGCGCCAGGCACCTGACAGCTGCCGCCCGGCACGCAATTAAATCTAGATCTGTCTGGCAGTCCGGCGGCGGCTGTCAGGTGCCTGGCGCGATGGGCGAGTCGGGACTAGGGTGTCAAATTTCCGTTTCCGTTTTCCGTTTCCGCCTTTCCGCAGGAAAATTTTTTACCTTTCCGTTTTCCGTTTTCCGGCAGCCGAAAATTTTTTTCCTTTCCGTTTTCCGTTTTCCGGCAGGCGAAAAATTTTTACCTTTCCGTTTTCCGTTTTCCGGCAGCTGAAAATTTTTTACCTTTCCGTTTCCGTTTTTCCGGCCCATTTTTCCGTTTTCCGGCTGAAAAATTTTTACCTTTCCGTTTCCGTTTTACCAGGCCATTTTTCCATTTTCTGGCTCGATTTTCAGTTTACTGGCATTTTTCCATTGTTTTTCTAATATGTATTTATCTTCAATTGGCTCATCCCATTGTGTTGTTTTTGTCTCTTGGAGCAGCATTGACAACTGGGATTTCAGGGTCAGTGAAACAGGTGCTGTGAACCCAATTGGGTCATATGCTGACACCAATAATTTATTCAAGTTTCATCTGGTTGGTGTTGTGATGCTGTCAATTTGCAATTTTGGTGTTGATATTGCCAGCATGTCTGTTCGGTGATTTTATTTCATGCCCATTACTGCGACAATTTTATTCACCTTTGGACTCCTGTCGTTTTCTGCTATTTCATTCATGACTGATCTGGAGTTTGACAGCCATTCCCTCATGTTCATAGAACAGTGGTTAAATAAAGCTTTGACTTTGTAATATAGTTCTAAAGCTTCAACTTCATTCGTGACACTCATGATGAAGTTATTGCAAAAATGTTGTGTATTATCATCGCCAACTTGTTTCATTCCCCTTCATTTTCTTCATATTCATTCATGTTGTTTATTGTCACATTTAAATGGTATTTTATGACTGCTCCCAAAATTGCTGGGCTGCACACAAGTCCAAACAGTACGCGTTTAAAACAAAGTACTATTAAGTTATTTTCAGTTACTGGTTTTGAGGCATCTTTCAGCCAAAAAAATCGTGTGTAGTCTCTAGCTTGGTCATGCAATCCTATTTGCAAAAATGCCTTTTCAATATCGGCAATTAATGCTAGATTGCCTGCCCTGAACCTCAGGAGTAGGCCCAGTGCTAATGGTGTTGTAATTGGTCCTCTAAAAAGGCACTCGTTGAAACTGGGCTTACCTGCCGACCCATCGTACAGGAATCTGCATGATGTCGATTTGCCCGGCGTGATTACTGGCTGGTGTGGCAGGTAATGAATCCCCTTGTTGTCTGTTTTGTTGTCACAGATCTCAATTATTCCCTTTTCTAGTTGGTCGTCCAAAACTTTCCGGTATTGTTCGAATAAGTTTGGATCTTTGTTGAATCTTCTTATCAGTGATTTAAACCGCACCAAGGCTTCTGCTTTTCCCGTGGGCAGGTCACTGATACTCTCTTTATACGGCCAGTCAATATAGTATCGTTTGTTGTTGTTGTTGAATTTTATGCTATTTATTATCATCTCCTCTGCAATGTTGTCATCAATTGCATAGGGGTCATCAGTGATTCCCACTGCTTCTAGACTGTGAAATTGTCGTAGTGTTTCATTTCCTATGGCCACTATGGCTACTCTTTGATGATTTTTTGTTGGTTCAGTTAAGCTTAAACTACAAGTGAAGTTACAGGCAATGATCCATAGTTGCAGAATGTACAGCTACCACAATCAAAGCCAAACAGGCAATGCTGCATGCAGGTTTTCCTTCTGCAAATTTGTCTATTACCGTGCTAATTTCACTTTATTTTTTTCCGTTTCCGTGAAAATTTTGCTTTCCGTTTTCCGTTTTCCGGCATTTCATTTTTCCGTTTTCCGTTTTCCGGCCGACAATTTTTTTTTACCTTTCCGTTTTCCGTTTTCCGCTGAGTGAAATTTTTTACCTTTCCGTTTTCCGTTTTCCGGCAGAAATTTTTTTTTTACCTTTCCGTTTTCCGTTTTCCGTAAAGTGAAAAAATTTTACCTTCCGTTTTCCGTTTTCCGTAAAAAAATTTTTTTGACACCCTAGTCGGGACGGATTTTACTCCTGAAAAGAAAAAAGAAAATCGGAGATACGTCTTGGCTGTTAAGCGGGAATTAGAGCTCAGCGTCGATTCGACGCTGAGCTCTAATTCCGGCCTTATAAGTGGTGATTTTTGTCAAAATTATCCATTTTACATCGACTTATTGCGTATATTGCCTTTTGTCGAACATTCATGACTTCACATGAATTTGGGCATGGAACAGTGTTTTGATTAGATTACAATAGAATGCTAATTGTTGCCGGGGTACCACATTGCATTTTCATGTGATTTCACAATGTGTTACTGCATGATTCACTTGAATTTTGGCACTAGTTTTGCATGCACTGGTGACTAGGGTGTCAAAAAAATTTTTTACGGAAAACGGAAACGGAAAAAAAAATTCAGCGGCCGGATGGCAAAAATTGGCACTTTCATTTCATTTAAACTCAGTACCACAATTGGCTATGGGCGTCAAGGGCATATACCAAAAATCACTCGATAACAAAAAAGGAAAAATAAAAAAAGTTCGAGATTGGTAGACACAGATGCGGGAACAGAGACGCAAGGTAAAGTGCAATACCTGGTGAAATAAAACTGATTACCCATAGTAATCACTGATTACTGATAAACTGGCACTTGACGGAAAACAGAAACGGAAATGGAAAAAAAAATTAGTGACCGGAAAACGGAAAAAGGGGCCGGAAAAACAGAAACAGAAAAATGAAATTTGCATGGAAACTGAAAAATTTGCTGAAATTTTGCCAGAAAATGGATAAAATTGCTGAAATTTTGCTGAAAGTGGAAAAAATTCACATAATTGACAATCTGTGTGAATGTTCACCAGTTTGACTGGAACAGAAAACAGAAAGTTGAGCCAGAAAAAGGTAAAATGAGGCAGCAAAACGAACAATTGAGGCGGAAAATGGAAAGAAGGCAAAAAAACTGGAAATTGTCCCGGAAAATGGAAAAAGGCGGAAAAACAGAAAATTTAGCTGGAAAACGGAAAATGAGCCAGAAAAACAGAAACGGGAAAACAAGTGGCCGGAAAACGGAACGGAAAAAAAATCCAGCAGCCGGAAAACGGAACAGAAAACGGAAAATATTTGCCTGCGGACAACGGGAACGGAAGACGGAAATTTGACACCCTACTGGTGACAGCGTCTCACTTTTTCTGTCTTCACACCCGGGGGTATTTAAGAGTGCCTTTGTCTTATCACTCTCACTATATTGTGTTGAGTCAAATATTAATTTTCTACTTGCTGGGTCATGCTAACTAAATTTCTCAACTATTTGTCTACCGTATTTCTCCGTTTATAACACCCGGGGGTTATACAAGATCGGAGAAATTTTCAGCAAAGTTTTTAAAAACTTGTATAACACCCAGGTGTAGGTCAATGGGGGTGCTATACATGGACAAATTTCAAACAGCAAAAAACAGCAAAATAAGTGCATGGAAATTCCGTGTTTTTCATTGTCTAAATACAAACGTCTCTACATATTTTTTTGGTTCCCGCGTGCAGCTAATTCAATGGAAAAATATGTGCGTGCGCGCCGGAATTACAATGAGTGGCGCCACACACAATATTTAAACCATCAAATTTGAGCCGTTTTTTGAAACCTTTTATAGCACCCCCGGGGTGCTATGAAACTATATAACACCCCGGGTGTTATGCACGGGGGGTGCTATAAACGGAGAAATACGGTAAGTGGTTTGACACTTCATCCATTACAAAAAAAACTAATAACGTGCAAGAGGCGCTTTACAACATAATACATTGGCAGTGATTTTTCAAACTGTACAAGTATATGGAGCACATTGAATGGGTATTATATATGATATACCCTAACATATCACAGCTTAGTATGACACAATAGCATGAACAAATGGAAACTTTCACACAAAAAATGTCTGAAAACCAATGAAAACAATCACCAGCAATGGTAATGGGTATGTGAAATTGCGCGCTTGCACGCAAAAAAATTGCAAACTATACCTAGTGCATCAGTACAAAGAAATTTAGCTAATGTTTAAAAAAATGGTTTCAATAACAACATTTTTTAAATTGACCGGTTAATCCCTATGCACATGGCATATTTACGTGGCATAACTAGTGGCACTGTTTTTTGCTGAATTGAACTAAGCTAATATTGCACATTTGCGCCAACGATTGCACAGAGTGCAGATTGGACAAGTGCTGCAAACTGAATATGGGCAGGTAAATCATGCAAAATATGCAGTGTCAGAATCAAAGTTCCATGACACAGTTCCATTATACTCGGCGTACATGATACTCTGCCGTCGCACTGATTTATGTCTCGTGTTGGAAGCGTGCCAATGATTGTTAAGTCATGCGATTTCCGTAAAAAGATGAAAAGAATTCATCGATGTGAATATGTTAATGAATAACATTATCACAACAATCAATTTTGTCATCTTTTTATGAAACTCGCACGCGCTAACCATCGTTGGCACACTTCCAGCGGGAACCACGCGTGCAGGGTGTAAAGTAACCGGAGTATACTTATAAATACAAAAAAAATCAGGAAGGAAATTGTCACTGCCGTTTTCAATTGATTCTGAATATTAAATTACAAAGACATTTATAAAACCTAGATCATCGTAACACCCCAAGTTAAACAACACATAAATAACTGTCTTTATTTTATTGACACTGATTATCTTGTAAAACGTCATTTTTACAGCGAGGCTCAAACAGAAAATTCCACTGGCGCCCAGTAACCAGTAACCATGAGAAAATAAAACTACAATTTGGAATTGATAACATTTTGCGAGCGCTCAAAACTGTGACTACCGACAAAAAGCATTAAGTTTATTCTTTGTCACATCGCTTTTACCTATATGTGTTCACAAAACAGGGTCGTGGGTTGATAGATTGTTTTAACCGTTTTTTACAGGACCAGTGTTGATTTCTTTTCCAACCTAAATAGACTATTTTCTCGAATTAACCCCCTCCCCTTGAAATACCCCCAGGTCTGAGAGAGCTGAAAACATACCCCACTCGAATTAACCCCATCTGTAATAATGTAAATACATCACGTATGCAATGTACATGGTCCGGCTGAAAAGTCCCTGGGCAGTGCTCGCCATTCGCGCTAGGCGTAAGCTATGGCCATAAAATTTTAACACGTTAAGATATCAGGTGTTTTGAGTCTTCACCCTAAATTTCACCCCTCTAGCTCCACCCACTGCGGAACTGTGGGGGTTACAATTTCGGTCATTTTGTACTGATGTACAAATGGTGCTCTAGCTCAATGCTGCTTAAAGTTGTGATCATGAAACTTTGGCTATTGTAAGCCACCAGTGTTGGCAAGGTGCCAGCACTAACCAACATTAGCTACGATATAACAAGCCTAGTTCATATTGTCATTACTGTCACTACCAAATTCATCATTCTGCATCTCCTTCTCAAAAAGTGGTTAATACAGGATGCATTTTGCATGCACACTGCTGTTGAACACAGGTAATGTGTCCACTACAGATTAGTAACTAAATACAGGGAAATTTTAAACACATAACTCACTTACTGCACATTTCAAAACAACATTAAAATCACTGCATTACAACATGATCTCAGATGATCACCAAAAACATCCATCACAGTTCCCACGTTTCTTGCACGTCGCCCTGATCTGCATATCAATTTTACCTTAATAGCAATGATGTTGATAAAAGTGTCGAATATTATCAGCACATTACCAACACTGGTGGCTTACACTAGGCAAAGTTTCATGATCACAACTTAAACCAGCATTGAGCTAGAGCACCATTTGTACATCAGTACAAAATGACCGAAATTGTAACCCCCACAGTTCCGCAGTGGGTGGAGCTACTAGAGGGGTGAAATTTTGGGTGGTAACTCAAAAAATACCTGGTATCTTAACCTGTCAAAACTTTATGACCGTAGCTTACCTTTAGCACGAATGGCGAGCACTGCCCGGGGACTTTTCAGCCCGACCATGTACATGCTGTATTCATCACTAGTGATGTTAAAGGCACCGGTAAAAATGGCACCGCACCGCACCGGCACCTTTGCCAACGCATGAAAAGGGCACCTGGCACCCTGGGGCACCGGCCCGAAAATGGCACCGCACCGCACCGGCACCGGTGCCTTTTGGAAAAAATGGCACCGGCACCGAAGGGCACCGGCGGGTTGCCGGTGCTAGCACCGAAAGGCACCGCACCGGGCTGGAATTTCTGAAGTAAATATCGGGCAGTTTCTCAGTGGTCTCACCTTTGGAAGCGCATATTTCCATGAATTTTCAACCGATTTTGATGGTTGAGCACTTAAAATGATCAGAATGATGTGGCAATCACTTTTATGAAGCATTTACAATGATTACAAATGAAAGATAAAATATTTAATTCATTACAATGTCCATAGCCACTATTGTCTACTGATCGGAGTCGTTGCTGTACAGAGAATGGAACTATCTCTGTCATAAACTGACAACAAATTTTGAACAAAAAAGTAAGATCAATATAAAATATAAAAATTATTTAAAATTCAACAAAATTTTAGATTCGCTCATCAGATCATGTATCGGGTATAATGGTTTTCACAGTAGGTATATTTATTTGATGGGAGGTTTACAAAATAGGCAAAAACAGTTGGGTAAATATATCGCTGTTTTTTGAAATATGAATAAGCACATACTATGGACAAAATTGCACAGCACATAAAGCCTTGGCCGGTGCCTTTCCCGGTGCCTTTTACTTTGCCCTGGTGCTAGCACCTTTGGCACCGGCAAAAAAATGGCACCGCACCGCACCGGCACCGGTGCTATTCTGAAAAAATGGCACCGGCACCGGCATGGCACCCCTGAAGATTGCAATGGCACCGCACCAGCACCGGTGCCCTTCGGTGCCCAGCACCGGGGCACCGGTGCCCCGGTGCCTTTACATCACTATTCATCACTGCAAATTTGTGATTTGTGATGTTATATATAGCCATAGAATGGCTGTGGAGCCATCGGATATCATTATAAGTGGTGATTAGCATTCGAAAAATTTACCAATTTTTTTGGAAAATATTTATAAATATATAACTCTGATTTTTGAGAAAATATAAATATATATAAATCTCTCTAGCTTTTCAAAAAAAAATATATAAATCACTGAAAAAATCACTTAAATCTAAAAAAAATTACAAAAAAATCACATATGCTTTATTTCGACTTTAAGCGATAGTGTGACGCCTTTATTCACCATTTGCAAGCAAAGGAATGTGTTCAAATATCCTACATGTGATTTATTCTTTCTTAAAAAGCTGTAAACTCATGAAATACAACATTCAACAGGTTAATAACATTAATGAATCATCACAACATAAAAATCAACCTATGGCCCTGATGACAATTTCAAAAACATTTCGCATTGCAGACATTTTCCACTCAACTTGTAGCGCCTATTTGTGGCAATGGATGTTTGACTAAAGAGGCGCTTCACACTTGAAAATAGCAGTGTCAAGTACACTGAGCAAGTTTAGGGTTAAATTGCTTAGTTTTGGAAATTGCTTATATTTGGAGTGTCATTGACCTGAGTTTGATTGCATCAGCCTCCAGATTTTGAGTTTGAGACTTGGATGCATTGTTGTCTGCCTTCAGCAACAAAGCTTACATACACGATTGATGTCATACTGTTGTAGTAGTACGACACTGTATTGCATTCTACACTCTATTCTATTCTGTAGTCTTTTTTAAGTAGGATTTTGCCTAAACTTTATGTTTCAGCCAACCATTTATAAGTGGCTACTTGTGTGTATCTAATGTTGTTCTGATTGCTATATAAAAAATCAGAACCAGTTTGAATAAGCCACCATTTTAATCAGCCAATTCATTTGGTCATGGAACTTCCGCTACAATAATCTCTATCAGCGATAATGTTTTTTCCGCTGATCTGCCTCCTCAGCTATTTTTTACAACGAGGTAATCTTGAGCAAACAATTTTTTAAATAAGCTGATTTGTTCACTCAGAAAAGCGATTTTCAATCAATAATGTGCAAAGATATTTTCTGGAGATAATCTCTTGTGCATATTACACTAGTTAGAAGACCCAATGTATTTACTATGAGTGATTTTCTCAGTGATTTTTTTCTTGAATTTGGAAAATATATATAAATATATCAGTCTGAATGTGGAAAAAATATAAATATACATAAATCACTG
Organism: Sphaerolaimus hirsutus; assembly: GCA_964036195.1. NCBI lineage: Eukaryota > Metazoa > Nematoda > Chromadorea > Monhysterida > Sphaerolaimidae > Sphaerolaimus > Sphaerolaimus hirsutus. The sequence continues at coordinate 10,095,422 of OZ038451.1, forward strand.
ATATATTTATATTTGTGATTTTCGAAAATATAAATCACGGCTGATTTTTCAAATGCTAGTGGTGATTTCTGTCAAAAATATCCGTTTTATGTCGACTTATCACGTATATCAGCTTTTGTTGAACATTTGTGACTCCAAGTGAAGTAGGCTATTGAATAGTGTTTAAATTAAGTTACAATAGGAGGCTAATCTATAAGCAGTGATTTTTCACACAGTACAAGTATATGGATGCACTTTGACTGGGTATTATACACTACACTTAGGTACATATCACGGCTTATTATGACACAATAGCATGAGCAAATGGAAGCTTTCACTATAATAATGATTCAAAATCAATGAAAACAACCACCAATGGTTATGGGTATGTGAATTTGCGCGCTTGCACGCAAAAAATTGCAAAATTCCTAGTGCTTAGTACAAAAAGTTTTGGCCAGGGTTTTTTTTTAAACGGTTTCAATGGTTGGGCTTTTTTATATAAAACGTTTTTTATTTAAAAAACTTTGAAAAAACCCTCGGCCATCCCTACTTGTATCTGTTAAAATAAATCCTGTTTTGTTACATTTATTATCAGTTTTAGGTATGCCAGGGGTATTCTAGATTTTGACCCTCCGGGGGGTTGGATAGATAGCAAATCTCTCCTCCCGAGATGAAAATCTATATAAAGGTATGAAAAATAGCAATTTTGAGTGAAAATTGGGGTATAGTTTCTCAAAAATCGCCCCAGATAGGTAGATAGCTGGCCAATTTGGGGCGGGGTCCAAGTAGCCCAAAATTTTGCCTCCAGGATAGATAGATAGCTGAGCGGCCCCTGGGATAGATAGATAGCTGGGCGGTTTGGGGAACACCCCCCCTTTTCTACCCCTTAGGTATACTCGGCGGACATCACACTTAGTATGGAGTCCTACCAATTACCATAACTCATCTGAATAATGAACCAAAAATTATGCAGTTGTTCATCATAATATTTTGTTTTTACTATGGAAAAATTAAATAATTACCAATACACTACCGTGCAGAATAGTTGAGACTTTTCACACATAGAGAAACAGTAGGCTGGGGGTCCACCACACTTTTTTGCTTCCCAATTTTTTGTCCCTTGCCCAATTTTGATGCCGTTTGAGTAGGTTGGGGTTTAATGCTGGGGCTACTATGGAAAAATTTTTGTCTGCTCAAATAATCCCCTAGGCCCAAGATAAGAGGGGTCTATGGTCAATAAATATACAAAAAATGGGCAATCTGGATGAGTGTGTTTGAAGCTTAATAACTCAACCAGTTCTGGGCTTATTTGAATCATTCAACACTTAAAATGATCGGGACAACGTGCAAATTCTATTTTTTGTGGTCAGTTAAGTGATGTCTAAACTACATATGTCAATTTGACCCAGTTTTTGAACTTGAAAAAAATAATTTTTTGAACATGCTATCATATACTTTAGGCAACGAGGATTTGTTTAAAACAAAAATGAGCTCAATATCTCTTTCCAATCAAAAGTTATGGCACTTCAAAGTTTTCAATGGTGTCTAAATATTTTATGCTTATTTTACTGGGGTTTGCAGCATCAAAATTTTGTTTTTGAATGGTCCATAACATTCTTTAAACAGAGAGAATAAATATGACAAAAACGTTTTTTCAATATCTCTTTCCAATCAAAAGTTATAGCACTTACAAACTTCCATCTTCATTCCATACAAAATAATTGCACATTACTCATTCACAGTTGGGCCAACTTTTCTCCCTAATAGAGCAAAGCCATAACCTCAAATTTACACACCAAATAGCCCCACTCAGTAGTATGCCTACCCCCATTTCTGAGTTGCTGGCAATGGATGCAACACTGCAGCAAAAATAAATAAATGCCACGTTTCCATATATGCATTGCCATATGCTGTTCATGCTTAGAATGTTTCTTGCTGCACACAGAGCTCAGCAATGCAGGCAAGCAGTTCCCATGGTAAAATTTTTGTTAAAAAATGAACATAGGAATTGGATATAGACTTTAAAGTGAGATACTGGGTGGCTACTGCCCAAAACAAGAAAAGTCTCAACTATTCTGAAACATGAACAAACTGAGTTAATATGTTTGTATACTAGGAATATATGCAGATTTGAACTTGAGGGGCAGTCATCCTGGGCATGTGTAGTCAACCCCCCAGGGTACCCATGTATAGTATCCAAATGTTTTGCATATCAACCATTTCAAAATTCTGGCAACATTAATCATGCAGCGCAAAAAGTCTCAACTATTCTGCACGGTAGTGTATTAACACAAGATTTTATTCATTACATTATGGTAGGATTCTGCGGTTACTTTGCTGTCCGCCGAGTATATGTAAACGCCTATTCTTTACTAAAGATTCCGCAGGGATATCTAGGATTGCATAGAATAGTCGACTAGGTATGTTGTATTTCTGCCAAAACATTGCTTATGGGTCAAATAGTCTGCAGCAAGAAAATCTTTTTTTTTGAATCAAGCTGTTCCCTATAAGCAGTATGGATCTCACCGTGCTTATTATGACAATTTCTTTATCTGGCTTCTGTTTATCAAGTTCGACTGCTGCGGAAATTCAGAAAGATGACCTACAACTGCTGATGGTGCACGCAGTGAGTCGATTCCACTGAAAAAACCTGAAGCGCTATTGGGCCCCACTAGCTAGTTGACATCGCAAATGTTTGTCAACTGAATGCCAACTAATGTCAACTAAATAACACAAAAAATTGTAAAGCATCACACTTACAGAAACAATCAAAACTTGGTGTCATCATGTAAAATTTACTATGCACCATCACATAGGAAATTTGAAATTACCTAGGTACACAATTAACCTAAATTGAGTTGACAGAGTTCAGTTGACATCAAGCTAGTGGGGCCCAATATCGAAAATGTGCGTTATTTTAAAAACAGTTGAGGCGTCTAATTCTAAAAGTCGACAAGTCCACAAAATGCGATTTTGAGTAAATCGCATTTTAAGTTTCATTTCCAATTCCAGGTCCGTGGTGCGTGTCCAATGGGGCTCTCTCATGCTCAACATTAAGTTCCAAATTTTAACAATAAAGTGTCAAATTTTCAGCCCCTGCTCTCAATGTATAATGGAAAAATTGGGTGTTAATAAAATTCTATTCGGACAGAACAAAACTGTTTTTGGGAGGAAAATGGACATGTCGACTTCTTGCACTCGAGAACATTTTTGTTCCCGCCCGCCTTCCGCCTGCCTTATGGGAAATTTATGGACTTGTCGACTTTCAGAAATCGGTGTCTATGATGGACTTATCACATTTCTTGCGTGTTTTGCCAATAAAAAAGGCTGCCGAAGGTGGACTTGTCGACTCTTATCCCAAAACTAAGTGGACCTGTCGACTTCTTGCCCAAATTTTTTGCATTTTTCTCAAAAATGTCAAATTTGGCACTTTGCCATATGGGCATGTGAGGTCAAAAAATTTATGGAAAATTATGAATAATGTGCGGGAGTAGCCCCAGATGACGTGTCCGGGCCTAACTCAAAATTTTCGTATTTTGGACTTGGACTAGAATTGGACGCCTCAATTGAATCGTTTCAAATAAAACGATTTTTTGTTCAAAAACTTTGAATTTTCCATCCCTACCACGATTACTATCACTATTCCAGTTTCTGGAGTTTTTACATCCGTAATCACCTACCTCACACTCAGCTGTGGAGACACGGCGACCGCACGCCAGGTGCCACTCCCAGACCCTCTAAAATGCCCTGTAAAATGTCAAATGTCATGCAAAGTGTCAAAAGTAGTGATGCGAAAAGCGCCAGACTTTTGGCGCCAAGCGCCAAAAGCGCCATGGCGCTTTTCAAATCTTAGCGCCAAGCGCCAAAGGCGCCACAGCAAATTGGCGCCAAGCGCCAAAAGCGCCAGGAGACCATGGCGCCAAGCGCCAATGGCGCCAGCGCCAAAATGATTTTGCTTTTAATGGTACAGGTGAGACACACAGTACCCTTTTCTTCAATTTCGATAACTTCTGTTGCCTCTCAAAACACAAAAATTGTCAAATGGAAATCAATGAGTTTTCATGCTCAACTCCTCAACCATAGGAATGATATTGACCTGGGGCCAGTTCAGCATGATAATGAGAAGTGAGAAGTGAAATGGCAAAGGCGAAGTAAAAGCACAAAGGCAAAGTGAAATGGCAAGTGAATTGGCAAAAGTGAAGTAAAAAAGAAAAAGTAATTTCTCTTCGCTTTTGCTGTTTCACTTGCCAATTCACTTGCCATTTCACTTCGCCTTTACATCGCATTCGCCATTTCACTTCTCACTCCTCATTTTGCGGAACAGGCACCTGGGTTTTAACCGATTTTTACTTGTGATTTTGAAATCAAGGTCAACTAAGATCAAATATTTATAAACCAAAAAAATTTCAGCAATTTGCTACGTGGTTTGTACTTTTTAGCATGTAAGAGATTTCACACATAACGCTGCATTGGGAATGTTTTAATTGATCGTAATTTGATGGCCCCCGTGAATCTGCCATGATGTGTTCAAAAACATCCTTTTCACAGAACTACCGTATTACCTCAAATTATCCCCCCTTTGAATTAACCCCCCCTCGAATTAACCCCCCCTCAAAATGGGCTGGGGAAATAATAACCCCCCCCCCCTCAAAATACCCTCCCCCCTTCGGAATGATGTACGTCATGTATAGTGATGGAAAAAGCGCCAGGCTTTCGGCGCCAAGCGCCAAAAGCGCCATGGCGCTTTTCTGACCCCGGCGCCAAGCGCCAATGGCGCCAGAGCAAAATGGCGCCAAGCGCCAAAAGCGCCATGGCGCTTTTCTGAACCTCAGCGCCAAGCGCCAATGGCGCCAGAGGGTAATGGCGCCAAGCGCCAATAGCGCCAGCGCCAAAAAAATTGTTCTACAATTTGATGGTAGAAAAATGAGTGCATAACTGTGAGTGACGTACCGCTGAAGTCATAGTAGTCTATTGAACTTTTTTGCCCATTCAAACAACCACTAAATCGGGGCAAAATTTCTCAAATAATCGCTCTGGAGAGATACATACCGTATTACCTCTAATATAAGGTATACCTTATATTGTTTTCATCAGATTTTTCGAGCTAAAAGTTATGCCTTATATTAGAGGGTACCTTATATTAGAGGGTACCTTCAATTATGTTCACTAGATTTTAAAGAAATTTTACCAACAGTAAACAACAATACAATTCATTTTTTCAAATGGGAATGTACGAAATAGGTGGTTAAGTATCACTACAAAATGGCAGAAGTCGACGAAGAGTTATCGCAGTGCCTTCCGCACCATTTTCCGCCAGGTTTGGCAACCGTTTTTATGATTTTGCGCGTTTTGGCACGCAGCCAGCTGTGCCTTATATTAGAGGTATGCCTTATATTAGAGGGTACCTTATATTTATTTCGTCGCGTTCAAAATAGCCAAAAGTTATACCTTATATTAGAGGGTACCTTATATTAGAGGGATGCCTTATATTAGAGGTAATACGGTATCTGGTCGATTTGGGGTGGGGGGCGGGGGGCTCGAGGGATAGTAGCCTAAAAATTTAGCCTCAGGTTAGATTAGGGTGTCAAAAAAATTTTTTTGTGGAAAACGGAAAACGGAAAGGTAAAATTTTTTCACTTTACGGAAAACGGAAAACGGAAAGGTAAAAAAAAAATTTCTGCCGGAAAACGGAAAACGGAAAGGTAAAAAATTTCACTCAGCGGAAAACGGAAAACGGAAAGGTAAAAAAAAATTGTCGGCCGGAAAACGGAAAACGGAAAAATGAAATGCCGGAAAACGGAAAACGGAAAGCAAAATTTTCACGGAAACGGAAAAAAATAAAGTGAAATTAGCACGGTAATAGACAAATTTGCAGAAGGAAAACCTGCATGCAGCATTGCCTGTTTGGCTTTGATTGTGGTAGCTGTACATTCTGCAACTATGGATCATGCCTGTAACTTCACTTGTAGTTTAAGCTTAACTGAACCAACAAAAAATCATCAAAGAGTAGCCATAGTGGCCATAGGAAATGAAACACTACGACAATTTCACAGTCTAGAAGCAGTGGGAATCACTGATGACCCCTATGCAATTGATGACAACATTGCAGAGGAGATGATAATAAATAGCATAAAATTCAACAACAACAACAAACGATACTATATTGACTGGCCGTATAAAGAGAGTATCAGTGACCTGCCCACGGGAAAAGCAGAAGCCTTGGTGCGGTTTAAATCACTGATAAGAAGATTCAACAAAGATCCAAACTTATTCGAACAATACCGGAAAGTTTTGGACGACCAACTAGAAAAGGGAATAATTGAGATCTGTGACAACAAAACAGACAACAAGGGGATTCATTACCTGCCACACCAGCCAGTAATCACGCCGGGCAAATCGACATCATGCAGATTCCTGTACGATGGGTCGGCAGGTAAGCCCAGTTTCAACGAGTGCCTTTTTAGAGGACCAATTACAACACCATTAGCACTGGGCCTACTCCTGAGGTTCAGGGCAGGCAATCTAGCATTAATTGCCGATATTGAAAAGGCATTTTTGCAAATAGGATTGCATGACCAAGCTAGAGACTACACACGATTTTTTTGGCTGAAAGATGCCTCAAAACCAGTAACTGAAAATAACTTAATAGTACTTTGTTTTAAACGCGTACTGTTTGGACTTGTGTGCAGCCCAGCAATTTTGGGAGCAGTCATAAAATACCATTTAAATGTGACAATAAACAACATGAATGAATATGAAGAAAATGAAGGGGAATGAAACAAGTTGGCGATGATAATACACAACATTTTTGCAATAACTTCATCATGAGTGTCACGAATGAAGTTGAAGCTTTAGAACTATATTACAAAGTCAAAGCTTTATTTAACCACTGTTCTATGAACATGAGGGAATGGCTGTCAAACTCCAGATCAGTCATGAATGAAATAGCAGAAAACGACAGGAGTCCAAAGGTGAATAAAATTGTCGCAGTAATGGGCATGAAATAAAATCACCGAACAGACATGCTGGCAATATCAACACCAAAATTGCAAATTGACAGCATCACAACACCAACCAGATGAAACTTGAATAAATTATTGGTGTCAGCATATGACCCAATTGGGTTCACAGCACCTGTTTCACTGACCCTGAAATCCCAGTTGTCAATGCTGCTCCAAGAGACAAAAACAACACAATGGGATGAGCCAATTGAAGATAAATACATATTAGAAAAACAATGGAAAAATGCCAGTAAACTGAAAATCGAGCCAGAAAATGGAAAAATGGCCTGGTAAAACGGAAACGGAAAGGTAAAAATTTTTCAGCCGGAAAACGGAAAAATGGGCCGGAAAAACGGAAACGGAAAGGTAAAAAATTTTCAGCTGCCGGAAAACGGAAAACGGAAAGGTAAAAATTTTTCGCCTGCCGGAAAACGGAAAACGGAAAGGTAAAAAATTTTCGGCTGCCGGAAAACGGAAAACGGAAAGGTAAAAAATTTTCCTGCGGAAAGGCGGAAACGGAAAACGGAAACGGAAATTTGACACCCTAGGTTAGATAGATAGCTGAGCGGCCCGGGAATAGATAGATAGCTGGAGCATTTGTAGGGGGGTAACCCCCCTCTCCAACCCCCGCCAGACTGAACCCCTGATTTAGACTGCAAGAAAGAATTAGGAGCAAAGCACAAAAGGGGATTTACCGCGATTTTAACACCTCTGCTTTTATTCAATGTATGCATCTATTTATATAAAGTCTACCCTAATAATCATCAACATTTATTCAGTTGCCTCAAAATTGATCAACTGCAGTGTTGATTTCACCGTATTATAACAATTTTTTTATTATCATGGTTGGCGCTTTTTTGGCGCCATTTAAAATGCCGGCGCCAGGCGCCAATAGCGCCACCAGAAAATGGCGCCAAGCGCCAAAAGCGCCATGGCGCCTATTCAGACCCCAGCACCAAGCGCCAATGGCGCCAGAGCGTTTTAGCGCCAAGCGCCAAAAGCGCCATGGCGCTTTTTGCTTTGGCGCTAGCGCCAGGCGCCAGCGCCATGGCGCTTTTCCATCACTAGTCATGTACATAATAAATACGTCATGTATGCAATGTACATTATGTACATTACTGTTAATTTGCATTGCAGCTACACATAGACTAGTTTGTGTAGCTATCTACGTTTTTATGTCCAAATATATCCTGTTTGGACACATTTATTACCTGTTTTGGGTATGCAAATGCCTACTATTTACTACGATCCTTACGAAAATTTCTGACGAAATAATAACCCCCCCCCCTCGAATAAACCCCCCCTCAAATTTTGCTGGCGAAATAATAAACCCCCATGGGTAGGGTGGCAGACGGTACGGCCTTGCGGTAAACCGTACGGTACGGTAAATTTTCTATTTTGCGGTAAACGGTACGGTACGGTAAATCCTCAATTTTGCGGTAAACGGTACGGTACGGTAAATCTGAAAAGTGCGGTACGCGGTACAGTACGGTACGGTAAATTTTCGTTTGTCAGAAATGTATCAATGCGGGACTACAGACAACCTTTACTTCATAAATTGACACTAAATTCAATTAATCAATTTGTTAATGGACTTTAAAACACAATAACAGTGTGATGACATAGAATTAGATTACCCACAATGCAGGCGGTCAATATATTGATGCTACCCTAATTCCAACTACATATGTCACTGCAACAATAAGCTCAAAACATTGCAGGTGATGTTTCACAACTTAAGAGTGATTTGAAGCACATGGCTTGATATTATAAGTTTTAGTTTTACTTTTAAACACATTATACCACTCTAATGACGTACAGCATTATTGCATGCAGAAATGGAAGGGCTTCAAATCAGTGGAAACAATGTAGTCAAATTTGCGCGCTCGCGCGCAAAAAATTGCAGAACACAACATTTTAAGGTGAATTTTAAGGTGTATATTTAAGGTCAATCTGATTAAAATTTACCGCATTTTTGCGGTAAATGAGTGCGGTACGCGGTACGGTACGGTAAATTTTGGAAAATGCGGTACGCGGTACGGTACGGTAAATTTCCAAAAGTGCGGTAAACGGTACGGTAAATTTTCCAAAAATGCGGTACGGTACGGTACGGTACAGTAAATTCTGCCACCCTACCCATGGGGGTATTTCGAGGTAATACGGTATTGGTTTTTAGTGCATGCACAACGAGTCGCGTCAATCACCGTGGCGCAATGATCACTCTCTGGCGCTTTTTTGGCGCTTTAAAAAATGGTAGCGCCAAGCGCCAATGGCGCCACTGGAAAGTAGCGCCAAGCGCCAAAAGCGCCATGGCGCTGTTTGGAAACACAGCGCCAAGCGCCAATGGCGCCACAGCATTTTAGCGCCAAGCGCCAAAAGCGCCATGGCGCTTTTTGCTTTGGCGCTAGCGCCAGGCGCCAGCGCCATGGCGCTTTCACATCACTAGTCAAAAGTCACGTGAAAGTCCCTGCAAAATGGCAACTCGGTTGTCATTTTGCAAGGCTTTTCACATGACTTTTGACACTTTGCACGACATAGGGTCTGGGACTGCCCCCAGAGCGTACATTCCCAAATGACACCAAAAAGTGGTGGCGCGAGGGCTGGGGACAACTTACGGCGGTATGCTGAAAAATCACTATTATCCAATAACCAGCCACTATAAAAAAGTGCAAAAAAACAAATACGATCGCAGCTGGGCATGCGGCAACAATACGCGCTGGGCCAGGTGCTAGCTGACCGGTACATCGGCGAGGACAAACTCCTACCCAACATGACTTATGATATGCGATCGGTCAGCTTGACAGTTTGAAGTAGGCATTTATAGCTGAATATGCTTGCAAATTTGGACCCATCAGATAGATAGTGACAAAAATAACCCAAAAAAATTATGATTTGGGGAAATTGGAAAAAAAGTTGCGAAGAATGTTCACCAGGTGGCAGTCCCAAGCCCTGTAAAGTGTAAAGTAAAGTGTCAAATGTAAAGTCAAATGCAACGTGAACTGTCAATTGTCATGCAAAGTTCAGTAATAAAATATTTTCCTTTTTGTTTTGATTGACACTTCACTTTGCATTTGACTTTACATTTGACACTTCACTTTGCATTTGACTTTACATTTGACACTTTACTTTACACTTTACAGGGCTTGGGACTGCCCCCAGGCTGCACACCTTGCGAAGTGTAGTGTGTGAAATGAGCAAATTTCGAAATGTCTAGACATTTTTTGAAAAGCAAAGAAATGGTTTGTAAAAAAGCACGTTTTTTAAAAGTGGGGCTGTTGAAAAAAGCGCTTGTTCCATCCGTAGATCGGTGCATACCTGACTCCAACAAACGATACAGTTTCCAATACTTGCAAACAATTTAGCAGATGCTTGTTTGTACACAAAGACAAAAAATTTTAAGCAGACGAGTAGACAACGTTAACCGCACTCAGATATACGTTCGTAGCACGGATGTCAACCGGACGCTTCTCTCAGCCTACAGCAACCTGGCGGGCATGTTCTCCAAAGGCAAGCCCGGCCTCACCATGCCCGACGACCAGCCCTGGCCGGGCACTTGGCAACCCATTCCAGTGCACACAGTGGAGCACGACACAGATTTTGTGAGTCGGTTGTATGCTAACTTTGCAACGAGGCGCAATTCTAAACAAGTCAAATGATGGATACATCTGCCTTAGATACCGTACTACCTCCAATATAAGGCATCCCTCTAATATAAGGTACCCTCTAATATAAGGTATAACTTTTGGCTATTTTGAACGCGACTAAATAAATATAAGGTACCCTCTAATATAAGGCATACCTGTAATATAAGGCACAGCTGGCTGCGTGCCAAAACGCGTAAAATCATAAAAACGGTTGCCTAACATGGCGGAAAATGATGAAAATGGTGCCGGAGGGCACTGCGATAACTCTTCGTCGACGTCTGCCATTTTGAAGTGATACTGTACCACCTATTTTGTACATTCCAATTTGAAAAAATGAATTGTATCGTTGTTCACTGTTGTAAAATTTCTTTAAAATCTGGTGAAAATAATTGAAGGTACCCTCTAATATAAGGTACCATCTAATATAAGGCATAACTTTTGGCTCGAATAATCTGACGAAAACAATATAAGGTATACCTTCTATTAGAGGTAATACGGTATGTCTAAACATTTAATTTGCAGCTACTGAATGTACATGTCAAATGCCCAGTAGCGGAAGACGCGACGAAAAAACGCAAAGAAAGCGATGAGTGGGTTGAAGCTACAAAGAAAAACAAGGTGAGGTAGAACATGACAACTCAATCATTGAGAAAAATTGTCAAAAGTGTAAAATTGCCAAACTTGTGTGAACCTAATTAACTTTGATACGCAGGATTTCCTACAATGGCTTGAAAAAGAAACTGGTGTCGAGAGAACATTGGCCATCGATCAACTCCGGTCATTCTGGAACAGCTACGTGGTGCAGGTATGGCACCGCAGTAACTTTATTGAATCAAATAAATAATTTTTATCAGACCCTCCACGCATGTAACCAATGAAAGACGACACACAAAGTGCCAACACCTGCATTCTACACCAACGAAACACTAGACACCCTGCGCAACCTTACCTTCTTCGATGATAACAGCTATTTCCTGCCAGAAATAGTCACCAGACTACGGGGAGGCGAGCTCTGAACATTGGTAGCGTATTTCCTCGAAATACCCCCAGGGGTTTATTATTTCGCCAGCAAACTTTGAGGGGGGGGGGGTTAATTCAAGGGTGGCTTATTCGATGGCGGCTTATCATTTGCCCAGCTCTCTCAGACCTGGGGTTATTTCAAGGCGGGGAAATGGGGGGGGGGGGTTAATTCAAAAGGGAACTATTTCGAGGAAATACGGTAACCTCTTCCCGAAATCAGCGCCGCCACAGTGCCATTGCAAATGCGAAACGCAGGCCCCCTGCTGACGGAAATCATCCAACGAATGGAGGCGCGCGTGAAGTGCATCGGCGCCAAGCACGACCGGTGTTGGGAGAAAAGTCATGAAACGGAACTGTGCTGCCAGATGCAAAACCGCAAATACTATGCCTATTCGGCGGTGAGAAGGGAGGGACATAGTGTCACGACATGGGCGATTGTTTCATACGAAAAATATAGAAAAAAATACCATTCATGCAGAACCCTTTCGGTGTCTTTTACTGTGCCTCTGGTGCCTGCATCTGAGGGCGCCGGCAAGAAAATGGCACCGCACTGCACCAACACCGGTGCTACTCCGCTAAAACATGACACCAGCACCAGAGGGGCGCCTCTAAAAATCGCAAGGGCACCGCACCATCACCCCACTATTCCACTGGTCATGAGACAAGTTTACGAAAGTATTCACCCAGCAACACCTTAAGCGGCGTTCACACTGCGAGCTGTGCCAACAATTTTTTTCTGTCGGCAATGCTCATTTTGTCACGACAACGCACAAATTTTTCAAAATTTTTGCGTGTGCCGACAAAAAAGCCTCGTTATCGGCGTTTGTCAGTTGGGTTTCGTTGAATGTTTTACTCCTGATTGTTGTCGTCACAGAAAAACCGTTCGCAGCTTGTGACGGCAACGTGACGACAAACAGTCGCATTATTGATCCGACCACCATCGTTTTTGCTCAATTTGTCAGTTCAGGTCTCGTTCCCGAACCGACAAATATTTACATAAAATACCGAAAATTGTTGTACCTTGCTCGATTCTGATGCCGTTCGGGAATGTTGTGGTTTGGGGTCTGGGCTATGATGGATTGTTTAGCTTTGCCCCAATAATCCCCCAGTCCCGAGATAAGGGGGGTCTATAAAAAGAGATATTTTGCATTGACTTTGAATCCTAATAACTTGGCCATTTCTGGGCTGATTAGAATCGTTCAACACTTGAGATGATCAGGACAACCTACAGATTCAAATTTTGATGACGGATTAGCGATGTCTAAATTCCGTATGCCGATTTGGCCCGGTTTTTGAACATGAAAAATAATCGTAATAATAATTTTATTGACAGTATTTTGAACATTTTATCAATCCTTCAAACAAAAATACCGCAAATCCTCGAATAAGACCCCAGGGGAGTTATTTTTTTGTCAGACGTTTTGGAGGGGGGAGTTATTCAAGGGGGGGAGTTATTCGAGGGGGGGGAGTTATTTTTTCCTCAGAAAACTTGTTACATGGGTGCTGTCTGTAAACTCATGTAATTCAGGTATTTAACTGTACAAGAACAATAAAAAGATGTGTATACACTGCATACACATCATGTATCTGCTGTCGCTGCTGTAGGCTAATATTATTTTGTGTTTTTGTATACTATTGTTTTCATCCAGTGGGGGAAGTTATTCAAGAGGGGGGAGTTATTCGAGGGGGGGAGTTATTTTTTCCTCAGCTCGCCAACAGGGGGGAGTTATTCAAGGGGGGGGGGGGAGTTATTCGAGGGGGGGGGGGGTCTTATTCGAGGATTTGCGGTAATAAATCTGGCCCAAAATTTATTACAATATCTCTTTCCAGTAAAAAGTTGAAGCACCTCAAACTTCCACCTCCAAACCATAAATATAAATTTAAAACAATAAATATAAATGAACAACAAAGCATGTGAATTCATAACTCTACATTTCAGCCATTTCTAAGCTGATTTTCACCTATGAATTCTTAAAATTATCATAATGATCTGTAGATTTCATTTTTATGTTCTGAGTATCTGTATGCGCTGTTCTTCATTCATTTATTCATTAATGCAGTTATTTTATGAGTGAGAGGCGGAAGTTCAAAGTGCTATAACTTTTGATTGGAAAGAGATATTGACGTAATTTTTGGGCCAGATTTATTCTTCTTGTCTAAAGTATATGATAGCATGTTCCAAAAATTATTTTATGATGTTAGAATACTGGGTCAAATTGGCATACGGAATTTTAGACATCACTAAACTGACCACAAAAATTGAATCTTCAGGTTGTTCTGATAATTTTGAGTGTTGAACGATCCAAATCAGCCCAGAAATTGCTGATTAAGCTTCAAAACCAATGTGCAGATCATCCATGCAAAATTATCACTTGTTATAGTCCCCCCTTATCGGGACTGGGGGATTATTCGAGCAAACCAAAACAATCCGTCATAGCACAGACCCCAAACCCCAACATGATTGAATGGGATCAAAATCGGCCAAGGTACGACAGAATGGGACACATGAATGTACATATGTACAATCACAAAAAATCATCACTAATTAGTTTACACCCTAATACTTACCCATCCCAAAACACCTCATATTAAATTTCAACAAAAAATAGCATTCAACAGAAAATTGATTCATATGGAAATGTCTAGTGCCCAATATCACCTTATATATGCACATACTCACTAGGGATGGTAAGTGTTTTTTTAACCATCTTTAATAAAAAATGTTGTTTTTAAACAAACCAGAGGCATCAAAACTAGGGTGTCAAATTTCTGTTTTTAATGTCCGTTTTCCACAGGCAAATTTTTTGTTTTCCAACTGCTGGAATTTTTTTCCAGTTTCCATTCTGTTTTCCGGCCACTTTTTATCCTGTTTCCATTGTTCCGGCTCATTTTCCATTTTCCGGCTAAATTTTCAGTTTTTCTGTCTTTTTCAGTTTTACGCCTCAATTTTCTGTTTTTCCTTCTCATTTTACATTTTTCTGGCTCAACTTTCTGTTTTCTGTTCCAGCCAAACTGGTAAACATTCATGCAGATCGTCAATTATGTAAATGTTTTCTGTTTGTTTCCAGCAAAATTTCCACAAAGTTTTTCTACTTCCAGAAAAATTTCAGGAAATTGTATCCATTTTCTGGCAACATTTCAGCAAATTTTTCCATCTCCATGCAAATTTCATTTTTACGTTTCCGTTTTTCCGGCCCCTTTTTCTGTTTTCTGGCCAGTGAAATTTTTTTCCGTTTCCGTTTTCCGCCAAGTGCAAATGTTTTTCCATTTTCCCTTTCCAATTTTTTGTGCACAAGCACACAATTTCACATACACATTACATTGGTGATTGTTTTCATTGGTTTTGCGGCATTTTTAGTGTGAAAGCTTTCATTTGTTCATGCTATTGTGTAATAATATAATATGATATGTTGGTTAGTATATAATATCCAGCCACTGTTAGGGTTCAAACGGGATTGACTTTTCGGGATCGGGATCGGGATTCACTTTTTGAGATTTCGGGATCGGGATCGGGATTGGGGTTTCGGGATCGGGATCGGGATTGGTATTTTGAGATTTCGGGATCGGGATCAGGGTCGGGATTGGCCGGGATTGGGGTCACGGGATCGGGATCGGGATCAGGATTGGCATTTTTCGGGATTGGGATTGGGGTATAGGGATAGAGATTTTTATCACTGTTCTGGCATTCACAATTGTTCATAAAGGTCTCAAAACACTGTTGGATGCCAGAAAAGTGACACATAATGGACGCTGGGGGTTTGCGTTCACATTTTTGCACGCAAAAACGTCATTTTTTCACTTTAAATAATTTCCACTATTTTTTCCGGGATCGGGATCCCGGACTTGGGAGGTTCTTGGGATCGGGATCGGGATTTTAAAGTTTTCGGGATCGGGATCAGGATCGGGATTGGTATTTTTGGATTTCGGGATCGGGATCGGGATTGGGGTTTCGGGATCGGGATCGGGATCGGGATCCCGTTTGAACCCTAGCCACTGTGCCCCCACATATTTACTTCTACAGTGTGAAACGTCACTGTCAATGAATTAGCCTTTTCTTATAACCTTATTTAAGCACTATTCCATGCAAAACTTGACTTCACTTGACAAAACTAAGTCACAAACATTTGACAATGCAATATACATAACAGGGTATTTTTGCCAGGAAGTGCCTCCAATCGCTTGCATAAAAAATCAAAAAAATTCTCTATATTCTGTCTTTCCATGTTTCTGTGTTCTCCAAAAAAACACATTTGAGTTTTGAGTCTTTCAAAAAGTTTGAGTTTCCATGTTTCTGTTTTAAACAAAAACTCAATGAGTTTCCATATTTAATGGTTCCATTGTGTGTTTTGCCATCATTGCTAGTGTGTGGGCCACCATTGAGTTTTGAAGTTGAAAGCATTGTTCTTCATGCAGTTATTCATATTTATGGTTAGGAGGAGGAATTTAAAACTTCTATAACCCATGATTGGAAAATGATATTGAATGAAATATTCACTAGATAAATGTTTTTTGTCACGGAATCATTTTGAGTGCTGAATGATCCAAATTGGCCTGACAATGACTGAGTTTTATTAAGCTTCAAGTCTAGAATCAATAATCTGGTTCAGCCATGCAAAATGACAATCTTTTTAGAACCCAGTAATCTTGGGACTGGGGGATTTCCCCCCCTGTTGTTGTGTAGTTGTGTCTGTTGTGTCAAAATGGAGTGCATGTCAAGCGTCAAATTACCACCCTTAAAAGCACAATTCTTCATGCGAGAAGCCAAGTAACTGGTACATTTATAATTTTCTTTGAATATACTGTATTTTCTCAAATTACCCCCCGTGAGTTTATTTTGTTCAGAGTGGAAATTTTGAGGGGGTTTAAATGAGGGGGGTATTATTTTGCCAGAAATTTTTTGAAATCCCAGTACTAAATTGTTGTTTAAAATGTACGCAGATGTAAAAAAATGCAACAAAAACTGCTATTTATAACTCTATAATATTGTATACCGTATTCCCTTGAATTACCCCCTGGGGGGTTTATTTTTTCAGAGTGAAAATTTTGAGAGAAAAACGTGAAAAATGCAACAAAAACCTTCATTTATAAGTTTTCACAGCATATAAAGGGATGTAGATGGTATAAACAATGTTCAAACATAACACAGTAAGTGTTTTGAATGTTTGTTATGCATTTCCTGGACCACAAATTCATAGTGCCCATTTTGAGGGGGTTTTTTGAGGGGGGGGTGGTATTTTGAGGAAATATGGTAAGTATGTATTGGTCTGTCAGGAAAGTTTTTTCCATTTCTGGATCTTGCAGCATTGGAGCATCGTGGATGATCAGTAGGGTTTAAGCAGGGTATATAAGTTGGAATTTTTTAAATTGTAAAGTCAGCGGACATTTCACCCTACAAAATCGGAGAGTTAGAATTCGCTTGTGAATAGAGCAAACAACAAAACTTGTGTCCCACGCTAACGCTAGAAATTGAAAAAGAAAATCATATTAAAAGAAAAATCAACGTCTCGCTGCGTCCATGCGTGCCACGCCCTAGTTATCTACATTTTCAACGTTGCTCGTAAAGAATTTGACCGTTCAAACTACCGTTTTACCGTTCAAACTACCGTTTTTGTTTTTATTTTATTTTTCATTCGTTGGCTCTGTTCCAACAGAAGAGAACTTGGCAGCTGGCCAAAATTTTGAAATCTGTTATTAATATGAATAAAATAGGCTCACAATAGCTATATAACCATGTATATAAATCCAAATAGCAATTATGAAGGTGGAAATTGGCAAAGCGAAGCAAATTTTAACGATTTTTAGCTAACTTTCAGTTTTCACTCTCATTTGTATAATACGCAACTGGTAACTGGGATAAGGGCCAAGTTTTCATACATGACCCGATCTACTCCAATCGTTAAAATATTGCGTCACAATACCTAATGCCGTCATGCACAGACGCAAATGTTTGTAGGGCAATACGTCTGCCGACTTTAGCATATAACCATGAAATTGATTATGTAAAAGTGGATCCAGTAATAATTTATCTATCAGAAATGCCCAAAACTCAACATGCATGGTCCATCTTTTGTGGAGTTTTTTTCATTGAAATTTTGATGTAAAAATATTTGGAAACATGTGGTATTATCCACTGTTGTGTAATCTCTTTTCTCAGTAAAAATTTATGCTTAAATTTTTTGTTGAGCTGTAATTCCAGCTTATAAACCCCAGCTGAAACTTAGAATGTGCAGGACAATCCAGGAAATGAGATAACTTTAGATGGCCAACTTTAGATTTAGAACCAACAGCCCAATAGATAATATAAACACTGTTCTCAATTAACACAGTCATGGTTTTTAACGTGTATTTACCATATCTCCTCGAAATACCCCCTCGGCGTTTATTTTTTCAGAGTGAGTATTTTGAGGGTATTTCGAGGGGGAGTAATTCTAGGGGGGTTTAGTATTTCGCCAGAATTTTTTTTGACAACCCAGTACTAATTTGTTGTTTGTAACGTATGCAGATGTGGATAAATGCAACAAAAATCACCATATATAAGCAGGGCCGTATACAGGGGGGGGTGCAGCCCCCCTTCCCGGGGTGAGACCAGGTGGCCAAGAAATGCCACTTTTTCAACGTCAGTGTACAAATTTTTTGCACGCAAGCGCGCATTTTTCACCAGCCATGATGTGTTATCAGATTTGCTCCCTGTGGTAGAAAACATAATAAATATACTCAATTGTGTGCTGTTAGCTGTATTTGTATGTATATTTACATAAATATACAGCGTTCCATGGTGCTGGCGCCAATGCTAATGGCGCCATGGCGTTGCGCCTACTAGTGGTGCCAGCGCCATGGCGCCATTCCACCACTCTGTAGGTAAAATTTAAGGGGCCGCCCCTTGCCGGCCTCCGTAAACAAGCAGCCCCCCTGCTCAAAAATCCTGGATACGTCCCTGTATATAAGAGTCTACAGACTTCAACAAGTAAATATATCAATGGTATAAACAACGTTATAACATAACAGTCATTGTTTTTAACGTGTATTATGCATTGCCAGTTCACAAAACGCACCTTTTGCCATGTACATTCTATTTACACTCAATTTGGGGGGGGGGTATTTTGAGGGGGGTTATTAATTCATAGTGACCATTTTGAGGGGAGGGGGTATTTCGAGGAAATACAGTATTCTACATAGCCAGGATGACAAACTGCAGCTGTCATTTACGTTCTCTATACACTCAATTTATACACATTTAAAATTTAAAAATTTACTAATTGTCATCACAAAAAACACGTTCGCAGCTCTATGACGACAAGCAAAAACAAAAATCAAGCTCGCTCGATGACATTGTGTCTCATGTGACGACAAGCGCTCATTGTCGCATTGTCGCCAATCAAAAGCTTGTGCCAACAACAACATTTTTTCGATCCAAAAAAGTGAACCGACTACGCAAAATTTTTCAAATGCTTATAACTATGAAACGAAACGACCGATTTATCTGAAATTTGGCATGTGAGTGCACCTAACTCGTGAGTATACTTCACTGTTTTTTCTCGCAGATATGGAACTTTATTCTGGATTTATGGAACTTTTTCACTTTTTTATTTGTCGGCACATTTTGCAGTCTGAACGCAGCTTTAGCAGTGCCCCATTTCACCACAGTACCATCGACATTGCACAGCACGACGGCACCGTGATGGCAGCGCTGCGGACGTTGCACAGCGTGCCCAGCGTGCTGCACGGCCGCGGCTTCCCGCACTACGCCAGCTGCGTCCTGTTCGAGCTGTGGCACAACGCCACCAGTGGGCGGAGCTTCGTCAAGGTGCGGAATGCGGATGATAAAGTGCACACGGGATAGGGATCAGAAATGGGCAAAGCGAATTTTGCACGCAAGTAAAATACTAAAAATACCAAGTACTAAAAATTTGGGTTAGGTTTTTAAAAAAATGGTTTCGATGGTAAGGCCGCGTTTACACGTTTTTTTTAGTGACGACTCGACAAAACTAAAAAGCTCAATAAGTTGATTAAAAGGTTCCATATGCGTGAGAAAAAGTGGCCATCTATAATTCTATCTAGGCGAATATTTTTGCAGAATCGTGCTTGTAGCTCAAGAGTTATAACGTCTGAAATTTTTTACTTTTGTCGCCAGCTGTAGGGTAACTTCCGACAACCGGCGACAAACGCAACATTTTTCAAATGTCTGTAACTCTTGAGCTGCAAGTACATTTCTGCAATTTGACATACATAAAAATTTGCCTAGATAGAATTAATAGTTGACCTCTTTTTCTCATGAATATGGAACCTTTTTCTCAACTTATTGAACTTTTTCGTGTTGTGAGGCGTCAAAAAAAACGTGTAAACGCGGTCTAAGGTTTTAAAAAACCTTTGAAAAAACCGGCCATCCCAACACTGGAGGGTAGCATTTCAAGGGGGGCAATGCTCACTTGACAAACCTGACAGTTGACAAGTAGGGAAAACATGTAAGTTGACAAATAAAAATATGATACTTCACAAATGATTCCGCTCACTTGACAAGTAGATGACAACCAAATATTTACGCTCACTTGACAAGTAAATGTTACAAGTTCACAAGTAGAATATCATTTTCACGCTCACTTGACAAATTCATATAATGTTTCAACTTTCACAAATGGTAATATAATATACACGCTCACAAATGGGTGTGAAAATACATGTACACAAATGGGTGTGAAAATACATGTACACAAATGGGCATGAAAATACATGCACACAAATTGGCCTGAAAATACATGTACAATTGGGCAAAATGTGCATTCTACAAAGCAATAGCATTGGCAATAGTTGTTGACAGATCCATACTCTCAATATGCGCTGCACCGCTCGCCGCCGCCGCGCCGTTTGGCGCCGCCGCGCCATTTGCCGCCGCCGCGCCATTCGCCGCCGCCGCGCCATTCGCCGCCGCCGCGCCATTCGCCGCCGCCGCGCCATTCGCCGCCACCGCGCCATTCGCCGCCGCCGCGCCATTCACCGCCGCCGCGGTAGTTGTCTGCATAGAATATTTATCGTTTTTTTATTGTTTCTTGTTCTTGTCAAGCATTTTTAATGAATCATTTCCATTGTTTTTCCATTAAATATATAATCCATTGAATAAATATTTATATTCAATTTTCCAATATATATGTTTTAAGTGTTTTTGATTTCACATTTCTAACAATTTTACCTTTTACAACTGGCAAAAAATACTACAAAAAATAATGACTTCATATTCACCTGAGTGTGCTGTTGTCCCTGCTCCATTTGCAGCATTTGCCATTGCTGGTTGAGCTGCATCTGCAATTGTAGGATGTGCGACATGCGATCGACAGGTGCAGGTGCGGGTAGAACTGCTGGGGGACAGTCCCAGATCCTGCAAAAGCACTGGTAAAATAAAATATGTCATGCAAAATGTCAAAAGTCATGTAAAATGTCCTGAAAAATGGCAAACATTTGTCATATTCCAGGGCATTCTCCATGACTTTTGACACTTGGCATGTCATTTGTCATTTTACCAGGTCTTTTACAGAGTCTGTGACTGGCACCAGGTGCGGGTGCAGGCACTGGGACAGGGGGTGCAAGTAAGCTATCTGATGGCAAAGGTGGCCACTCAAACCCTGACTCATTGTCAGGCGCATCAGGTGCATTGTCATTGATATTTTGGTTGAGAATCTGTAATTTATAGGATACAACCTTTATTTTTGCTTTGAACATTGGCAAAATTTCATTCAATGCTCGGTATCCATTTAAACAGCCAACATTGTGCGCTTGATGTTCTAAATAGCCATCAATGTTGCCATCATAAGCACCATTCAGAAGCTGCTGTTTGGCACTTTCAATACGCCGATCAGCATCCACGTATCTTTGGTCCCTAGATTTCGGTGCACGACCACGCAACAGCGAGTGCAGCTCATCGCGAAACTGATAAGAAAAGGTAAAGCAAATACTGCAAAAGCTTTTTTTAAAGTAAGTTCAGTGTAAATCACATAAATTTAAATATGAACAAACATAGTTATGCCACAGTTGTGCTTCTGATGCCCAGCAACCAAGGCTGCGCTTGCCATTGAAAAAATCACCCATGCGAGAGTGCATGGATTCAGCTGCATTGGTAGTGCGTGGACCGACAGTGGAAAAATGTCCGAGAAGTTGCAGCCGAGCAGGGCTGAAATAAATTTGAATATTGAATTTGAATTTCCAAATTCCAAATTTGATTTTTTAAATAATACTGTATTTCCTCGAAATACCCCTAAGGTGTTTATTTTTCAGGGTGGACATTTTAAGGGGGGGGGGTATTTTGAGGGGGGTTTACTATTTCGTCCAAATTTTTATCCAAAATCATAGTAAAGAATACGCTTTGACATACCCAAAAACCGGGTATGTAAACCAAATATTGGTTATTTTTCATACCTTATTTTCATATTTTTCAAACCTTCAGCTCAAAAAGCGGGGGGGGGGGGGGTAATTCAATGGGGTGTTTTGAGGAAATATAGTATTTACCTCAGCCAGTAGTCTCTATAATACACAATGAACTCATTGATCAGCGGATCCAAGTTGGGTGTGGCTGCAGGTACATTATCACGATGGAGCAACCTCTCCGCCTCTGCCAATTGCATTTCACGTGGCAGGAGAGCAATGACACACAATTTACGGACCCATCTGCATAATCGAACACCACATTTAATTTAGGAAATTTCGATCAGCAAGCAAGTTTCAAATTAAGTTTTTTTAACCTTCTGAACGGTTCATCCCGCACATAGAATTTCAGCAAAGGACCCCTCATGTTGTCACCGATGGCTTTAATTTTGTGAAAAAGGCACCCTAAGACAACAATGTGGTGCCCAAACTGGCTCCTCGCAGCATTTATGGCAGCAAACTCAAAGTCAAAATTGTAGGTGGCTGTCGCCATCATGCCAGTGTCACCACATACATCAATGACACGAGCAGCGATCAGTCCCCACATTTCTTCATAAATGCCCGCTGAAATTTTTGATGATGAATAGTATAATTTTATACAATTAAAAAATTGTAATTAAATTCATAAATTTATTAGGTTCTAAACTAATTAAGTATCTTTTTTGTGATCCGTGACTTTTTAACATAGGGTGAAATGCTACAGAATGAGATTCATGAAAGTATGTTTTAATGAGATCGCAAAAAAAGAAACAATTAGTTAAGTACCTAATACAACCAACTTTGTTTTGATGGTAAAACAGCTAGAGCGATGCAGTGGGACTCGCGTCGGCCCATTGAAGGGTTGGTTATTGTGCCAGTCACCCCATAGACCTAAATAGGTATAAACATCATCTTACATCAAAATTTTTAAGTAAATTATTTTACTGTATGTCCTTGAAATACCCCCTGGGGTGATTGTTTCAGAGTGAAAATATTGAGGGGGTTAAACGAGGGTGGGAGGCTGATTATTTCGCCAGAAATTTTTTGAACTCAAAGTACTAATTAGTTGTTTGTAAAATGTTGCAGATGTCGAAAAATGCAACAATAAGCACCATGTATAAGAGTCTATAGTATGGGGGGGGGTATTTCGAGTGGGGGGGGGGGGCTAATAAAATCATAGTGGCCATTTTGATGGGGGTATTTTGAGGGGTGGTATTTCGAGGAGATACAGTTTTCTAAATAAATTATTGTAACCTGAGCGGAACCTTCCGGCACATGTTCAAATGTGCCATCACACGTAAATTGTTTGCACTCATGTGCAAAACGGGCCATGTCTTTGGTCATGAGCAATGCAATCGGGGAGTGCTCATTGCCCGAAACGTATGAAAACATCACTTCCTCCTCATCAATCTCATCCTCAGTAATCTCATTGTTAATGAGACGCATGCGCTCGCGGTAGGTTACCTACACAAATGGGAGGAATCACACAATACACATGATAAGTGTGTTGAACCACAATAACATCAATTAAATATTCTACCTTCAATTGGTTACACATCTCTGCAAGCAACTTCACATTGCACCCGCTTTTGCCATTGGCGCGCTGCAGTGCAGACCGCTTTTTGGCAAGTTTGGATATTTTATCTCTGACCCTCACACGCAGTTCAGGGTCATGGATATTCTCCGTGTCACGCTGTACGGCAGCAATCGCTTTTTTGGGCTTCACATAACCTTCCCGCCCGCTGGCAATGGACCTTACTTTGTCCCTGCACAAATGCAGTTTTTTTAATGCCAGGTGAAAGAACAAATTGAAATTGACGCAAAAAAATACTGTATTACCTCGAAATACCCCCATGGGGGTTTGTTATTTCGCCAGCAAAATTTGAGGGGGGTAATTCGAGGGGGGTTTATTATTTCCCCAGCCCATTTTGAGGGGGGGGGGGGGTTAATTCGAGGGGGGGGGTAATTCGAGGTAATACGGTATAAGGTTTGGATGAAATCACATTATTCATGAAAATTATCCAATGTCAATATTATTTGCATAAATTACCAGGTCTATCATCCAAACCCTCCCTATGTTGCAGCAATAAAAATATAGAAAATGTCAAAGTATCCAAATAACAAAATATAATGAAATATAGAACAAACTTCACAGTTATACAGGGACGCAGTTGATTTTTGGTGATGCTGCCACAGTCACCACAAGTAAAAAATTGGCTATCTCCTTTAACAGTAGCTAACACAAACTTAATGTAGTGATCAACATGACTGTTACTTTTGAGGAAAAGCACTGGCTTGTTCTTAGTTGACAAGCCTTGCAAAAGCTCATCGATTCTACCAAAACCTT
The DNA here is from genome assembly GCA_964036195.1 of Sphaerolaimus hirsutus. Classification (NCBI taxonomy): domain Eukaryota; kingdom Metazoa; phylum Nematoda; class Chromadorea; order Monhysterida; family Sphaerolaimidae; genus Sphaerolaimus; species Sphaerolaimus hirsutus. Next base: position 10,119,802 of record OZ038451.1, read on the forward strand.
CAGCCATTATGACCAAATGTGCAAATGATTCTAAATTGCATATTTTACCAAGTTGGACGTTCAGAAATCCTAATGCATTTTTCTGTTGCTTCGATAATCCCTTGCAAGCATCTTTGATTGACATGACACCGAATTGACAAAACCGGAAATGATGTTGCATTTCAGCCACCGAGCAGAGCAGGCGCACGCGCACAACACTGTTTGCGTTATATAGATGTACATATTGGGAGTTCCTTTGATTACTGCTTCAATGTTTGCACAATGAAAACAGACCACATGCCATGTGCATGTGGCATCTGTTACATAATTGTAGTCCTGACTCCTGATCTACTTGTGAAGGTAGAAACATTGAATGAACTTGTGAAGTGAGCGTGTATATTATATTACCATTTGTGAAAGTTGAAACATTATATGAACTTGTCAAGTGAGCGTGAAAATGATATTCTAGTTGTGAACTTGTAACATTTACTTGTCAAGTGAGCATAAATATTTGGTTGTCATCTACTTGTCAAGTGAGCGGAATCATTTGTGAAGTATCATATTTTTATTTGTGAACTGTCATCTTTTTCCTACTTGTCAACTGTCAAGTTTGTGAAGTGATGCAGAGTCATTTCAAGGGGAGGTCGGCACACTTCAACACCCGCTTGTCCAGAGTGCACGCATCACCCAGGTACTATACCAGCGAGGCGACTACGCCCTGCCCGAGGCGGGGTCCCTGAACGGCTTCGACCTGCCCTTCGAGGACATCACGCACACCGTGGCCGGCTGTCCCGCCGAGAACGGCACCATGTGCGAGTTGCAACGGTTCGCGGATAGAAGCGAGAAGTTCATGGTCTCCGATTGGAGGCAAGAGTGCGGATTTGGAAATGAACTCGGCGCGCAAGGCGCGTGCGCGAACGAAGGTTGATTTTATTTGGATTAAAATTGCAGCGCGCATATAAATACTGTAATTGCTCGAATAATTTCCCATTGAGAATTAGGTTGTAAGTCAGTCTTTTCGTTGGGGGGACTATTCGAGGTGGAGGGGTATTCAAGGACGGGAATTATTATATCGTCATAATTTTCGAGCATGTTTCTATCAACCCATACCACAAACTATGCTTTCTTAACACAATAAAATGACATTTTTGTTCAAATTGGACATGACAAATCCATCACATGCTTTAAAATGATAATTTTTCAAAAGGGGAATTATTCAAGGGGGGGAACTATTCAAGCAAATACGGTAGTTCAGAAGACTTTGTACCCGCAGTATGGATAATTCTACTGGCGGTGGTAGCTGGCGTGCTCCTGGTGCTTTTGCTCGTAACTTGCTACGTCAATCGAATGCGCGCGATGCAAAAACGACAAATGATAATTTCCTCGGGCCATGTCAGGTGGTGATCTTTTTTATTGCCGTGAAATTTGAAACTTTACATAAACTTTAGTATTCTATATGCATGGGTCGAATTTTCGTTTGAAGTGAATACACACGTAACTGATTGTGCCAAAAATGTGAAGATAGATGACAGGGAGAAAATGACGTGAAAAAATAACCAACATGTAAATATAAAAAATATTGACCATTCAACATCGGAAAGAGGTAAACGAAGCTCAAAAAAATACCGCACAAGTGTTGAGAAACCGCATAAATAACCAGAAACCAGCATTAATATTTACCATGGTCCACGCACAGGATAAAGCCACTACTCTACTAAAAAATTGTACAAAAACTTATCACAACTGCAGGCAACAGGCGAAGTATAAGGCGATGTCATAAAACCGGATAAAATAAAAAATAAAATACCCTAGTTGAAGCTGACACAGGACAACACCGATTGAAAGGCGCATTTGATGTCACAGCCGCTTTCAGTGACTTCCATATTTAGGAAACATGAAGGGACAGGCAACGTCCCACGATCTGAATAAGCATGTGCCCACATGCTGCATACTATAAAACACTGCGCGGCGGAAATTTGGTATGCATGATGCGAATAAATCATCAGAAACCAGTGGCGTAGCCAGGATTTTTGAGCGGGGGGAGTGTATACGGGACGTGGCGAACCAAGGTGCCCCACCCCAAATTTGACCCCTCTAGTAACGGAATAGCGCCAAACCGCTATATTATGCATACATATACAGCAGGGGTCTCGAATGGGGCGGGTTGGGGGGGGGGGTTACCCCCCCAAAACCGCCCAGCTATCTATCCCGGATGCCGCTCAGCTATCTACCTATCTGAAGCGCTTTTTGAGAAACTATACCCCAATTTTCGCTCAAAATCACTATTTGTCATACCTTTTTTACATTTTCACCTCCAAAATACTAGTTTTTGTTCCTATTTACCCATTTTCAGCTATTTTAGTACTATATGCTCTTGTATACCCATGTTGAGCTATTTTACACCTACTTTTAGCGATTTTTCTCCCGTTTCTTCCTTCTACACCCTGAAATAGCCTATATATCGAACCACCACAACCCCCCCCCCCATTTTTTCCAGCTATATATCTATCCCGAAGGCTGCTCAGCTATCTATCCAACCACTCGGCGGGTCAAAATTCAAGATACCCCTGATATACAGCGACGTGAACTGACCAGCTGGAAATCCATGTGTGGAACAAAAACTGCGCAACATCTTTACGCCGCAGAGCCAAAAATGGCACTGAAAATTTCCGTTGGAATCGAAAACTGAATACATCTCACCGGCCAGGGGTTTTGTAGATTTGGACCCCTGCGGGGGTTCATACAAATAGTAAAAGATAGATAGCTCAAAAATATATTTTTTTTTTGGCGGGGGGGGGGGGCAACCCCCTACTAAACCCCTGTTCCTGGCTACACCACTGTCAGAAACCAATAGAGCTTTTTTACAGCCGCAGTGATTCACGCGACATTCTGACCACTAGACGCAGGTTCCTTGCTAAGCGCAGCTCCGGATGGGGGAACTTCATCAAACGTGCAAATATTAAGCCGCATGCCAGCTTTCGCAGCCGTAAGAGCCTTCTCTTCCAACTTCAATCCGATTAAACCGTACCACAGGCAAAAAGCCATCAGAATTGTGAACAGGAAACGGAGTAGCATTGCCTGGTGTTGAAAAGAGTGATGTTGGTTTGTTGGGGAATGGGGATTAATTAGTTTTGAATGATTTTGAAAAGCGGCTACGTTTAAGCATTGAGGCAGTGTTTACGGGAAAAATTAGTGGTGACATATTTCAAGGAATAAGATCTGTATTTGTGAGAAAGAGCAGTGAGGTATACATACTACTTGAGCTGTGTACATACATGAAAAGTTACAGATAATTTATGTTTGTTTATGTCATATGTTATACGCATTCAAAAAAGATTTACCGTATTGGCATGAATAATGCCCCTGGGGAATTATTAATTCATCAGACTTTTTTGAGGGGGGTATTCAAGGGGGTGATTATTAGTTCGTCAGAGTTTACAACCATGTTATTATCAATTCATCTTGAAAAATATGCTTTATAAACACGATACCCTTAATATTGGACCCCGGCGAACCCCTTTTTTGCTATCTATCCCTCTGGAGGAGCGATTTACACCCCCGGAAGGGGTCCACATTCACCCATGGGTCACAAGGTATTGCTACTGGAGCACCGGCCCTTAGCCATTTCAATCATTACTGGTAAATTCCATCTGCACACACTCTCGTTGATGAACGTACACGCCTCTCCAAACTGAATCAACTACATACACAATAACCAGCAAAAAAGCCAAGTAACCAACCGGCACAGTAAGCTTCGCGTAGACCAGCTCCACGTGCACGGTGCACACGTACAGGATGGCCAGCACGGCCAAGGCCACCATGAACACCCGGCGGTCGGAACGCACGCGACGTTCGCATTTCTGAAGAGAAAAGACTAGTTTGTTTGAGCATTTGGGTTATTCAGATTGGGGGAAGTGAAAAGTGAAGTGAAATGAGAATCGCAGTAAAGGATTAGTTCTGGTCTAGATAGCATTGTTTTGATGACGGTAACGATGAGTTGGTGGGAAACGATTCACTAGACTTTTCGCTTGACATTTCACTTCTCATTTCACTTCCCATTTCACTTCACTTTACACTTATTTCACTTCCCACTTCTCATAAAAATCCCGATAAAAACAATATCTCCCATCGTATAGGTCTTTAATTCCGCTGGCGAAATAATAACCCCGGGGGTACTTAATAGAAATACGGTACTTCACATGCGTTTGAACGTATTGAGATGCAAACTTGGTATACCTCGATCAAGCGCACGGCTTCCTGGAGCATGGGCCGAACGGTAACGTCAGAATTGGGCCAAACGTCACCTGTAAAAGAGTGCCACATGTGGAACAAATCAGGGGTCTCCTAGGGGGGGGGGGCTGGGGGGGGGCTGCCCCCCCCCCCAAATCCGCCAGCTATCTATCTATCCCGGAGGCCGCTCAGCTATCTATCTATCCCGGAGGCCGCTCAGCTATCTATCTATCCCGAGGCAATTTTTTTGGCTACTACCCCCAAAGAACCCCCCCCCCCCAATCGCTCAGCTATCTATCTATCTGGAGTGGTTTTTGAGAAATTTTGCCCCAATTTTCGCTCAAAATCGCCAATTTTCGCACCTTTTTGTAGTTTTTCACCTTCTAAATTGTGCTCTCCGACTACCGTATTACCTCGAAATACCCCCATGGGGGTTTATTATTTCGCCAGCAAAATTTGAGGGGGGGTTAATTCGAGGGGGGGGGGGTTTATTCGAGGGGGGGTTTTATTATTTCGTCAGAAATTTTCGTTAGGATCATAGTAAATAGTAGGCATTTGCGTACCCAAAATAGGTAATAAACGTGTCCAAACAGGATATATTTGGACATAAAAACGTAGATAGCTACACAAACTACTCTATGTGTAGCTGCAAAGCAAATTAACCGTAATATACATCATGTACATTGCGTACATGACGTATTTATTATGTACATGACGTACATCATTCCGAAGGGGGGGGGGTATTTCGAGGGGGGGGTTTATTATTTCCCCAGCCCATTTTGAGGGGGGGTTAATTCGAGGGGGGGTTAATTCAAGGGGGGGGATAATTCGAGGTAATACGGTATATGCATGGTCATATGCTAGTTTTTAGCCATTTGAAACCTACTTTTGACCACTTTTAACCGATTATTAGCGATTTTTTCCCCTTTCGGCCTTCTATGCACTAAAAAGGCCTGTATATTTTGCCCCCGCGAGCCCCCCCCCAGAAATTTTTTTCAGCTATCTATCCCTCCGGAGGAGCGATTTGCTATCTATCCAGCCCCCGCGAAGGCCAAAATCTTGGAGACCCCTGGAAAAAATATGTTTGAAGAAAAAAGAATTTTTCAAGCTGCCCGATAAAAACGATTTTTTAATCGCTGGAGTCAAAATAGTCATAATTTTCGTTAAAATCGCTTCTTGGGGGATATAGACAAACTAAAAGCCATATAAAAATAGCCAGTGCACACTTATGCTTTTGTGGTAATATAATTACTGCAGAGCTGCGGAAAGTCTATTATTTTCCATTTGAAAAGTAAATAATCCTTAATGTTTACTGTGTGAATCACATTTCAGTGACCATTTGGAATTTCGTTTGCAGAAATTGCATGTTTTGGCTGAGAAAACAATATAAATCATCTTGGAAGTGAACATGGATGCATTTGCATTAATATTTTATATGAAAACAAATAGCACAAACCCGTGCAAAGTACAGATAGAACAAAGTTCCCGTAATGATTCTGTCTGCCTTCCACGCTTAAAAGCAAACAGAAAGGGATTCCGCACCACCAAATCTGCTGTGAAAGTCACGAAAAAAAGTCCGATGTAATGCTTGCATGAAACTGTACGCTTTTTGCATTTGACCTAGTGCATGTGGACTAAAAAATCGAATTTTTCGAATAATCAAAAAAATATATAAAAAAGCGCTTGCCAACCCTAACAACAAATAAACACGCTTTCAACCCTAACAACAAATAAACACGCTTTCAATCAATTTTATTTACCATCGGCGCTCTCAGTGAACCGCCCGATGATCGGCGTGACCGCGTCAAAATTCCGCTTTATGCAAAATTCGGCATAAACGGCCGCGTGGTCGGAATAACACGGCATGCGCATATTGCCGCCCGAACAGTTCTCGTCGGCGGAGGTGTTCGAGTCGGCAAGGGACGCGTCGCTGTTCGGCAGCGACTTGAGCCGCACGTCGCACGATTTCACCGTCACGCTCACGCCTGGCCAGATAAAGATGTTAAAAAGGGACAGTCGATGACGGCCTGCACACTAGTTGACACTTGGTGTCAACTGGTCTTGTCAACTCAGATTTCGGCTTCACGTGTCGCAGAGCGATCTCCAAATACACATGCGGCGATGTTGAAAAATAAATATTACGGCAAGTGCAATGGAAAACCGCTCTGCGACACGTGAAACCGATATCTGAGTTAAGCTTCCTTAAGTTAAAGTACTTTCCATGTTAAGTTTTACTTTACTTTTTAATTTACTCTTAATTTTCCATTGATCATTTTATATTATTTTTAACGGTACCCTTTCTTTTAAATTTTAAGTTGATATTTTCATTCTACTCTTTACTTTGCCACTTGCGGAACTTGTGTCAACTGTGGGCAGCCAATGGGGCGGCTTCAGAACAGGAAACACCTGAGACTAGTGAGAACAGGACAGGGCCTGTGCCTCTGTGCATGTTTACCCGCTGTGCATGTCAAGGGTATTCTAGATTTTGATCTTCCAGGGGGTCGGATAGATGGCTAATCGCTCCCCTGGAGGGATAAATAGCTGGGAAGAAACTTTTGGGTCGTTTGGGAGTTCGCTGGGGTTCAATATATAGGCTTTTTCAAGATGTAGAAAAAATGCAGAAAAATCGCTAAAAGTAAGTGAAAAATTACTAAAAAATGGGTATATAAGCACATATACTAAAAAAATAGCTAAAAATAGACAATTAAACATGAACTGGTGATTTTGAAGCTGAAAATCTACAAAAAGGGTATGAAAATTAGCGATTTTGAGTGAAAATTAGGGTCTACATGCACACCGGGTAAACATGCACAGAAGGCCTCAGTCACAGGACATACCTGAGTGTCCGGTTTTGAAGAGAATGTAATCCAGCCGCTTGCCGTGAGGGCAGTGCCGCAGCGCCGAACGAGGCGTGTAGTAGTTATCTGGACGCTCGCAGGTCATTCCTTCACCCGCGCACAAGTTTCGGCCCCTCGCCTACGTAATTTTTTGTACATTTTGAATATTTACCTGTGTTTTGAGTTGTTGTTTTTTTGCAAAAAAAGTTGACTTTCTGTGTTTTTGGTGAAAATTAGGTTTTTTTCCATATAACACAAGTCTTTTTTACACAAAAAGTGTTTTCAACCAGAAGCCAGAAATTCTTGTGGCAATTGCCAAAGGCATATTTGCTTCAAAAATTATCACCAAAACAAATTATCAGTATTTAATATGTGTGTTGTTACCACCATCGTCGAACACAACAAACGAAAAACAACCAAAAAAGTACTAACAAACTCAGCCCAGGCGTCCCTGAGTCCGGCATTGGCAGTGACCAATTTGTAGCCCAACCCAGTGGGCTCCATGTTCATGTCGCCGGTGAGAATGCACACGTCCGCCAATTGAGACGTGTGCTTGACGAACTGCGACAGTTCGTACGACTGCACGACTCTGTGCGTCAAGTAAAGATCCTTCTTGCTGTTGTATTCCGCGTGGATCTGAAAAGCGGCACGATTAGGTGAAGCGGCGATAGAAAATTTCCACGCGCCATGCAAAGCGTTCCCAATCCTATACCCTGTAAAGTAAAGTGTCAAATGTCATGTAAAATGCCATGAACAGCGTCAATTGTCCCGACAAATGTAAAGTAAAGTGTCAATTGTCATGCAAAGTGTCAAATCTCATGTCAAATGTAAAGTATTGTCAATTTTCATGCAAAGTATCAAACGTCATGTCAAATGTAAAGCAAAATGTCAATGGTCTATTCAGATCTTATCTTTTTGTATTCAGATATTGTCTTTATATATTCCGTTTGATAATAATATTTGGATACAAAAACATAAGATCTGGACACAAAAAATACTAATTGGATAAATAAATGACACTTTACTTTATATTTGACGGTTTGCATGACAATTCACACTTTACATTTGACACTTTACTTTACACTTTACATGGTCTGGGACTTAAAATAAATAATAAATGAAATAAAATAAATACGTGCACTGATGGAGTGACTCAGTGCATTACTGGTGTCAATGAACACTATCTGACACTTTCACAAAAACAACCCAATCAGCAATCAACCCCTCACCCAACCCACATGCGTCGTATAAAAGTTGACCAACACAGGCCTGTGGTCGGGGTGCACCTTGACCAGGGCGCACAACAAGCCGACCACCTTGCCGCCGAACCAGTCGCCCCTGTGCACGTGGTGCGCGAACCCGTTCAGCGAGTACCGGTGCATGGTCGCCTCGCGGATCGGGAACCTAGACAGGGCCGCCACGCCGCTGCCCACGCACCCGCTGAGAGTGATGGAAATGAACCTATTGTTGAGAGTAGGGCGCGGTGGTTTCGATCGGCGCTGCAAACTAAGTGGAATTTACCGTGTTTCCACGGCGAACCCCCTTGAAATACCCCCAGGTCTGAGCGAGCTAAGGGAAAATACCCCCCTCGAAATATCCCCCATCTGTATGTATGGAACTGGAAAGTAAATAATGTATTAAGTGCTGCCAATTTGCATAGCAGCTACACATAGACTAGTTTGTGTAGATATATACCATGTATGCTTTAATATATCCAATTTTTCACATTTATTACCAGTTTTGGGTATGTAAAAGCCTATTCTTTACTATGATCCTACACGGAGATTTCTGAAGAAATAATAAAAAAAACCCTCGAATAAGCCCCCTTCAAAATTTGCTGGCGAAATAATAAACGCCTGGAGGAATTTTGAGGAAATACGGTAACACGGGATCGCAACTGACCTATGAAAGTAGTGCCCATAAGGTAGCACGCTGGCAGTTTCTTTCCGAAGAAAATCGTAATCCGCCACTGCCCAGAGCTGCATAAAAATTAACCTTGAGCAAAAATAACTGATATGAACGCACGCAAAACTACCAACTTCCTGAAGTGCAACGAGGTCGTAAGCGCCGCTGCTCAATTCCTCAGCTAATTTCCTGAGACGATTTTTCAAATCACTGCTGCCAACGGGCCACGGGCCGTGCAGCCCCCTGAAAATAATACACAGGTTATTAATTTACTGGCACATGACAGACATGGAAATACATAAATACCAACCAAATATTTATGGTGAGCACGCGAAGACTAAATTCGGTCATCTCCAACACGCGAAACGCGCGGGCCGCTGGGAAAGGAACAGCAATGAAATAAGTGGGCGGAGTCTTATCTTTTCCGGATGGAAAATGACGGTACATCATTTTTGGATACAGTCAACGTTTTTTGGTCGGAGGCGACGATACATACAGGCGAGAGAGTTCAAGCTACATGAATGATATCGCCGCAGTAGTGAATTTAGCTCCACTTTAGACTCCCTGCGTTTACTTTCCCTGTACTTGAATACTTTTCGTTGAAAGTCAATCAAACGCAATATTCCTGAAGGCTTTATTCCCACTGCCAAGGTCAATAAAATAAACCAAAAAAGCTTCCCGCTGTTCGGTCATAAGACCTTCGCCGATAATTTCCGCGGGCGCCCTTTCTTTATTTTCTCGGAGTTAACATCTATCCATCCCATCCACCAATCATGCACGGTACGTTATGATTCACTTTCCCAGCCCTTCGATTTCCAATCCTTATTAAAATAGTTGGCCCACTGCCAAGACGCAAGAGCGTGAACTTGGCAGGCTGACACTATGCGCTGAGTTGCCGCTCGCATGCCGGTGTTCAACGCGGCTATGAGCGGAGTCGATGTGGACATGGCCCGGCGTTCGGTAGCTGTCAACGGGGCTGGGGGCGACCGCGGTAGACGACACAGGTCCAGGCATAGAGGTTTGACACATTTGTTGCATTTTTAGACGCATTTGTTGCGTGTTTTGTTTTACGTTTAGGCGCACTGTACGCTGGAAGTTAGCGTTCTGCGTTTTTTTTTCTATTTGGAAATAATAATTCTACCGAGCGCGACGCGTTTCTGGTGTGAAAAATGTACGCCAAGATGAAAATTTTGTTAAGCATTACTAATCATTCGAAATTTTCGATGTCGCTGTCAGTTTTATTCTAGAATCACAATTTTTAAAATACCATTCACGCACTAATATTACCCAAAAATCAACATTCACTAATGATTTCGAAAATGAAAATTTCCAAAAAGCTTGGAAAATCAGAATTTTGAGAAAAATTCTTGTAAAAACTGTTGTAAAATTTCTCAAAAATCAATCCAGACAGCTAGATGGCTGGCCGATTGGGAGGTGGTCTTCAGCTATCCTGACCGGGTGTTCATTAAGGGGGTTGGGGCTTACCCTCTCCCCAACCAGCCCAGCAATCTATCTACCCTTTGTGTACCAAGTTCACTAACCCCCCAACCTTCACCCCTATCAACTCGGCAGACGCCGAATCGACAGTGGCGGTCGTTTCGGGCGACCCGGTGGGTCGCCGACGAATGTCGCACGGGGGTCGGGTGCACGTGCGCCACTACACAGTGCCCACGTGGAGGACGCGCAGCGAGATCAGCTGCTGTGTTAAGTACAGCGTGTTTGGATTTAATGTCCTGTTTTGGGTGGGTGCTTGGTTTGGGTGGATGCTTTTTTTGGTGACATTTTTTGGATGGTCGATTTGCCTGTCGGTCGAACGGAAGCCTGCAGAAGGAAAACAACATTAGGGTCCAAATGGGGTCCCGAATCCTTTAAATTTTCGGGATTTTTTTTGCCCCGGATCCTGAAAGTTTGAAAAGCCAATCCCAATCCCGAATTTTTTCCACTATTCTGATCACGGTAAATTTGCAAATGACTTTTGCACTCTGAATTGATGAAATTATGTTTGCAGTTAATCGGGGTTACACTGCTACTCATCGGTGCCTGGGCTCAGATCGAGAAGAATCCATACAGCGAGATTGGCCCGAAATTGAGGTTGGAATTTAGGAAACTTTCGAAATATTGCGTTCACATTTTCACATCTCAAAAAGCCCATTTTTCGCAGTAAATTCTACCTTGACCCAGCGTGGATCCTTTTTATAGTCGGTGCTTTGGTGTTCATTATTGGATTGAATGGGTGCATCGGCGCTTTGAGAGAGAACACTTTTCTGCTCGCTTGCGTGAGTCACTTGAATTAATTGCACTTGATTAAGTGATGTTTAACTTTATTTTTTTCCAAATTTAGTACGCGACGATGCTCGGCGTTTTGCTGTTGACTCAGCTGGCTGCAGCCGCTCTCGCTTTCGTATCCAAAGACAGGGTGTGTTTTTTTTATCTAACTTATTGTTTACTCCGACAGAGACGATCTCTGGACATCTTTTCGCAGGTGCGAAACGAATTGGAAAGGGAATTGGACGATATGGTAGTGTCTTACAGGGACGATCCCGATTTGCAAGCCGTCATAGATTGGATACAGAAAGATTGGGTTGGATTTCGTTCATTTTGAGAAATGCCGCGATCGCCAAGCCCTCTGTCACAAAGGGTCCACAATAGGGTTCAAACGGGATTGACTTTTCGGGATCGGGATTGGTTTTTTGAGATTTCGGATCGGGATTGGCCGGGATCGGGATCGGGATTGGCATTTTTTCGGGATCGGGATTGGGGTCTTGGGATAGAGATTTTGGCCAATGTTCTGGCATCCACAGTTCATAAAGGTCTCAAAACACTGTTGGATGCCAGAAAATTGGCATAAAATGGACGCTGGGGGTTTGTGTTCACATTTTTGCATGCAAAAATGTCATTTTTTCACTTTTTATTATTTCCACTAATTTTTCCGGGATCGGGATCCCGGACTTTGGAGTTTCTCGGGATCGGGATTTGAAAATTTTCGGGATCGGGATCGGGACTGCTAAATCCCGAAATTTCACGGGATCGGGATCTGGATCCCGTTTGAACCCTAGTCCACAAGGCACACACTAGTTGGCATCGCCAATTCGTGTCAACTGAATACGACAAAAACGTTTAAAACATCACACTTAACAGAAACAATGAAAATTGTCTCACGATATAAAATTATCGCATAGGAAAGTTGAAATCGCATAATAAATCAAAACTTAGTTGATACAAATTTCGATGTCAACTACCATGTGATACAAATTTTGATGTCAACTAGTGTGTGTGGGCCCAAAAACGCTTTCACATTTTTTTCAAAAACACTTTACAGCTGTTCTGCTGTGGCATTTATTCCCCCGACGACTGGTCGATGAACATCTACTTCAACGAGTCCAGCGAAGCGATCGGCAGCCCCGAAGCGGGCGGTGTGCCTTTCAGCTGCTGCAAAACCGACAATTCAGTGTGTTCGAGTTTTGGAGTTTTTTTTGTTGTTGTTTTTGGGGGTTTTTTAGCGGTGATTCATGTGTTCTCAATGTGTTTGCAGGAATTTATCAACCTGTATTGCGGCCACGGCGTGCGGAAAAAAGATTACGTGAGTCGAGGGCATTTGTATACGTAGTGTCAACGTGTACCTGTTGCTAATTCAGCAAGTTGATAAGTAATAAAAACAATGTATAAGTGAAGAAAAAGTTTGAATGAGAAGTAAAACGGGTTTACTGGTATGGCTCTGTTTTCATGAACTTAATTAAACATTTTTACACAGAAGTGAGGAGTTATAAGCGACTTTTGCTGACGTTATACTTCTCAGTTCTCACTTCTAATTTTAAATCTTAATTCTTTAGATAATTTTAAATTTAATTTTGGATTTTTTAAATTTTACGTCTCAACTTGCGCAATTGACCCTCGTTTGCTCGACTCATCAATTTCAATACGTTCTCAGAAAGGCACCCAAGAGTATTACGAGACTGGGTGCCTGCCCAAATTGCTCGCCTGGCTGGACAAACACGTCATGCAGGTGACCATAGCGCTCATGACCGTCACCGTGTTGGAGGTTGGTCACTTTTTATTTGCGTGAATGTTGGGTCTATTTCTGGGGGTATTGCCATATCCTGTGACATGTCGAGTGTTTGCAAAGTGCCAAAAGTCATTTGAAAAGCCCTGTAAAATTACAAACGTTGGTTTGCTAGTTTACAGCGCGTTTTACATGACTTTTCACACCTTGCACAGGCATTTTACTGGGTCTGGGACTGGCAGCTTATCTATATTTCATTTTCATTTTATTGTCAGGTGGTCGTTCAGGGTGGGGCGGGGGGGGGGGGGGTGTGATGTTGTTTCAGTTGACATTTACAATTGACGAAAATTTACAATGTTCCAAATTACATTTTTCAGTGGAAAATTTACGTGTTCACAATGCGATTCATTGGATTTGTCTGTCAATTTAATGTCGCCCTCTCGCAGATTCTCGGCATTTGCTTTGCTCAAAACCTCAGAAGCGACATTTTCGCCCAGCGAGCTCGGTGGTACTATTCACATTGAGGATGTTTCTGTCTCGGCTTATCAGGAAAATCGATGAATCGAAGATTTCATAATTTTTGTGTGCAATTTTTTCGTATTGGAAGGTTAAATTGCGTCGCGGACTATTTTCCGCCGTTAGCAACTGCAGGATGACGGAAAATGTGGAGAAAGTAACACATTTGTTGTTGGCTTTCTGCTACTTTACCCTGTCGGAAGAATCATGCTATTTCCTCGAGATACCCGCCCACAAAATAGCCACTGAATTAATATACCTCCCTCGAAATACCCCCCAAATTGAGTGTAAGGATGACCCCATTTATGAGTCTATAGACTCATGTAAATGGTGGTTATCAATGACGTAGCCAGGGGGGGCGGGGGGGGCGGCCGCCCCCCCCTTCCCGGGCCGGACCAAAAAATGTGCCAGAAATGGCAATTTCGAAGGACGATCTTGTCGACAGTTTCAAAAATTTTGCGCGCAAGCGCGCATTTCCCCTTCACAACATATATTTTCGGCTGACCAGTCTCCGCAGCGTCAAAGCCAGTCAAAATGGATGAAATTCCAGTCCATGTCGCTGTATATGCCTGAAAAATACAGACATATACTGCTGTTTTGGCGCCAATGCCAACGCCAGTGGCGCCATGGCGTGGCGCCTACGAATGGCGCAAGCGCCATGACGCCACTCCTTTACTACAGGGGTAAAATTTTAGGGGGTGGGGGCGCCCCCCCCGTTCACTGGGCTCCGTATACAATCCGCCCCCCCCCCCCGCTCAAAAATCCTTGCTACGTCCCTGGTGGTTATTGATGCATTTTTCTACGTCTGTGTACGTTGCAAATAAGTACTTGGAATTCAAGAAAATTTTGGTGTAACAAGAAACCTCCCTGGAAATACGCTCCCTCAAAATTTGCACTCTGAAAAAATAAAGCCCCGGGGCGTAATTTGAGGAAATACGTTTTTTTAGAAATTATGAACGATCACTGTTTTTCGAGCGACAGGACACAGAATACTAGTAGATATATAGGATCAGTGTTTTTATGTTTCGAAGTTGTCAAACGGGAGAATGGTTTTTTCCCCAACCCCAGAAACATAAATATGTGAATACCTCTCCGCATAGTTTGAGCAATTTTTTCTTCTGATTTGTTTTCATGTGTCATGTACACAGCTAATTAGTCGGTGCTGTGTCGAAAGAAATGAACGAGATTGAACAAATTAGTTTAGCTTAATTAGGGATGGAAACAAGTTTTTAAAGACCCTTTCAAAAAAAACCGTTTAAAAAAACTCTGGCTATCCCCATTCTTAATAACAGCAATTCGTTCACATCTTTCGATTTCCAAAAATACATACATAACGTGTTCACTCATGAAAACGCGTTTGTTTGTGCCATTTTTTAGAATTCTGTGCGTATTTTGATTTTCGTATTGCTATACACTTTTCATTGAACGTTTTTTGTCGAAGTTTTCATTGGATCTGTATCTGCTTTGCGCGTTTTTTCGATGAGGTCGTACATAAAAAATTACCATTCGTTTAATTATGCAGGCGGTTATTTTTATAACTAAGATTGATCGTTTTCGCCTTTATCTGAACAATTTTCTACGTTAACAGCGGAAACGGGCTTCACGGAAAACGGAAAAGGTAAACAAATTTAAGATGCCAGAAAAGGTAAACAAATTTAAGATGCCAGAAAAAGTGAACAAATTTCAGATGCCAGAAAAAATGAACAAATTTCAGATGCCAGTAAATGACTGGCACATGCGTTTAAAGTACATGGGGACTTTCATTCCAAAAGTTAACACATCCAGATTTTTCGATTTTTCAAAATCGCATTTTAAAGTTTGGCGCTGGCCCGGCAGCGCCATGTTTGGGCGACAAAGCTTGCCCTGCACTTTTCAGATATCTCGGACATTTGTCTACAATTTTTGTGTCCCTAAATTTTGTCGGCTGGTAAATATTTTGGGAGTTATGTCATATTTTGTAAACCACCCAAAAAAGGAGTAAATTTGAACTTGAAATGTAAATAACTTCCTAACGGTGCATCGCAGGGCAAAACCAATTACACCACTGAGAAGCCCTAACCGAGAAGTACACAAACCTAAATTTTCAGATCTATATTTATACCCGTACTCGATTTATAGAGCAAAATAAATTTGGAAATTCACGTATGCACATTTGGAAATGAAACTTTATTTTGTATGCGAAATCCGGCCGGCTCTTCGCGAGCGATCCGGAGCACGCGTGCACTTTTGGAAATGAAACTATTTTTTGGATATGTGCACTTATGAAATGAAACTCCGGTGGTCCGACATGGATATGTGCACTTACGAAATGAAAGTTCTGTTTTTCATAGGGGATCTGATATGTGCACTTTCGATATGAAAATTGTGATTTTTCTGAAAAACGGTACCACTGTATCTCGGGAACGAAATGGACTATAAAACTGATTTACCAAAATGGGCAGAATTATACGTGGATGTCGAATCCAACGCTAACTCGATTTTTCTGGATTTGGCGCTTGTGAACTTTTGGAAGCGATTGGAAGCTTTTGGAGCGAACTTTTGGATTTGGCGCTTGTGAGCTTAAGTCCCTACATATCTGCTCTGGGAAACAAAAAGGAGCGAAATTTTCCCACTGAGGTTGGGATATGGCTGTAGCCTGTGGTAGTGATATTTCAGTCCGATAGACAAAACTGCGATGATGTGTTCTATTTGAAAATTTTGCACACTTCGATCCCAAAAATCATTTCAACGAAATGTCGGACTATTATCAATTTTTATTTTTATGTTGAGCTTTTAAATTTTGGACAATTAGCCCGCCCCAGCCACAAAGAAATCACCTGGTCATCTAATTTATGTGCCCATTGAAAAAGCCAAAAGGTTATTCGCCTTCGCGAAAGCCCCACTTTTGTAAATCAATGATCGTAATCAACATTGAAATCTACTTAAAATATGCCATGTGTATAAAGGGCCCCGTACTTTTGTGTCCACGCAAACTAGTTGACATCAAAATTTGTGTCAACTAAATTCAACTAAATTTTTGGTTAATTATGTGATAGAGCATAGTAAGGTTCAAACGGGATCCCGATCCCGGATCCCGTGAAATTCCGGGATTTACCAGTCCCGATCCCGATCCCAAAACCCCAATCCCGATCCCGAAATCTCAAAAATACCAATCCCGATCCCGAAAATTTTCAAATCCCGATCCCGAGAAACTCCCAAGTCCGGGATCCCGATCCCAGAAAAATTAGTGGAAATTATAAAAAGTGAAATAATGACGTTTTTGCATGCAAAAAAGTGGATGCAAACCCCCAGCGTCAATTTTATGCCACTTTTCTGGCATCCAACAGTGTTTTGAGACCTTTATGAACAACTGTGAATGCCAGAAAAATGGCCGAAATCTCTATCCCTAGAACCCAATCCCGATCCCGGAAAAATGCCTATCCCAATCCCGATCCCGTGACCCCAATCCCGGCCAATCCCGATCCCGATCCCGAAATCTCAAAAAACCAATCCCGATCCCGATCCCGAAACCCCAATCCTGATCCCGATCCCGAAATCTCAAAAAGTGAATCCCGATCCCGATCCCGAAAAGTCAATCCCGTTTGAACCCTAGAGCATAGTTAACTTTATATCGTGACACTTAATATTCATTGTTTCGGATAAGTATGATGCTTAATTTTTCTATTCTGTTTTTTAGTTGACATCCAGTTGACACGAATTTGCGTTGTCAACTAGTGCGTGGGCCTTTTGTATCTGCCCGACGTTTTTGTCGTTTGCGCTTCACTCCTCATAACTGTGCATTTCATAGTGGTCACTTTTATGGAGACTGACCAAAACAATCTCGTTGAGGTAAATGTTTACTTTACACTTTGCAATCTCGCTTACGTACTTGCGTACTTTACGTTTTTCACCCAACGTTGCATTTTTTACTCCGTCTGATGTGATAATGACGATATGAATGGGCATGATTATCGGTGGTTTTATTTTGATTTTGAAACCTGAATTACTGCGGTAGAAATCCTGCGCCTTGTGATATCTGTTTGAGTCAAGTTGGCAGTGATATCTAAATCAACTCTCGAGGAACTTATATTTTACCCAGGTGACAACAAATCCGTGGGTTATCCCAATCGAAATATCCCTAGGGGGTTTTATTTTTTCGCCAGCAAAATTTGAGGGAGATAATTCGAGGGGGGTCTATTATTTCGCCAGAAATTTTTGGAAATTCCCCATACTCAGACGTATATAAATCAAACAACTCCATAGATGTACATGTGTTTATAGTCATATGACTGTATATATAGTATATACACATAAACCCTTCCCTAACGTCACTCAATCATCGGTTTTAACGTGTGTTCTGCATTGTACAGATCACAAACTGGTATCGTATTTCTTCTAATAGAACGGCATACCTCCAATAGAACGGCAGGTTTTGACACTTTCTTGCATTCACGAAATTAATAGAACGGCAGCAACAAAAATCCTGTCCTTTCTTTCCGAAAGTTGAGCAGTCGAATTTGCTGTTTACACATTTCGGAATTTTGAAGACATTGGATTTTTGATATATTTATTTAAACATGCGAATCGGTTCGCTTGCATCCACTCTTATCTGAAGTTCAAACCGTGAAATCCCGCATTATTTCTCTGATTTCGGATTGGCTACCTCAATGCCAATCCTGATTCATATTTTTACCATAACGACAAGCTCCATTTGAACGCCATCCTTACCTAAAATACCAATATGGCCCTGCGCACATTAGTTTTCACACGAAATTTGGAAAACTCAAAAGAGCTTTAAACGTGTTTGAGTTTTCCACAATGCCCCTACACACGCTAGTTGACATCGACACCAAATGTCAACTGGTTCCGTTCCTAATTCAAAGATTGCGTTTGAACGTCGTTCGTCCACTCGTCAGCAAGCTTTGAATCGGGATCGGCACCAGTTGACATTTGGTGTCGATGTCAACTAGCGTGTGTGGGCCCAATGAGTCATTTTTAATCTCCGTCAACTGTAGTTGACATCCACCTCAGTGTAGAAAACTCAAATGCGTTCTAAGCTGATTTGTGAGTTTTCAAAATTTCGTGTGAAAACTAGTGTGCGCAGGCACTATGCGTCGCCATCACAAGCTTTTAATCGTTGTATCACATGCAAATAACCCGACCATCTCATGCACAAGTTTCAAAACTCAGCGGCCGTTGCATGGACACTGGCAGCAGCGGCGGCGAGCTGCTCAGCGACGGCGTGCTCGACCTCTTGCTCAAGCTCGGCCTCGGCCTGGCTGCCGTTCTCCAGGTGCTGCTCCCGGACTCTGGAAAATGTCGTATGTCGTGGAAAGTGTCAAAGGTCATGTAAAATTAGTTTGCCATTTTCCATGACTTTCAACAGTTTACATGACATTTGACATTTTACAGGGTCTGGGAGTGCCCCCAGGTCGTTGCATTTATTGGAGCCTTTGTATTACCTGTTGGCGGCGTTTCTGGGGACACGGGATCGGCTGAGTTATACCCGGATGCGCAGGTGTTTTTTTCCAATCCCAGTTTTTATAGCTGTTTATTGCGTGTAAGAGCTTTTAATTAGGCTGGTCAGGGGTATATCAGGCTGGTCGTTGTTTTTAAATCTCGAATTTGGTTGGGTCGGTGTATCAGTTTCAATGTCGACCGTCTTTAAAATTCAAAATTTTACTAATGACCCGAAGATTGATCGCATCCTATATCATGCACTTTTGACATAAATCAATTTAAATTAATTGGATAGGACATCGTCCTGGGGCCAGTTCCGTAAAATAAACTTCTTCCATTTCACTTCTCACCTTCAAGCAATGGCAAACGCAAAGTAAAAGCGCAAAGGCGAAGTAAAATGGCAAGTGAATTGAGAAGGAAATTGGCAAAAGTGAAGGGAAATTAATTTTTATTTTGTTACTTCGCTTTTGCCAATTCACTTGCCGTTTCACGTCGTCTTTGCGCTTTTACTTCGCCGTTGCCATTTCACTTCTCATTTTGCGGAACTGGCACCTGGCCAGCTACATTTTCCGGGCACCAACTGATTTTGCCCCACATAGGAGCACAGCCCGTCCAGAGTACGGCACGCGAGCAAGGCAAAGCATAAAAAGCCGCATAAGCTGAAGAAGCACTGAAATGTTTGTCTGAAGTTTGATCTCGCTTGGTGCTGGGTTTGCCATTTTGGGACAATATAAATAAATGTTAATCCCACCTTCAAGCAAAATTTCAGCCAAAGTGGGCCGAACATCTGTGAATGAGAACTTTTTGAAAATTGATGTTGTCGATTTTCCATTTAAATTGTCCACCAGTTTATATTATCGCACATAAAAATGTATTTTTAATCTGTAAGGTGATATCTGTGCGGGCCGATGAGTCCAATCTTGAATCCCCGCATGTTTAATTTCCACAATGTTTGATACGAAAAGGTTAACTAGATTCATTTTCCAACGCGAAATATCCATCATTTTTCATCTCCATGCATCGATATTTCCCCGGGTCCATCATTCTATGCAGCTAATGATAGTTGGCAGCTAACTTGAAGTTATTAAAGTTGCAATTATCTTATTTTATTCATTTTTATTGTCACAATCAACCAAAATACTTCTGTAAATTTGCATTCTACTTTCACTTTTTCCATTTTTTAATTATTCTATTCGAATGATTTTTCGCATAGCCAGCGCGACGCGTAAATAAATATATATATTTATGATTATATTTAGAATAGCAGATTGACATACCTATTTATTATATATTCTGTTGCTGCAGGGCCGTATCCAGGGGGGCGGGGTGGCTGCTGCCCCCCCTCCCGGGGCGAGACCAGAAAGTGACCGGAAAATTTGAATTTTTTAACGTCAGCGTAAAAAATTTTGCGCGCAAGCACGCATTCTTCACCAGAAATACGGTATTATCATTCGATTTGCTCCATGTGGCCGCAAATCGTTGTAAGTACACTCAATGTTGTTTTTTTGCTGTTTTGTATGTATATTTACATACATATACAGCATTCCATGGCGCTGATGCCAACGCCAATGGCGCCATGGCGTGGCGCCTACTTATGGCGCCAGCGCCATTCCGCCAGTATGTAGCTAAAATTTTAGGTGGTGCTGAGCCCCCCCTCGCCGTCCTCCGTAAACAAGCAGCCCCCCCCGCTCAAAAATCCTGGATACGTCCCTGTGCTGCTGCTTGCAGGGGTGTCCTCCTGGGTTTTGACCCCCACAGTGTTTCGATAGATATTTATTTGGCAAATCGCTCCTACTGGGGGATAGATAGCTGAAAAAAATTTATTTTGGGGGGGGGGGTTCAATACCGTATATCCTCGAGCAAGTTGAGTTATTGTTTCGTCAGACTTTTAGACTGGGGAGTTATTCGAGGGGATGAGTTGTTTTTCCGTCAGAATTTTACATAAAATGTGTGATCAGTTTATTGTGTAAATGGAGAGACCTAAGTTAAATAGATAGCTGGATAATTTAGGGGTCCCCCCCCCCCCAACCCACCCTCAATTGGAGACGCCTGCTCTGCTGTGAGGTAATAGATGAGGTAAAAAATACATGAGGTAATAGATGAGGATAAAAATAATACATGAGGTAATAGATGAGGATAAAAATAATACATGAGGTAATAGATGTGGATAAAAATGCGCAGTGTTTTTAAAAATGTCCATACTCCATTAAAATGCGAGCCATGGAGTTTCTGCTCAATATGGGGGTAGGCACAAATAAAACTGCAATGCATTCACCCCAGTCAGATGTTACTCCGCACATACTGAAAAGTCACACAGATAATCAGTGTCAAGCCAATGATCACAAAATACGCGGCCAGAGTACGTATGCCGACCCTCCATCTCAGCGAAATTTTGCTCCCTGCATGGTGCATTTTGGCAGATTGCCAGAGGCATATTCCTGGCAGCACCAACATAAGAAGAGCGTCCGTTGTGCCAGCCAGAGGCATCACGGTGTTTAGATTCTTGGCAAACAGCCCAACAATAAGGGTTATGCCCACCCAGAGAATAGAGACACCGATGCGGTACCAACTGCCGATGAACGAGTTCTGGGGCCAGTTCCGCAAAATGAGAAGTGAGAAGTGAATTGGCAAAAGCGAAGTAAAAAAATGAAAAGCAATTTCTCTTTGCTTTCGTCATTTCACTTGCCAATTCACTTGCCATTTCGCTTCGCCTTTGCGCTTTTACTTCACCCTTGCCATTTCACTTCCCACTTCTCATTTTGCGGAACTGGCACCAGGTCCGTGTCCATTTTGGCCATCGATTTGGGCCACACGGTGCCGATCACGTCGCGCACTGCCGTCCTTCGTGGAGGGGGAAACAACAATAGTGCCGCCCAATGCAAAATAAAAGATGTTTTGTGTTGTAAGCAAACCGCACCATGCTACAAATTGGATGACTGGGTACGTTATCAGCATGGTTATAGAGTAAGTGATCTGCGCTATTGCCACGGCCGCGTTTTTCGCCCTGTAGTTGTCCTGAGATGAAAAATTCCTCTCGAATTATCAGCCACTATTAAAATGTGTTTCAGATGGCCCTGTGCCGGTGTGCATGTAAACCCGGTGCGCATGTTAACCTGGTGAACATGTTGGCCCATTTTCCCCACATTTTTCCATCACACTGATATTTTATAAGTAAATCGGTCCTCGATCCTCAATTCTCTATAAAATACACCAAATGCCCGTCGCTCTATATGTATGTAATATTTACATACATATCCGCAAGTTTTGGCACCAATGCCAGTGGCGCCGGCACCATGACGCCACCGGTCACCGTGTAGGTAAAATTTTAGGTGGCTGGGCTCCCCTTCACCGGGCTAATTAAACAAACAGCCCCAGCGCAAGAATCCTAGATATATCTCTGCCCCTCCACCCTGAGCACTGGGTTTACATGTGCACCGGGTTTACATGCGCACCGGGTTTTGGTCGCTTGAACTCTATTCATAACTTGGTGATAAATTATAAAGCATTACCATAAAGTTTGCTTTGATGTTCTGCCCGAAAGTTGCGTAGGAAATCCCTCCAAAGATGTTGTTCATCAGGTAAACCGCCACAGTGGCCATAGCTGCCGATTTGGCGAAGTTGCACATGCTTCGTTTTCTGAATCTGCTGTAAGCGCTTTCAGCCGTTCCAACATACTGCAAAAATTACTATAAAAGTTATCTAATTTTTCGTGACTTTACTAACAAGTATTAGGGTGTAAACTAATTGGTGTATGTTTATTTGTGATTTCATAGAAATGCACATTCCAGCATCCCATTCTGTTGTACATTGGCCGATTTTGATGCCATTCGAGTATGTTGCGGTTCGGATTTTGGGCTATGACGAATTGTTTTGGTTTGCTCGAATAATCCCCCAGTCCCGAGATAGGGGGGTCTATAAAAAGGTGGTCATTTTGTGTGGTCGATCTGCACATTGACTTTGAAGCTTAATAACTTGACCCTTTATGGGCTGATTTGGATCGTTCAACACTTAAAATGATCAGCACAACCTGGAGATTCAATTTGTTAGGTCAGATTAGTGATGTCTAAATTCCGTATGCCGTTTTGAATCGGTTTTTGATCGCG
This sequence comes from Sphaerolaimus hirsutus, assembly GCA_964036195.1. Classification (NCBI taxonomy): domain Eukaryota; kingdom Metazoa; phylum Nematoda; class Chromadorea; order Monhysterida; family Sphaerolaimidae; genus Sphaerolaimus; species Sphaerolaimus hirsutus. The sequence continues at coordinate 10,142,811 of OZ038451.1, forward strand.
AAAAATAATCGTAAAAATAATTTTTCAACACAGGTCTTTTGAACATCCTATCATATACTTTAGACAAAAAGAATTCACCTGGCCCAAAAATTATCTCTATATCTCTTTCCAGTCAAAAGTTACAGCACTTTAAACTTCCGCCTCCAAACCATAGATAATTTATAAACCACTGCATGAAGAGCAATTTATGGAACTTCAAAACTCTGTATTTCGGCCAATTTTCAGCCGATTTTCATCAATGCACACTTAAAATGATCAGAATAACCTGGAGATTTCAGTTTTATGCTCGGAATATTTGTATGCGCTGTTCGTCATGTGGTTATTTTATGGTTGGGAGTCGAAAGTTCAAAGTGCTATCTATAACTTTTGATTGGGAAGAGATATCGAACTCATTTGTGTTTTATATGAATTCTCATTGTCTAAACTATACGATTGCATGTTCAAGAAATTCGTTTTGCGTGTTCAAAAACCGGGTCAAATAGGCATACGGAATTTAGACATCACTAATCCGATCACAAAAATTGAATCTGAAGGTTGTGCTGATTATTTTAAGTGTTGAACGATCCAAATCGGCCCAGAAGTGGTCAACTTATTAAGCTTCAAAGTCAATGTGCAGTTTGACCACACAAAATGATCACCTTTTTATAGACCACCCTTATCTCGGGACTGGGGGATTATTCGAGCAAACCAAGACAATTCGTCATAGCCCAAACCACGAACCGCAACATACTCGAAGGGCATCAAAATCGGCCAATGTACAACAGAATGGGACGCAGGAATGTGCATTTCTATGAAATCACAAAAAAAACATGCACTAATTAGTTTACACCCTAATATTACAAATCGCAGCTTGTTTTTCAAAACCACGTTTTTAAAAATATATCCAGCTCGCGTGTTATCGCCTAAGACACAGGGTGTCAAAAATGGAAAAATGAAATGCTAGAAAACGGAAAGCAAAACTTGCACGGACACGGAAAAAAATTGCAGCCGGAAAACGGAAATGGAAACGGAAAAAAATTTAGCAGCCTGCGTGAAACGTGAAATTTCCTGCGGAAACGGAAAACGGAAAGTTGACACCAGTTGAATTAAGACATTAATAATTTTGGGCGCAAACTTTGCGGCCCCTCAAGCCACAAGTATTTATAACATATTGTGTAAACTGATGAGCTACCATATAAGCTGCGTTGAAAGCCGGCAACGACAGGAACGTTTCTGTCCACTTGGCTGGCGACGTTCTCATCACAACTGTATTTTTGTCGATCACGGAGAACTGATAAATGATAATCGCGCCAACCAGCAGCAGTGACAGCGAGGCCACCAAGCTGCGAAAAGACGCGTTTCATTGACTTGACTGTCTAAAATGCATTGTTGTTAAAACGTATTTACGTTTACTTGACAAATACGGTTACTCGAGTACTGCGTAAATACGTTTACGTTTCCTCCCGAAAAAAATCGGTACCCAGTGAAAAAGAAAACAGAAAACGTATTTCAAACAGGTTTTTAATAGGCTTTTTCAGAGCATGAAGGAACCAAAGGGAGAGAAAAGCTTAAAATTTGGACAAAATATCCAAAATAGCAAAAAAAAATAGGCAAAAACACATTAACTAGTGAATTTGATGGGAAAAAGTTCAAAAAGTAGTGATTTTGATCGAAAATTGAGGCAAAATTTCTCAAAAATACCCACTTTTACGTTTTCTGGGATAAAAAGTAATTTACTCACGTTTACTCATGAGTAAAAGTAAAAAATAAATACTTTAGGTCTTCTGTATGCGCGTTTGAGTACAAAATAAATACTTTACGTTTACCTTTACTTTTGAAAAAGTTCGGTACTTTCAACAACTCTGGTATTTCAACAAAATGCAGCGTTGACAAACCTGGCGGTGGCGAGTTTGTCGATGTGGGACACGCAGCACAAGGGCAGGATGACCGCCAGGGTGGACACGACCTTCAGCATGGGCACGCCCACGTACCACGGCAGCTCCGTCACGTTGCTCACACCCAGGATGATTTCCATGCCTACGTAGCATGTAAAGCTTTAGTAAAGCTGTTGTTGAATATCAAGTATTTAACAAAGGCTTATCTGGTGCCAGTTCCGTAAAATGAGAAGTGAAATGGCAAAGGCGAAGTAAAAGCGCAAAGGCGAGGTGAAATGGCAAGTAAAATAGCGAAAGCGAAGAGAAATTACTTTTATTGTTATTTTTTACTTCTCTTTTGCCAATTCACTTGCCGTTTCACTTCGCCTCTGCCATTTCACTTCTCACTTCTCATTTTGCGGAACTGGCCCGTGTACAAACCGGTGGCCAATTGACCTCCAACTGATATGGTGTACAGGCAGCACGCCAGCATGAGTCCAATTATCAAAATCGCCAGCGTCACTACATATCCGATGGTGCCAAGGTACACGCGAACAGTGTCCTGCGATATTCCCTCCATTGTGGTAAATAGTAAATGGATACACTATGATAGTGGCTGAATGTGCCACAAATTAGCACCATGACATAAATATGGTGCCAAAACATTTAATGTGATCACTGTAACAAATCCCCCACAATGGGATCATGCTAGATGGAAAGACATCAAGGATGTCATGTGTTTGTCAAATCATTGGTGTTATATCACTGCGTTGTTGTCATTTGTTGTCGTCAGTTTCAGTCAGTCCAGTGACTGCAGTGCTTGTCGCCAGAGAAAATAACGCCGGGGCCAACGGCACCAAAGACTAAACCCCCAAATTTGCCAGTGAAATGGCGCCCTCTTTTAAAAATGCACTACCCAAGATCTCACCTGGTAATATCTAGCACCAGCCCTCTGCCCACACCAAATCATGCCGTTGACAGCCAGGAAGGCGCTGGTGGCCAGCACGGACTGTATGCCGAGGGCGATGGGCACGCCGCCGGCCACGTGGATGGCGTAGGGGAAGTTGAGCATGCCCACGCCCACCATGGCGTTGATGAAGATGAAGCTAGCCATCGGCCAGCGCAGGTCTGCGCCAGTGGCGATGCGATGTAAACACCAGCCAAATAGGCGTTTCACTGGCGACAGGGGTTCAGGGTGGAGGGAGGGGGGTGTTATTCCACCCCAAGCGCTCCAGTTTAATATATATATATATATCCAAGGCAAAAAAATTTGCTACTACCCTCAAACACCCCTCCCACAATCAAAAATGCTACCAATGATTTGTTTTGTGGCATTCTGTTGTCTTGTTTGAACCCCAATCTCCAAAACTGTGTTGTTAGGTAGGTAAATACAACACTGTATTTGTTAAAAAAAGCTTTGCAATCGCTCAGAAACGGGTTTCGTGACTTTTTTATTTGTCTAGGTCAGGGATTTGAGATCACATCATTTTGTTGGACTCGTTACGTTGCTAGAATCTGGTTTACCCCCCCCCCCCTTAATCTGCACTTTCAGAATGTATCTTTTCCGTTTCAAAATCCTTTACGTTTGAGATGTTTGATAACGAATCTGTGCAAAAAGATTTGGACGTACTTCCACCGAGGGGCGGGTTTAGACTGTCTTCTTCCTTGTGCGTCGGCGGTAAAGTTCTGGTTAAATTTAATTAGCCCAATACTTTTTTCGGGCGTCCGATCATCGCATTTATTTGAAACTTTGCAACACCGATGTGTGATTACAACCTGTCAATATTCGTTGTCAATATTTATGGTGCTGGATAAGGCACTGTGAAATATTGCAACGCACCGACACCGGCAGAATGTTTGGCATCTCTCAGGATCACAAGGGCACCGTAATAAACAGCACGGTAGCGGTGTGAATACCGGTGCCTTGCACTGCACCATGACACCAGTGCCTTTTCCATCACTATACAATTGTCCTACACACACCAGTTAACAATGACTTCGGGTGTCAACTGGGCCGACTAGAATCTGAATTGACAACGAAAACAGTTGACACCAAATGTGAGTAGCACCAATGTGGCGGCGGGTAGCAAAAATATCAGACAATGTGTTTGAAGGGCTTTCGAAAAATGAGTCGGGCTGATTATATTTGCTCCCTGGGGCTGGTCTCGTCTGGGCTTTGAGTTTTCGATAGCTCTGTTGTACCCTCCTCCATTGATGTGATTTTGTGTAGGTAAATTTTGATACATTTGATGCAGAGTTGCGAAAGTGTATTTACACTTACCCGAAATACCCGGGTAAATGGGTATTTATATTTACACTTACACTTACACTTTCATAAAATACCCATACACTTTTTTTACACTTTCCTCAGCAAAATACCTGGGTACAGATAGTGTATTTTTTTCTTTCAGATGGCCCAGTTTTATGCTTTTGAGAAAGCATAAAATAGGGTCATGTACAATAAATAACTGCAGTGCACACATGCAGTTATGCATTGAATGTAGAAAATATGGCAAACGTACAAACTAGCCTTTGATATCCAACCTTTGATCAGTACTCATGGTATTCTACAGTTTCATCATACTTTTGTAAAAAGGACAAGATCAATGGAAATTCACCAGCTGGACACAAAGTCAACTGGCTTTTGCATTGACGTTTGCTGCATGTCCATTCTTGCATTTAAACAGTGTGTATCGCATTGCTTAAACACTGAAAAAGTGCCATTATTAGGGACCTTCATACCACTACAGTATTTGTTACAGTCTGAAATGTTTCATAACATGCAGTAAAATGTGAAATAATGCATGAAAATGACAAATAAATTGATGTAAAGGTGAAAACAGTGGTGTTTTCTAATGCTCAACAGTGAGAGCTCTTTCTAAAAAAATTTTCTACACTTACACTTTTTTTACACTTTCCTAGGTATTTTTAGAATACCTTACACTTTTAGTATCCATACTCAAAATTTGGAAAGTGTATTTACACTTACACTTACACTTTCCAAAAATACAGGTATTTTAACAACTATGATTTGATGTTCCTAGTGTGTAAGTTCGACGATCAGCGTTAAGAAATTACATGTTTGATAGCTTTGCGAAAATTAGTTCATTTGTAAATACTTTCATATGCTTCGTTTGTCTGTGGACGCTCCTTTAAATAGCATAAATGGGGAAAAACTAGGCAGTAAAAGAGTGCGCAAGAATGCCAGACAGGGATCGTCCGAATTTATTTCCAGTTCCCGTATATTCCCAATATGTTTGGTATTGTGGTTGACGGCTAGAGTATAAAGGTTAGAGTAGAGCAACTCATAAATGGTTAGAACTCTTCATTTTATCCAGATTGTGTAGGTCAAAGACAGCCAGTTCCGTTCATAAACTACTGTGCAAATACTCAACAGCGACACAGGTACTCATCAAAATACCCATGATCACAAAATACACGGCTAAAATACGGATCGCGATCCTCAATCTCAAAGGATATTCACTTTCCACCTGGTGCAGTTTGGCTGATTGCCAAAGACACATTCCTGGCAGAGTTAACATCAGTAACATGTGCGTCACTCCAGCCAGAGGCATCACGGTGTTCAGATTCTCTGCCGCCAGCCCCACAACAAGGGTGATGCCCACCCACAGAATGGAGACACCTATGCGGTGCCAACTGCCGATGAACGAGTTCTGGGGGCAGTCCCAGACCCTGTAAAGTGTAAAGTAAAGTGTCAAATGTCATGTGTACAGTGTCAGTCAAAACAAGAAAGAAAATATGTTGTTACTGAATTTTGCATGAGAATTGACACTTTACATTTGTCACGTCAATTGACACTTTGCATGACATTTTACGTAACATTTGACACTTTACTTTACACTTTACAGGTTCTGGGATTGGCACCAGGTCCGTGTCCATTTTGGCCATCGATTTGGGCCACACGGTGCCGATCACGTCGCGCACTGCCGTCCTTAGTGGAGGGGGACAAAAGCATTTTGTGTTGCAAAATGCAAAATATTGGGAAACCTTGGGAAACAATGCAAATATTGGGAGAATTTTAGGAAACCTCACCATGCCACAAATTGGTAGACCGGGTACTCCAGCAGCATCTTGAAGGAATAAGTGACCTGCGCGATCGCCACGGCTGTGTTTTTCGTTCTGTAGTTGTCCTGAGAAACATTTTGTTTTGGGTGTTGGGCACGCGATAAATAGGTAAACGGGCTAGTTCCACAAGTGACAAAGTACTTTTTATTCATTAATTTACTCTTTATTCCACTCCTTACTCTTTGCTGTACTCTTTACTTTCCGTTCATCATTTTACTTTATTTTTAACTACTCGCATTAATCTTTACTTTACTCTTTACTTTGCCACTTGCGGAACTGGCCCCTGGTGACACATTTAACTGAGAAATTACAAAAATCAGTCCTACAACAACTCCACATGCAAGCAATGTAGCTGTTGTTTGGTATGGAGGTGCCCCATTATATCACCATGAGGGGCACCCCTCAGTGGGCCACCACAGCATGTAAAACGTGTCCCCTTTGAAAGCACCCCACGCCACAACAAACAACAGATTGGTTGCCTGCATGTGGGAATTTTAGATTTCTCATTTAAATGCCCACCAGTGAAAAAATTCCAGTCTTGTCAGGGACGTATCCAGGATTTTTGAGCGGGGGGGGCTTTTTGTTTACGGAGCCCCGCGAACGGAGCTGTTTGTTTACGGAGCCCCCCCCCTAAAAATTTTGCTACATACATAGTAACGGAATGGCGCCATGACGCCGTCGCCATTCGTTGGCGCCATGCCATGGCGCCATTGGCGTTGGCGCTGGCGCAAAGAGCCGCTGTATATGTATGTAAATATACATACCGTAAATCCTCTAATAAGTCCTCCCCCTCGAAAAACTCCCCCCCTCGAATAACTCCCCCCTGTTGTGAGCGTGAGGAAAAAATAACTCCCCCCTCGAATAACTCCCCCCTCTGATCGATGCCGCAAATGCATTGCGTTATTCATCGAATGCAAATGCAGTGCAGCGTGCAACGATAAACTATTTTGAATGTTTTACCTGCTACGGCGACGTAAATTATGCTCTTATATATGCGGTATTATCCTTATTTCCTGCTTATTTTATACTTATTGTCCTGAACATTCTGACGAAAAAATAACTCCTCCCCTCGAATCACTCCCCCCCCTCTAATAAGTCCCCCCTCAAAAAATTCTGACGAAAAAATAACTCCTCCCCTCGAATAACTCCCCCCCCTCTAATAAGTCCCCCTCAAAAAATTCTGACGAAAAAATAACTCCCCCGGGGACTTATTCGAGGATTTACGGTATATACATAGCGACACGCACACAATTGATGGAATTTTTACGGATATGCGTGTACAGGGGCCGATCCGCTGAAAATACCTGTGTGATTGAAGATTGCGCGCTTGCGCGCAAAAATGTTTTGGCATACCTTCAAAATTTCACCCCAAAATCGCATTTTCCGGGAATTTTCTTGTCTCACCCCGGGAAGGGGGGGGGGCTGCAGCTAGTGATGGAAAAGCGCCAGAAAAAAGGGCGCCAGGCGCCAATGGCGCCATGGCGCCATTCAGAAAGTGGGCGCCAAGCGCCAAGGGCGCCACAGAAAAAGGGCGCCAGGCGCCAAGGGCGCCATGGCGCCATTCGGAAAGCGGGCGCCAGGCGCCAAGGGCGCCACGGAAAGAGGGCGCCAAGCGCCAAGGGCGCCAGGATAAAAAAGTGCATACAACACCCTGCGTGTGCTAAAAGTGTTTCTACAGCACCCTAGTACATGCATTCACTACTTAATTTGCGTTCTCCAGGGTGTAATGAACAAAGACAACACTAGCAACAAAAAAATTCGAGTAAAATTCACATGACAATTCAAACACAATGGATATTGTCATTTAACAACAATCCATTCACTTTTAATTGACTTTTCCAATCATGTTTCCTTGGAATGGACAAAAAAAACGGAATTGCAACGATTTGAATCCGTTGATTTATGATTTTGCAAGTTCAACGTTCGATCATTCTCGTCTTCTGATCTGTCAGACACATCTGATGAACCGTTGCACAAAAGATTTATACCGACTCACACCACTTCATCCATTTTTCTTGAGAATTTAGATCATCCATGAATGCGTGTTTCATCTTTTTTTCAATTTATACAGCACTCACCTTGAAACCCTGCTGGCGCCTTTTTGGCGCCCTTTAAACTCAGGGCGCCAGGCGCCAAGGGCGCCACGGAAAAAGGGCGCCAAGCGCCAAGGGCGCCATGGCGCTTTTCAGAATGTGGGCGCCAGGCGCCAAGGGCGCCACAGAAAAAGGGCGCCAAGCGCCAATGGCGCCATGGCGCGGCGCCCTTTGGCGCCCTCAAATGGCGCCAGCGCCATGGCGCCATTCCATCACTAGCTGCAGCCCCCCGCCCCCCCCCTGGATACGTCCTTGAGTCTTGGCAATGCTTACCATAAAGTTAGCTTTGATGTGCTCTCCAAAAGTGGCGTAGCAAATCCCGCCAAAGGTGTTGTTCATCAGGTAAACCGCCACAGTGGCCATAGCTGCCGATTTGACGAAGTTGTGCATGCTTCGTTTTCGGAATCTGCTGTAGGCGCTTTCAGCCGTTCCGATATACTGCGAAATGGGGCTCGAATGCAGAAGCGTTCCCATAGGTAGTTATTGAAAGGGTTCAAAAACAAATTCTTAAAACAGTGAGTTGAACTACCAAATTCGAATTTGCTTTTTCAAGGTATACAAGGAACAAATGTGGGAAAATGGCTAAAAAAGGTTAAAAATCGCTTTAAAAAATACATACCTATATAACCAATATACCGCAAAATACTGCTTTCAATGGTGAAACTTGGCAAGATGGAGCAAAAATTAGCGATTTTGAGAGAAAAGATTGGGGGAAAGTACTCAAAATTTGCTCCACACAGATATTTAGACAGGCAGCCCCCCCCCATTGCAGACCCCTGATCTGCTCATAACCATACTTGATATGCGGCGCGATAAAATCGTTTTGGGGTAAATGCCAATGGTTCAATAGCGGGGAGCACCCTCAGCTAAAATGGAAACTAGTGAGCTACCATGTAAGCAGAGCTGAAAGCTGGTAGCGACAGGAACATTTCTGCCCATTTGGCTGGCGACGTTCTCATCACAACTGCGCTTTTGTCGGTCACGGAGAACTGATAAAATATAATCGCGCCAACCAGCAGCACTGACATCGAGGCCACTAAGCTGCGAAAAAACGGGTTCCATTGACTTCTAGTAGACTTGACTCTACGATGCAGCGTTTACAAACTACAGATGGCGTTGAAATGCATCTACATCTACCCGAAAAATACAGTCCGTATTTCCTCGATATACCCCCCTCCCCTCGAAATAACCCCCCCCCCTCAAAATGGACACTATGAATGTATAACCCCCCCCCCCGAAATACCCCCCAAATTGACTGTAAACAGAACGTACATGACAAAAGCTACTGTTTGTGATCCGGACGATGCATAACAGACGTTAAAAACAATGATCGTGTCACGTTAGAACATGTTTTACACCATCTACATACTTATGTAAGTCTATAGACTCTTATACTTGGTGCTTTTTGTTGCATTTTTCGACGTCATCGTACGTTACAAACAAAATTTTAGTACTAGGACGTCAAAAAATTTCTGGCGAAATAATAAGCAACCTCGTTTAACCCCCCTCAAAATTATCACTCTGAAACAATCACCTCCGGAGGGTATTTCGAAGAAATACGGTATACCTGAGTACAGGGTAAATACATAAATTTTATGAAGTACCTGTACTCACCTGTACCATAAGCGTACTTTTTCAAAGTACACGTGTACAGAAAATGTATTTCATAAATTTTAAATTGCAATTCTTTGTTGCTAAAATAAAGAAACCTTGAAGAAATTCTATGACTTTCCTACAGAAATTATTAAAAACTCATTCAAAACAACATCTGTTATGTCTTCCAGTATAAAAATCGCTTTCACATGTGAAATGAAATTGCTTTTACATTTTACATGAAACACTTTTACATATTGTGTGAAGAAAGGTACTCGCTTTTACATTTTCTAGGAGAAAAAGGTACTCACTCTTACATTTTGATGGAATGAAAAGTATTTTACACACATGTACTCATGAGTATGGCTAAGAAAGTAGGTATTTAACATTATCTGTACTCAGTGGTGAGTAAAAAAGTATTTTACGTATACATGTGAATTGTGAAGTACCTTTAACAACTCTGTGACAAACCTTGCTGTAGCCAGTTTGTCGATGTGGGAAACGCAGCAGAAAGGCAGAATGACAGCCAGGGTGGATACAATCTTCAGCATGGGCTCGCCCACGTACCACGGCAACTCCGTCACGTTGCTCACACCCAGTATAATTTCCATTCCTGAGTTGAAGAGTTTCGTTCCAGAAGTGCATATCTCCACCAATTTTAAATTTTTCAAATTCGCATTTTAAAATTAAGCGGTGTCCCGACAGCGCCATGTTTGAGCGACAGAGCTTGCCACGCACTTTGAAGATACCTGAGACGATTGCCTACATTTTTTGTAAAAAATGATTTTTTTTGGCCGTACCGTCTATGTGGAGTTATGTCCAGATTTGTCAGGCCATTTTTTTCAGGAACAAAATGGACAATCTGCGAAAACTAAAACGACTTATGAATGGTGCGACCTAGAAAAAAACCAACTGCACCATAAAAATGCCCGTCTCGAAAAGTACCCCGACCTAAATTTTTAGACTTATACGTACACATATCCAAATTATAGCTCTGGACATGTTTGGAAATGCACGGATGCACTTTTGGAATGAAACTCCCATTTTGTATGGGAGTTCTGACCGGCTCTTCAGGAGCACGGACGCACTTTTGGAACGAAACTTTTTTTTGGAGATATGCATTTTCGAAGTGGTTAACAAGATTAACTTGATAACAAAGGGTGATTGACATAATGTTAGGTGATGTTCTTTATGTTTTTGGAATTTCATTCATTCTTGTGTTTACATTGAATATATATTTTCAATATACTGTATCCTAAGCGGAAGGACCAGACCTTATCTTGGCTGTCCCTTACAGAGTTGTGCAAATACTGGTATTTTTGGAAAACGTAAACGTAAATGTAAATACCTTTTCCAAATCAAAAGTATAAGTACTAAAACGTAAGGTATTTTTAAAATACCAAGTAATACATAAAAAGAAACGAAAAAGAAAAGTAAAAAATTTTCTTACACTTAGTATTTGCCATTGTGCTTTGAAAAATACCATTATTTTCACCTTTAGATGGGTGAATCGCTCCATTTGCACCACTTTCTGTTTTAAGTGTGGCGAAATCCAACTACGCTGGTGATTCTGGGGGAGTCCCAGACCCTGTAAAATGCCTTGAAAATGTCAAATGACATGCAAAGTGTCTAAAGTCATGCAAAATTCCCTGGAAGGTGGCAAATCTTTGCCATTTTGCTGAGCATTTTACATAAGTTTTGACATTTGCATGAAATTTTACATTTTACAGAGTCTGGGATTGGCACCAGAGCTTGCACTCGCCCCGCCAGTTTCAAAACGTGTGCTTTGCACAGTTGTTGCAAGTGCGTCATCAGAATTCATCACAAAAAAATTATAACGACAAGGCTACACAAACAAACAAAAAGTGTCCAGCATTTGAACACATTTATGAATATCTACCCAGTATTCCATGTGTAAGTGCAAGTGTGCAGTCACTTTTTACGTTTATGTTAAATATTTACATTTATGCAAAAACACAAGAATATTGTTGGCTGCAGGTGGTGCGGCCCATTTGAACATGTGCATGTGTGAATGATCACAAGTTTTTTTACGTTTTCCCCAGTACCCGGGTATTTTCGTGAGGAAAACGTAACAAAACATAATAGTATTTTTGGAAAATGTAAACGTAAATGTAAGTATAAATACCCGAATAACCGGGTATTTCGGGTAAACGTAAATACGTTTTTCCAACTCTGGTCCCTTATGTATGAGTAAAAATTTTTTTTATTGCTTGTACGTTGATCCGCTCTACCCTGAAATTAAATTAAATTAAGTGGTAAATAATTCCAGTGGCCCGAGATGGATATACACACTTTCGATGTGAAAATTTCGTTTTTCTTGGTGGAGATACACACTTTCGTTGTGAAAATCATGCTTTTTCTGAAAATCGGTACCAATGTATCTCCGGAACAACATGGACTATGACACTAATTTTTTTCTTAAATGTACAAACATACCTATATGTGGATGTCGAATCCACGCTTAACTAGATTTTTGTGATTCTGGCGCTTACGCACTTATGGAACGAAACTCTTCAGTTGCGGTGGAATCAGTATGAGAATGATATTTTACTGATACTGGTTTCCGAACAGAGTAATTATGTAACAGAGCCTCCGCTGTCACGGCCGCGTAGTTGCGGTCGTTGATTTTGCTTGGTGGGGGTTGTTTTTTAGATGGACGGCGGCCCTAATAACACTCTTAAAAGTGCTCGAGCAGGTGCCGAGTGAAAAACATGCCAAATCCAATTTTCAAATGTATTCCGGCGCTTTTTATTTAGCGAAATCGGGTTAACACTTTAAATAGAAAATCAGGGGCGAAAATAGGTAGATTTAAGGGAAAAATATCGAGTCAAAAATACGAAATCATTGACTGCCAGCCGATGGAAAAAGTCGGCTGGCGAACGATGGAAAAGAGGGGAGGCACATAAATGCCTAAAAAGCGCACACAACAATAAGAGATGCCCTTGTGCGCGGGCACTTATTTAAGTAACACGCAATGTCGCAATACTACGCGGCGCGTGAGCCATAGGCGAGGGGGCATGGAAACCGGAATTTCAAACCTTACCATAGGAAAATGAATGTAAGTATACCTATATTAAATGGCGCCTACAGCGGGCATAACAGCCCCTCCCATGACAACAGTTACACTACTTAAAAAACACTAGTGGAACTGGAAGTCAAACAAAAGCTTACACAAAGAAGCTACAAAAAATTTCAGCCACATAAAATTGCATGGAATTTTCAAGTTACCCAAATGGAACATGATCAGTAACTGAAAAAACATCCAGAATCACAAATGGATCAGATTGAGATATAGTTGTTGAGAGAAAAAGACAATTTAGAAAGTTCATTTTCAAAATGGACACATGCACACCCTACAATCATGGCGGCACTCTTTAGCCTGGATTCCACTGGGTGCTGGAGCTAAGCCTCGCCTTGTGCTTGCAGCGCATGCAGGGCTCGCCCCGAGGGTTGGTCACCAGTTGACCATCGGATTTTCCAGGGTTCACCAACATGAACTCGGCATGTGGTGAAACGCATTTGGCAGAATTGCGAAAACATTTGGTGGCAGACTTTTTGCACGGGGGCCTGCCGTAGACCTTGCTGCCCTTGGTGCGTGGCAGTGTAGCGGGCTTTGACGAGTGCGATTTCCGAATGCCAGTAATTGGCGCCAATTCACGATGTGACAGTTTAGTGACCACCGATTGTGTTAGCATTTCCCCCTTAATCGGAGACCGGCAGGCGCGAATCGATTCCCCCATGGCCCTGGGCATGAAATTGGCTTCGAGTCGCTGGAGCTCAGAAATAGCTGTGCGATTCATTTTTAGCGTGCCATAGAGTGCCTCGTGGCCAAACAAAAGCGGGCTCGAAGTGCGCGGGAAGTGTGGTTTCCTTTTAACCACAGCCCAGATGTCTGCCGATTGCTGTTGTCCACCAGGTGTGGTATGCAGCAAATGCATTTTGTAGAGCGCCAGGTGATGCCCCGGAATCGGCTTGCCGGCAGTCCCCAAAGCTGAATCAGGGTATGACCGGTACTTTGCCTTCTCCATGCTGGCATTGCACTGTGCGCGTTTCCAAACATCCTCGAGCAGGTGCTCCTCAATGATGATCCCCTCCTCACAGCCACTATCAAGTGTGCCTGTGAGCATGCAGCCCATGAAATCCACTTGAGCCAGTGGACGATCACAATGGGGGTGTCGCACGCTTGCTGGGCTCATGGGGCAACCCATCTGCTTGTGAGCTGCATAGCCGCTAGGGAACCACGTTTCAAAATCATCGGGCTCGGGCTCAGAATCGGATGGCAGATTAGAAACATTTTTAGTCATTTTAGTAGACGGATTACCACTAGGTTCGGTGTCAGGTTCAGGGGCACTATAGATGTGCTCATCCACTTTCAGATTGAGTTTGCCACACTCAATGCGCATATTTTTCTGAGCATCGTGCTCAGTCTTGCCGGCCTTACGCAGGAAGTCTCGGGCTCGTTCCGCCCGATCCAGTCGATAGGCAGGAGAATCAGGATTCAAATAGCATTTTGCCGGCTCATGCGGCATGGGTGCACGATGCATGAAATAGGTGCACCATGGACCCTGAACTGTCGTCGGGTCAAATTTTGACTGCCTATCCCAGCCATCGTTTCGACTGCCAGATCGACCCGAGGCATTCATGGATGCAGCCACAGCTGGTGGGTCATTGGACCATCCAGCGTTTCTACCGTTCGACGGATTCGGTGCACGATTAGAATTACGCTGCTCATTTTGTTCGGCCCGATAATGCAGATTTTCCTCACGCTTGATGTCGAGGCGTCCAACGACATCCGCCAGTTCGATCTGACCATCTTGCCATTTCTCGCGCCACGGATGCCAAAGAGACATTGGCAGCATTCCTCCAATCTCGAGGAACAATTTATCGCCAATCATTTTCTCGCGCTGTGAGTCGTCAATCTGCTCACTAATATAGTGGAATGTGCTGCACAATCTGCTGTACAGGGTGGCCACAGAATCAGTTGATTTAGCAGAAATTCGGTACCACTCGGCGACGGAATGCGCCTTGCGGTCCACCCGAAAAACACGAGCCAACTTGTCGAGAACATATAGCACAGTGTTGCGCTTGTCCAGGCGAATAGAAATGTAGTGCGCCTGTGCGCTTCCCTTCAAACATTGCTGGAAAACATTGGTCCAGAACAAATGTTGATATGGTGGGGGAACGTTCAGAGCCTGTAGTGCCACATTGTGAAGCCAAAATTTAAAGGGCCCCGATGGCGCGCTCGAATCCCCATTGAATGGTGTCTGCTTGCTAGCGACGGTGGCTACATGGCCGCCACTCATGCGATCACTGGATGAAATTTGTGCCAGTGCATCCACAAGCGACGGAAAGCCATCGGCTGGGACCATGACATATTGGTCAACGTAGGCGGCAATTTGGCTGATCAGGCCACCCGGAGCAGACGAAATTGCCTGCAGCCGGCTTTCAGTAGAATCCACCAGCGGGGTGGTGGATGACGTCAACGGGGTCCTCGATGAAGCTCGATTTGAAATGCCCGATGCAGGACCCAAGTTTGGGCTCACACTTGGATTAGGTGGCACAATGGGTGCCTGTGTTGCTTGCACAGCCGATAGTTGAGCGACTTGTGCCCCAAGCTGCTGGATGGCTGCCAAAAGATCAGCCATGACTGGCGCAGCGGGCGCCACTGCAGCTGGCAGGTTGGCGACAACCCCGGGAGGTGGCACAATGCCCCTATTATCACCCGCAGCGGGTACCTCGTCGTCGGGGTCCAGCGCCAATTCCAGAGAATCATCCGGTTCAGTGAAATATAGGTCCATACAGCGCCATACTTGGCGGACCAACGCCACGTTGCTCAAACGCGGCGGATCACTGATTGTGGGCCATTCGTCGTTGTCGTCATTGCGATATTGCAGAAGTGTGGTCAGCAATTGCATTAGCTTTTGCCGCTGGCCACGATCAATCCACGCTTCGACGATTGGCTCCAACTCGGGGCGCGTGTATTGCGACATTTTCTCAATTGCAAAGCCACTAGATCAGCACACACAAAATTTGCAAGAAATGGTGCTGGAGTGGCTGAATGCAGTAGAATGGCACCAGGACAATGTAGTGCCAATTTCCTCTAACTGTGCCTGCACAATTTCAGTGCAAAAATTGGCACAGGAGGGACTCAGTGCAGATAGGCACTGAGTAGATAGTGCGGTGGCGGTAGGCCAATGTCACACCAATTGCACTTGGCAAGATGTTTCCCAAGTGCAAAAACGTGTCGCGGCAGATGCGGCACGCCAAATACGCTGCAGCGATTGGCCACTGCAGCGCCAAAAGTACTGCACGTGCAGCGTCAGCTGCACCAGTGCAGAAACGGCGCGGTAGTGTCCGCGCGCCGCCGGGCA
Organism: Sphaerolaimus hirsutus; assembly: GCA_964036195.1. NCBI lineage: Eukaryota > Metazoa > Nematoda > Chromadorea > Monhysterida > Sphaerolaimidae > Sphaerolaimus > Sphaerolaimus hirsutus. The sequence goes on from OZ038451.1 coordinate 10,158,828, forward strand.
GCAGGGCGATAGAGCGCCCCTTTGTTTGGCACTGCGTCGCTGCAAAAGCGGCGCAGTGATTCACCAAGTGGTGGTGCCGACAGCCCAGACGCGCCCGAATGCCGTGCGGGAATGTCGACGCTGCACGAAATTGCAGCGGCGCCCAATGTGCAGCGTGGGCGGAAAATCGGTGCCACAAAATAATGTGACGCCAACGAAATGTTGCAGCCGACCAGCTCGGCTGCGTCAAAATGGCAGGCCCAGTGCCTTGCCAATCGATTTTTGATCAGCCCCAGTGGCTGATCGAACCAAGTCACGTTGCCGCGCAGCCCCAATGGCTGATGAGCGGCGAGCCGCAACAGGGCACCGCCGAACTGCAACGGCGGCGTGACCGCACAGCCCCAGCGGCTGTTTTGCGGTAAACAAATTTCGAAATTTCGATCAGCCCCAGTGGCTTGATCGAAGTTGCCGCGACGCAATTCCAATTGCGACTCGATGCGGCACGGCGGAACGAGTTGACTGCGCAGCCCCAGTGGCTAATAAACGCGGTCGGAAATGCTCTCGCCGACTTGACGCGGCGTCGAGCAGCGGCCAAAAGTTGCCGCGCAGCCGGGCACGATCAGAAGACCCGGGTTCGAAAATTGGGAGCGAAATGAATCGCTCCCAGTACGATCACCATGTCACGGCCGCGTAGTTGCGGTCGTTGATTTTGCTTGGTGGGGGTTGTTTTTTAGATGGACGGCGGCCCTAATAACACTCTTAAAAGTGATCGAGCAGGTGCCGAGTGAAAAACATGCCAAATCCAATTTTCAAATGTATTCCGGCGCTTTTTATTTAGCGAAATCGGGTTAACACTTTAAATAGAAAATCAGGGGCGAAAATAGGTAGATTTAAGGGAAAAATATCGAGTCAAAAATACGAAATCATTGACTGCCAGCCGATGGAAAAAGTCGGCTGGCGAACGATGGAAAAGAGGGGAGGCACATAAATGCCTAAAAAGCGCACACAACAATAAGAGATGCCCTTGTGCGCGGGCACTTATTTAAGTAACACGCAATGTCGCAATACTACGCGGCGCGTGAGCCATAGGCGAGGGGGCATGGAAACCGGAATTTCAAACCTTACCATAGGAAAATGAATGCAAGTATACCTATATTAAATGGCGCCTACAGCGGGCATAACACCGCGAGATACTCTGCCCATTTTTTCAGTGTCGATCTTGCAGACACCGAAAAACAAAAATAAGAATCCACTTTAAGGTTACTTCACAACACCAACCATTAGCTAATTGATCCCCAATGGAAATAGTGTACAGGCAGCATACCAGCATGAGGTCGACTATTATAAAAGCCAGTGCCGCTACATATCCGATGGTGCCCAGGTACGCGCGGACCGTGTCCTGTGTGTTTACGGCAGTAGTAAGAATATAGTATTCACATATTTATTTACCTCTAAAGTCGATAAATCCAAAAAAATGTAAATTTAGGAGACAGCATTTTTGATCAATCCTGCTCCCGCATTTTCAAAATTTGCTTTGGTGTCACGTCCTGTTTATAGTGTCCAAGTTTGACACTGTTGGGACAATTGGGAACAATTTTTGAAAAATATCCAGCAAGAAGTCAATAAGTCTATGTGGCACCCAGCTAAAAGTCGATAAGTCCATCGTTTTTGTGGGGAAAATAGTGAGAAGGTTGATACGTCCATTTTGGACAGTGATTTCTTAAAGTTGATATGGACTTATGCATTTTGGACAGTGATTTCTTAAAGTTGCAAGGCAAGGTTATCTGGGCTGGAAACACAATTTTGTTGCGGTCAAGTAGTCGATGACTCCATTTTTAGTGGATTTCTTCCTAGATGCTGTTTTGTTTCCATCCAAATGCATTTGGTGTAGAGGAGCAGTTGCTCCCATATATGTTGAGAGCAGAGGTGGTAAATTTTACACGTTATCATCAAAATTTGGAGCTCGACAATAGACAGCGAGCAAGCCCATTGGACATGCTTTGCTGACAGCGAATTGGAAATGAAACTTTTCAAATAAAACTTCGAAAATCGCAATTTTCTGAAATCAACTTTTTGGATTTATCAACTTTTAGAAGCAGAGACATCAAGCTCACTCAGTAAACTTCTTTATGTACTGCCTTTTAATTAATGGTGTTTTATTACATTTTCAAAATCCCTTGTTTGTAAAGGGCACGTGTACACAAACTGTCTTACGCAATTCACATTCACCAACCGACTACCTGGTAATATCTAGCATCAGCCATTTGGCCGCACCAAATCATGCCATTCACAGCCACAAATGTGCTGATGGCAAAGGCCAGCTGAATGCCGAGCGCGATGGGCACGCCGCCGGCCACGTGGATGGCGTAGGGGAAGTTGAGCATGCCCACGCCCACCATGGCGTTGATGAAGATGAAGCTCGCCATCGGCCAGCGCAGGTCTGCAAGGATGGTAGGGCCGCCTTTGTTCTAGTTTATAGTAGGAAGTTTATTTCAGCCACTAGTGACGAAAAGGCGTCATGGCGATGGCGCCTTTCAATGGCACCAAACGGCGCCAGCGCCATGGCGTCCTCTTTCTCTGGCACACGGCGCCAATTCTTTGAATGAGGCCATGGCGCCTGGCGCCATTTTTCCTAGCGCTTTCCATCTCTTAAGCCGGAGTTACAGCACACACAGCAAAAAATGGATCCGTGAAGCGTGTGGAAGCGTGTGGAAGCGCGCCGCTTCACGCACATCCAGCCCGTTTCCACACGCTTCACGGATTCATTTTTTGCTGTGATATGACAAATAAAACGTCACCGATAAATCCATTATTTTCATGTTTTTGTAAGACAGTTTTTTATGATGGAAAAAGACCCACTGTCATGAATTTTCACCTAACTACTTTTTACTCAACCAATTTTCTACTCTGGCACTGTGCCAAGTTTTACCGGTCTTGTACTTGCACGTTGATTGAGCATCAAAGTAAGGCAACGAAAAACCGACTACCGATTAAATCGCAACGCACAATGGTGAATCCACCAGAGTGAATTCACAGGTGTACACCACGTCAAATTTGTTAGTTAGTAACGAATGGCGTTTTTATCAACGCAGTAGATTAGTTGAATGTCTAATTTACACCAAGGGGTCCAAAGTTTTTTAGAAGAGTTTTTATTTTAAGCGATTTTTAGTCTCGGAATTCACATGTCAAAAAAGTAGAGCATTGGAAACAACTGAGAGCAAGTTCAAAACCAGCGGCACAAAACTTTCGAAAAACTTGAAAAAAATGAAGAAATTCGACTGAATTGACCCTTACTCTAAGTTACGGTAAGCTTTTATACGCATCAGCATGACCCAAGTCCAGACTGCGCTTCCACATACCACAAGACAAACGCTCACAAATGATTTGACGGACACACGGAATTTCAATTCAGGCATACCTAAAATTATTCATGGCATCAGTTTACGGATATGTTGATCAAAACACACAAAGAATTCACACGGAACAAACGCGGAAAAATAGAAAGAAAAGGAAAAATGCTATAAAAACAAGCTTTAGCGCTAAAAAATGTCGGGCGATTCAAAAAAATTTCGGCGAACTCAACAGAGAATCCAAAACCACCACCACGAATGGGGAAACATACGGCGACAATAGAAGCGAATAAACCAGCGAACAATAATCCCATTAGCAAAAAGAGCACATAGTAAATTAACACGACATTGATATCCAAAACGTAAGACGCACACGTATTATTGATGCACAATGACAAAATGTTGTAAGGAGGATAATCCATGACAAAATTAGGATACCGGTAAGGCGAATGAAATGCTATTCACACTGACTGTCAAGGAAATTATCAAAACTACGGTACCGTTTTAAAGACACCTAGCGGAAATTCCATTGAAATGATAAAATGCGAAATCAGACCCAATCACCTTTCCAATTATCAAAATACTTAGAAAATGAGCGGTAATATTATTTCATCTCTTTGTGAATAAAGATCAACCACGAAATTTGCATAAAATTCCCACATATCCAAATGCCAACTTATCAGTTTAGGGAAAAGGAAATACACAGTTTGAGAACGGTCTGGGATTAGATAAATAAAACGTACGGTGTTGCAAAACTAAAATATCAAAGAAAAATAAGAAAAACTCGAGTTTTACCTATTCTCTACAAAATATAAAATCTAGATAGATATGGAATTGATACAAAGCCAAACTCAAATGATCGGCAACTTAATAATTTGAACTTTTTATTCAGTGACAAATAAAATGCATGTCCAGATCGCATTTTTAGAAAACAAACTCAATTTAAATTAAAGTGAATCCACTGCCACATGCCGAAATGCAACAGCCATTAATGACTCAAGACACTTTTCCAAGAAAACCACTTTCGCTGCTACCACTCATCTGCTACCAGATTTGATACAACTTAACCATGACTGCTAGTCCCATGCGCACTGTACAAAACCACACCCCCGAAACAACCGAACTTTCAATTAAATCAAAAATGAGTACACTTGTCACTGTATGGGTGCTTGTTTCGATGAGATCGGCAGACTGGGCTGCTCTCACAGCAAACCAAGGGAGTAGGCATTTAAACATGAGATCATGTTTGTTGAGTTAGACTCAATTCTTTTAATTGCCTCTCATCTCAACACCAATCATCACCGCACCAACTATATGTCAGTGTACTCAGTAAAATTGTGATGGAATCAACTTTTGTCTCTCAATTGGAAATGTACAGTCCACACTAGACCAACAGTCACGGCATTAGCACCTTAAAATTTTGCAGCGAAAGTTAGCTCAATATTATGTGTCCTCAATCACCACTGACCATTCACGCACTACGACATGTAACAACAGTGTCACTTTTCTTTCTAGCCAATTAAAAAAAGAATTTTACTCTCTTAATTTTATGTGATCCAGGCTGCATGCAAAACTGTTTCTTTTAGCCAATTAGAATAAATTTGTTGCCACACACTATTTTTCAAAACTTTTCCATATCTCTCTAAATACTTTCAAGTAGATAAAAAATATTGGAAATACACCTATTTACATCACAGCGCCAACTTTGTCAGATCCTCAATACCTCCACTCTATCCTTCCTTGGCCAAATGGACACACAAACAAAAGTGGGGCACCGGAAAAACGAAAGAAACGTTGCGCTGCCAACGTAGCCATTGATTTTTGGGCATCACTGTGAAATCGATTTTTGTCGGCAGACCATTTTTAATCGCACATTTTTCATTCAAATTCAGATTTAACATCTCCCATATGAAGTATTGAACATTTATTTTCAATAAAAAACTTGTAAAGGATTTATCGGTGACATTTTATTTGTCGTATTTATCGTTATGCTGTAACTCTGGCTTAATGGCCACCAACGTTTTTACGCTCCTCAACATTCAGTTCAATCCAACATTACTCTATCACACCCATAGCTTCACTAATTTCTATTTAGAAACTTCAAACACCCAAAATCACTGCAAAAAACACCCCGGACGCACTTCCGCCGAGCGGCAGGTTAACATTGTCCCTGCGCACTAAAGCTCTCTTCTCGTTGAACTTGTCGTTGAAGCTCTGTTCGCTAGAGGTAGTTGAGCCCTGGTCCGGACATTTCGATAGGCTTCTGGTGCGAAATTTAGATAGCCCGACACGTTTTTTTGGACAGCCCTTTTCGCTGCATCCGAAATTATAGGGTGCCCGATAACGAACGGGCTGACTATTTACGTCGTAGCCAAGCTTTTAACCAGGGGCCAGTTCCGCAAGTGGAAAAGTTAAGAGTTAAAAATTAAGAGTTGAGTAAAATGACAAGTGGCAACTTAAGAGTAAAGTTAAATGATGAGTTAAGACACAAGAGTAAATTTAAGAGTAAAGTTAAATGACAAATGATTAGTTAAGAGATAAAAGTAAAGTTAAGAGTCAAACAGGTGTATCCTAATTTTATTTTTTTTGGTATCCAGATCTTACGTTTTTGTATCCAAATCTTATGTTCTCTCATAAGCTTTGGATACAAAAACATAAGATCTGTATACGAAAAATAAGATTTGGATACACTTGCTTGACTCTTCACTTTACTCGTATCTCTTAACTTATCATTTGTCATTTAACTTTACTCTTGCCTCTTAACTGATCATTTATCATTTAACTTTACTCTTAACTTGGCATTTGTCATTTTACTCAACTCTTTACTTTTAACTCTTAACTTTTCCACTTGCGGAACTGGCACCAGGGGCCACTCACGGACCCTGTAAAATGTCAAAGGTCATTCAAAATGTCAAAAGTCATGCAAAATGTCAGGAAAGATGGCAAAGAACCGGTAAAAAATTTTAAAAGCAAATTTGACATTTTGCAGGGCATTTTACATGCATTTCATAAATGCATGACATTTAATGTTTTACAGGTCTGGGAGATGTACCGCAACCACATTCAATTGGCAGCCTATAATTTCAAACAGAATGAATCAGGCTCCTCAAAAAACGTGTTGGAATAGTTAAACTTCGTCCCTGGGGCTCAAGTCTGGACTTTTGGATAGCTCCATTGACTCCATTTGTGCAGTTTTTGCATTAACTGGGTAGATTTGAATACATTTGATGTTTCCACTTCAATTTATAAGTTCGATTATCAGTGTAAATAATGTTAATTTTTTACTTGTAGGTTCTGTTTTGGGTAGTTGTGTATATTATTTAAATAGTTGAAGAAACGGAAGAAACCCTGGACATAACAAATAACAAGTGTTCGCATGGAAGAAACGATTTGATCGATTTGATCAAATCGATTACTTTTTTCTACGTCTTTCAGCCGCCTAGTTAGAAAGACAACGTGCGGTAAAAAATACATGTTTTATTACTGTGACGTGACGTGTGTGTGTGGGCAGCGAGCCGCCTTGCCTGGTTATGTGAACGGCATGCAATGTGCACATGTATTTACATATAGGTAAATACCTAGTTGCAGTGTCTGTTCCACAAATACATGACAATCAAAAAATGGGTACCTAAGATCCAACAATGTTACCCATTTTTTATTATCCATTTGACGCGCAGGCAGAGCGGTAATAAAGTTGATTTTATTTGATTTGAATGTGCCTTCATGGCTCTATTTGTTTCTGCAGCGTGAAACATCACTCTCAATGTTTATCACTTCCTCTTATGTATGCCTACTTGACCACTGTTTCACGTCAAATTTCACTTGAAGACATGGATGTTTCAATAAATGTGATACATTGACCCTACACTAGTGATGGAAAAGCGCCAGGAAAAATGGCGCCAGGCGCCAATGGCGCCATGGCGCCATTCAAAAAATTGGGGCCGGGCGCCAAAGGGCGCCAGAGAAAATGGCGCCAGGCGCCAATTGAAAAAATGGCGCCGGGCGCCAGAAACAATGGCGCCAGGCGCCAAAATGGCGCCAACAGTAAAATTCGCTATTTCCGCCTGTAAATGATCACGGAAGCATTTATAGAATAGAAACGTGCAATAATTACCATTTTTCTGATGGTGACTCAAGCCGGAAAACTCATTTTATCATGAATCATGAATAAATGAATACCTGAAAATATGCCCACGGGGTTTATTCTTTTGACAGGGGGTTAATTTAAGGGGGCTTATTCCAGTGAGGTATATTTTTTCACCAGAACATTTACGAAATTATATGAGGCATATTTTCATGAGGAATTATATGAGGAATAACTGTCCATTATGTGAATCGCTGGGGTGGTCATCTTGGATGACAATGTCCCATTACATGGAACAATGTCAGCATCCGACGGTGACACTCTTGCGCACAGTGTGGGCTAGGTTGATTAGTGAAGACTGCTGTAGCCGATGGTGTTGCAAAGATATTGCAGCGCCCGAGGCGGAGGCAGCATTAATGACGTGACAAATTAGCCATAGCATTGCGAGACAGATTCCATGCACGGTCTTTGATGCCGCAGTATGCCATAAAATGCGTATTGATGCGTCGCAACACCTGGGTAATCTGGCCAGAGTACTGGAAAACTGGGGGGAACGCAGCGACGGTTTATTGTTCGCGAGCGGGAACCCTGGTCAGCCAGTACGCTGACTCTGGACAATTAGAAGAACAATGTATACTTACACTGTACAAACCTGTATTAAATTTGCAAAGGTTTTCACAATGCTAAGGTTTTTAGTGTGCGACACAACAACGCGCGATGTTGATGATGCTTTTCTGGTAATGATGGAAGTGATGGAAAGTGAAAAAGGTGATAAATGTGAAATTTGGAAAGGTCTGAGGAGTAGTAAAATGAAGTAAGAGACGTCGAGCTATCAAGAAATATCTCACTTAACAACTCAATCCTGGGAATCAAACATTTTGCAAACCAGTTTTCAATAATGTCAAATACGGCAAATAGTTGGAAAGACTTTGGAAAATGTAAGAGGAAAACTCTGCAGGAAAACTGGACTTTTGGATTATTTGTGACTAATGAGATCTTCTAATGATGATTATGATTTTCATATAACATCAGACAATATCTCGTTGACTTTTCTTTCTTATTCTCGTTATTTTTGCTCAAATGATGTCAATTGTTTTACGCATGGACAAACCCGGGTCGTGGGGTGCTAGAGTGTTTTGCTTTTCGGTGTTTTTGGCAATGTTGTCTGCCGCTCACTCTATAGTAAGGTAGTAAGTAGATTAGGTGTTTTCTCTATATTTTCCCCCCGCCAACTATGTTCACAATGCGCACGAAAACTCACCTGCTAGGACCGCAACTAGGAGTAGTCGATGGGTATGTATTGTGTATTTTACTTGCATTTGGCTTTCGTGGTCTGAGACAAGTAAACCTATTTGATTGATTTCATTGCTTGAAACATACTCATACCGTCAGATGCAATAAAATCCAACAATAACATGGGTGCATAGTAACGTAGGTGTCTACAGACATACTGTATTTGTGTGAATAATTCCTATACTTGAATAGTATCCCCTGTAAGAGGTCTGACGCAAAAATGATTTCCGATGACGATTATCCAAGCAAATACAGTATAAGCAAATACATACAGAAAAGACGGTCCCACTACTTCCTAAGGCAACTACCGTGTTTCTTGGATAAATACCCCTCAAATACCCCTATGTTTGAGCAAGCTGGGGAAATATTAAACACCCGAGAGTATTTTAAGGAAATACAGGAAATGCATTGTAATCAATAATGGCTTGGAAAAAATTATTGACATTTTTTTAATTATGGGTCATATTTGAAGATTTGCATTTATGTGGCAAAAAACCATCAATATGAACCCATACTTGCAATGCTAGCGACAAAATTACAATAGTGAATGTGTTAAACATCACCAAAATTATATAATTCAGCAGATGAGGAGTAGAATATGAGCAAATATAACCTCTCATCACGAAACTTTGGCGCCATTTCCGGTGCCATCCAAAACAATGGCACCGGGCGCCAAATTGGCGCCAGCGAAAATGGCGCCAAGCGCCAAGGGCGCCATGGCGCCATTCGATATAATGGCGCCAGTCGCCAGATGGCGCCACAGAAAAGGGCGCCAAGCGCCAATGGCGCCATGGCGCTGGCGCCCTTTGGCGCCATTAGAGGGCGCCAGCGCCATGGCGCCATTCCATCACTACCCTACACACACTAGTTTTCACCGTGACATGTGTGAAAACTGAAATGGTGACATGGCGACACTCAGCCTACTCTTATTGTATGCTATATGTGTTTTAGTTTTCAAATTTTCAAATTTAAACTGTCATTTATTTAAAATTAGAATTTAAATTGAATTAAATCTTACACTGTGATGATTACTTTGCATTTGAAAAAATTTCTGTGTAAAAAACGTGAAAAAAACTAGTGTGTGTAGGCACATTATACAAGTTGACATAAAAAATGTTGTTGTTTTTGTTGTTGCAGAAATCACAACTATAATGTATCAGTAAAAAAGCCCATTGGGTTCACATATCTCTGCTAGGGATTTGGAAAAGAAGCTTGAAACACAATCAGCACAAAATCCATTGTTTGGAATTGTAAAATTGCATTCCCCAAAATGCCGATTTTTGCAAAAAAAATAACCAAAATAGTTTTGCATTATCAATGATACAGTTTTCAATGCTCAATTATTAAAACTCAGTGTTCATAAAAATACACAACACGGCAAGCATTTCGCAAATAAAATGTCATCTAGTGTTGTGAATGATCATCCCATCCCATCAATTCTGGAACATACCATGTATTTTTACAAATAGTACATGCATTGCAATTGTATGAAGTTCATTTGTATCCTATGCATGTGTATCAATATAAATATGTATCAGTGTGTACGCTACACCGCACTGCTTCAGTATGCCTGTATGCCGGCTGATCAATGTACCGTATTACCTCGAATTATCCCCCCCTTGAATTAACTCCCCTCGAATTAACCCACCCTCAAAATGGGCTGGGGAAATAATAAACCCCCTCCCCCCTCGAAATACCCCCCTCCGGAAAGATGTACATCATGTATGCAACGTACATTATGTATTTATTAAGCTATTTGCTAAACTATACTACTTATTTGCATCGCAGCTACACTAATACGCTCATTTGTGTACAAATGTACATCTATAGCCCCAATATAACCTATTTTCTCATGTTTATTACCGTTTTTGTGTAAGAAAAAGCGTATTCTTTACTATGAATTTCACGAAAATTTCTGACGAAATAATAAAAAAAACCCTCGAATTAACTCCCCGTCGAATTAACCCCCCCCCCCTCAAATTTTGCTGGTGAAATAATAAACCCCCATGGTGGTATTTCGAGATAATACGGAATAAAAAGAAATTATTCGAGTAAATACGGTATTTTATTAGCGGGCACAGCCCATGATACTTAATTGTGTTGGATTGCGTGTTTGCACAACTGCGGGCAGCACGACAATGCTTTTTGAATGTGATTTATAAAAAATAGTTACATCTCAATCCGCGCGCTTGAAATTGTGTGTCGAAAATTGGTAATGTCGGGCTGGATACCAACATGATCATAAAATAAATATGCGAAAAAATATTGGGTTCATAAAATACTTGTTCACTTTTATCTCACTCAATCAATCATCACTTCACTTTTCGCCGCAATGCAAAACTATCGAATCGCCGATGATCTTGGGCAGGTCGCTCAAATCCTCCAGCACGTTGCTGCCTTCTCCAGTGTCCGAACTTCGGTCGCACAAGCTCGAATCTTGCGATGCGTCGTCACTGGGTCGATTATTTTTTGCTGCATTTATCTGTTCGTCTATGTGTCTATCCCTCGAATAATGTCTCACTTGGTAATGATCCATATTTATGTCAACCTACACTTTTTCCTACCGTATATCCTCGTTAAGACCCCCCCCCCCTAAAAAACTACCTCCCTTGAATAACTCCCCCTGTTGGCCGAGTGAAGAAAAATAAGTCCCCCTTTGAATAACCCCATCTGGGATAGGTGGAAAATATGTTGGGTCAATTTAAAAAAAAACAATTAGTGAAGGCAGACAGACCAAATAAAGCTACGTCTGGGCTGCAAATGCAGTGCAGTGAGTGAAACGAAAAATACAAACGAATATTAGCCTACCGCAGCGACAACAGATACAAAATGTAATTCTGAGGAAATAATAACTCCCCTTGAATAACTCCTCCTCAAGAACTCTGACGAAAAATTAACTCCCCGTGGGTCTTATTCGAGGGTATACGATATACCTATGTATGATGAACCTAAATAGCACCTAAATATTTAACTAGATACATTGAAACTGCGTTCTCATTAAGTGAAATACAGGGTGTTCGCAATCAAACAGACTGGATTTGATTTGAGCCGCCCCCCTCAGACTCCGCCTCCGTAGACTTTGACTTTTTTGTGCTTTTTTTGCCACCGGTGCGACCTCGCGTCGTTGCTACCCCGAAACTTTCTCGCAGCTTTCGTTTCTTGGCAGCTTCCAACTTTTCGCTGACGAATGCCTCTCGACGGGCTTGGGCGCGCCGATTTGAAAACCACACCTGGTTGAGGGTGTAAATATTTGGGAACGTGTTTTAACGTGGTTGTTCATGTAGTGTATTCGCACCTTGGCTGAATTTAATCAACACAACGCGCCAAATGTCGGGACCGGATCCAGGACCGGCACCGGATTTTTTTTCTCGGGACCGGGACCGCCGCAGTCTCGGAAATTCACCGAACCATGTACCGGAACGTTGGTCCCGTTTGACCCTAATCGAGGCTTCATGGCGGTCAAGCCCACACAGTCGGGCAGCATTAATTTCAGTTACCGAATTCCTCGAAATACCCCCCTTGAATTAACCCCCCTCGAAATACCCCAGGTTTTTCGAGCTGAGGAAAAATAAACCGCTTCGAATAGCCCCCCCCCCCCTCAAAAATCCACTCCTCAAAATTTGCACTCTGAAAAAATAAACCCCCTGGAAGTAATTCGATGAAATACGGTAGAATAAGTCGGGCTGTCCACAAAACGTCTGGCTGATCAACTTAGACACCAAATATGTAAATATGTGGACTGTTAATGGCTAGCCTGCACTTGCGTTTCGTTCAAGCCGAGCTTGGCAGCGAGTTTTCTGCGCTGTTCGTCGCTTGGGTACGGGGTCGCGTCAAATCCTGCATCCGTGAATCAAATATGATCAAAAATTCATCAGCTAGGTAATTTGTCATGCAAATCCGCTCTAGAAGTATATTTGACGAATTTGAACTCAAATCAAAAACTCAATTCCAGTTTTCATTTTTTGACGATACCTAGCTTCGTAGCTCCCAGTCTCGAAATAAATTCGGTATGGAATCAAGTACCTATACGGTATTTCTTCCAATAGAACGGCATAACTCCAATAGAAGAGAACCTCGAATAGAACGGCAGGTTTTGGCACTTTATTTCACCCACGAAAGAAATACAGCGGCAGGTCCAATAAAACGTCAGGTAGAAACTATGTTGGATGAATGCCACAACGACAATATTTGAAATATGGGTGGTGAGAAATGAGAACATCCATGGTGTTCAGAACTAGTGATGGAAAAGCGCCATGGCACTGGCGCCTGGCGCTAGCGCCAAAGCAAAAAGCGCCATGGCGCTTCTGGCGCTTGGCGCCATTTTGCTCTGGCGCCATTGGCGCTTGGCGCTGGGGTTCGGAAAAGCGCCATGGCGCTTTTGGCACTTGGCGCTAAAGTTCTGGCGCTTTTTCCTTCACTATTCAGAACTATGATTCAGGGGTTGCTTTTATTTTACACTTGGTTTTGTTTGAATTAATGCTCTGATATAAAAATTTTGCCGATGTTTTCGCCAGCTCTATTTTTTCCGTAAACGCTTATAGGTACTCCGAGGTACCTCCTATAAATCCTATTTTCAAAATTTTTTTTTGGATTTTTGCCAAGTCCTACAATTACATCGGGAGAGGGTGTAAGAGTCACCCGACGGAATTAACTAAACTGGACACGTGAGAAATTTCGTTAAAGTAAATACTGCATTCGAATGAAAAATGTGTAACCTAGATTGGTGGAAAAATAGAACGGCAGCCTCCAATAAAGGGCAGGTAAAAAAATTGATAAGAAAATAGAACGACGCTCTTCTATTAGGAACAAACGGTATACTAGGTACCTTTTTCAAGTGTAGTTAGCTGGTCGCTCTTCATATTTCGCTTGTTTGTTTTAAGCCATCCGTTTTCGATGTTCAATTAAATGAATCGCCAAGACTAGACAGGTTATTATATATACGTTCATCGCATTTTAAAAACACTTTTCATAAGCTGCCGTTTGAAATTGCTTATGAACGTTTTAGATGCCGCTGCAAATGTGCTCAAGTGCACTTAGAAAACTTCATTTCCACAGCCTTTCGTTTTTGCATTTCCAATCAGGGCTTTTTGGACTATTCTTTGCTGTTCAGAACATAGAACACGTCATAAATATTCCGAATAAAATTATTGTGGATTTATGTATTTACTTGTGCAAGCGTGATTTCAGATTCCATCATCGTTGTGAATAACCGTCTGTATGTAAACTCACAAAATGTAATTTTAAAAATCACATCTGATCAGAATTTGTACACTTATTAATTACCCCTCTTTTTGCAAATAGTTTATGTTCAAGCCATATTATCACTTAACATTTTAGCTACTAGAATCGGGTCACTACTGTATTTCCTCGAATGACCCCCCGGGGGTTTATTTTTCAGAGTGAAAATTTTGAGAGAAAAACGTGAAAAATGCAACAATAACCACCATTTATAAGTTTTTACAGCCTTGAGGATGTAGATGGTATAAACGATGTTCTAACGTAACACAGTAAGTGTTTTGAACGTCTGTTATGCATTTCCCGGGCCACAAATTCATAGTGCCCTGCATTTTGATGGGGGGGTATTTCGAGGGGGGGGGGGGTATTTCGAGGAAATACGGTTTATATTTTTTTAACTTGCCTACCGTATTTCCCTGAAATACCCCCTCGAAAGACCTCCCTCGTTTAACCCCCCTCAAAATTTGCACTTTGAGACAATCACCCACGCGGCGGCTATTACGAGGAAATACGGTATATTTACGTTTGGAATATTAACGCTTAGTTTAGAGTGAATAAATAATTGAGTAATTGAGTACACGTCCAATTCATTTCACTGCACGATGGAACAATACACAATTTCACACAAGCTTCAACGTACCGGTAAACTGTTTTCTGGGTTACTTTCACAAATCATTTATTTCACTTGTCAGGATGTTTTTTTATTTGTTTTTAAATTCACTACAGTTTACTGGGAATTTGAAGCTTCATCTGAAATGTTTTCCTTGATAGGGCACTTGACAAGATAAATATGTGACTGGTAAATACTTAAAAAGTACAATAACTTTCACAATTCATTCAATAAACACGACCGTATTTTTGTAATCGAAAGCGGCGCTCCAGTGAAATAACCATTTCGGTGACTAATTACAACATTAAAAAGTACATAAAAACTGAAACAAAATATCAAAACGTGTGCTCGCTGCATATGGCAAAATGGGGAGTCATTAAATTGGAGACGTTTTTTCTTGAGGTGGCCTAAGGTTACAATCCGCCGTTGGTATTTAGACATCTGTCTTACGTAATGCTACCAGTTATTTAACAGAAATGTCTCTACCACTAGATGTCTAGTGAGCTACATGATATCTTTAGTAAAACCAAAGTGGAACCATTTCAGGCAACTGACGGATTTGCTCGCGTTAGGTCAAACCTCAAAACCAAACCGGTTTTACACCCCCACAGCCGAGTTCCCCGGCAGTTGACAAAAACGTTGGAATTACAAGTGACGATACGTTTCAGATCAATGATTCCGCGAAAAGCGTCGCCCAGTGACCGTTCATATACCGTATTTGCTTGGATAGTCCTCCTTTGAATAATTCCACCCTCAATAATTCCCCCTGTGAGATGAGTGAGAACATAATAAATCCCCCTTTGGATAATTCCCCATTCGAATAATTCCACAGCTCAGACCAGTGAGTAAGGGAATAATAATTCCCCCTTAAATAATCCCCCCTTATGAGATTTGAAAGATAAGAAAATTTGACGAAATAATAATTCCTCCCCTTGAATAATTCCCCGCTCGAATAGTCCCCCCTCAAAAAAGTCTGACGAAATAATAATTCTCAAGGGGAATTATTCGAGCAAATACGGTAAAATAAGAGTAATCGATTCAGGTGCCGCTGTGTGCGGCAGCGACTGATGGCAGCGGCTTGTCGCCCAAGTCCGACTCGTTGTCCTCGTCACTATCCGCCGCGCTGTGCCTGCTGCCGGAGCCGTCCACCGCCGACGAGCCCTCCGCCCCTCCCGACGATTCCTTTTTCCACTTCATTCGACGATTTTGGAACCAGATTTTTATCTGCCGCTCCGTTAAGCTGAGCGACTTTGAGATCTCCTGGCGCCGCTTGCGGGTTAGGTAGCGATTGTAGTGGAACTCTTTTTCTAGTTCGAGGGTTTGATGTCGCGTGTAAGTTTGCCGCGTTCGTTTCGCCTCGCCATTTTTGCCGCCTGCGTGGTTTTTGTGGATGTGAAGTTTGCGAATCGTGGAAATATGAAACGCGTGTTTAGTATGCGTGTTAAGCGTGTGAAATTCTCATGTGGCAAATTTGGTATTTACCTAATTCATACATATTTACCTAATTCATGCAATATTCAGTGTGGAGTACATAATTACCCCCCCCCCGACCACCCACATCTCGCTATACCTGTAAATTTTGTGGCTGCTCGAATTTAAGCTCGCATATCAACATCTGAATACACCCTAAAGGTGCTATTACAGCTCAAAGCTTCTGACATGCGTCGTACGGCACTCTGACAACGTGAATGGCCCTACACACACCCGGCGAAATCTCGGCCGTATAGTAAGCCCGGCCGTAATAGAAATCCGGCCGTAATGTTTTGTACTAAATACGTATACTCGAGTGCTGCGTAAATATGTTTATGTTTCCTCCCAAAAAAAATACCGGTACTCACTTACTCGCGTACTTTTTGAAAGTACGCGAGTACAGAAAACGTAATTGAGAACATTTTTTGAGTGCATAAAAAGCAAAAAAATCACTCACACGAATATAAACGGTTAAAAAACTAGCGTAAAATAACAGCGGAAATTATATAATTCGCGATGGGTAGGGATAGCGACGACTCTCGCTTTCACCTATACTCATTTTTCGTTCTCCTAGATACAAAATCGAAAAATTTCTTACTTTCACGCTTTCCCTGAGTATTTACAGATAATTACGTTTACTCACCTTTTACACAGCGTAAAAGTAGGAAAATTTTACTTTACGTTTTCTGTACTCAGGTGTGACTAAAAATAAAATACTTAACGTTTACGTTTACTTTGAAACAAATTCAGTACTTTTAACAACTCTGCCGTAATGATGCCCGGCCGAAAGTAGCACCCTCTACTTTACGGCCGGGTTTACTTTACGGCCGGACCATCCCCCACACACCCGTTGAAACGACACCAAATATCGACTGGTGCCGATCCCAATTTAAAGTTTTCTGACGAGTAACCAGTTGACATTTGGTGTCGTTGTCAACTAGTGTGTGCGGGACCAACCTGACATAGTCTGCTTCCATGGTGCGTTTACGTCACTAATATAATCACAGTAGGTAATTGCTTCGTGTTTTTATCAGGGGAGGTATCGTCTACGCTATAATTGCCATGTTGAGTAGTAGACCGTGTTGTCCTAAAATCTAAAGTTATTTATAAAAAATTACAACCGTTTATGTACACATAAAATTACACTATCTGCGACCCGCATTGCATGCATTTTTCATACTGTGGTCATGAAAGGTAAATTTCCTATCAGTAATGACATCTCCTTACCTAATCTTTTATATTTATTTTTCAATATTAACCCCGCGTTAGATGCTGGACTACTGACATGACGATAACAAAACCATAATTTGTTTTGTTTTTATATTTTTTTGATCAGGGAGGTAATTTATACAGGATTTTTGAGTCGGGGAGTTATCTATGGATTATCTATTATCTTTGGATCTCGGCAAGAGGGGGGGGGGATTCTGCCCACCTAAAAGTGTGCCTGCATAGTTGCAGGATGTCACCAGGGCACTGGAGCCATAACACCATCTGTAGACAACACAGTATGGTGCCATAAGCGTTTGTGTTGGTGCCGAGGACCACCGTATATGAATGTATATTTTATGGTGCTGATTTGTGCTGGTTCTAAGGCGCACCTGGTAAAAGAGCCACATATGAAATGTGAGAACGTGTCCTCACGGAGTACCTTCTAAAATTGTATAAAATTGTATAAAATTCTGGCGATTTGCCAGTTTGCGCCCTAGAAGGGGGGCGGTGGCCTGCCTGCCCCCTCCTAGTGACGCCCTTTTGGTAGATTTAGATCTTTTTAGGTAGAACTTTTTAGATTTGGGTATAACTGTTCATGACACTGATCTCTAATTTTCCAAGTTCACCTGCTCTAAGTGCAATATCGGTACAAACATGAACCTTCACGCGCATTCGATCCCCGTCAAGTTCGAATACATTTAATTCGATTATAATTTGAAAACCCACCCCAATTTTTATCAAACGTTCCGTCCCCGTTCGCTTCCGTCTGCGGGACAAGTTTCCCACGCGTTTGAACTTCACACGTCGATTGACAAGCGTGATAAAATTGAATATTTCCATTTTATTTTCGAACGGCCGAACACCTGGCCGTAACTTGGTTTCCTGGCGCGAACGAACATCAACTTTGTGATCCATCATGCTTGGGCTTGGGGTGAATCAGGGTGGTCAGGGGCCAGTTCCGCAAGTGGAAAAGTTAAGAGTTGAAACTCAAGAGTTGAGTAAAATGACAAATGACAAGTTATGAGTAAAGTTAAGAGTTAAGAGTTGAGTAAACTGACAAATGATTTTACTCAACTCTTAACTTTTAACTTTACTCTTAACTTATAATTTATCATTTTACTCAACTCTTAAGTTTTAACTCTTAACTTTTCCACTTGCGGAACCGGCACCTGGTCACTTTTTGAAATAGGTATTCGGAAGTTCTGCAGCGCGGCACAACTTCTATTTCGGGGAAATTTCGTTTGAAAACGCTTTGAAACCTAGCCACATAGGCGCTCCACACGCTGGAATGTCAACTGGTTTAGAGTCAACTCATTTTAACTGAATTTAGGTAACAGGATTATTTTCAAGTGCATATGTGGCAATGTCGAAAAGAAATCAATATAGCCATGTGCATTTGAACATGGTTTCGCGACCCATATACAAAAATCTTGATGAAAACCATTCGACCAGTTGAAATTGGGATGTCAACTGCACCAACCGGTTTTCATAAAGATTTCAGTTTATGGGTTGCGAAACCATGTTCAAATGCACATGGCAATATTGATTCCGTTCCGACATTACCGCATGTACACTTGAAATTGTCATGCAACCAAAATTGAGCTAAAATCGAGTTGACACTGAAACCAGTTGACATTCCAGCGTGTGGAGCGCCATAGGTAGGACCCGCACACACTAGTTGACATCGCAAATAAATGTCAACCGAATGTCAACTAAACTCGTTAAAGCATCACACTTAACAGAAACAATGAAAATTAAGTGTCACGACACATAATTGACTTTGCTCTATCACATAGGAAAGTTGAAAGAACACAATTAACCAAAATTTACTCGACACTAATTTTGATGTCAACTGGTGTATGTGAACCCATAGGCTCTGCGCACACTAGTTTACAAACGAAATTTCGAAAATTCATAAATGAGCTTTGAACGTGGTTGAGTTTTACAAAATGAGTGATTTTTAATCTCCATCAACTGTAATAACGGCCACCTCATTGTAGAAAACTCAAATGCGTTCTAAACTGATTTGTGAGTTTTCGAAATTGAGTGTGAAATATAGTGTGCGCAGGCACATTAAAACAAAAACAACGAAAATCGGCATCAAAAGCTTGCATTATGGTATCAAAAAGGATCCACATGAACGCAGAGATTTTTTTCATTTTTCGAAATGATCTGTCACTGCACAAGAAATTCGCGCTGGTGGCCCGTCGTAACTAATGCGCAAAAATTACCGTGCAATGGGCATCATTCGCTTCGACCACACAGAAGCCCTCACAATTGCATTAATGCATCGGATGAACGCCGGTCAGCGTAGAAAAACGACTCCACCCCCAGAAGTCATTTATTAGCCACAGATCGCCCTTTGATGTCGCGCCGACAGTCGTTTGTAAACAAATATTTTGACCGCGCGCGGCCGCTTTTGCCAGCCGCGCGGCCGCCCGACTGTGGGAACGCAACAATGGCGGCGCGGCAGCGGCGAACGCTGAGAACACACGTCGTCCGGCCGTGCGTTGTGCTGACGCGTGTGATGATGTGATGATGCGTCAACTTTCTCCAGGTGCCAGTTCCGGACCCTGTAAAATGTCAAATGTCATGCAAAGTGTCAAAAGTCATGTAAAATGCCCGGTAAAATGGCAAACGTACGTTTGCCATTTTACCGGGCATTTTACATGACTTTTGACACTCTTCATGACATTTGACATTTTACAGGGCATTTTACAGAGTTTAGAACTGTCCCCATGATGCTGATGCATTCAACCGGCCCCGTTCATTTGCAACGTCGCCGTCGCGTTCGCGTTTTAATTGTGGCGCGGAATCAATCGCCGCACTTGATTTACAACTTTGAGTGGAACCGTTCGAACTGTTTACATTTGTTGCCGTCTGGCCCGAGTCTATATTGCCTCGGGACTTCAAGGGCGCCGCTCCCTGAACATTGATAATAACTTTACGATTTTTTACAACCCGCCTTTGGCGGGTCGGCCAGAAATTGAGCGGATTCAAGGGCTCGCCGCCGCGATAATCACCGAATCTGCGAGTTTCATTTACCCAAAATGCGATTGCGTTCCCGCCGCTGCTGCAGCAGCGGCAACTGATGAACGCCGATGTGTTTGCGGAATTCAGCCGCCAGACCCTGAAGTTTTTGAATCGCTCCACCTGTGAGCGGCGCGGCGCGGCGACGCTTCAAAAGCCGGGCCCCAAAACCGGCAGTCTAATTTCAACCTGTAGATCTCGCCGGGGGCCACCTTTTCGGCTGTAATGCGAGAAAACTTCTCCCTCTATCGGTGCCCCCGCTGCACTTCGCACATACGCATACCTATCTGCCGCCCGTGGGCCGGCCACGGCCAGCGCAGTGCCAGAGTATATTTTATTTATTGGGCGGCACGATCCTTTGAAGTGCATGCGGCGGCGGCGGCGGCTGCCGCGGTGATAAATGGCAGCGGGCGGAATCGCAGCAGCACTTTTGCCCTCGCGTAAAACGCGGCGATGATGATAGCGATGATTTGGCCCGAGCCCTTGCGCAAGTCAAGCAGACAAGTGGGCTCCGTTACTTTTCCACTGATGATGCCTTTACTTGGCGGACCGCAGAGTATGCGCCCAAAATTACTTATGTCTTGGTAGATAACGCGCTAGCAGGATACTTATGTATGCACTTAAACAGAAAATATATTTTAACAATAAAACGGCAGAGAACAACCAACATGTCTGAAATCATTTTTTAACAATTTCATTTAATAAATGATTACGTAATGATGGAGTGTTGCATTCGGAAAAATGTGAAGGCTGCGGTCCGCGGAGTATACCTGTTTGTGGAAGTTACATTAGCCAATTGATGGAGTTTATAACATGATGACAATGTCGTAAGCTTGATGCAGTAAATATCAGTATAAATACAGTGGTATAAAACGGGGGTATAAAAACAGGAATGTAGAAAAAATTATTTTCAAGTTGCTTGATTTTCAAAAGAAACAGTTAACAGTTTATTTTCAAAATTTATGATAATTTTTTTTCAAAATTACCCACAAGTGGGGTATAGAGCGAGAGAAATGAATAAAAATGGAATGTGATTAAGGTTCAAAAGTTAAAAGCTTTAGCAATTGAGACCAAGACCAAAACTGTTGATGAGGGTGCCAACTGCCAATTGAATGATGGCACAATGGTATGGCACAACTCAATCACTGTCTGGGACTGCAACTGTCACCAAGTCTACCATTTTAATTTTTGATACTGAGACTGATACTGGCTTAGGTATTTACCGTATTTCCTCGAAGGCTGCATGGGATGCATCAACCCCGCAAACATCAACCATGTAGTCGATCAACTAATTAGTTGATCGATTCCACATAAAAAATCATCCCAAGTTGATAGTTCGTACATGAGGTTGATGCATTCCACACAAAAAATAACTAATGCTGGCGCACATAAGAGCTACTCACACGCGGAAACAGATGCCGCGTATCAAGTGACGTACAATGTGAGTAAATAAAAATGACTCCAGTGACCGCACTCACATGAGCGGCATATCAAAGTAATTAGCTGACACGCGACCCGGAACCGGAACCGGAATCGAAATTTGCAATTTTGGGTCGCTGTTTGGAACACTAATTAAATGAAATAGCATTCCAAACAGCGACCCGAAATTTTGGGTCGCAATCCGAGTCAAAAAATATTAAAAAAGTCATTTTTCAACTCGCACCGCGACCCGACTACTTGTAAATATATAAATACACCATTTAGATAAGATTAGATTTAGATTTTCTCAAGTTGCTTATATTTATTCAGGCATTCCGAACTGTTTCACAGTATTATTTATTGTTTGGAATGTTTGTGTATAAGTGCTTAAAAAGCCTGCACAAAATATGTCAAATGTCATGCAAAATGTCAATCAAAACAGACAAAAACTATTTCCTTGCTGAACATTTGACATTCTGCAGAGGCCTGGCCACTTTACATCCTGGACAGTTTACATTCTTCCACAAAGCGACAGTTTACATCCTATGGTGCATTCTGTAGGAAATTATGTTGTCTGTTGTGCGTACTTGAAGATTTTCATTTCGGTTTCAATTGCTTTTGCACTTGCCGCACAAATCAAATTCCGGTGCATGCCAAATACATTTGTGCCAATACCCATACTGATTTTGTGGAGCCATGCACTTTTCATAAATTTTTCACATATTTTGCATTCCCATGAATGTAAAGTGTGCGAAAAGTATGGGATGATACATTTTTTTACATGATGTTAACAGGTGCAGTATTCTGGAATGTAAAGTGTCCAAATATCAAGAATGTGAACTGCCTAGGATGTGAACTGCCTAGGATGTGAAGTGACGCTAGCTCCATCAGGGGTCTCCAGGATTTTGGCCCTCGCGGGGGCTGGATAGATAGCAAATCGCTCCTCCGGAGGGATAGATAGCTGAAAAATTTTTCTGGGGGGGGGGCTGGGGGGGGCTTGGGGGGGGCTGGCGGGGGCACAATATATAGGCTTTTTCAAGGTTAAGAAGGCAGAAAGGGGGAAAAAATCGCTAAGAATCAGTTAAAAGTAGCCAAAAGTAGGTATAAAATGGCTAAAAATAGGTATATAACCATGTATATAGCCGGAAAGCACGATTTTGAAGGTGAAAAACTATAAAAAAGTGCGAAAATTGGTGATTTTGGGCAAAAATTGGGGCAAAATTTCTCAAAAACCACTCCAGATAGATAGATAGCTGAGCGATTTGGGGGGGGTCTTTGGGGGTAGTAGCCAAAAATTTTGCCTCGGGATAGATAGATAGCTGAGCGGCCTCCGGGATAGATAGATAGCTGGCCGATTTGGGGGGGGGGCAGCCCCCCCCCCAGCCCCCCCCTAGGAGACCCCTGAGCTCCATTCTGCATGACATTTGATAAATTTTTTGGACATAGATTTTTTGTATTTTACTTGATTGCTAATGCCTATATTTCAAATATTTATCCCTATATATTTATCTATCTTACTTGTAAATATTTAGAAACGCCATTTAGATACATACCTAGATATTTTGGTACTCACATATTTACCATTTGTTTACACTAAGGTTTGCACGCAATTGAATCCGCCGTTTCACGCATTTATGTACCTAAATACAATATTTAGCACATTCTAAGCACACCTTAATATTCCCATATCATTTGTTTACGCACACGACATTTTTTACATACCTATTTATTCAAATTACAACCTGTACTGCATTTAATATGTCATAACATTTAGTCACGTCTCACACGTCAAGAGATGTCATTTACAAGAGTATTAATTACATGTCAAAATTGCACAGTGAAGAGCTAACAACAGATGTGGGTGGTTGCATTACACATAGGCAGGGGTTGCGGCACTACACATAGCAGTTGCGGCTCATATTTCATGGAGTTGCAGCAGTATACATGGCAGAACAGTAGTGGGGGTTGCGCGACTATACATAGGGATGGTTGATGCTTGCGCGGTTGCACTATGCGTCCGTGCCTCCTCGAATTGACCCCCCCCCTCCGCCTTGAAATACCTCCAGCTCTGAGCGACCTGGGAAAATAATAAACAACCCTCCTCAAAATTCCCCCGCTTGAATGATGCATACCTATCATGTATGCAATGCAAATGATGTTTCAATTGCTGCAATTTGCATCGCAGTTGCATATTTTACTAGTTTGTGTCAGATGTATACCTAAATATATACCTATGTCCACATATCCTGTTTTGTCACAATCATTACCAGTTTCAGTATGTAAAAGCCCATTATTTACTATGGTCCTCAACTAAAATTTTTGACGAAATAATAACCCCCATCCTTGAACAAACCCCCACTCAAATAACCTCCCTCTAAATTTGCTGGCTAAATAATAAACACCCTGGGGTATTTCGAGGAAATACTGTATATTTTAAGATTGAGCAAAAGACCAAGTGTCAAGACAAAGTCAAGAGTAAGACCACATATGAAACCACTGATGAGACCAGGGACCAGTTCTGCAAATGGTAGAGGAAAAAGGAAAAGTCAACTCTCCATTCTTCACTTTACTTGTTACTCTACTGTTTACTTTTTACTCTACTCTTTAACTTTCCACTTGTGGAACCAGCACCAGGGGCAGTCTCAAATAGTGATGTAAAAAGCGCCAGACCTTTGGCGCCAAGCGCCAAAAGCACCATGGCGCTTATGGCATGCGAGCGCCGAGCGCCAATGGCGCCACAGCAAAATAGCGCCAAGCGCCAATGGCGCCAGAGGATGTTGGCGCCAAGCGCCAATAGCGCCAGCGCTAAAATTTTTTGCTGCTCATAAAGTGCAGCCATGCTAATGCAGTGCCATTTATTTATAAAAGATGCAAGATTACCATATTTCCTCGAAATACCCCCTTGAATAAACCCATCTCTAACCCCCATGTGTTTTCGAGCTGAGGAAAAAATACCCCCCCCCCCTTAGAAATACCCTCGTCTGGAATGATGTACATCATGTGTACATGATGATGTAGTGTGGCCACACAAGCTAGTGTAGCGATGTACGTTGATATGACCTTGGCGCTTTTTTGGCGCTTTTTAAAACGCTAGCACCAAGCGCCAATGGCGCCACGCCATCATAGCGCCAAGCGCCAAAAGCGCCATGGCGCTTTTTCTTAGCACAGCGCCAAGCGCCAATGACGCCACAGCAAAAAGGCGCCAAACGCCAAAAGCGCCATGGCGCTTTTTGTTTTGGCGCTAGCGCCAGGCGCCTGCGCCATGGCCTCTTTTACATCACTAGTCTCAAACTCAGTTATCAAACATAAGATTTGAATACAAAAACATAAGATCTGGATACACGAAAACATAAGAATTGGATACACAGTAGACACTTTGGAACTGCCCCCAGGTGCTGCGTCAACGAGTGGTAATGAGAAAAAAATAAAAAGTATAGTAAAGAGTAAAGTTGAGAGTGAAGAGTAGAGTTTTCCTTTTTACTCTACTAATTGCGGAACTGGCCCTAGGTGGCAGTCCCAAGCCCTGTTAAGTGTCAAATGTAAAGTCAAATGCAAAGTAAACTGTCAAATGTAAAGTCAAATGCAAAGTAAACTGTCAAATGTAAAGTCAAATGCAAAGTAAACTGTCAATTGTCATGCAAAGTCCAGTAATAAAATCTTCTCTTTTTTTGTTTTGATTGACACTTAACATTGCATTTGATTTTACAATTTGACACTTTACTTTACACTTTACAGGGCTTGGGACTGCCCCCAGAATGTCGAGACCCTGTGTTTTTACCCCGTCGGTCATTTACTATTTGAAGGTATTTACCTTGATCCCTTGCCCATTTAACAAAACAAATATTTACCATACGTGTTGTCAATTTACCTTGGCAGGGTATGCATATAACCCGGAGGTAAGTTTCAAGTGGCAAAAATTTATCATCACATGAGTCGATTCACCCGCATGTAAAGTATAGAGCGGTAAACTCAAAGGTGTGATTCATAAGTACCTATGCCTGTTTGGTGCATTTTGGTGTGTGCAGATGAGTGCAAATATTCATTATGTAGACAGAGACATTTAGTGCATGACAAGTATTCATAAATAGGACGTTCTCATTAGCAAAAATATTTGTGAAGGTTTTGTAGGAAGGAACATTTGTAGTAATAGCAGGTGGCACTACGCTCTGTGAGCCCACTTGCCCTTCAAGTTTAACAAAATTTGTCATTTCACAAGAAAAAAAATTCAACTGTCATTGCAGATAAATTGGGGACACAAAACAGAAAAAACAGTGATTACCATAGAATTCACTTACATAACAAAATCGGCATGCAGAGAAAAATCATCAGGTGCAAAGCTTTGTGCAAACAAGAGGGACATGCATGTGTATGTACAGCCAATAATCTGCATTATGAGGATTTAAAACTTGATGGTATTGATTTCTATGTATGGTGGGTGAATGGTAAATCCAAACCTTGGGTTTAACATGAACAGGCGTGCATACTTTGTGTTAGGGTAAATGCATACCCTCATTGTGGGTGAATATTTGTTGTGTAGGGTGAATCTTATGTCTGTAAGGTACATTGATATGTAAAGTAAATGGACAAGCCCACAAGGTAAATAAATTCGCAGGGTAAATACACCACAAAGGTAAAAGGGCATTCTCCCAGAATGTCTAGTCATTTTGCAGAGACTGTTTGAAACTATAG
The DNA here is from genome assembly GCA_964036195.1 of Sphaerolaimus hirsutus. NCBI lineage: Eukaryota > Metazoa > Nematoda > Chromadorea > Monhysterida > Sphaerolaimidae > Sphaerolaimus > Sphaerolaimus hirsutus. The sequence goes on from OZ038451.1 coordinate 10,185,196, forward strand.
AATGTATCATCACATTGAGTATTAGTTCAGTTTATTATTTAGTGTTAAGTATTCAGTTATAGTATAATATAAATTTTGACTTTTGATACTAAAAAAGAGCTTTGACTGAAAATTTACTGATATTTTGTTATGTGTCAGAAAATCTATCAAAGATAAAGAATGATAATGTGTATGTGCATAATGTTGCAGTATGTTGCGTGCTTTGCTCTACAGTTGGGAGGGGGGGGGCGATTCGTGAAACTCAATTCCTGCACTCAAACAAAATTCTGTTTCTGATTAAATTGCTGTGTTCAAGCCCCGTCTGTCCAATGTGCAGCGTTTGAAACAAAATTAATTAGCGGACGCTCGCCACCATAGTGCGGCAGGTAACGATTAGCAAGACAAATAGTTTTTGATGCGTTAGTATCGGGGAAACTTCGTATCTTCAGTGTTAAGGTTGAGATCAAGTCATTGTTACTGCAACATTAATAATTCGAAAGTTACGGCTGCATGGCGGCGAGATCAGAGGGCTGCGTGTGCAACAAGTTTCTGTCGAGTCGACAGCTGTTGCATGAACATTACCTAATTAAATACAATTGGCTCATTGTTTGACTCTGGCTATGCTGTCATGTGGGATAATCAATGCACCAATCAGCGGCTTCGATTAATAAATTGATTAATTCATCTTCACCATTTACGATCGTTTCATTTGAACATTTTTTATGGTGATGTACCCACGCCCATAATCTGTTATCTGCTGACGAAACTTCTAGTACAGCTCAAGCGATAGCCGATTAAGTACCTAAATGCTTTCATTCCAATCTTTAAATCTCACTGCAGAATTATAGACGCTGCAGCCGCGTGAGCGCCTGCGGCGGCACAAAAACGGCCGCGCGTTATATTCGGGCTGTAAATTCACACATATCATCCGAGAATGACCGACACGTCGCGGCGAAACGCGCCCGGCGACGCGGAAATCATGCCGTCAATACATTACGGTCGTTTCAGTTGTCCGCCCTGTCGCCGGGGGCGCATAAATTGCGAATTATGGGCTCGTTAGCGGGGCACTTGATCGCCGCGCCGCCGTGCGCCTGCTTCAAGTCGCTCGGCTGAATTACTGCGGCCCGGTTATTGAGGGCGGTGCGTGCATCATCGTCGGTCTACCGTATTGCCTCGAATAACCCCCCCCCCTCCCCCACCTCAAATCTTCCCAGTGTTAGGCTTATGTGAGAAAAAAATAGAACTACTTTGAATATAGCGACCTTTGTAATGGTCAGGTCTTGCGCAACGCAAAAAAAGCAACGGAGTGGAATTACGAACCCCTTGAATAATTCCCCATTAAATGGATTTCCACGGAAATAAATTACGCGCATGTATACATTCATGGTCCATCCCTAGTCCATGACCGCCGACCATCCAACAATGTTTATGAACCAAATCGATCATCTAAATAGCATCAGACCCGACCGTGTTCATGGAAAAGTGGCTGGGCGCCCGCCCCAAGACGCTCAATAGCTGTCAATGGGGCAAAATTACTTGATTTGTAGTCGCATCATAACTGCGCCGCTGCGGTCGTCCAGTTGCAGCCGGGCGGCATTATTCTATAATTTATGTCCACGTTGTGTCCGCGTACCGTCATGATTTAACTCGCACCGCATGCGTGTACGGTAGCGGTTTTTGTGGAGCTTAATGGAAGCTTTATGCGGATATACGGTTGACACATAGGTAATTCAGTTACTTATTTTTCGGTCCCATATGATACTTGTCTGGCGAAATTTCGCTCATGATACTAGTTTCCATAGTTTCCGGTCCTGATATGACAATATCAACTATTACTACTTCCATCATGACCGCAAAAAGCTGGTGAAATTGACTTTGATATCAATTAAAACGAGATTTTCACTCTTAAACGAAACAACCGAAGTAAAAAAATTGTAATTTGGGGCAGCGGTTTCAGGGGGACAAAAAACTCGCCGCTACGTCCCCATGAATTAACAGAATCGAACAATTTGACCCATCTTATTGAAATCAAAAGAAACGTTCAAATGTTTTATTGTGGGACCGAAAAATATGAACCCGAGTCATTAAGGTTAAATTAAATGTCAGCCGAAACGGACGTCTTAAACCCGGGTCGGGTTATCAAATTTGAGGCTATTGAGTGTAGCGATCAAACCAACAAACCACACCGTAGAAGTAAATATTACAACATTTTACAGCTATTGGCACTGACTACTATCAAGTTTTGGTGCTACCATTTCAACCCAACACCCTGTACATAGCTACACACGTCAGCAAAAGTTTCATGAGATGCAGCTTTGAGGTGGTGTGGTGCCTTTTTCCATGCCTGGTGCACTGCACTACACCACACTGCAGTGCACTGCTGAAACCAGCAAATTCATGATAAATGACGCAATGAATTAAACAGTGGAATTCATGCGAGGTTTGGGCTCCTAAGTTTATGTTTTGATGTTGGTTTGGCGAATTGACGAAATGATTGTGGTCGTGAAAATTCTTTCCTCTACTCCCAAATTTTTAGGCAACATTTTTTTTAACCACACACATTTATAGCACGCCGACCGATATTGCTTCAAATTGATCCGTTCTAAACCAAGTTTACGTATTTTGAACAAACACGACAAAAAGCCCAGAACCTCTGCGATCACATTCTATTTACCATCAATATTTAATTGCTTCAATCGAAATCATGTCACATGCGACAACACCATACATTCACACAAATTGCATGCAATTGGGCGGAGTTGCGCGAATGCCTCCCTCAAAACACGTGCGGAAGATGTCTAGCGGGCAATCTTGACGCAGCTAATTCGATGCTAATGTTGCGTGTTGCGGCGCTACAGTAACCCGCACATGTCTAGCTAGTGCCACTTTATGCGTCTGTTCTGATGTGCTGCTACATGTCTATGAAAGTACAGGCATAGGCATAGATTTTGTAGCCTTAAGACTCAATTTCTAAAATAAATAATGGGCCCATTCAAATTTGCCCATTCAATAGGCCCATTGAAGCTGCAGATTTCGCTGAAAATGGACTTTTGTCCAAATTTTGTATCCATATAAATATGCAGCTTAGTACTGTATCATAAGCTAATTACGCACAATAAATAAGGATCGATGCGTCCTTATTAAAACCTTATATTTTTGAACAGTATCGGTTTTAAGGCATGTGAAATGTCGAAGGAATTTTTGGGCCGATCTTCCCCCCATATTCGAGCTCAACAAAGCACGCAGCCAGTACAATTTCGTGCCGCGCGGCGGCCCATTTCAAAGGCGGCCGCCGCCGCCGCACAAAGTACAACCAATCGCCATAATTCAACCAGCCGCCGCCGCCCGGCAGAGACTATCTCGCCTCGCTTTCTTTGTGGCTGGCGCGACACTATTCGCCGCTCGAATATTTGCGGACGCGCTCGCTAGAATGGCGTGTTGGGTCGTTGAAAATGAGACCGAAATGCAACTGGGACGCGGGGCGGCGCGAACTAGAACTGAAAAAGTGAAACTCAATGGCTTCCTACTAAGTAGTTGGCACATGCGTGTCAACTGGGGGCAGTCCCAAGCCCTGTAAAGTGTAAAGTAAAGTGTCAAATGTAAAGTCAAATGCAAAGTAAAGTGTCAATCAAAACAAAAAAGAAAAGATTTTTTTACTGAACTTTGCATGACAATTGACATTTGACTTTGCATTTGACTTTACATTTGACACTTTACTTTACACTTTACAGGGCTTGGGACTGCCACCTGGTCTGTGTCAACTCAGATTTCAGCTTACTTCTCGCAGAGCGATGTTCTAATGCACATGCGCTAAAGTTGAAAATTAAAAAAAATAATCAAGTGCATTGGAAGATCGCTGTGCGACACGTGAAGCCGAAATCTGAGTTGACACAGACCAGTTGACACACGTGTGCCAACTACTGTATGGGTCATCAACGCAACAGAACTTAATGCAGCAGTACGCTCAATTCACGCACACAAACAGAACCCAAACCAACAAACGTCAACCGACCATGAAATCTCATCCACGCATACAACGGCCCGGTAGGTCTGGGCGCACTGGCGTGGGGCATGTGCATCTCGGTGATGGTGGCGCCGTACACGGGGTGGTGGTGCATGAACGGGTGCATGGCGGTCACGGCGGCCGCCGCGTGGTAAGCCGCCGCGCCCAGGTCGACTGCAGGCGCGGCTGAAACTCCCGCCGCCGCGGCTGAACTGCACGGCCAGTCGGCTGTTGTCGCCGTTGAAGCGCTCTGCCTGTTTTTTGGCGGTCTAGTTACAGCTGTACTACAGGGCCCACACACACCAGTTGACATTACAATTTATGTCAATTAAAATTTGGGTTGATTATGTGAGATCAACTTTCCTATGTTTCCTTTCCTGCCGTTCTATTTTTTTCACCAATATTTTTCAGACATTTTTCATTTGAACATAGTGTTTTTAATGCAAAATGAATAACATTTTACTATGAGAGCATCAATTCAAACAAAATCAAATGTGAAAATAACCCTAAATCATAGTTCTGAACACTTTGGATGTTCTTACCAACAATTTTTCGAATATTTGTGTGTTCTGGCATTCTTCCAACGTAATTTCCACCTGCCGTGCTATTGTAGGTGCCGTGCTATTGGAGGCTGCCGTTCTATTAATTTCGTGAGGTGCAAAAAATGCCAAAACCTGCCGTTCTATTGGAGGTGCCGTTCTATTGGAGGTATGCCGTTCTATTAGAAGAAATAGGGTGTTTAGATCCACCACAAAACTTCGCCCAACCCAGCACACCCCGCCATGGCTTTCATATAGTGCTGTCCATAAATCGAGGCGGCCAGCTGCGCGCTGTGGTGCTGCTCGGCGCCGCCGCCGCCGTACATGGCCATGTGCTGGTGCGACGTGGACGGCAGCGCCGACACCGCGCCCGCCTGACTCGACGACGGCGTCGACGAGCTGCACAGTGACGACTGGCCGAAGGGGCTGCCGCTGCCGCCTGAGTGTTCGTGTTGTCGTTGACTTTGGTGGGCTTTTTAGAGTGTCTAGGGGGCGGTCCCAGACCTTGTAAAGTGTAACGTAAAGTGTGAAGTGTCATGTAAAATGCCAATCAAAACGATAAAGAACATTTTATTACTGAAATTTGCATGACATTTGACACTTTACTCTACACTCGCCATGAAAACTGACACTTTGCATGACATTTTACATGACATTTCACACTTTACTTTACACTTTACAGGGTCTAGGACTGCACCCAACTGTGCACGGCCAAGCGCAAACGCAAATACCGGGTATAGCCGGCTTGTGCTCGTACAGCTCGGCCTGGCTGGACGCCACGGCGGCGGCGAACGCGGCCGCTGCCGCCGGGTCGGTTTGCGGCTGCGGCCGTGCCCTGCCGTCGGCACCGATCTGTGCCGCAGCGCTGCTAGATGTCGCCGCGCTGCCATAGAAAGATGTCGCGCCGGCGCCGCAGAATGCTGGGTGGGCGCCTGCGGAACAGAGTGAGTAAACGAATAACTCCCCCTGTTAGCTGACTGAGGGCAAAATAATTCCCCCGCTCGATTAACTCCCCCTTATTTACTATCATACATCGTTGCATCGAAATAGTTTAGTGAGGCGACTGGAAGTGTTTGCCGTATTGCGACTGCAACTCGAACTAGACGTTGCGCGGCGAGAGTCAATCTCGGCCGCATGTCCCAATCGTAAATTCATTTTATCGCTTCCAAACGCGCGCGGCAGCTGCGCTCGCCATAACACCTACTCAATCGGTCAGCGACTCCGGTACATCGTAACAATAAACTGCGCCATTTTATGCGCAATTTACAAAGTAATAAACTACTAATCGAACCATTAAGGATCGCAATAAACAGGTCCTCACGCAGCCGCGGCACAAACGCGCCGCGCGGCTCACCTGCATAGCCGCCGGCGGCGAGCTGCGGCCATCCGTAAGCTGCCGCGTGCTGTTCCTGCTGCAGTCGCTGCTGCTGCTGCTCGTCGAGCGGCGCGGCCGACTGCTGCAGTCCGGCCGCCGCGGCCGCCTGCGACCCCGCCGCCGGCCAATTCGGGAACATTGGAGGATATATCGGGCCGCTGCGACCCCGTGGACGACTAAACTAATGGCTGCAAACGACCGGTCGTTAGCGCGCCCCCAACGGCCGTAATGGTGGCGCACGTAGTTCCGGATGTGTGCAGCGCGGCCGCTTTGGATGCGCCCTTCTCGCTGCCGCGGCACAGTGCCGCCTGGCTGGCGGCGGCGAGCGCCTGGCTCCGCCCACTTCTATGGCCGGGCGCCATCCGGCCTTATGCAGGCTGGCCCTGATCGGGATTTTTAGCCGCGCTGTGTCCTGGGATTTTGTGTGTCCTTCATTTGTTCTAGCTCAATTGTGCTGCTTACGGCATGTTGCGTAAAAATGAATTGAGCATGATCAAATTTTGTAGAAATCAGCCTTTCATCACCTCACCGGAAACTATTTTTCACAAAAAAAAACGTTCTCAACGTCAACGGGACACCGTGCACGGCCGAGTGCGGAATGTGTTTCTGGGCAGCGGCGGCGCGTGTGTTTCGGCGCCGGGCGTATTTCGGAAGTGTGCAGTCGGCGCCGCCCTTTGATGTTGCGCATGCACGTGATAAGTGGCCGCGCCGCTGCACCCGTTGTTTATATACGTAATTGACGCACTAAGATTTGCCCGTCGCCTGTCGCAATGTGACACCGGCCGCGGGGTGTGAATGTTTTCTTAGTTCCATCACATCACATTAGGATCACGAATTATGATTACTGATCACGTGGGAACTAAATAGCGTCGATCTAAAACAAAAGCTTCTAAAGTAACACGAAAATTTGATTTAATATACAAAACCACCAAACTTCAAAACGGTTTACGGCTTGCATAATCTACACATCTCATCCATTCGGTGTAGATTCATCAGTGTAAACGTTCAAATCCGCATGTGCCGTAAAAACGCGGAGTTGCTCAAAACAGAGTTGTTAAAAGTACTGAACTTTTTTCCAAGTAAACGTAAACGTAAAGTATTTTATTTTTACTCAACCCTGAGTACATAAAATGTAATCTAACGAGTTTTTACTTTTACGCTGCGTAAAAGGTGAGTAAATGTAAATGCCGTCGCTTTCCCTACCCATCGAAACTTCCATACTTTTCGCTGCCATTTTTGCAGCTGTTTCAATTAGGTAGTTTGATTGGTTTTTCTCTTTATTCACCCTAAAAAATTTCACAATTACGTTTTCTTTACTCGCGTACTTTCAAAACGTACACGAGTAAGTGAGTACAGGTATTTTTGCCGGGAAGAAACGTAAACGTATTTACGCATTACTCGAGTATACGTATTTATCGAGTAAACGTAAATACGTTTTAACAACTATGGTTCAAAACACCATCGATGCGGCAGCCAAGCCGGCGCGGCTACAAACAAGTCAGTAAATTACCGCTGGCCCACATTCGAGCTGTCGTCCGCAGTGCGCGTATTTGCCGACGGCAGTATTTCTTGCCGGGGGCCGCGGCGCTAATTTATGATTGTCGCCGCCGCGTGTCCAGTCACGCAGCGCCGCCGCAAATGCTTGCATGTGATAGTGGACGGTCGAGGCCACTTTTGCCCTCGTGGGCACCATGGAGATATTTAAATATCTCAGCATTGGGTCTTCTATTCTTTGAGTTGAGTGGGAATGGCGCTCTGGTGGCAATCCCAAGCCCTGTAAAGTGTAAAGTAAAGTGTCAAATGTAAAGTCAAATGCAAAGTAAATTGTCAATCAAAACAATAAAGAAAAGATTTTATTATTGAACTTTGCATGACAATTGACACTTTACTTTGCATTTGACTTTACATTTGACACTTTGCTTTGCATTTGACTTTACATTTGACACTTTACTTTACACTTTACAGGGCTCGGGACTGCCCCCAGGGGCAGTCCTGCACCATGGAAAGTGTCTGATGTCATGCATAATCTCATACAGATTGTAAAATGCGATGCAAAATTTCAAAAGTTCAGTAAAAATATACCGTATTACCTCGAATTATCCCCCCCCTTGAATTAACCCCCCCCCCCCCCCCCTCGAATTAACCCCCCCTCAAAATGGGCTGGGGAATTAATAAACCCCCCCCCCTCGAAATACCCCCCCCCCCTCCGGAATGATGTACATCATGTATGCAATGTACATGATGTATTTTTTACTATAATACTTATTTGTATCGCACCTACACTTATACGCTCATTTGTGTACAGATGTACATCTATAGCCCCAATATGACCTATTTTCTCACATTTATTACCGTTTTTGTGTAAGAAAAGGCGTATTCTTTAGTATGAATTTCACGAAAATTTCTGGCGAAATAATAAAACCCCCCCTCGAATAACCCCCCCTCGAATTAACCCCCCCTCAAATTTTGCTGGCGAAATAATAAACCCCCATGGGGGTATTTCGAGGTAATACGGTACCTATATTTTTTATATTCTGATTGTGCCTTTGCGTGACATTTGACGTTTTGCATGACACTTAACAGTGTGCGGGACTGCCACCACCTAGTCTGCATCGAACGTTTCTTCAGATTTAAATTTGAATGTCAATCCCTTTGAGCAGCTCATTATTAAAATACCTGCTTTATATCAAAATTCAAGCAGCAGTTTATCAGCAATGGCTGAGTTCACTTTTGTGTGCGGATGTCATTTAGACAACACAGTGGGTGAATGTGCAAATTATTTCACGTGCAATTTATTTCTCCGTGTTCAATGTTTAGTTGAGTGATAAAATGTTAGTTTTGTGATCATTCTGCTTCGTTCCATTATCTCACATCAGATGGGACATAGAATAGAATTCGGTACACCTCACGCCATTCTCAGAAAAAAGTGCAAAAATTCATGGAAACAACAATAAAGTAAAAGACGGCAGTGGATGCTATGAGAATGCATATGAGCAGTCACCAGTGATCATTTTACAATGCTTTTTACCCAGAATTACATAATGTATACCGTATATCCTTGAAAAAGACCCCCCTCGAATAATTCCTCCCCCTTGAATAACTCCCCCTCAAAAACACTGACGAAAAAATAACTCCCCCCTCGAATAACTCCCCCCTCTTGAATAAGTCCCCCTGTGGGTGAAAAATATGCTATAAAATTTACAAAAATGATCGATGTAAATACAAAAGAATGTTAATGTATGGCAGCGACAGCAGATACATGACAGGTATGCAGTGTATAAACACCTGTTTGTTGTTGTTGAACTGTTAAATACATGGATTACATGAGTCGAAAGAATAAAAACGGAAATCAGCTAGTGCAGGTTATTTAATGTTTACTACCTACATCCGATTTTTCAGTTTCGAAATTATCAGAAACACATCCGAAAATGTAAATACCTTAATATCAAGGCAAAAAATGTCACTCCAATTGAAACACAAGAATTACACTGCAATTTGGCAGGCGCTACGCATAAGGATGGACAATTTTTTTAGTTTTACCTGAGAGTGTGAAGTGATAAGGCAAGGAAGGGGCTTAAAAAAGAAATAAATATCCCAACAATCAACCAAAATGGTTCTGAAATACTATTTTGATTTGCTGTCTCAGCCAAGTAGGGCGCTGTATATTTTCCTCAAATCAACCAGGATTCCGTTCGAAGAATGTCCAGTAGCGCTGCGAAAGGGTAATTTTTTGGAAAAAGTATCAACTTTGTTCTTTTGGTCATTTCGGGTTGCTTGCAGGTGAACATCTAGGCGAAAATTTTGCCTCAATCAATCCATTTAAGAAGGTGCCAGCAATCGATGATGATGGATTTCGATTATCTGAGAGGTTTTTATTCAAAAAATTTCACCCAAACCATCATATTCAATTCAAGTGAAAAAACTGCAGCGTGGCCATAATGCGTTATCTTTGTGCAAAGTACAATATGGTCTACCCCAAAATTTGCAATACACCGGGCTTTTGTGAGCCAATTGGGGTGGGAACCATCAGACATTGCTGCCGGCACTATCCAGTACTTGTGCGTTGTAGTCGTGGTGATTGAAGTTCGATTGATTCGTGCCAGTGTTGAAGTGCAACATGTCAGAAATGAGCCACTGCTGCACAAATGGCGCGTGGTAGTGTGTGGCAGCTAGTGATGGAATGGCGCCATGGCGCTGGCGCCATTTGAGGACGCCAAAGGGCGCCGCGCCAAGGCGCCCGGTTTCCGAATGGCGCGATGGCGCTATTGGCGCCTGGCGCCCTGTTTCATGGCGCTTTTCCATCACTAGTGGCAGCCCAATCAGCCCACTGAACTCGAATGTACTACAAATTCTGGGGAGACCAAACAAGTACAATGGACTTGCGGATGATCACTGGTACCCAAAGGACACTCTGAGCAGGGCTAGAGTTGATCAATATTGTTCATGGCAGTTAACGATGGCAAACGCTTTGGAAAAAAGTATTTAAATTTTTAAGTGTTTTTTAAAATGACTTTTTGACGATTTTTTGACTACTTTTTGAATTTTTGAATCTTTGTGGCTCTTTTTTGATTTTTTTGGACCAAATTATCACATTTTCGAATTTTTCTGCTGAATTTTAAATGCACCATTATGTTTTGAGGCTTTTCTGACTGTTACTGCAGACACATTTGCACATTCATGTTCTGCCGCTATGAATATATTTAGTGAAATAGATTCTGAATTGTGTTTCTACATTTATACGCAATTTCAACCAAAAATTATTGAAAAAGTTCAAAAATTTGAACAAGTTATCGAATTTTCGAATTTTTCTATAAAAATTATGTTTCTCTAAAAGATTATCGATTTTTAGGTGTTTTTCTAGTGGTGAAACAAAAACTCGAAAAGTCCTCAAAAATTCAAAAATTCTAAAAAAATTTAGAATTTTTAGAATTTTTGTTTGCCATCGTAAATGGCAGCATCTTAGCCTCAGGCCCCAGGCTCATATCTGGCCGTATCATGGTTCCATGCTGTTTCAAAACATTGTAATTTTTCTTTGTATTTTTTCTGGTTGAATTTGAATTTTTGTTGAAATCACTAATTCTCAGGTGCAGGGTGGTAAAAGGGTGCCAGATGATCGATATCTGGCCGCTATTGACAAGCATTTAACTGAAATAGAGGACATTTTCCTGCCTAACAACAATGGCTACATTTTTGACCTGGGCGACGTCAGCTTCGCAGATGTGTTGTGCTGTTGCGAATTGGAGCAACCACTTACCGTGGCGTTGGTTGGCTGTAGTGATGGAAATGGCGCCATGGCGTTGGCGCCATTGGCGCTTGACGCCCTTTTTGTGGCGCCCTTGGCGTCTGGCGCGCAGTCCTCAAAGGATGCCACAATGCGCAACTACCCTGCACACACTAGTTTTCATACGAAATTAATCAAACTTACAAATCAGGGTAGAACGCGTTTGAGTTTTCTACAATGAGGTGGCCATCAACTACAGCTTACGGAGATAAAAAATGACTCATTGTGGAAAACTCATACACGTTCAAAGCTCATTTATGAGTTTTCGAAATTTCGTGTGAAAACTAGTGTGTGCAGGGTAGTGATGTAAAAAGCGCCAGGACTTTAGCGCCGAGCGCCAAAGGACCATGGCGCTTTTTCGACCCCCTACGCCAAGCGCCAATGGCAGCAGAGCAAAATACTTTAAATTAAATTTGAAAAAAATAAATGACGATTTTTTTGAATATGCAAACTCGTTTCATCTTTGCTTTTGTTGAAGGTCATGGCTTGAAACTGTATCTGCAAGTTATGATTTTGCATATGCAAATTTTCAATTGGTTCATGTCTATGTGTTCAAAAGCTTTTAATTTTTTTCCTGTTTTCCAGCTTTGCAGTGCTCAACGGACATCCGAAAGTCGCCGCATACAAAGAGCGCGTTCGCCAGCGACTGTCGCCGGTTTATGACCAAGCCCACAGCATCAATCGCGCTCTGCACTCGAAAATCGTCGCTGGCAAATTGTGAACGCCGAGATTTCGCCATTTTTTGTGTACCGAGTGGATACTTTGCGCAGAATTCTACCATAATTTGATGAATAAATTCTTGTGCTAATGATTTCGAGGGGGGTTATTATAACGTCAGAATTTTTGTAACTCGCAGTACTTATTTTTCGTTTGTAACATACGCAGAACCTAAAAATTTTAAATTTTGGCGGAATATACTCTAGACCCCCCTTCGACTATACACTGCAGGGGGGGGGCCGGCGACTCACCTGAGTGTGGGCCGCCATATACGTGAATTTTTTTTGTTGAAAAAACTGGTGTCCACGCGAGGACGGGCTCATCGGCGCGAGGTCCGAAAAATCAAATCTCCTCCATGGTTGATTTTTGGGGCAATGTTGTTTACGCGAATTTTTACATTCAATCATCTCCTAGAGGACATCGTAAACCAGCTTTAAAAGTGTGTATTAAAGATTTGACTTAAATCAAAATTTAATCTGGAACTTGTGTATGGGTGTCAAATACACTTTCGTACCTGGTGGCAATCCCAAGCCCTGTAAAGTGTAAAGTAAAGTGTCAAATGTAACGTCAAATGCAAAGTAAACTGTCAATCAAAACAAAAAAAAGAAAAGATTTGATTACTGAACTTGCATGACAATTGACACTTTACTTTGCATTTGACTTTACATTTGACACTTTACTTTACACTTTACAGGGCTTGGGACTGCCCCCAGATCAAATTTTAGTTTTAAAATTTGCTTTTTTCATACACACTTTTTACAGTGTTATACATTATCCTCTAAGAGACATTCTAAGGTGATTTTTATTTTTGCAGTCCAGTGCCAAACCTGGACAGTGAATTCACAAAAATATCATTTTATTTTTCAGCAGTCCACTTTCAAGGGGGTCGCCAGGGGGCTCAACCTTCCGTTAAAAGTAGTGGGGGTGTCGTGTACACCCCCTCAAAATTTCGATCAAATCCCCCCAACAGTTTTAGATTGGCAGCCGATTATACTGTGGCTATACCAGAGTTGCGAAAGCGTATTTACGCTTACCCGAAATACCCGGGTAAATGGGTATTTATACTTACGCTTACGCTTTCATAAAATACCCGTACGCTTTTTTACGCTTTCCCGGCCAAAATACCCGGGTACTAAAAGCGTAAAAAAGCTTTTCACACGGTTCAGTTTTACACTTTTGAAAAAGCATAAAACCACAAAAAAGAGTGAACAAAACTGCGTACCAAAAAAATTACTGCGTGCGTGCAGTAATGTGCTGGAAATAGTGGCACATTTACAAATTGTGTCGCAGTATGAACGTCTTGCTAATACTGTGTCGTCGAGCAAAATCGTGGCTTCAGATAAGAAATTTTGGGCTGAAAATGGATTCCGACGACGATGTTGTCGCCATCGACAGCACTAACTCCAAGTTGGAAGATACAAAGATGACTTACCGTGTTTCTTCTAACAGAACGGCAGCCTCCAATAGAACGGCACCTCCCATAGAACGGCAGGCAAATAAAGTTGACAAAAAAATTGAACGGTGCTCTTCTATTAGAAGAAATACGGTAAGTGTCACTGCCGATGAATTGCCAAACAACATATGAGGGCAGACTACTAAGTGGACATCCGAAAAATGTCGCTGAGAGCTTCATTTGGAAAGAATTCACTGAGAAAACGTCTCTTAAAATTTTTTTACGCTTACGCTTTTATTTACGCTTTCCCAGGTATTTTAAAAATACCTTACGCTTTCAGTATCCATACTGAAAATTTGGAAAGTGTATTTACGCTTACGCTTACGCTTTCCAAAAATACCGGTATTTTAACAACTCTGGGCCATACTATACTTATAGCCCAAAAACCTGCCTGACCTCGCGTGAACGGCGACTTTTTCCAAAAAAACTATTCATGTATACGGCGACCCACACTCAGGTGGGTCGCCGACCTTCCCCAGCCCGTATAAAGTAGTGGGGGGATGTCGAGTATATAATCTCGAAATTTCGAATAAATCCCCCCACTACAGCTGAAGATATGGCGTCCGGCACCGACTCAGAAATTAGGTGCCGGACCTGGCGTGTCCCCAGTTTAAAAGACAATAATTGTTTTCAACGTGTGTTTTGCATAGGGTGTCAACTTTCCGTTTTCCGTTTTCCGTTTCCGCTTTCCACAGGCAAATTTTTTTCCGTTTCCGTTTCCGTTTTCCGGCTGCTAAAATTTTTTTTCCATTTCCGTTTCCGTTTTTCCGACTCATTTTCCGTTTTCCGGCTAAATTTTCAGTTTTTCCGGCTTTTTCCATTTTCCGGTTCAATTGTCTGTTTTTCAAACTTTTTTCCACTTTCTAGCTCAATTTTATGTTTTCTGTCGCAGCCAAACTGGTAAACATGCATGCAGGTTCACAATTATGTGAATTTTTCCTATTTCTAGCAAGATTTCTGCAAATTTTTGTATTTCCGGATGAAGTTCAGCAAATTTTTTTCTGTTTCCGGCAAAATTTCAGCAATTTTTTTCCGTTTCCGGCATAATTCCAGCAAATTTTATCCGTTTCCGGCATACTTTCAGAAAATTTTTTCCGTTTCCGTTTCCGTTTTCCGGCCTTTCATTTTTCCGTTTTCCGTTTTCCGGCAAGTGCCAAAAATTTTCCGTTTCCGTTTCCGTTTTCCGGCAAGTGCCAAAATTTTTCCGTTTCCGTTTCCGTTTTCCGCCAAAAAGTTTTTGTTGACACCCTAGTTTTGCATTGCCTCGATCGAAAACCGCAGCTTTGTCATTTACGTTATCTTTACACTCATTTTGTGGGGGGGGGGCATTTTGAGGGCGCGTTATTAATTTATAGTGCCCATTTTGAGGGGGGGGTATTTCGAGGGAGGGGTATTTCGAGAAAATACGGTAATACAGATTTAGTTTAATTTAGGTAAATGTAATTTAGATTTAAACTTCACTTTCACCACTACGCCCACCCACATCAACCATTGTCAAGTTTGCAATTATTTACTTGCGCTACATCAACATTTACACACAACAGTTTATCAGCAATGCCAGTGTGAGTGTGGTGTGTTAACTTTATGATACAAACCAGTGGCTGAATGTTAATTTCCGGTGCAAAATAATTAATTTTATCTGTGTTCGTTGTTGAGTTGAGTGATAAGAATGTGAATTTTTGTGATCATTTTTCTTTTTTCCTATATTGTGATGTCGGACACTTTGTGTTCATGCTGATGAGTTCCCGCACAAAAATGGGTAGCAGGTCCATGAAAAGGGACGAAACCTGCTTTCTTTTCATTTTGTTAAAAAAAACTCCACACGCGTTTAGCACACACAAAATGTGTTGAAAAACCCGAAGGCAACATTAAAGCAAAAAAAGACAGTATAATGGAGTATATTAGTATTTTATAATACTTTTGGATCTTGCTCTTATGGGCTTCAAAAGATAATTTTTACACAATTTTATATCATATTTGGACACATTTATTACCGGTTTTTGGTACTGAAAAGCATTTTATTTACTATGAATTTCACAACCCCCCCCCCAAAAAAAGTACCCCGCTAATTTACCCCCCCCCCCTCGAAATTTGCACTGTGAAGTAACCCCGGGGGGTATTTCGAGGAAATATGGTGTTTACACAAACATCATACCGTAAAACGTTTTTCAATGCTTCCAATCAACGGAAATCAACTACCTAAGTGCAAATGTTTTCATCTTTACATTCGCTTTTCCATTTACAAAATTTACAGCAACACATATTAACTCCGTTAATGTCAAGGCGAAAAAAACTCACGGCAACTGGAACACAAGAATTACACAGCGACTCGGCTGGCGCTACTTGCAGTGTGGACACTTTTTTCATTGTTACCTGACAGTGTGAAGTGATAAGGCAAGGAATAAGGCTTGTGAAATACATAAATCCGCAATAATCAACCAAAATGGTCCTGAAATACTATTTCGATTTGCTGTCTCAGCCAAGTAGGGCATTGTATATTTTCCTCAAATCCACCAGGATCCCGTTCGAAGAATGTCCAGTTGCCCTGCGAAATGGTAATTTTTTCGAAAAAAGTGTTCAGTTTTTTTTCCTTTGGTCACTTTGGGTCACTCTCAGGTGAACACTTAGCCGACAATTTTGCCGCAATCAATCCATTTAAGAAGGTACCAGCAATCGATGATGATGGATTTCGATTATCTGAGAGGTTTTTTTGTTTTTTTTGTTTCTACACAAACTAGGTATAATTAACTCAAGTGAATACCGCAGCGTGGCGATAATGCGGTACCTTTGTGCAAAGTACGTGGTCTACCCCAAAATTTGTGAACCACGAGTATTTTTGTGGGATAATTGGGCATACCGTGCTCATTCATGACTGCGGACTACCAGAAATTGCTGATGGATCTATCCAATAAAATACTTGTGTTTTGCGGTCGCGGTTAGTGATGGAAAAGCGCCATGGGCCATGGCGCTTCTGGCGCTTGGCGCCATTTTTTCTCTCGCGCCATTGGCGCTTGGCGTTAGGCTTCATAAAAGCGCCATGGTGGTTTTGGCGCGTTTTTGCTAAAATCCTGGCGCTTTTTCCATCACTAGTCATGGTGGTTCTCCATGCGAGCATTGAAGTGCCCCATGCCAGAAATGAACCACTGCTGCACCAAAATATGGTGATCACGTGAATGGCACCTGGTAATGTGTGGTTGCCCAATCAGCCCACTAAACATGAATGTACCATAAATTCTGGGAGACCCAACCAAGTACAACGGACTTGTGGATGACCACTGGTACCCAAAGGACACTCTGAGCAGGGCTAGAGTTGACCAATATTGTTCATGGCAGCATCTTAGCCTCAGACTGCATGGTTCCATGCTGTTTCAAAACAGGGTAATTTTTATGTGTGTTTTTCTGGTTCAATCTGAACTTTTAGTTGGAAAATTGCCAATTCACAGGTGCTGGGTGGCAAAAAGGTGCCAAATGATCGATATCTGACTGGCATTGACAAGTGTTTAACGGAATTAGAGGACATTTTCTTGCCCAACAACAATGGCTTCATTTTTGACCTGGGCGATATCAGCTTCGCTGATTTGTTGTGCTGTTGCGAATTGGAGCAACCACTGACGGCGGGGTTGGCTGTGTTTTCTTTTGTGGCTGGGCTTGTACATTTTCATCTGCAGAATCGTTCAATTTTTTAATAACTGCTGACAAATATTATTGAATATCCAACCCGGGGACAGTCCGAGAGCCTGTAAAATGTCAAATGTCATGTGTAGTGATGGAAAAGCGCCAGAAAAAATGGCGCCATGGCGCCATTCGGAAAGTGGGCGCCAAGCGCCAAGGGCGCCACAGAAAAAGGGCGCCAGGCGCCAAGGGCGCCATGGCGCTATTCGGAAAATGGGCGCCAGGCGCCAGGGGCGCCACGGATAGAGGGCGCCAAGCGCCAAGGGCGCCATGGCGCCATTTGGAAAATAGGGCGCAAGGCGCCAAGGGCGCCAGGAAAAATAAGTGCCTACAACACCCTGCTTGTGCTAAAAATGGTGCTACAGCACCGTGGTACACGCATTCACGTCTTAATTCGCGTTCTTCAGGATGTAATGAACAAAAACACATCTGGCAACAAAATGTTTTTCAATAAAATCCACATGACGAATTCAAACACAATGGAAATTGTCATTTGATAACAATCCATTCACTTCAAATAGGCTTTTCCAATCAATATTTCCCTGAAATGGACAAAAACGGAATTGCAACGATTTGAATACTTTTTTAAAATAATTTTGCAAGTTCGACGGTCCATCATTCTTGTCTTCTGATCCATCAGACACATCTGGGGAAACGTTGGACGAAATATTTCCACCGACTCACATCACTTCGTCCATTTTTCTGACCAATTTAGATCATCCACAGATGCATTTTTCATTATTTTTTTCATTCACACAGCACTCACCTTGAAACCCTGCTGGCGCCTTTTTGGCGCCCTTTTAAAGCAGGGCGCCAGGCGCCAAGGGCGCCACGGAAAAAGGGCGCCAAGCGCCATGGGCGCCATGGCGCCTTTCAGAATGTGGGCGCCAGGCGCCAAGGGCGCCACAGAAAAAGGGCGCCAAGCGCCAATGGCGCCATGGCGCGGCGCCCTTTGGCGCCCTCAAATGGCGCCAGCGCCATGGCGCCATTCCATCACTAGTCATGTGAAATACCCTGTCAAATGTCATGTAAAAGGCCCTGTTAAATGTCATGTAAAAAACCCTGTCAAATGTCAAATGTCTTGCAAAGTGTCAATAGTCATCTACAAAAACCTGTAATATAGTAAACACATCAATATGGTATGAATTTTGTTTATCCTGTTTTTTTCAGCATCGGAGTGCTCGACGGGCATCCGAAAGTCGCAGCGTACAAAGAGCGCGTTCGCCAGCGACTGTCGCCGGTTTATGACCAAGCCCACAGCATCAATCGCGCTCTGCACTCGAAAATCGTCGCTAGCAAATTGTGAACGCCGAGATTTCGCCATTTTTGTGTATACTCCAGCGACATTACACCTTACAATGGAATCTACCATATCCCATCTGAATAAAAGAACAAACAAAAATTTTTTCATCATATTTATCAAACTGCTTTGAGAAATAGGTATGATGAAATTTTGTTTATGTTTGTTCTTTTATTCAGATGGTATATGGTAGATTTAATTGTAAGGTGTAATGTCATTGGAGTATACCGAGTGGATACTTTGCGCAGACTTCTATCGTAGTTTAATGAATAAATTATTGTGTTAAATTTCGTATTAAGTTGATTATTCTATAGTAAAAACAAAATAGGTATTACGATGAAAAGGAACTGTATAATTTTTGGTTCATCATTCAGATGAATTACGGTAGGTTTCCATACTAAGTGTGATGTCAGCCGAGTACGCCCAGATTTATTGCGTTTCGTTTGAGATGGTTGTGGTCTTCGTCCTCTCTGTATCCTATTCTGAATTTTATTCCCTGAATTTTAGTCTGAAAGACAAGGCAATATATTCGACCCAACCACGTACACAAAAATCGTGTCGAAATAAAGTGACCCGAAATCAGTGCATCCGGTCGCGCCGCCAACATTGAGCACGTGTTTTCTACGCTCGCCCGCTCCCAAATTTACCTATTTTACATTGATTGTAACCTGATTTCACCTGTGATTATTATTTCGTGACGACTTCAGATTCACTCGATCGACGGCGAAGCGGCGGGTAAAAACGTGTGGTATTTTGGTGGATCGAGCGGCTGTTAGATCGATAGATTTCAGGTTTGTGGGGGTTGCCACACTTCGTGAGAGTGGTGTGGTTGTGGTTTTGGAATTTCCTTTGTTGCATCAGCTATGTTATTCACCATCGTATGTGTATGAATCGAACCGTCAATGCGTCTTTTTGGAAGTTTGCCAAAGCATTCCATTTTTCAAGCTGTGTGCTGCTCTGCCCGCTCTGCTGCGTTTTCAGGGTGTAGGAGGCAGAAAGGGGGGTCACTTAAAAATAAGCATTTAAGCGCATAGTAAGAAAAATAGCTGAAAATAGGCCAAAAGGAACTTGAACATGAAATTTTGATGGTTATGAAAAAGGTAGGAAAATTAGTTATTTTGTGAAAAAAATGGAGTAATATTTCTCAAAAATCGCTCCGGATAGATGGAGAGCTGGGTGATTGTGGGGGGGGGGAGTCCATGGGATAGTAGCCAAAAATTTGCCTCCGGGATAGATAGGTAGCTGAGCGGCCTCCGGAATAGATAGATAGCTGGGCGGTCTTCGGGATAGATAGATAGCTGGGCAATTTAGGGGGAGGGGTGTTACCCCCACCGACCCCTTCCCTACCCCTGCCTGTCCCCACCCCTGCCTGTCCCCACCCCTCACACTGCCCCCACCAACAAATGACTGAAAACAAACCAACTCGGCAGGTGACCATCACGCAGAGCAGGGTGCAGTGCAGCATGTCCAACTCCGAAGAGCTGGCGCGCGCCTATGAGTCTGGCGAGGCCGATGTGGGCGAGGACGTGCAGTTCGGCGCCTCTGGCAAGAACAGGACCAAGGCTGAGCAGGTGGGCGTGCTTCTCTGGCCTCCTGGTAGCTCAGCCGGTTAGGGCTTTCACAAGCGCAGTGAAAGGTTCTGGGTTCGAGTCCGGGCAGGGCTGAAACAAGCTAGGTGAAGCGCGTGGAAGACACTTCACACAAAAATATCGTGATGCTGGTGGAAACTGGTCAAGGACGTAGCCGGGGGGGGGGCGGCCGCCCCCCCCCTGTCCCGGGTCGGGCAAGAAAATATGCCCGAAATGGCACTTTCGTAAAGCGATTTTGTCGGCAGTTCTGAAAAATTTTGCGCGCAAGCGTGCATTTCGGCGCCGCACAGTATATTTTAGTGATACCTATGGTTTAAGACCGAAAAAGTACTCAAAATGTGTCCGCGTTGCTAGGGTTGGCCGATGTTTTTTTTAAACGTTTTTTTTTTAAAAACGTTGTTTTGTTTTTTAAAAACATGACGTCCGAAATGTTTTTTTTTTTTTAAAAACATCGGCCGAAATTTTTAGTACTAAGCACTAGGTATTTTGCAAAATTTTTGCGCGCAAGCGCGCAATTTCGCACACAAATTGACATTGGTGGTTGTTTTCATTGGTTTTGTGGCATTTTTAGTATCAAAGTATCCATTTCTATGTGCTACCATGGGTTAATAAGCCGTCATATGTTGCTGTAGTATATAATATTGATGTAATGTGCTTCCATGTACCTCCACAGTGTGTCACTTCACTCCCAAAGTAACAACCTCCTTTTATAACCTTGTTTGATCACTATTCCATGCCAAACTTTACCTGAAGTCATGAACATTCGACTAAAAGCCGATATACGAACAATATGTCGACGAAAAATGGATATTTTTGACACAAATCACCACTTATAATGCTATCCCATGGTTCCACAGACATTATATGGTCATATATAACATCACAGAGTATTGCCACTGTCCGATATACCTATATATGTTGACACAAGGTCATACCTGGGAGCTTTTAAAAAAAAACGTTTTTTATTAAAAAAACGTTGTTTTTTTTAAAAACATCGAGTTAAAAAAAACGTTTTTTTTCCAACCCTACGCGTTGCTGTATATGTATGTAAGATACATACATGAACATCACTATTGGGCGCCAATGCCAACGCCAATGGCGCCATGGCGTTGCGCCTACGAATGGCGCTGGCACCATTCCTGTACCACTGGGGTCAAATTAAAGGGGGGGCGCCGCCCCCCCCCGTTCGCCGCCCCCCCCCCGTTCGCCGAGCTTCGCGTATACAATCCGCTCCCGCTCAAAAATCTTGGCTTCGTCCCTGAAACTTGTGATCGCGCACCCAACCCTCCCAGTATTTATGTACAACCCAATGTCTATCATTCAGCACGAGCACAAGAAGGAGCACCCCGAGGGCGACACGCGGAGAATCGTGGACAACATCAAGCACGGCGAGGAGAAACGCAAACAGGATGAGCTGAAGAAAACCGCACCCAAAGAAAAGTAGACGCAATAATCTGTGATCGTGGTGCCAGGTGCTTTGAAATGGGGTTTTGCTTTTGATGTTTTTTTATCCAGCATTTGCTTGTTGTATTTATGTACTTTTGGTATATTTGTGGAAGCGTAAACCACGAAAGATTTGGACGCTATCGCACTCCATTTTCATGGCATCTGGCACCCAATAATATTGACAGTTATAATTTCTGCTTGTTTCCGATGTCTCTTCAAACATTACACATTCATACGGTAAATGATTTTAAGGTGTTTGGTGATTTCGATGCTCAATCATAAATAAATGTAAAAGTATTGAAAATGATCGATATTGATCACGTTTATGTACATAAATACCTACTCCCCTGTTGGATTTACACATGGCTGTATTGACCCAACAGTTGTGGGCAACAAACACCCCTGGACAACCGCACTCAGTTGACAATTGTGTGCGCGCAGTGGTTTGCAAACGCATGCCGCTGCCGCACCGTGCACACCATGGATGCATGAGCGCAGGGACGTATCCAGGATTTTTGAGCGGGGGGGGGGGCTGCGAATTTACGGAACCCGGCGAGGGGGGGGGGCTTAGCCCCCCCCCCTAAAATTTTAGCTACATAGTGGCGAAATGGCGCTGGCGCCACACCATGGCGCCATTGGCGTTGGCGTCAGCGCCATGGAACGCTGTATATGAATGTAAATATACATACAAAACAGCAAAAAGCACAACATTTTTAATGATTTGCGGCCACATCTGATGATAATACCGTATATCTGGTGAAGAATGTGCGCTTGTGCGCAAAAAATTTTACGCTGACGTTGAAAGAGTAGCATTTTCTGGTCACTTTCTGGTCTCGCCCCGGGAGGGGGGGCTGCAGCCCCCCCCCCCCCCCGCCCCGCCTGTATACGGCCCTGCATGAGCGGTTGGGTTTGCGCCGGACTGGCGCCACTTCCGCCGCTGCTTTTGTGCGGATGCGCAGGCTGCCATGCTTTTTTTGCTACTAGCATCCCAAAAATCTTGGGAAATTTACGTTTTTTTAAATAGAAAATATAAAAATCTTCAATATATTTACTCCAGGATTTATTGGAGAGATTTAGGTATACCAGACTAATAAGACCACCTTGAAGTTCAGAGGAAAAAATAACTCCCCCTTGAATAACTCCCCTACACAACTTCTGACAAAAAATAACCCATTAGGTCTCATTCAAGGATGTATAGTACATATTTATAATAAAAAAATATAAAAATTCTGATTTATATTTGTTATGAGAAGGAAACAAAAAAGCTCTTGCATTTTTGCAGGGGGTTTCCACAGGGATGTAATTATTCATAATAATTCATATAATAATCAAATTCTAAATATTTGATTGTGTTATTTTTGATTGATTTATCTGAGATTATATCATATCATATTTTCTGAAATACTGGAATGCTTATCAGCGCACTCGCAGAATGTAGACTGGGCATGTGCCGGGTGTTGTCCAAGGGTGCTTGCTGCCCACTGCGCACATACAACTGTCCACTGAGCGCAGTTGTCTAGAGGTGTTTGTTGTCCAGTGGTTATTCGCCAATCGAAGTGAAATATTTGGGTGAAAATAGAGCGAGCATCTTTTATTTATCTTTTGTTCCAAAAAAAATACCTACGTTTCTTTCTGAGGTGATTCCGCAAGTGGAAAAGTGAAGAACTGCGAAGTGAAATGAGATGTGAAAAGTTCACGTCTCCATTTGCGAAATTGGCACCTAGTCCTCGTGCAGTTGGTAGTTCATCATGCCTTATTAATTTCATAGTTCTACAATTTTTGGGTTCTGACGATGTGTTTAAATATAATAATGTAAAGTAAATACCTAGTTGATTGAACTTTCAATCAACTACTACAATAAAAATCTGTCGACCTCGGAATGTTATATCGTCCGAACCCTGGCATTGTGTTTGTGGTGAGGATTTGTCTGTGTAGTATCGGTCGTTTGTCATTGTTTTGTTGGTTTTCTGTTAACGTTTTTGTTTTCGTTTTCTTTGACGGTTGGGTCCATATTTGATGCGGCGGTCGAGGGTGCATATTCAGTCACCAAATATTCGCAATGTGAATTAAATTTGCTTTGCTTCATTGGTCGGATACTCGAAATTTCCAGAATTTATCATCTAAGATTAACATAGACTAGCATCAGAGCACGGACAATAATTGCATCATAACTAATTAGTGATAACAACCATGAAAGTGCCAAGCGATAGTCATGTAAATATAAACCAGCTAATGCAACCTAATATGCCTCAAAAACTACGCAATCACTACAAACTGGCTTTGTGCGCGCCAGCATACTGGCACCTTGCCAACACCGCTCTAATATCCCTGCGCGAGCCTGGGCGGGGCGCAGTGGTCGCAGCTGCCCTCGGGTCCGGGATCTCCCTGGTCGCCGGGCTGGCCGCCGGGTCCTGGGCTGCCCGGCTGTCCTGGGGTGCCGGGGTCGCCCTTCTCGCCTGGGCTGCCGTTGTCGCCGTCCTTGCCGGGCTCGCCGGGGGTGCCTGGCTGGCCGGGGGGTCCGTCGCGGCCGGGCTCTCCGGGGCGGCCAGGGGGTGAGGGGATGTCGCGCAGGGTGCCCGGCTCGCCTGGTGGGCCCTTGAGACCGGGGTTGCCGTTCTGGCCTGCGGGGGTGGCGTGCTCGTGTTCAAGATACTGTCCAGTGTGCCCTTCAATGATAAGTGCAGTCAGCCTATTCACTCACCACCAGGACCGGGGGATCCAGCGTCGCCCTGCTCGCCGGGCTGCCCGTCGTTGCCCGGCTGTCCGTTGTCTCCGGGGGGTCCGTCGGGGCCGGGGGGTCCCGGGGGTCCGTCGGGTCCCTTATCAGCCTCGCACTCGCACAGCTCTCTGGGCTCTGGCAGCAGGTCGGGCGTGATGGGCGCGTTGGGTCCGGGCGGGCCGAACTCTCCCGACTGGCCGTCCATGCCGTCGCGACCGTCGCGGCCGGGCGGGCCGGGGGGTCCGGGGGCGCCCCGCTGGCACGTGCAGCACGCTGCGAGGGGGTGGGGTGCCCATTGGTTGGTTTGTCGTGTTTTGGGCGCTAACTGCATGCGCGCGGTAACTCACATCCGGAGGCCTGGACGAAGGCGTCCTCGCCGTACACCTCATCTTTCTCCTCGAGCTTGAGGTCGACGTCGGCGTCCAGGGGCGCGTTGTCGTCGAGCAGGCGGCGCGCCCAGAAGCTGGTCATGTGCTCGGCCGACCGCTTGGACACTTTGCCGGTGCTGGCGGCGCTGCCGTGGCGGATGTCGATCATCTCGCGCCACATGTCACGCGAGCGTTGCTGCGTGGTGGTGGAGAGGTTGAGGGATGTTGTGGTTGATGGTGTGGCTCTACGGCGAAACTAGTGGGCTGCCAACGGTCGTTGAATGTCGATTTCACCATGTGGGAATTATTTTTTCGTGGCCTTTTTTGAGGGGGGGTTATTCAAGGGCAGATTTTTATTTCGTCAAAATTTACAAGCATGTTTCTAGTAACTCATTAACCTGAAATGAGTTTTATTAATGAAATAACATGTCATCTTTGTTTGAACGGGACCTTAAAATGTATCAAATTCCTACGGGGGGGGGGGGATTTATTCAAGGGGGGGGGGCTTATTTCTCCTCACTTGCCTAACAGGATGGGATCATCCAAGCAAACACAATAGCCCATCGTCTCACCTTGCAGAAGTCCAAGTCATTATGCACAGAGGCCTCGAGGCTCTGCACATACTGGAAGATCAGCGGAAAAGCGATCAAACATCCAGCTACCGCGACAGTAGCAAAAGCGATGGCGCACAAAGCCACCGGCCGCAGGGAAGCGCGCTTCTCTTCCATCTCTCAATGCTGCTTTGAGGTGTAGATGGAAGTTGTTGAAGTGGAGTGGAGCAAATACTGCTTGACTGAATGGTGCCGCGCGGCCGTTTATATATGACTGCGACCGCGCTGTAACAAAGGTCTACCCAGTCATTTTTGGGTTTTCGGCGGCGGCGAGGGCCCTTGTCATTCCGATGGTCGCGCATGGTTGAACCTGCTGCCGCTGCTGCTCGCAGTCCTGTTTTCGGCCGGCCGCCCGCGCGCCCAAATTGAAATTCATGCATTATTTTACTGTCGCCGCGGCGACAGACTGCGTGGAGGGCACGCTTGCGCTACCGTAAGACACTGAATGTAATGAATGAAATCGGCCTACGCGGGCAACTTTTGCGCACCAAACATGCGTGTGAACTGTGTTTTTGTACAACCATTTACAGTGGCGGCAATTTGGCATTCACGCAGTCCCGGCCGGGTCAAGCGGCAATTTTCGTAGTAAAAATACATGAAAACTACAAAGGTGCGGCGGGGCGTCTTGTTTCACGCAGCCGTGGGGGCACACCTGAATTGCTCTCGTCGTCACAATTCGGCGACCTCAGATACAGCGCGTATAACAAACAACTGTGCAGTTGAATGCGGTTTTGACAGTGCCGCAGCTGCGATTAACTGTAGTCGGCTGTTTTGACAGCCCACACACTAGTTGACAGCTGTCAACTAGTCCGTGTCAACTCAAGATTACAGCTTCATGTGTTCCAGAGCGATCTCCTACTGCACTCCTAATATTTATTTTTCAACATTGCCGCGTGTTCATTTGGGGATGGCTCTGCGACACGTGGAGCCGAAATCTGAGTTGACACGTGTCAACTAGTGCGTGGACCGCCATTAGCTGAAAGATCCTAGATCAATTCAATGTCATAGAACGGCCAAACGAACAGCGCAACAAGGCACTTTTATACGTGGGTAAGCCCCTTCCCACAGTTCTCCAAATCGACGATTTAAGACGCGGTTTGAAGCTGTCAACCAACGAAGAAAACTGTTTCTGGCAAAAACGGTAATATCTGCAGCACCAGTGAAGGGATCAGATCTGACGCCCGATATATCAGTACAATCCACTAACGCCAGAGGAACTTTTTCCCACTTGCGGAATTTACCCTGGGGGTAGTCCCGAGCCCTGTAAAGTGTAAAGTCAAGTGTCATGTAGAATGTTAAGCAAAATGAAAATATTATGAGAATTGACAAATTTGCATGACATTCGACACTTCAATTTACACTTTACAGGGCTTCGGACTGGCACCTGGTATTCAGTTTGTCATGGATGGTGTACAAATGTGCCTGCGCACACTTTTCACACGAAACTTTGAAAATTCACAAATCAGCTTAGAACGCATTTGAGTTTTCTACAATGAGGTGGCCGTCAACTACAGTTCACGGAGATTACAAATGACTCATTGTGGAAAACTCAAACATGTTCAAAGCTCATTTATGAGTTTTCGAACTTTCGTGTGAAAACTAGTGTGCGCAGGGCCAATAGGGAGTTCATTTTACCGGCGTTCTGAAAATACTGGTGTTTTGGAAAACGTAAACGTAAGTATCTAGGGTCTCTGTCAGAGGCAGAAATCGATCCACGACGCTCCATTATCGCCCATTATTTTCATTGTGTGGATACCTAATATGGATAATTCTATTGTGTGGATAATTGCACAAATCGATCGCTCTCACACTGAACATTCACCTTCATTTTACCATTCCACCCACAGCAAGATCAATAAAAATTAGGTTAATACAGCGAATGAAGCAATTGCCACGCAAAAGTGCTAAAAATTGATAAATTTTAAGTAACCAAATAGCTGATGGGTTTAATCATTGAATTTACTAATGGTGAGATAAGCGATGGTTGTATTTATGTTTAAGATCTATTTACGCACTTTTAAATGCACTTACTTCAAATAAATAGGTAAATGACAAAAAATCACGTCAACTTAAAGCACGGTGCTATTTAGGTGTGAACGGGCTATCGATAGACAAAAGTGTCCTGCAGACATGTAAGTAGGTGGAAGGGCACATCATTTACCTAATAAAAGTCAATTTAATTATTTGGCGGCCCGCACACTGGTTGACACACGTGTGTCAACTGTGTCAACTCAGATATCGACTTCACGTGTTGCACAGCGATCTCCAATGCACTTGCCGTAATGTTGAAAAATAAATATGACGGCGAGTGCATTGGAAGAAAGGCGCTCCACACGGTGGTTGACGCTACTTTTTAGAAGTCGATTGAGTCAACTCAGAGTCAACTGTTTTAAGTATAACTATTTTTAATTTTTTACCTGTGTTGATTAAGAAATATTGAGAAGTCGATTGATGTAGAATGAAAGAAGGGGATTTTTTGGATACATATTGTAAATGGCTCAGAGTCAATTGAATTTTTGACCAGTTGACTCTGAGTTGACGCTAATTTTGGCGTCAACTAGCGTGTGTGGGACCATAGCTGTGCGACACGTGAAGCCGAAATCTGAGTTGACACAGACCACTTGACTTGTCACACATGTGTCAACTAGTGTATGGGCTGCCATTATCAAAATCTTATCAGAATCACACAGCATAGAATGCAGTACCATGCGCTGTGAGGAACGCCGCCGACCTAAAGTTTTTTCACACCGCCAGGCAATATTTCATAAATCTCCCGGTACAGTATTATGTAATAGAAATCGAATTGCAACATAAAGAAATATTGCAGGTAATCGCGACAAACGTCTAGAAAATAAAAAATGAATAGTTATTTATGAATTAGAATAGATACATGAACATCAATATACCGTGTTTCCTCGAAATACTCCCAGGGGATTTATTTTTTCAGAGTGCAAACTTTGAGGGGGTTAATCGATGGAGGGTGTATTTTGAGGGGGGGGGGGCTATTTCGAGGAAATACGGTAAAAAGGTATACAATTGGCACTGTAACTCGATCGCAGATAAGGAAGCATTAACAGTAACATCGCGATTGTGTAGATAGTCTAATCTATTCGACGAAATATTTGGGGAAATTTGGGGAACGGTAACCAAACACAGGCCAGTCCGAAAACCTTTAAGGATTTATCGACGCGAAAAAATCGATTGCACGTTTATCCGCATATTTCTGCACGCAAAATAGCGATAAAAACTTTCAACAACTACTTAAAAAAAGTAAAATATTCAAATTCACCGCAACAGAAAACAATAAACACAAAATTAGTGGACGGAAAGGGGCATATAAACAGGTAGGGTTAAGCACCACAGGTGCGATTTCAGCGAAGGTTCCCCACTCGGCTATCTGGATAATGGAAGCCCGCACACTAGTTGACACTTGTGTCAACTAGTCTGTGTCAACTCAGATCTCGGCTTCACTTGTCGCACAGCGATATCCAAATGCACATGCAGTAATGTTGAAAAATAAATGCATGTGCATAATGGAATGTGCTTTGGAAGTTCGCTCTGCCACACGTGAAGCGGAAATCTGAGTTGACACAGAAATGTTGTTGTTGACACATGTCAGGGACGTATCCAGGATTTTTGAGCGGGGGGGGGCTGCTTGTTTACGGAGGCCGGCGAGGGGGGGGCTCAGCCCCCCCCCCCCCTAAAATTTTAGCTACATAGTGGCGGAATGGCGCCATGGCGCTGGCGCCATTTATAGCGATTTGCGGCCACATGGAGCAAATCTGATGACAATACATTATGTCTGGTGAAGAATACGCGCTTGCGCGCAAAATTTTTGACGCTGACGTTGAAAAAGTCCCATTTTCCGGTCACTTTCTGGTCTCGCCCCGGGAGGGGGGGGGGCTGCAGCCCCCCCGCCCCCCCCCCCCTGGATACGGCCCTGACACATGTGTCAAATAGTGTGTGGGCCGACAATAATTCATACAAAACAACCTAGTATTTACCATACAGAACGGGTAAAGTGCTTCGATCAAAACAATCACACGATGTATTCTAAGGCGTTGTGATATCAATTTCGAACAACTGCAGACTGGATGAAAGCGAAATCAACGACAAATCGATTTTGGTTCTAAAATTCCATTAAATTTGAATAAAATAATCATGGTTCACAAGGTTTTCGGCATTTTTTTCGCTAAGCTACATTTTTTGTTTTCCCCCGTCTAGCGCGTGAATTACTAATGTTGTTGATTTCAACTTCATGTAAACTATAAATACTCATTTCCAAATGGATGCACATTGAGAAAACGTGTACCGTAAAGTGCTGAGCCAAAGTCAAAGTCAAAGTAGGGGTAGTCTTCTTGAGGGATGGGAAAAAGCGCTTTTTAACAGCCCGCTTTTAAAAAAAGCGAATTTATAAAAATGCGATTGAAAGAAGCACTGGGGGAGTTCTCAGACCCTGTAAAATGTCTAATGTCATGCAAAGTGTCAAAAGTCGTGTAAAAGGCCCTGCAAAATGGCAAACACGTTTGCCATTTTGCAGGGCATTTTACACGACTTTTGACAATTTGCACGACATTTGACATTTTACAGGGCACTTTACAGAGTCTGGGAGTGGCACCTGGCCATCACCAATCATGTTGTACCCTGTAAGACATTTTTCAAATTAAATTACCGCAATATTTGCATTTATTTCTGCAAAATTCGCACGCACAAAGTATATTTAGGTGGGCATTGCAGTCACTTACCTATAACGCCATGCCTGACCCCATGGGTTTCATGATCGGCACTTAACGGTAAAAAAAGATTGTGCAAAAAAGCGATGTGCAATTCACGTTTAGGCAGTCAGTTTATAAAAACGATGTGAAAAGTTAGAATTCCGGCCAGAGTAAATAAATAAACATAAGCATACGTAAATATTTTACATAACAAATGTATGTAAATATATTGCACCTAAAAATGCATAATTCAATGCAAAGATTTGCCTGCCAACAACGACCACACAGATTAAGGGATTTTCCACACAAATGCGCATGCAAAAAATGATCACAGATTGAGGAATTTCCATTTTTGCGAATTTGTTGCTTCAATATTTTTACAATTTGAAAATTTTGGGCTGAAAAAAAGTTTTCGTGGAAACGCCAGAAATCTATCAAAATCAGCAGCGGGCAAAACCTCAACAAAGACGACGCGAATCAAAGCGGAAAAGCTGATCAGGGGGCAGTCCCAGACCATGTAAAGTTAAGTAAAGTGTCCAATGTCATGTAAAATATCAATAAGATTGTATCACTGAACTTTGGATGACAAATGACACTTGACTCTACATGTTCCATGACACTTTGGCACTTTCCAAGGCTTGGAACTGCCCCCAGGAGCGAGCAGGCTGCCCTACACGGGCTTAGTAAAGTTCTGCGGGAAGACGCCCCTGTGGCCGGTGGCGAGCACGACGCCCATGAGCCAGCCCTCGTCCTGCTCGTCGGGGTCGTCGTAGGGCACCACGGCGATCAGCTCGCCCGCCTCGAAGCTCAGCTCGTCGCTGTCTTCAGCCGTGTACTTGTGAGTCGCTCGCACCTGTGTGAGGGTGGGTGCATGTTGGGTACGGTCTTGGGTGGGGCTAAGTTGGCATGTGGGCTTGCTAGTCATGTAAACTAGCCGATCGTGGAGACCCGGCCGTCATGTAAGTTTACCCAGCTGTCATGTATACCCACTAGTCATGTATGGGAAGCGTAATAACTTGTGGCAAATTAGTGACAGACAATCGACTAGTCATGCCCGCTTGTCATGTATGTCACCCATACATGATGTGGGGTCTACATGACTGGCTGATAGAATTACTTGAATTCTAATTTCTTTTGTATTTTGTCTGCACTGGTGTTGGTGGGGCTAAGTTGGGATGTGGGCCTGCCAGTCATGTAAACTAGCTGATCATGTAAACCCGGAAGTCATGTAATTTTACATGGGCATCATGTAATTCTACCCAGCCGTCATTTATACCCGCTAGTCATGTATGGGAGGCGCAATAACTAGCGGGCAAATTAGCGACAAGCAATCGACTAGTCATGCCCGCTAGTCATGTATGTCACGTCACCCATACATGTTGAGAGGGTCTACATGACTGGCCGATAGAATTACTTGAATTCAAATTTCTTTTGAAATTCGTCTGTATTAGGTGTCAATATTTTCCTTTGATTACAATGATATTCCATTCTCACTCGATTAAATAATGCAGTTAAATGATGTTCTCACTTCTCGGAAACGAAGAGACCCCCATGCTGCAATTTGATTGCATGTTACTGAACTAAACAGAAATGTCACTGGATTAGTGATCAGGGAGTTTGTCAAACATTTTTAAATAACGTATTTAGAACGTCAATCATTCGCGCAGTATTGAATGCGCCGACTAGAGATCAAACAATAGCACACTGCAATTAAAAAATGCACACAAATTGCAGCCGCATAAAACACAGTTCATCTGATCGTAGAACATGCCTTACAATGGTCCATCGGCAAGTACACGGCGACGGGTGCAAAGATATCTACACGGCGACAAAAATGGCCGTTCATGCGAACATGTATGCTCACATAAAAAGTAGGCAAATTGTGCGGCCGACACGTAAACTGCTCAACATGTGCAGGGGTCCTAGGGACAACTCCCATACCCTGTAAAATGTCAAGTGTCATGCAAATTGTCAAAAGTCATGTAAAATGCCCTGCAGAATCGCAAATTAGTTTGACATTTTACAGCGTAATTTACATGACTCTAGACGGTTTGCACCACAGTTGACATTTTACAGGCCCTTGGAATGCCCCCAAAGACGGGGGATTCTCTCGTCTAAATGAACCGCCCACACAGAATCCATACGATGGAGCCCCCGAGCACATGCTAGCGCATTTTACGCGCACGGCGACATCAAAGCAAGCAAAAGAGCCGAACACACCTTGAACAATATGGTCGGTTCACCCTTTGCCTGCGCCGCGGCGGCGCCCGCCTCGTGTGGTTTTACGGCCGTGCCGCGCGCAGTCGCACCTGCCAATTGGATGCCACCTCAGAATCAGACAAAAAATAAAAATAAAAAAAATTTTAAGATGGATTTAAAGATGTTAAGTGATTTGATGGGCCCACAAGGACCACACACACTAGTTGACATCGCAAATTCGTGTCAACTCAATGTCAACTATATAACACAAAGAAAATTGTAAGCATCACACTTAACAGAAACAATGAAAATCAAGTGGTATGAAGTAAACTTAACTATACTCTTTCAGATCGGAAAGTTGATATCACATAATTCACTAAAATTT
Source organism: Sphaerolaimus hirsutus (assembly GCA_964036195.1). Lineage (NCBI taxonomy): Eukaryota > Metazoa > Nematoda > Chromadorea > Monhysterida > Sphaerolaimidae > Sphaerolaimus > Sphaerolaimus hirsutus. The sequence goes on from OZ038451.1 coordinate 10,217,547, forward strand.
AGTTGACACGAATTCAGTTGACATCCAGCGTGTGTGGCGCCACACACACACTAGTTGACATCGACACCAAATCTCAACTGGTTCCCATCCCAATATGAAAGCTTGCTCAGGAGCCGACGAATGACGTTCGAATGCAAGCTTTGAATTGGGATGGGAACCAGTTGACACTTGGTGTCGATGTCAACTAGTGCGTGTGGGCCCAATTGAACGTGTGTTTGTGTTGAGGGAAGCAAAAAGTTAGTGGCAATGGTGAATGACGGAAATTCAAAAACAAAACCGTGCTCATAGAATGAAATAATAGAAAATAGAAAAGTATTCTAAATATCGGGCAGTCTGGTCACTAGTCAGTTAATGTGTCTGCGAGCGAACACTGAAAAAATAACCCATTAGGGAACACCCACTCCATGAAACATATAGAGGTAGTGAAAAATCACAAAAAAATTTCGATAACGAATTGATTGTAAATAGTTACAAAGTGAAATATTTTTCAATTATCCAGAATGCTTAGATAGATAAATAATTCCTCCAGTGTGCGCTCCAGGTGCCAATTCCGCAAGTTGAGCAGTAAAAAACAAACAATTTAAGTGTGAGAAAAAAAGTTTAAAAGAAAAGTAAATTTAGAAGTGAGAAGTGAAGAAACAAATGGCAAATGTGAAAACGCTGTAAAAATAAATAAAATTGAAAGAAACGCAAAAGTCTTACTTCACTAGGGTTGGAAAAAAACGTTTTTTTTTTAACTCGATGTTTTTTTTAAAAGCTCCCAGATATGACCTAGTGTCAACATATATAGGTATATCAGACACTGGCAATACTCTGTGATGATAAATATGACCATATAATGGCTGTGGAGCCATGGGATAGCATTATAAGTGGTGATTTGTGTCAAAAATATCCATTTTTTGTCGACATATCGTTCGTATATCGCCTTATAGTCAAATGTTCGTGACTTCAGGTAAAGTTTGGCACGGAATGGTGATTAAACAAGGTTATAAAAGGAGGTTGTTACTTTGGGAGTGAAGTTACACACTGTGGAGGTACATGGAAGCACATTACCTCAATATTATATATTACAGCAACATATGTCGGCTTATTCACCCATGGTAGCACATAGAAATGGATGTTTTGATGCTAAAAATGCAACAAAACCAATGAAAACAACCACCAATGTCAATTTGTGTGTGAAATTGCGCGCTTGCGCGCAAAAATTTTGCAAAATACCTAGTGCTCAGTACTAAAAATTTTGGCCGATGTTTTTTAAAAAAAACAAACATTTCGGACGTCGTTTAAAAAAAAAAAAAACGTTTTAAAAAAAACATCGGCCAACCCTATACTTCACACTTTAAAATATACTTTTATTTTAAACTTTCCCTTTTCATGCACTTCTTACTTCTAATTTTGCTTGTTTTATCTTTTGCTTACGGTTTTTTATTTCTCAACTAGCTTATTGACCGCGGGCAAGAACAATTATCCAACAAAGAAAGCCCCAGCAAAACAGCGCGCGTAAAAAAACCCCACCTGGCTTATCAGACTCCGCCTTTTCCTTATCCTCATCACCCTCTTTCTTATCATCCGCATCACTGGTGCCCGCCTTCACGCTCAGCTGAGCCGTGGCTTCATTACTGTTCATCTGCTGGGGGCAATCCCAGACCCCGTAAAGTGTCAAGTCAAGTGTAAAATGTCATGTAAAATGTCAATCAAAACAAAAATAACAGATTTTATTACTGAACTTTGCGTGACAATTGATTGACACTTTACATTACAATTGACACTTTGAATGACCTTTCACACTTCACTTTATACTTGACAGTGTCCGGGACTGGCCACCTGCACAGTGGTCGTAACGGGCGGGCTGGCCGGCGGGCTGCCGGTGCCGTCGCTGCCCGACCCGAACGGGTTGGCGCCGTCGGTGCCCGTCTTGGACTCAGGGATCGGTTTAGATGGAGTGGTGGGAGATTTTGTGGGTGTTGTGGCGGCTAGAGGTTTGTTTGAAGAGCTGGTCGGCGAGGAGGCCAGCGTCTGTGTGAAAGGCATGATTTTTGTAATAAAAATGCTTTACTAAAATGGAAAATGCAAAAGGGGTCTTCTAGATTTCGACCCTCCGGGGGTTTGGATAGATAGCAAATCGCTCCTCCGGAGGGATAGATAGCTGAGAAATTTTCTGGGGCGGTCGGGGGGGTTCGCGGGGGTTCAATATATAGACATAGAAGGAAGAAAAGGGAGAAAAATCGCTAAGGTGAAAAATGGGTATATAAGTACATATACTACTAAAAATAGCTGAAAATAGGTAGTTAGACGCTTGAACTAGTGATTTTGGAGGTGCAAATCTATAAAAAGGTATAAAAATAGCGATATTGAGCGAAAATAGGGGTCGTTTCTCAACCCCCCCCCTTTCCTACCCCTGAAGTGCACTTAATTACACACTAGGCTTCCGAAATGAATTATTGACTAACCGGATAAACGGAATTCGACTTTTCTTCACCGACATCGACACCATTCTCCTTCGGTTGATCTGGAATTTTTTTAAATGATTAATTGGACGATAATTAACCGTATGTTATTGGTTCATTGTAATGAGAAGACTATCAGCTATTTCAGTTGCCAATAAGCACCCTGGCATGTGACATGTTATATTTCAGACGTTCAAAGCTTAACTTCCAAAATGACTGGTATTATGGTCTTATGGACCTTTTATTAAATACCATTTACATGGAATCAGTAATCACAAACACCGTTTGTAACTTGACAGGATGCAGCATTTACATTTACATAAACGTCATGTTTCTTGTCTCACGTGGTAGTTTTGGCCACTCAATTCCATTTCCACTTCCCAATATTTATGCACTTTTGCCCATCCCATTACTATTTTACATACATAAGTTCCTCAAAAAAGCCCGCATTGACAACTATGGAATTATTTTTAGCCGATGACTATCGTCACGTTTTTTACCCATCCCCTCCCCAACACACAACGGACACCTGTGTATTTGCAATCCACACGTCGTATCGCTGCAAAAATAAAACTCCCCGAAAAGCGAACCCCCTGCCAGCTGCGGATCAGCGGGGAAAAAATGTGCCGCGCGGCGGCAAAACCGACCGCCGTGCAGCGCGCAAAGCGGCGACATTACCGTACGGAGTCAACTTTTGGCGGGTCTGCGTCATAATCCAAGTGTGCGCAATACAATCCGGCTTGATCCAAGCGCAAAATAGGGCAAAATTAAAGTAAAAGTGCCGCAAAATCCAAGCACAAAATCAGGCATAATCCAAGCAAAAATCGCACTAAATCCAAACAAAAGTACTGTATAATCCAGGCAAAATTCATTTTACCCCCAGCCCCAGGTGTCCTGTATTCTTAATACTTTGCTGTGCACACTAGTTTGCACTTTGAATATGGTGAAAACTGAAATTTAATTTAAATGTGAATTTAAATTTATGGAAGTTTACATTTGAAAATTTGAAGAAAAAAAACACATAGCATACAAAAATTGCACTGGATGGCACCATGTCACAATTTTAGTTTTCACAGAAGTCACGGTGGAAACTAGTGTGACCATATTGCATCACCTGTGCATAACAGATATAATGGATAGATAGATAATTAGCAATTGTTAGCATTGCAGCTGCCATGGACATGAATATTCTGGTGTGGCTGACCCACTCAAATTTTACATGGTTTGTCCATAGAAAATTTCCACACATAAAAATTTACATGTATAATCTATGCATAAACAAACATGAATACAGAAAAGCGTTTGGATTGTGCCAAATTTTTGCTTGAATTGTGCGCTATCTCGCATTTGGATTTTGCTGTAGCATGTGGCACAAAGTGAGTCGACTTTGCAGCTGAAGTGCATGGATTATGCGCAAAAACTGCTTGGATTATGCTCGATTAGATTATGCACACTTGGATTTCGGTTCATCCCCACTTTTGGCCCTTTCGCGGCGGCAGCGCGGCCACTGTCGCGCACGAGCGGCCAGCATTAGTGTCGCAACCATATTTGCATTTTGTCCGCGCAGAGGTTGTTGACAGAGGAAAAGGTGGCCCCCCAAAATGCCTCCAAAATGTGGAAAATGACGATAAAAACACGTTCGGCGCAAATCTATTGGAACGTGGGGCTTTTGAGCTTGTCGCCTAGGAGGCGTTTAAATAGCTGATTTCAGAGTATAATGACAGGGAAATACAGAAGTTATACAACCCTGCATTGCAAATAGTGTAGTGCAAACAATGCAGCGTACACTGATGTATTAATGCATATAAATCCCGATATAAAGTTCATCTAAAGCCCGCTACCGAAATTTCGTACACACGTAAATACATATTTTAGGTATGCATTTGAATTCACATTAGTGTATCTACCTGTAGTTGAAACATCGCATCGAAGCGTTCAAAATGAATGTACTGTCCACTAAGAAATCCAGTTACATCCACTTATGTCGCATTATTTATGAACACTGTCATAACAAGAACGCTGCAGACGTCTTTCTCTTTGATGTCAAGGTCGATGGACTGCATTCGCTGAGTCCAGGGGCACGGTTGAATTTGCCCGACAAATTCTCGGGCAGCCCGATACATTGAGTCAGGCAATGTGAATATATTTCAGTTGCAGTGATTAGCGGCCCGCATACTAGTTGACAATTTTCACTGTGTTCATTTCCGAACTCAAAATTTTGGATTTGGTGCCAGCGCCAAAACAAACCGTGCCAAACACACAACAAAATGGCGCCAAGCACCAAGAGCGCCATGGTACTTTTTTGCTTTGGCGCTAGTAAGAAATTCGAAATTTTTAGTATTTACGCAGCTGAACACAGTACGCAAAATGTCAACTATTTTGCGGGCCGCCGCCAATCGGGTAACCCGAAAAACGAAGTCTACGAACTGAATTTGGCACCTGCACCTTCACTCTCAAATCACCAACTAAAATCCATCGGAATAAACACATTACCTACGCGCATCGATCAAATCGTTCAATCAATTACTTTTTGCACGAGTTATTGAATTGGTACGCGTTATTACTTTTCTGAATGTAGGCGTACTCGAAAATATGCGCTACAGACCACAGGCTTTGTAAATAGTACAGACCCCGATTAATTGAATCGTCCCTCAATTGTGAATAACAAGAATGAAAATGGCGAGATGAGCACAAAAACAAAAAAAAACAAAAAAAAACGCGACATTAAAAAATGCCTGCAATCTCGCCGTCTCGAAACAGCTGCAGTTTTTTATCAAACATTTTCGCTGTTGAAAATGAAAATGTTAGCTAACATCCATCTCTGCGAAAACAGGCGCGCCGCTTTTGCAGAATAGCGTAGTGCAAAAGGATACGCGGTAAAATACACAAGATACGGCAAATGTGAAAACTGATAGGAGGATTTGTGAATGCCGGATGGAATAAATGTCGAATGAAAAAATTAAGACAAAACATTTGCCACGCCTTTTCACACTGATCAAATTCACGCGGTACATTGCTTTACCTTTTTCTCGAAACGAGACAATTTTTTATCGAAACGATGACAAAAACAGTCATTGCATGACTCACGCATGACTGGTATAAAAATGATAGACTCAAAAAAAACCCGCAAAAAAGGTGGCAAAAGATAGCGCGCGCACGCAATTGACAATGGTAGCTGAACAATACAACATACCTAAATGAATGGGCATATAAAAACTAGAGCAGATGGAACGTGGAAAATCTGCAGCCAGTTAAGTGATAACTAATTTTGTAGTCAATGGCCCCCCCCACACACTAGTTGACAACGACACCAAATGTCAACTGGGTCCGATCCCAATTCAAAGATTGCTTACGAGCCAACGAACGATGTTAAAATGCAAACTTTGAATTGGGCTCGGAACCAGTTGACATTTGGTGTCGATGTCAACTAGTAAAGTAAATGTGGGGCCATTAGACAAGTAAAGTTGCAAATGAAAATGCTCTTGAAAAAAATTACTCAACACTCGAAAAAGTGAAGAAAAAAAACTGTCCCAAAAGCGACAGAACCCCCTAACCCCCCCCCAAAAAAACGCACCACCATCACCACTGGGCTGCTTCCCCTCCCCCACATCCGTCTCACCACTGGGCCCATTGGCATTAACCCCATCACTGCCAGTCGGCTTCACATAGGCGGGCGGGGGAGGGGGCGGCGGCAGGTCGGCTATTTGCGGCCGGGCCACGCGCAACTGCGCCGCGTGCGTGGATAGCTGCTCCAGGAGGAGAGCCAATTCGTGCTCGATCTGAAAGGTGGTTTATGGGGTGGAGGGGGTTTTGAATGGGGGTTAAGGAGGGGGGTAACCACCCGCTAAATCGGCAGCTATCCTGGAGTCAAATTTTTTGGCCACTATCCCCTGAACCCCCCGCTCCCAATCGACCGGATATCCAGACATGGAGAGATTTTTGGGAAATTTACTGAACCCCCGCAACCCCCCCCCCCAAAAAAAAAAGTTGTCAGCTATTATCCCTCCGGAGAACCGATTTGCTATATATCCAACCCCAGGAGGGTCAAAATTCAGATACCCCTGCGCGGTAGCGAACTGGTCGGATTTTGAAAGAGGTTGTTGATTGATTGGTCAACTAGCGAACCTTGGAACAGTCGACGTGGAAACTGCTGGTGATATCGAACAGGGCGGAGAAATTATCGGAATAGAATTTGACGCGGCTGCGAATGAAAGTTCACAGTAAAGCGACAATAAAGAAACGAGAATAATAAGTAGGTAAAATGTAGGACTGTGGTCAAGCGCACTTGTCAAACAATTCCGGCAGCTGCTCCAACAGTTCAGCATTAATCTGCCCATAAAGATTCTGCGCGTGTGTCAACTGCTCCGTAGTTCTAGCGATCTTATGCTCATCGCCTTTCTTGCCCTGCGGCGCCCTACATGCGAGTAGGGCATGTCGGGCGCTGTCGTAGTCGAGCAGCTTCCTGCCGCGCTTCTCGATCTTGGTCTTGAGCTCGGTGAAGCACGCGTTGTACTGCACGGCCGGCTGGACCACGTGCTCGTTCAGTTTTTCGGCGTAGTCCTCGTAGAGCAGATCGATGGACTGAGGGAAGAATGTACGGTTTTTTAGATGCTAGACACAGAGGATAGGAAAAATGCGTAGAAAGAGTAGAGGTCAAATCCGCAAGTGGAGAATTATAGTTTTTAGTTTAATTTTGCAAATTTTCTCATTTCACTTCTAAAGTTATTTAGCTTCAACTTTTCTTTCTCCGTTCACATCACTTTTAACTTCCCACTTCTAAAATGGTCTGCAACTTCTCCATATGCGGTATTTGACCTACACACACACACACACTAGTTGACATCGCAAATTGATGTCAACTAAATGTCAACTAAATAGCGCAAAACATACTATCATGGCACTTAAGCAAAGTATCATACTTAACAGAAATAATGAAAATGTGCCACGATATAAAATTAACTATGCTCTATCACATAGGAAAAGGTGAAATAACACAATTAACCAAAATTAGCTGAATTTAGTTGACAAGAATTTTGATGTCAACTAGTGTGTGGGCACATGGGCTCAAGAAGTCCCCCAAACCTGCGTCATAGCAGCCACATGTTCCCTCTCAGGCCAGTGCGCCTCATAAACCTCCCTAAGTGCCTCATTGACTCCATGTGCCGCTTGTCCAAGAGTTCTGGCGCAAGAAGCATAATGTCGCAACTGTTTAGCTAGTTTGTCTGCGGCCGCTTGCTGTCTGCTGAAATTGGCTAACTGCTCGTCGAAGCCCTCGTCGGTGGTCCGGTCGGCCTTGCCCAGGCTCTCGAGAAGCTGTGGGAGGTTTTTTGGGGGGTTTTTTGATAGTGAATCAATGTGTAATAAAATGGTGGGCACACCTTTTCCTTGGCTCGAGTTGTCTGCTTCTTGAAGTTGCGTGCAATTAAATCGCCCATCTTTTGAAGACTTCTGAAGTGCGACTAAAGCAGCGTGAAAATATGCGGCGCTGCGAAACACTACACAAAAGCACGAGCTGAAAATGAATCGTCCAGGTAAATCATTTCTCTTTTGTATTTTTGTCCATAGAAAAAACCGTTGGGCGGAGTTTGCACCAAGAAAACAAAAACAAATAAAAAAGAAAAATCTGTGCCAAGTCGGGCTTCGGGCCAAATAAATGGTGCCAAAAAAAGTTTACTCAAAAGTTTGTAAAGATGCGTCGCGAAACATCACTGGATCACGCTGAACTATAAACTTGTATATCTGCGATTCCCAGCGCGAATGATATCATAAGCTATAGGCTAGTCAACTTCCGTATCAGAATAACTCACACAAACACGTGGAAAAGCATTTCACGCCGGTTTATAGAATGCACCAGTGGATGTCTTACGCACTTATCGATGTCCATTCTGTATGTTGGCGCCGGGGAGGGACCAAAAAATTATCCGTATGGGAACTTCGCTGCTCGCCAAAGCAGTCGTTTGGATACACCGCTTTGTAGACGTACATCACATACATGTGTCAACTAGTGTGTCATTGGCTGTGTCATTAGCGACCATTTCCGGTCGTTTAATCGCATTTTGCGGCCATTATTGGTGACGTTGACTGAAAGCCTGCGTCATTTATTCTCGTTCGTACAATATTCAATTCTAAACATGCATATATATATATATATAAACTTGGACTTGCGCCAATTTTACAAAGTGCCGTTGGCGCGTGGTTTTTCTGTTGACAGTTTGGTGGTTTCTACATATGACCGGATACAGCGCTCCCAGTTTATCAATACCATCTATGCAGCGTTTCTCCAACCCGTTTTGATCACATTTCAGCTGTGTTTCCGACGCCACCCTTAATTCTAACAGAGAAGATGTATTTTTAGTAAAATTGGAGTTTTGGAAGAGTGCCAAGACTGCAAATGGGCCCTGATGATAAAATTACATCTGGTGGGTTGCTGTTATATGATTTGTTCATCTTCGATTAACTGACCATGGGAAAGTGTTGTTATAACCATTCGGTATTGTTTACCTGGTATATATAATCACTCGTGTCAACTTCATTTGTCAAATATAATTTGGAAACTTGCCAAAATTTGTATTTCCGCAGAACGCCGGTCGAAGCGGCGTATGGCAGTGGATGTTCAACAGGCGGGGACAAGTGGCCTCAATAACACGTGTGAATTGAACACACCGAAACGCCCCAATGCTGGAAAATTGCACAGAAGTTGGGCGAAAAAATCTGGACATAAAGAGAAATGTAGTGAGTTTGGTTCAGTCGAAATAGTGTGCGGCTGTGATCTGCTCTGAGATATTTCAGTCCACTTCGCGGCTGATCACACATTTAGATTAGCTCTTTGGTAATGAAATAAGTAGTGGTCGGTCCCCGAAAAAAAAACATTTTTATGTCGGCGGGTTATCTACTAAGCAAATCGCATTGGGGTGAGATTGGGCACACACACACTAGCTGACATCAAACTAAGTGTCAACTTAATTTTGGTAAATTATGTGATTTCAACTTTCCATGTGGCAGACCATAGTTAATTTTATATCGTCACGCTTAAGTTTCTGTTAACTGATGCTTTGAAAACATTTTTCGAGTTGTTTGGTTGACATTCAGTTGACAATCGCAAGTAGTGTGTGTGGGCCCAATCCCGTGGGGTTCTTAACCTAAGCTAAATCTGCACGTGCCGTCATGGCGCAAATTGCGTCAACTGCAATTCATGCAATTTGACGCTTTGACACAACAATTCTCAATAGCCTTTCCTCCACAAAACTGGTGTTAAGTGTGTTGTGCAACAGAAAAGAGCACTTTATTCAATCATTACCCCGCAGCTGCACCGCCATGTGAAGTATACGATACTAGTTATGTAACTATGATGAAAACTACCGATGCTGAAGGAGCTAGCATAGAAACCAGCGTTGTGCCAATTTTGGATACCTGGAGAAATGAGTGGAACAAAGGCGTTCAGGTAAACAACAGATTTAATTGACACATTTTGCAATTTGTATGCCAATTTTGGTTCATATTTCAGGTGCCGGTCGCTGAGCAGTACGGAGATGGGGCTAAGTTGAAAGAGGTTGCATATCGCGATGTGCCCTCTCTCAGAGATAGCGTCCCCATGTCGTGGAAGCGGTATGTTATTCTAATCAAATGAATTATACGAATGGCAAACGGACACCCACACAGGGGTATTCTTCATTTTGACTATCCGGGGGTTGGATAGCAAATCGCTCCTTCATAGGTATAGATAGCTGAAAATAATTTGGAAAATAATGATAATATAAGAATAAGAATAATAGCTGGTCAATTTTTATTTGGGGAGGGGGGGTTCAGGTGATAGCAGCAAAAAATTTGCCTCGGGGATAGATAGATAGCTGGGCGGTTTGCGAGGGGGCAACCCCCCTATCCTACCCCTGCCGCCACACACACAACATATTATGATGCAATCTCGCAGCCCCCGCGGCTACATCAGACTGCAGAAGGACAGTTTCTATTCGCCCAGCGCGCACCACTACAGCGACGCGGCTGCGCGCGCTCGAAATGTGTGTTCGTATGAATGCGACGATTTCGATCGAGCTTGGCTGCAACTGGTTAATGCTAGGAGAAAACGCACTGGTCTGTTGACGTTGGCTGTTTGCCAGCGCGATTACAATAATTGGGTTGTCGTGGTGGTATTTGAATGGGATAAATTATGTTCGCTACATTTAATATTATATATAGATCAAGGATGTATCCAGGGGGGGGGCTGCAGCCCCCCCCCCCCCCTTCCCGGGGTGAGACCTTAAAAGTCCCGGAAAATGCAACTTTTCATGTATATTTTTCTATGTTTCACAAAAATTTTGCGCGCAAGCGCGCAATGACTTCCCCAATGAATTGTATTTTCAGCGGATCGGTCCTAGGGTGTCAAAAAATTTTTTTTACGGAAAACGGAAAGGTAAAATTTTTTAACTTTACGGAAAACGGAAAGGTAAAAAAAAAATTTCTGCCGGAAAACGGAAAGGTAAAAAAATTTCACTCTGCGGAAAACGGAAAGGTAAAAAAAAATTGTCAGCCGGAAAACGGAAAACGGAAAAATGAAATGCCGGAAAACGGAAAGCAAAATTTTCACGGAAACGGAAAAAAATAAAGTGAAATTAGCACGGTAATAGACAAATTTGCAGAAGGAAAACCTGCATGCAGGTTTGCCTGTTTGGCTTTGATTGTGGTAGCTGTACATTCTGCAACTATGGATCATGCCTGTAACTTCACTTGTAGTTCAAGCTTAACTGAACCAACAAAAAATCATCAAAAAGTAGCCATAGTGGCCATAGGAAAGGAAACACTATGACAATTTCACAGTCTAGAAGCAGTGGGAATCACTGATGACCCCTATGCAATTGATGACAACATTGCAGAGGAGATGATAATAAATAGCATAAAATTCAACAACAACAACAAACAATACTATATTGACTGGCCGTATAAAGAGAGTATCAGTGACCTGCCCACGGGAAAAGCAGAAGCCTTGGTGCAGTTTAAATTACTGATAAGAAGATTCAACAAAGATCCAAACTTATTCGAACGATACCAGAAAGTTTTGGATGACCAACTAGAAAAGGGAATAATTGAGATCTGTTATGACAAAACAGACAACAAGGGGCTTCATTACCTGCCACACCAGCCAGTAATCACACCGGGCAAATTGACATCATGCAGAATCGTGTACAGTGGGTCGTCAGGTAAGCCCAGTTTCAACAAGTGCCTTTTTAGAGGACCAATTACAACGCCATTAGCACTGGGCCTACTCCTGAGGTTCAGGGCAGGCAATCTAGCATTCATTGCCGATATTGAAAAGGCATTTTTGCAAGTAGGATTGCATGACCAAGCTAGAGACTACACACAATTTTTCTGGCTGAAAGATGCCTCAAAACCAGTAACTGAAAATAACTTAATAGTACTTCTTTTTAAACGCGTACTGTTTGGACTTGTCTGCAGCCCAGCAATTTTGGGAGCAGTCATAAAATACCATTTAAATGTGACAATAAACAACATGAATGAATATGAAGAAAATGAAGGGGAACAAAACCAGTTGGCGATGATAATAAACAACATTTACATTGATAACTTCATCATGAGTGTCACGAATGAAGTTGAAGCTTTAGAACTATATTACAAAGTCAAAGCTTTATTTAACCAATGTTCTATGAACATGAGGGAATGGCTGTCAAACTCCAGATCAGTCATGAATGAAATAGCAGAAAATGACAGGAATCCAAAGGTGAATAAAATTGTCGCAGTAATGGGCATGAAATAAAATCACCAAACGGACATGCTGGCAATATCAACACCAAAATTGCAAATTGACAGCATCACAACACAACCAGACGAAACTTGAATAAATAATTGGTGTCAGCATATGACCCAATTGGGTTCACAGCACCTGTTTCACTGACCCTGAAATCCCAGTTGTCAATGCTGCTCCAAGAGACAAAAACAACACAATGGGATGAGCCAATTGAAGATAAATACAGATTGGAAAAACAATGGAAAAATGCCAGAAAACTGAAAATCAAGCCTGAAAATGGAAAAATGGCCTGGTAAAACGGAAACGGAAAGGTAAAAATTTTTCAGCCGGAAAACGGAAAAATGGGCCGGAAAAACGGAAACGGAAAGGTAAAAAATTTTCAGCTGCCAGAAAACGGAAAACGGAAAGGTAAAAATTTTTTGGCTGCCGGAAAACGGAAAACGGAAAGGTAAAAAATTTTCAGCTGCCGGAAAACGGAAAACGGAAAGGTAAAAATTTTTCCTGCGGAAACGGAAAACGGAAACGGAAATTTGACACCCTAATCGGTCCCTGTAAACAAAGATCCTCGGAAATGAGCATATTTTTGCGACTTTCGCTGTATATGTATGCATATTTACATGCATATAAAGCGGTTCCTGGCGCTGGCGCCAACGCCAATAACGCCATGGTGTGGCGCCTTTGTATGGCGCTAGCGCCAAAACGCATTTCCGTCCCTATATAGGGAAAAAATTTAGGGGGGGGGCTGAGCCCCCCCCCCCGTTCGCCGGGCTCCGTAAACAAGCAGCCCCCCCCCCGCTCAAAAATCCTGGATACGTCCCTGATATAGATATATATATTCAGTGGCGTGGCCAGGATTTTTGAGCGGGGGGGGGCGGATTGTTTACGGAGCCCCGCGAACGGGGGGGGGGGCGGCGCCCCCCCCCCCCCTAAAATTTTACCTATGTAGTGGGGGAATAGCGCCATGACGCTGGCGTCATTCGTAGGCGCCGCGCCATGGCGCAATTGGCGTTTGCATAGGCGCCACAGACCGCTGTATATGTATGCATTTTACAAATGTATACAGCGAAAATGAACATTTGAGGGCATTTTCAACGAGCTTGAGGCCGTTGCGACCTGAAAAGAGAAAATGCCTTTGGCGTTACGCTTTATTGCGCGCAAAATTTTTGAAAAATGGCCTCAAAATCGTTGCACCAGAACACATTTCACGACATTTCTCACGTCTCACCCGGGAAGGGGGGGGGCGGCCGCCCCCCCGCCCCCCCCTGGCTACGCCACTGTATATATTGTTAGCTTGAAGGGGTTGTGAAAATTGGTGAACGTGCTCCATAGACAAAATAATGATAATTCACTATAGCTACTATATTTAGCTTTTCTGAAAAGAACATTTGCGTGTGAAAATCCGATTTTTCCGATAATGAACGTCTTTCCGCTAATGGTAACAGAGCTATCAAAATGGTAACCATCGACTACTAGTTTTGGAAGTATCTTTCGAGCTTTCCCATCGAACCCCCCACCGATTATAGCCGTTCCAAACGCTCACCCCTTCCAAAACCCTTCCAGGGCTACCCCCCATCGGCGTGGAAAAGTTGGAGCAGGTCCTCGAATGGTGCGAGTGGCAGTGCACCAGGCGGGTGGAAAAAATGGTGCGCGACCCCACCGCAGCCCATGCGGCTAATTTTGGCGCCAATTTGGGCAGGGAGTTTGACGATGACGCAGCGTGTGATGTGTGCCTTTCGGTGGGTTACGGCAGGGGTGGGAAAGGGGTTTTGAGGAGTTACCCCCCCAAATCGCCCAGTTAGCTATCTGTCTATCTGTGGCGGAAAAAAAATTGCCCCAGTTTTTACTCAAAATCGCTAATTTTCATCGCTAATCGCTTTTTAAATAGATTTTCACCTTCAAAATCACTTATTCTTCTAGAATTTCACTTCTCGTAAATACCGCAAATCCTCGAATCAGACCCCCTTGAATAAGCCTATTTTCTGCTAAGTATTTTTGTACCCATTTTTTAGCAACTTTTCACCTATTTGTTTAGCAATTTTTAACCTATTCGTGCTATTGTGTCCCCGTTTCCTGCATTCTACACCTTGAAAAAATATACCAACCCCCCGCACCGCACCCCCAACCCCCACAATGATAACCCCCCTACCCCCAGCGCGACCACGAGCACTCTGACGCGATACTGTTCTGCGACGGGTGCGACCTGGCCGTGCACCAGTCGTGCTACGGGGTTGAATGCGTGCCCGCCGGTTCCTGGTTGTGCCGGCCGTGCGCCCTGCTGCACCCTGGGGCTACTGTTAAGTGCGTGTTGTGTCCCAAAGTGGGCGGGGCTATGAAGTGCACTGAGGGGGCGGATAAGTGGTGCCATGTCGCTTGCGCGTTGTGGGTGAGTGTGGGGTTGGGGGCGCTTTGTTATTTTTTAAAGAAATTTTTTTAGATGTATAAGGTTCATGGTTTTGTAGGTGTAATCATAATTGACCGCCTGATTTTCAACTTCGACAATTTTCATGAACTTGAATTCACGAATGTTCAATGGCTGCACGCACTTGTTCAATGTTCGATGACTGAATGTTCAATTAGTTAAAATGGATTTCCATAAAAATGGATTTTTTGTAGTTATCATCATTTATTACGCTATCCCATTGCTCCGCAGAAATTTTATGGCTTCATGAAATATCACAAAATACTGTGTCTTTCTTATACAGCTGTATTTATATGTTCAGAAGTGAACATGTAACCATATTTGGAGAATTTTTGAAGAAAAAAAACTTCTCAAATTAAAAAGCGGTTCTTTAAAAACGGGGTCATTTTTTATCAACCAGTTTTTTCGCCTACCTCAACCCCATCCAAACCCCCCAACCCCCCACCCCCCCAGGTACCCGAAGTGCGCTTCGGCGACCCCGAATTGCTCGAGCCCATCGACAACCTCCCCTCAGTACCCCAGTCTCGCTTCACCCTTCGCTGCAGCGTGTGCGGCGAGTCTCAGAGGGGCGCGTGCATCCAGTGCGACATGCGGCAGTGCAGGGCCGCCTTTCATGTGACTTGCGCCCAGAGGGGAGGGTTGGAGATGAGATGGTACCAGGGTGATGATGGGGAGTTGAGAAGAGTGGTGTGTTTGGGGTTGGGATTGAGTGGTGGTTTTACTAGGGTTCGAACGGGACTCACTTTTTGGGTCGGGATCGGGATTGGCTTTTTCAAATTTCGGGATCGGGAGTGGTCTTTTGATATTTCGGGATCGGGATTGGTGTCTCGGTTTCGGGACCGGGATTGGCATTTTTTCGGGATCCGGATCTTCGTAAAAGTTCTCATATTGAAAGATTTTCTCTAATTTACCGCAAAAATAGGTCTAATAAATATCACAGATTATACTGCATATTAATGTAATAAAATATTCTGAAAAAGTCTTATTTAATAATATTTTTAAAAAACCATATTTCCACTTGGTAAATGTCAACTCGATACTATTCACAACCCCCCGCCCCTAAAACATGCATTAGGTAATGTCGGAAAAGTGCCATAAATTGGACATTGGAGGTTCCTTGGTCACATTTCTTAGTGCAAAAATGTTATTAAAAAAGTTGGCAAATTTTCCGGGATCGTGATTGTAAAAAAATTTCGGGATCGGGATTCGTTTTTTGAGATTTCGGGATCGGGATTGAGGTTTCGGGATCTGGATCGGGACCACAAAGTCCCGAAATTTCTCGCGATTTGGGATCTAGATTGGGATTCCGTTTGAACCCTAGCTTTTGCGGAATTAAAATGAAAAGCAAAGTAATGGAGAGAGAAATCTACCGCATATTCTCGAATAAGCCCCTGCTCGAACGCTCTCCCTCGAATATCCCCCAGTTAACTTATCCAGGCAACACAGGAAAAAGACAACTCCTCTTCGAATAAGTCCCACCACGAAAATTTCCAACGAAAAAATTATTCCCCGGGGACATATTCGAGGATATACGGTAAATGTTATACTGAAAATTACGGTCTTTGATTTTCAATATGCCGACAAATAAATTGAATGACAAAGTGCCACCCCATTCAGAGCTACTGCAAGCGGCACTCCACGAAACAGAAGGCAGGAATGTTTGTAGGGCATCATCCTTCCAGCTCGATCATATCACCTTTGAAAAGTGACGAACGTGCGCGTCTACATGCTACACCTGTGAATGATTTCACGGGGAATTTGACACCAGATAAAGAACCTACTGGTGGGTAAAAATTCACTCGTTGCATTAAAATACGTGGCGAAATACCCGCTGGAATAAGTATTTAAATTGTTTGTTAAATGGCTTTTAAGTGTTGTTGAATTTTCACAAATGTCGTTTTCGAATTTAAAAAAATACTTTTTCAAAAAAAAATTTATACCAGATTCCATTTTTCCGATGTATTTCGCCAATTTTCCGAAATCTTGGCATGTTTCCAAGCGGTTCCCACAAAGAAACCTTCGTCCATTTTTCAAAACATTAGTTTGCCATCGTTAGCGCATACCTCACGCTTTTCAACTATCAGGCGGCGGCAGGTTGAGCTCTCTGTCCGACGCCGACATGGACGTGGAGTCGATGGTGTCGCCACGAAAACGACGCGCTCGCAGGGTCCGTAAATTGCACACAGCGTTTTACAGGTGCGAAAGATAGTGCTGCTTTGGCGATGAGACATTCGCTTTGTTTGAGTAGATAATCTGTCTTTATAGGTTAGGTGATCTGGAGAGTTAGGGTTCAAACGGCATCCGATCCCGATAATTTTCGGACTTTGCGGCCCGATACACATGCCGAAACGCCGATTTCCATCCCGAAATCTGAAAATTCAAATACCAATCCCGATCATGAAAAGTCAATCCCGTTTGAACCCTATGTACATCCTCTTTACCTTCAGAATGCTCGACCCCGCCGACTGCACGCTCACCCTGAACGTGCCCGCCGAGCTCGTGTGCGAGCTGTTCGAGTACTGGAAACTGCGGCGGGCGAGAAACAATGGCGGCCCGCTAATCACAAGCAGAGACGATGAACAGGAAGAGTTCATGGCACATGAGGATGAATTGTTGATGAGAAGGGTCAGAATGCTTGTAGCTATGCGACAGAACTTGGAGAAAGTGAGTGTCGATTTTGGGCCTACTTACGCTAGTTGACATCGAAAATTCGTGTCAACTCAATGTGAACTTAATAACACTATAAATTTTTAAAGCAACACACATTATGCAAACAGTGAAAATTAAGTGTCATGGTGTAAAATTAACAATGCCCTATCAGACAGGAAAGTTGAAATCACATAATTCACCAATATTTAGTTGACACGAATTCGTTGACATCCGGTCAGTACGGCTTTTTTAAACTTTTTTTTAGAAATCTGATTTTTTGAAGCAGATACCCGGAGAAAAAAGATTTTCCATGTTTTATTTCACAGTCTACTAGTTTATCTGCTGAACCCTTTCACTCAATAGCTCAATCCCCCATTTCAGGCGAGAAATCTCTCTTACATGTTGATGAGGAGAGAAAAGCTGAAGCGACAGCACGTCAACTTGGTGGAGGAGATTTTCATGCATCTGAAAGGTACAGTCGATGAACCCACCGTGAAACTGAGCAGAAGGGAAGCGGCCAAGTTGTCGACATTGTTGGACTCTCAATCGTATTATGATGATTTGCATGAAAGCAATCCTTATTTGGTTGATGAACTAGGTAAGTAAATTTGAGTGTGTATTAGGTAGGGTTCTAACGTGATCTTGATTCCGATCCCGAACCCCGATAGTTTCTGGTATTCAGCGGTCCCGACCCGACCCTGATCCCGAAATCTGAAAATCCCGATCCCTGTTTCAATCCCTGAAATTTTCAAATCCAGATGCCGAAAAACTTCCCTAATCTGGATCCCGATCCCGGGAATGTTAGAGCAAAAGATAAAAAAGTGAATAATTGACTGTTGGAGCTGAAATGTGACAACTAAATTTTTGCACTGAGAAATGTGACTCGAAATATCCCGTGCGCTTTTTATGCCACTTCTTTGGCATTCAAGTGTTTTTTAGACTGATTTCTGAAAATTAATAGAAAAACCGTCTATACCAGAACTTTTGCCAAAAACCGATCCCGTGACCTCAATCCCGATCCTAAAAATTCAAATTACAATTCCGATCCCAAAATGTCAATCCCGTTTGAACCCAAGCGTGTCCGTCTGTTCTTTGCCATATTTGTTCACTGCACCATGCTCTATCCAAACACTCAAACCACACTTCAGCGACGCGAATTTGGACGGAACAAGAGACTTCACAAGAAGAATCCCGCCCATTTACCCCAGCCGAACACCAGCAGCGAGCAACCAATCACCATCCAGTTCGCTCTGAGGGTTTGTCGGACGCGCCAAAGCGCACGGTGAAGTCGGTCAACGTGTGCAAGTTGACGGTGAATATCTCGCCCACGAGGATGCCCAGGGCGATCACCAGCGACAGACTGCGCAGTGCGGAGAAGGTGTGTGGGTAGATGCGGCCTAATTGGTAATTTGTGTGAACTTATTTTTGATGCTATCATACTTCCTTATTTTATTTTTATTTTTTTGGGAATTCTAAATATTTACATGATATTTGCGATTTACGAAACTTTGTATTTTCTGTCCTATCTCGTTTTTTTTCCTTGAATTTTCCTCTAAAGAAGGAAAAATTGCAGTTAACTCGAATCATTTTCTACGACTGCTGTCAAAACTAGGGTGTCAAATTTCCGGTGTCCACAGCCACTTTTTTCCGCTTTCCACAGGCAAATTTTTTTCCGCTACCGTTTTCCGACAAGTGCAAAAAAATTTCCGTTTCCGTAAAAAAAATTTGTTGACACCCTAGTCAAAACCGCTTTTCAAAACTCAGTCGATCACATGGTAAATATAATGTTGCCATTCCAAAACTCTACATCATTCCAGGCAAATCATGAAAATTCAATGCAAAACGGTCCTGCGAGTTTGAGAAAAATCGATGGCGTGAACAGATCGCCCAGACGTGTCAGCAGATTGGCATTATGATATTTATTTCATTTTTTCTATTGGCACGTACTGGTTGGCTTTCTCCGTTCAGCTTCAGGTATCCTACGTTATCTCGTTTTTATTAGAATCCTAGTGAAATTCAGGTGCCGCAAATGTTTGATTTACTAACAGCGTATACGTTTACCTTTACTTTTTTTCGTTCCATATACACATTTACAGTGCGCGCAGAAATTTCTGTTTTTTTTTTTTTTCGGCTATGTAAACAACCAGACGAAGAGACCCCGTACGGGAACTCGGCAGCCAGCCAAAAACAGCCGGCCGAAAATTGTTTCGAAATCGATTAAAAAATAGGCTAAAATAGGTATATAACCATCTATATAGACGAAAATAGCGAAAATACCTCTCTGCACCTCAAAATATGTGCGTTCCCCGCGAAATGTAAGATATATAGCAATTGTACGTCATTGTTGAGCCACACACAAAAGTGACACGCCTAACCGAAAATGCGTGCTTAGCGCTCGCGGGCATTCACACCAACGTGGGCGGAGCTTATGCGGACCGGCGCATGCAAAGCAAAATATCTGTGCGCACTGTATGTATACACTTTAAAAACCCTATGAATTGATTGGTTCCAAAGTAAATATATTACGTAAAATAGAGTAATTATATTGTAAATGTGGATAGCTGTGAACGCTCAACATTGGTTGTGCAGTGCCATCAGTGGGATTTATCACAGCCATTCAGAGTTGTTAAAATGACTTAACTCTAAAAAAGTATATATGTCAAATACTTTTTCTCAATGAAAATGTACAATCAAATACTTTTTCCCTGGAAAATATAGAAGCGAGTACTTTTATTCATAGAATATGTAAAAGTGGGTACTTTTTTCGTGGAAAATGTAAAAGCGATTTTTACACACGAAAAATAACAGATGTCGTTTTTTAATTATTATTTAGTATTTCTACGGGAAAATTATATGATTTCTTCAAGGTTTCTTTTCTCAGCGACAAAAGTTGCAATTTGTATTTATGAAATACATTTTCTGTACACATGTACTTTAAAAGTACGTGTATTGGTGAGTACAGCTACTTTTTGTAAAGTATATGTAAATTTATTTACCCAGTACTCGAGAATGTGTATTTTTCGAGTAAATGTAAATACATTTTAACAACTGCATCCATTGATTGTAAGGTATTAGGTCAGTGGACGGTATAAAAGTACACATTTTATATTAAGTTCGTCAGCTCCACAAAACCCACTGATGGTAATGCTGTTAACATATGTAAATATGTGTTCAAGTAAATTCAAATTCATGAGTAAAAATGATGATTTTTATGCGTGGAACATGGTGCTTGTTAAGTTATGGGATTAGTTGTTGTTTCAACGCCATCTATTTACACCATGAATCAATTCAATCAATGAATGTATTAATTTACATCATTCATTCATTTTACCATGTCAACTATCCATTTCATTGTTATCATTAATCCCATGGGATTTTCTAATTTTTTTAAAGAGTAGGCCACAACTGTAGAGTTTCATTCTAAAATATCATATTTATGCGTAAAATTTTCGATAAAATCTGATTGTTATGTTTGGCGGTTCCCGACAGCACCACGTTTTTTTGTGAATGCATGCCACGCACTTTTTGAATTTTATGATTTTTTAACCACATTTTTATAAATATTTATATCTTAGACTTTGGTCGGTTGTTGGTTGTTCCATGCCGAAAGTGCGTAAATATCTCCATTACGTGAGAATACAACATGTAACCAGAGTTGTTAAAAGTACTTAACTTTTTTCAAAATATACGTAAACGTAAAGTATTTATTTTTACTCACCCCCTGAGTACAGAAAACGTAAAGTAATTTTTTTACTTTTACTCATGAGTAAACGTGAGTGAACGTACTTTCGCCCCTGGAAAACGTAATCGTGAGTATTTTGGAGAAATTTTCACTCAAAATCACTAATTTTCATAATTGTTTTGCTTATTTTAATCAATTTTTTTCCTATATTTGTGCTTATATACCCA
Organism: Sphaerolaimus hirsutus; assembly: GCA_964036195.1. Classification (NCBI taxonomy): domain Eukaryota; kingdom Metazoa; phylum Nematoda; class Chromadorea; order Monhysterida; family Sphaerolaimidae; genus Sphaerolaimus; species Sphaerolaimus hirsutus. Next base: position 10,238,728 of record OZ038451.1, read on the forward strand.
TTTCGGACCATTTTCACGAATTTTCATTTTGTGTATTCTCTCTCTTTTTCCTTTCTATGACATCAAAAATTGATATAAATGGCTAGCTGAAATACATTTTCTGTTCTCGAGTACTTTCAAAAAGTATACGTAAAAGCGAGTACAGGATGAAATTTGGGATGAAACGTAAACGTATTTACTCTGTACTCGAGTATGCGTATTTATCGAGTACAAAGTAAATGCGTTTTAACAACTATGCGTGTGACCTTTCAAGAGTGAAATGCTGCTTATGCACTTTTGGAATGGCCCTACACACACTAGTTTTCACCGTGACCGATGTGAAAACTGAAATGGCGACATGGCGACATCCAGCCTACTCTTTTTGTATGCTATATGTGTTTTAGTTTTGAAATTTTCAAATATTAACTTTCATTAATTTAAATTCGAATTTAAATAAAATCAAATCATTCAACCATGTTCATTAATTTGAATTTGAAAAAATTCAGTTCTCACACAAAGTCACGGTGAAAACTAGTGTGTGTAGGCACAAAAAATAAATAGAACTATTCATTTGTAGGCGCGTGGGCCTTTTCATGTATTTACTTCCAGCTACACATTGTGAATCATCTTATTTATTTTAACTTATAAATACGTTTATGTATTGAGTATCGTCGTTTATTCATTCGCTTGTCTCGCATGCCTGTTTCTGTTTTGTGGATTCCAAAAAACCTCAATTTTGTTCGAGTCTATACGAGTCGTTCATCGTGGCGTCGAAATTAATAAATTTTTATCAACGTTGCAACAATTATTTTTCGAATGATCAGCGCATGCACTAGATTTTTATGATGAGAGGACCATCTTTTATTGGCCCTTTGTCTCCATTTTTGTGCCCACACACACACTAGTTTTCTAACGGAAAATTCTGAAAACTCATTCATCAGCTTTGAACGAATTTGTGTTAACATAAATGAGTTGTTTTTAATCTCCAACAGTAGTTGACGGACTAGGGATGGCCAGCGCTTTTTTCAAGCGCTTTTTTTAAACGCCGCTTTTTTTAAAAAAGTGCAAGGGTCCCAGCGCTTTTTTTAAAAAAGCGCTGGCAAAAAAATTTGTACTTATGCACTAGGTATTTTGCAATTTTTTTGCGCGCAAGCGCGTAATTTCACATGCAAATTGCCATTGGTGGTTGTTTTCATTGGTTTTGTGGCATTATAGTGGCATTGCTTATATTGCTGCATCTTATCATGTAATAATAAGTTGTGATATGTCAGTGTAGTAAATAATATCCAGCCAATGTGCTTCCACACACTTTTCCACAGTTGGAAACATCAGTCTCAATGTATTAGCCTTCTCTTATAACCTTATTTGAGCACTATTCCATGCCTAACTTCACTTGAAGTCACAAAACATTAACAAACGGCAATATACATAATGAGTCAACATAAAATTGGATTTTTTTGGCAGAAATCAGCACTTATAATGCTATCCCTTGATTACACAGCCATTCTACGGCTATATATCATCACAAGTTCTGCCACTTGTCTGATATACCTGTAGAGTATTGACTCAGAACCATATTTGGGAGCTTTTTAGGTAACGTCTTGACATTTTTTGAAAAAAGCGAAAAAAGCGCGTTTTTTTAAAAACGCGGGGCCGTTGAAAAAAAATCGCTTTTTTCCATCCCTATGACGGTCGCGTCATTCCGGTAAACTCAAATGCGTTCTTACCAGTATTCCAAATATCTCGAAAGTTCAATAGAAAACTAGTTTGTGCAGGGCCATTGAATTTCTTCTACCCAACCCCACGCACGTTGGTGTTCCAGGTGCTACTAAATTTTACATCTATTCTTGGCCACGCACTGCCAGCCGTTACGCATGGCACGCTGAAACCTGGTAAGCGTCTGCATAACCGGTAGACATGTGGGATTTGCGTCATTACTGTGTGCGATTGCGTTGTGTTGGATTTTGGGGGCAGTCCCGCGCCCTGTAAAGTGTCAAATGTCAAGAAAATATGTAGATTTGTCACTTGTTCAAAGTGCATAGTTCAGTGATGAAATCTTTTTAAATATTTTGATTGACGTTTTTACAAGACATTTGCCACTTGACTCTTACCTATCCGGTGGTTAGAAGTGACTCCGCTGTAAAAAGTGTAAATAAATATCATGGATCGCCCTGTTTAATAACCGAAACTTACCGTACCGCATTTCCGATTACCGTACCGGTCATTGCGCGTAAATGATGAAAGTTTTCCGTAAATCCATTCATTGTCTTACTGTCTACCGCTCCAGTGTACCGGAGGACCGTACCGTTCCCACCACCGAAATGTTACGAATGTTTGCATCTGCGCAATCTTTGCTTACGCACCGGGTAAACGTAAGAAGACTCCTTATCGCTGCTTGGTGTGACTAAGACATTCGATTCAGTAAACAATAGTGCTGATAGCATTTACTGCCTGTTTACTTCTGCGGCACCCCATCACAATTAATGAGAGCTTTAATTTTATAAAAATAGAAAATGGCGTCAAATTGCACAAACGGCAGCTTGCCTAATGGAACTAGGTGTGTCATGGTGTACTCATGACGTTTATACTTCGTAATGGACACTGTGCCTGTAGTCATGTAAACCCTCTAGTCATGTAGGCCTGCAAGTTATGTATTTCTACCCGCTAGCACGTTACGGGGGATTAGCAGCAGCGGGTTAACATGATTAGTAGTTTACAAAGCATGGCCCACAGTGCGTGTGCACTCACATTGTTTTTGTCTATCTTTGAGCATTGTCATCAAAATGTCAACAAAAACACTGCGAAAACACAAAAACACACGCAGTGTATCTCGCGCTATGTACTCGAATAAACATTTAAACCCGCTGCCGCTGATCCCACTGGCCGTGCTACCCCCCCCCCCCTAAATTGCATGACCAGCGGGTTTACATGACTAGTACGCTTACTTCATCGTAATAAGCGCGAGAAGAATACCCTCAGCTGCGTGGACTCCGCAACGTCCGACGGCATGCCCTCGTTCTACTTCGGCATCGTGCTCGCCGCCTCGTCGTCGCTGTTCATCGGCTCCAGTTTCATACTCAAGAAGAAGGCGCTCATACGACTGGCCAATGGCGCGGGAGACAGTGCCCCCTTGACCTCGAACAGCACCCCACTTAGAGCTGGCGAGTGACGTTTGACCAGAGACATTTATGTGCCAATTTGAGTTCAAACAGCGGGGTTCAGCGTCCCGATTACGAAACCCCAATCCCGATCGGGAAATTTGAAAATCCCGGTCCCGATCCGAAAATTTTTCAAATCCTCCCCAAACGGGATCACGATCCCGAAATATGAAAATCACGGTCCCGATCACGAAAATTTTCAAATCCTGAGTAATTCCCCCAATCGAGATCCCGATCCCGAAACATTCAGAGCAAAAGAAAAAATTGAACAAATTGACTTTGCACTGAGAAATGTGAACGGTGCGCCTTTCATGCCACTTCGCACTTAAAGTGTGTTTCTAGAGTTTTTGTGTGCATAAAAAGTCTCTATATCAGAACTTTGCCAAAATCCCGACCCCGAGACCCAATGTCGGTCGGTCCCGATCCCAAAAATACAAAAAACAATCCCGATCCTTGCAATTCAATCCCGTTTGAACCCCAGTGCCAACTGCCAAAAGCATTGCCCACAACACAACATGTTTGGTCAGGCAGCGGCGGGTACGGCTACCTGCGCGACTGGCTGTGGTGGGCGGGCGTGCTCACCATGGGCGCGGGCGAGGCGTGCAACCTGGTCGCCCTCGGCATGGCCCCCGCCACGCTCGTCACGCCCCTCGGCGCGCTCTCCGTGCTCGTCACGTGAGTTGGGGGTTGATAGGGTTGTAAAGGGCCCACACATCACTAGTTGACATGGCAAATTCGTGTCAACTGAATTTCAATTAAATAAAAATTTTTTAGAGAAATAAACAATGAAAAGTTATCGTCATATAACATTATCTATGCTCTAAAACGTGGAATTTGGAATCGTGGAAACATGATTGACCAAAATTTAGTTGAATTTAGGTGACACGAATTTTGTTGTCAAGTAGTGTGTGTGGGCCCTAAGCGGTGTTTACGCCCACTCTGTGGCTTGATTCGCCGTGATTGATCTAGGCGCCACTCCTAGATCCTGTAAAATGTCAAATTTAAAACAGTGTCCAAACATTTTTACCGGTGGGCGACTTTTACGCCCTCTCCTAATTGAATTTTGAGCGACTTGGCAAAAGTCCAAAAAATATTAGAAAAATAGTGTGGGTAGGAGGTACCTCGGAGTACCTATAAGCGTTTCCGGAAAAATAGAATTCGCTACTGTGTTCTAAAATCACTGGACACACACACCAAACCGTTCAAAATTCCTCCAACCTTTTCAGAGCCCCAGCGCCGTTCCGGGGTGATTTTGGATCCTGTCTTCATTTTCTTGGCAGCATTTTGTTGATGATTGGCCATTCTGAATTGTGCGAAGCTGCGACAAATATGCTCTAATGGAACAGTACAAGGGATGAAATGTGCAAAATTCGATAACAAACTTCAAAAAAGAAGCGGCGATTGAATACGCGACGGTGAAATTCTTCTCGACACACGGCAAAAATTTTTATTTTTATTATTTATTTGTGTCAGTGCAAGAATTGGATACGGTCAATATTTTGACATGGATTTTAAAAACGGGGAATTCTAGAAGAAAAGGGTAAACCCAGTCAACTGTGACCGGGTCGCAGTTGACTAAAAATTCCGAAACCCCAGTTTTCCAATTCTTGTCCTGGCCCTATCTGATATTTGGTTAGAAGTGGATAGTTTAGCTTTGTAAAGTGTCGGAAAGTTGAAATAATCCGTTCAAATGGGTAGCCTTGCATGAGCATCGTTTTTGAAAGTGTCAAGGTTCTCGAAATAAAATCAGATTCATGTGTGCAGACTCGTGCAAACCGTAGACATTGACTGTAAAGAATATTAAGACAAACCTTACTCTTCAAATTTGAGTGGTAAAATGGAAGAGAAATAATTTGAAAATCAAAATCATCCCGTTTGTTAAAAATTGAAAATTGAAGTCTTGGATGTAATTTAATATCAAGATCCAGAAAATGGCATCGTGTACCATTTTCTTGGACACATTCTTCCAAAATCAGTTCAGGACAATAAATATTTAATGCCAAATTTACGAAGTCCGGACAGTTGATGTAAATAGTGTCATCTATATAACGCAAAATCTTGTTATTAATTCTCTGTCGAACTGAAAATGAAATTGAACTTTTCATGTAGGAAAATTCCATCCAGGAAAGAGTAAGATTACACAGCTCAGGAGAAGCAGCCGAACCCATAACAATGCCGCTAGTCTGTTTAAAAAGATGACCTGCACAAAGAACAAAAGTATTATCTAATATTGTATTTAGAAGTGCAGTACACCTCAAGCTGGAAAATAGTATTTTGTCATCATTGTTAAGTTGAGCAACGGCCTTCAAATATGCTTTATCGTTTTTGATAGAAATAATCTTATCACGAATCACGAGACTAAAAAGTGCTGAAATATTTTCTCTAATATTTTTCAAAGGTAGAGCAGTGTAGGCCTGAGAAAAGTCTGAAGTTGCAATATGGGTCAAATCGTTTTGGTTAGATAGTGCAGTGATCACTTCAGAGCTATTTCTTACAATCCAGTAACCATTCCAACCACCGTTGGAACTAATGGAAAGGCAATATTGGTAAAAAAGTTTCTGCACCAGTTCTAAAATTAAATGTAAATTCCAAGACAAGCCGTTTAATGAACTTTTCTTCGCTCCTGCAATGAATCTAAATTTAATAGGATTTTTGTGGAACTTCGGTGTAGCAAAAAGAAGAGCAAATTTCCGATCAAATTTTCTAAGGGGACAGTCGAAATCGATATGAAATTGATGATGTAAGTCCAAAATACCATCCATAACCTCCTTGTCTGAGGTATGGAAAGTATACGTTTTGTTACCCCAATTGCAACTGGATACTGAGTAATCAATTGAAAATTCATGTAGCATTCTGTTCAAGTAGAACTTTTTACATAGGAAAGAATAAGTGCCGCTCGCTTTGTCCACAGGGCAGATAATAAAATCAGACTGTAGACGCCGCAGAGCATTTACACATTTTTTATCCCATTTCACAGGTGATATTCTTTCCGTATCAAAAGTAAAGTGCTTCATTTTGCAATTGATCGCTTCAGTAGCAAAATGTTTGAATGGGGTCAAATCGACTGTGGTGTCCACTTTATAGAGCTTTTCAAGAATTGTATCCAAAAGTTTGAAATATTTATTTTCAGAGCCTTTTACATTTGGTGGTGGAGAGAGTCGATATTTCGTTCCGAATTTTAAAAAAGTTCTCAAAGCTTCATTTTTTACAAAATTCCAATCCCCTGTAATTATGTGGCCAAAATGTAAATTTTGGTAAATTGAATTATTACAATCACAGTTAAGTGATTGAATACTAGTGACTACTTTATCAGATAAATTTCTAAGAAATTTACTATAATTGAAAATTTTTAGTGAGAGGGGAGAGGTATAACAGTTTCGCAGTTGAATCCTTCTCAAAAAATCTTTCTGTTTCAGACTCAAGTGATTCAAGCATTTCTGTTTTGTAAAAACGTTCAAAGAAATACTATCATCTGTAACATTGTCGTGAAGCACAGTAATATTAATGGGATTTTTTGGACGTTCATAAGGAGCATAGAAAAATCTGCGCCTTGCTTCGGAACCATAAAGTAAACATTGTAGAACTCTCTTATTGACATCAACACGAGAAATCAAATTTTTTGCCATGTAGAAAATTTCAGATAGTTTTGATTTTTTCACCAAGCGAATATATTGGTAGGCAAGCCGTGGACTGGATATTTCTAGAATTTTTTCAATGGTGACATTATTTACCTTTTGTTTGTATTTTGCTGGACGTTTTCGTCGAAAGCGAATAAAATTATTGTTAAAAAAAGGTAAACGAATTTTTGGATTTGAAGTCAAATCAAAAGAAGTTATGTCACCAAGAAATTTTATTTTGTGATTCAATCCGAATGGATAAGCAGTAAATAGAATATTTATCCAGGCATGCTCAACCATTGTGTATTCACTGGTTTTAAAATTGCCGCTATCAGGAAATTTATGAACTATTTGCACTGACAAAAGGCTGGGGTCGCAGTTGGACTCCCTAAAATGACTATATAAAACATTTGAACCTTTCTTAGCCCCGATAGCCGAAAGATGTTGGCAAAAACGTTGTCGCAGTTGGCGCTTAGTCTCGCCGACGTATTGAAGTCCGCATTCGCATGTGAGTAAATAGCAGACACCTTTAGTTTGACATGTTAAAAGAGGCGTGCGGGACGGTAAAATATAGTTAGTCCTGGTGATATTCGAACTGAAATAAAGTGACAATTTCAAGTGTGCACAGGTGCGGCAACGGGGCCTGTTGCACTTTTCTACTCGGGCCCCATGGTACTTATTCGAATTGGTAGCTGAGTTAGAAATCAAATCAATACACCATGCTGTAGTATTTCTGTTCGACTCCGCCCACTGAGTGCAAGTAAAATTCAACGATGAATAACAATAACAATCAGTCAGTAGCATATTATTTCCATCCACACCTGACTGAATGTGGAGTGCGTCGGTTACACCGGACGCGCTAGCATTATCGAGTGTATTTGTGGTTGTGTCTGTCATGTTTTTTAGGGGGGGTTTTTACAAAGTTGCCGCTGAAACAAGGCCCAAACAGGTTCACTAAATTATAGTACCACGCAAAAAGTTCAACAATAAGTCACTCCATCAAGTCGAAAATCTCACCAGAAAAGTAAATTGAAAAAACAGCAAAACAGTCCCTGAGTATCGCCGAAAAACGGAAATGAAATCAAACTCTGCAAAATCGAATCACGAGCTGGTAAAAAGTCTCTCCACAAATCAACGCGTGGCGCCTGAAAACGATTTATAATTGATTCGAGTAATGTTGCGATTGGAACGCCTAAGTGCCATAACTTCTTCAGTTAAAGGGGAAACTTGTAAATTTTCTGTGGCAGAAACAACTTCATCTACGTCGTTCGACTCACGTAGTGCATCTGAGTAAAGTGTTTTGATCGGTGAAGGCTTATGAACCACTTGCTTGAACGTCATAAAACCTCTACCATGGCGTTTCGGGTTGGGAAAATTAGGGGGGGTTAGCGCTGAGCTCCCCCGTTTTTGTGCAAAATTTAAATCACCTGGTGACTGTGCACTAGAACTTTGACCGGCGCCGGCGTGCGAGCCATTGGTGCGATTCGAATTCTGCAGTTTGTAATTGGTGACCTAAATACAAAGGTTGAAACGTAAGAGGCCGGAAATCAAAAAAGTTTTTAGAAAAACGACATTTTTGGATTTTTTCGCCTCCTTGCGCTTCACCTTGGACTGCGCCATCTGATTTGGATAAATAGGGTCCAAATTTGGCTCGTCGCCAGACTTTATCTTTCTACCCAGTTCAATAATATCGGCATTTCTGGATTCAAACTCCCCCAAAAATAGCCAAAAAGGGTCGTCTTTGAAATGGGCTGGGTCTTCACTTTTGATCATGACTTTGCCGGTTCCAGTCGTGCAGTCAAGGCGCCAAAAAGCACGGCGTTCCATGGTGCCGAGGTTAAACAAGCTGATGAGATTGTGCGCGCGCTTATGCTCCCATCTTTGCTCCGTAGTCAAATCGCGAGAAATTGTGATGCGAGCACCTTCATACAAAAATTCTTCGCGAATTGGCTTGCGCAAAACCCATGTGGCTAAATCAGGAGTCAAAAATGAGACTACTATTGTTGTGCCGCACACAATTATGGTGCTAATATTATCGAGCGAGAAATGATTCGATTCAATTCCTTGACCCGAAATCATTACGTGCCGCACGACACGCAACAGGTCATTTTTGGGGATTCTGCGCGTTTCACCAGTAATGTGGTAACACAAATTGAACGAATTTTGGGTTTGCTCCACGCACTGCACTCTCAAATGTAAATCTTGGAAAGTTGGCTCGGGGGGCTGAAAGGTAAAAATAGCTGTCGGAAACAGTGGTGCAATAGAAAGAAAAGACCGACAGAGCTGCCCTAGGGGTGCCTGAAGGTCAGACCGAAATGTGCTGCCCTAGGGGTGCCATTTGGTCAAGTCAAAAAAACGGTGATACTGTGGCTGGCTCAGAGCTGCCACGTTGTAACACCTAATGTGTAACTGAATGTAGGATACCTAATGGTTGAAGATAAAAAGTAAAATAATCAGCAACATACTCTCGCTTAAGTTCCGGGTAGATATACTACCGCCAGGAAACCCAAGGCGATACGTTTTAACAAATTTAAAACAGTGTCCAAACATTTTTACCGGTGGGCGACTTTTACGCCCTCTCCTAATTGAATTTTGAGCGACTTGGCAAAAGTCCAAAAAATATTAGAAAAATAGTGTGGGTAGGAGGTACCTCGGAGTACCTATAAGCGTTTCCGGAAAAATAGAATTCGCTACTGTGTTCTAAAATCACTGGACACACACACCAAACCGTTCAAAATTCCTCCAACCTTTTCAGAGCCCCAGCGCCGTTCCGGGGTGATTTTGGATCCTGTCTTCATTTTCTTGGCAGCATTTTGTTGATGATTGGCCATTCTGAATTGTGCGAAGCTGCGACAAATATGCTCTAATGGAACAGTACAAGGGATGAAATGTGCAAAATTCGATAACAAACTTCAAAAAAGAAGCGGCGATTGAATACGCGACGGTGAAATTCTTCTCAACACACAACATAATTTTTTATTTTTATTATTTATTTGTGTCAGTGCAAGAATTGGATACGGTCAATATTTTGACATGGATTTTAAAAACGGGGAATTCTAGAAGAAAAGGGTAAACCCAGTCAACTGTGACCGGGTCGCAGTTGACTAAAAATTCCGAAACCCCAGTTTTCCAATTCTTGTCCTGGCCCTATCTGATATTTGGTTAGAAGTGGATAGTTTAGCTTTGTAAAGTGTCGGAAAGTTGAAATAATCCGTTCAAATGGGTAGCCTTGCATGAGCATCGTTTTTGAAAGTGTCAAGGTTCTCGAAATAAAATCAGATTCATGTGTGCAGACTCGTGCAAACCGTAGACATTGACTGTAAAGAATATTAAGACAAACCTTACTCTTCAAATTTGAGTGGTAAAATGGAAGAGAAATAATTTGAAAATCAAAATCATCCCGTTTGTTAAAAATTGAAAATTGAAGTCTTGGATGTAATTTAATATCAAGATCCAGAAAATGGCATCGTGTACCATTTTCTTGGACACATTCTTCCAAAATCAGTTCAGGACAATAAATATTTAATGCCAAATTTACGAAGTCCGGACAGTTGATGTAAATAGTGTCATCTATATAACGCAAAATCTTGTTATTAATTCTCTGTCGAACTGAAAATGAAATTGAACTTTTCATGTAGGAAAATTCCATCCAGGAAAGAGTAAGATTACACAGCTCAGGAGAAGCAGCCGAACCCATAACAATGCCGCTAGTCTGTTTAAAAAGATGACCTGCACAAAGAACAAAAGTATTATCTAATATTGTATTTAGAAGTGCAGTACACCTCAAGCTGGAAAATAGTATTTTGTCATCATTGTTAAGTTGAGCAACGGCCTTCAAATATGCTTTATCGTTTTTGATAGAAATAATCTTATCACGAATCACGAGACTAAAAAGTGCTGAAATATTTTCTCTAATATTTTTCAAAGGTAGAGCAGTGTAGGCCTGAGAAAAGTCTGAAGTTGCAATATGGGTCAAATCGTTTTGGTTAGATAGTGCAGTGATCACTTCAGAGCTATTTCTTACAATCCAGTAACCATTCCAACCACCGTTGGAACTAATGGAAAGGCAATATTGGTAAAAAAGTTTCTGCACCAGTTCTAAAATTAAATGTAAATTCCAAGACAAGCCGTTTAATGAACTTTTCTTCGCTCCTGCAATGAATCTAAATTTAATAGGATTTTTGTGGAACTTCGGTGTAGCAAAAAGAAGAGCAAATTTCCGATCAAATTTTCTAAGGGGACAGTCGAAATCGATATGAAATTGATGATGTAAGTCCAAAATACCATCCATAACCTCCTTGTCTGAGGTATGGAAAGTATACGTTTTGTTACCCCAATTGCAACTGGATACTGAGTAATCAATTGAAAATTCATGTAGCATTCTGTTCAAGTAGAACTTTTTACATAGGAAAGAATAAGTGCCGCTCGCTTTGTCCACAGGGCAGATAATAAAATCAGACTGTAGACGCCGCAGAGCATTTACACATTTTTTATCCCATTTCACAGGTGATATTCTTTCCGTATCAAAAGTAAAGTGCTTCATTTTGCAATTGATCGCTTCAGTAGCAAAATGTTTGAATGGGGTCAAATCGACTGTGGTGTCCACTTTATAGAGCTTTTCAAGAATTGTATCCAAAAGTTTGAAATATTTATTTTCAGAGCCTTTTACATTTGGTGGTGGAGAGAGTCGATATTTCGTTCCGAATTTTAAAAAAGTTCTCAAAGCTTCATTTTTTACAAAATTCCAATCCCCTGTAATTATGTGGCCAAAATGTAAATTTTGGTAAATTGAATTATTACAATCACAGTTAAGTGATTGAATACTAGTGACTACTTTATCAGATAAATTTCTAAGAAATTTACTATAATTGAAAATTTTTAGTGAGAGGGGAGAGGTATAACAGTTTCGCAGTTGAATCCTTCTCAAAAAATCTTTCTGTTTCAGACTCAAGTGATTCAAGCATTTCTGTTTTGTAAAAACGTTCAAAGAAATACTATCATCTGTAACATTGTCGTGAAGCACAGTAATATTAATGGGATTTTTTGGACGTTCATAAGGAGCATAGAAAAATCTGCGCCTTGCTTCGGAACCTCAAAATTAAATGTCGTGCAAAATGTAAACGACCAGTAAAATGAGAGAAAAGTTTACATTTTACACGACGTTTGATACTTTGCATGACATTTGACATTTTACTAGGTCTGTTAGTTACGGCCAGCTAGTGTGACGATATTGGGTGTGACTTTGAAAGTTTGACTCCGGGGGACGCTGTGCCCATGGAGATGTAAACCCGCTGGCCTTGTAGACCCGCCGGACATGTAGTGTGGGGCGTACATGTCTAGCGAGCACTGGTAAACACTTCCCAACACCCACCGACCCCCGCAGCACGATTCTCTCCAGCCGCTTCCTCAACGAGCGGCTCAACCTGCTGGGCAAGCTCGGCTGCGCCGTGTGCATCCTGGGCAGCACCGTGCTCGTTATACACTCGCCCAAAGAGGAGGGCGTGGCCACCATGTTGGATTTGGGTCGCAAGATGCAGGATGTAGGTGGGTTTTGGTGGTGGTTTTGGGGTTGACGAGGTTTGAGGGTGCCAGGTTAAAAGGCGCCGCGCCCTTTTTCTGTAGGGTCGTTGAAGCCTGGCGCTATTTGTTCTGCTGGGAGCCCTCAAAATGACTAGCGCCACTGAAGTGTTAATTTTGAGAGGCTACTACGATGTTTGTCACCCTTTTTCTGTGGCGCGCCGCACCATTCCAAGTCAAGTAATAATGACTACTGAATTGATAAAGGAAAATACTGTTCACTTAAAGGCGTCACTTCACACTTTTGTCATTTTTCCGCATGCGGAATTGGCCCGCTTTGTTCTGGTCAACACGCCAGAAAATCGTCGTGGCGTTCGTTTATATTCACCGTACTTCTTCGGAACACTCCACTCCTTCGAAATACCCCTTCCCGCAGTTACCCCCCCCCTCTATTTACACCCTGAAAAATCACCCACTTTGGGTATCTCGAGGGAATACGGTAGTTGCGTGCGTATATTCGGGTCTTTTTATGTCGGGCACTAGTAATGTTGACATCGCCCTCCGCACAGGCTTCATAATCTACGTGGCCATCGTGCTCTCATTGGCTGTGTTTCTGGCGGTGCACGTGGCCCCGCGGCACGGCCAGACCAATTTGTGTGTTTTTATTGGCATCTGCTCACTTATTGGCTCCCTGTCCGTGCTGGGCTGCAAGGGCATCGGCTTAGCCGTCAAGGAAACTATTCAAGGTTGGGTGGATTTTTTTGTTGTTTTTTTTTCTGAGGCAGAATTCTAATTGCAAACTCATCCAGGGAATAATCAAATTTGGAATCCATTGACTTGGTTCTGGCTCGTGTGCGTGATCGTGTGCGTGTCGATTCAACTGAATTACTTGAATAAAGCCTTGGACATATTCAACACGGCTATGGTCACGCCGGTCTATTACGTTCTGTTTACGTCATGTGTCATTTTGGCCAGTGGCATACTGTATAATGAGTGGGGCGCATTGAGGTAAGAGTGGTACAGGTATTTATTTCATTCCACACGATATCCTCGAATATGTCCCCCGGGGGTATTGTTTCGTCAGACGTTTTTGACTATTCTAATGGTGGAGTTATTTTTCTATCAGAATTTTTTAAATGGTCAATTTACTGTATTTCTGTGTTTACTAAGTGCCATAAATCATGAGTTAGAATACAAATTCCACAATTGAAGTAAAAAATCAATATTGGTGAGCACCAACGGCAGAATATTTGATAGAATAGTTTACAGAAACCATCTTTCATGCATGTGACATCGTTCCTATGAGGAGTTATTCCAGGGGAGAAGTTATTTTTTGCATCACTTGCCTAACATGGCGGTGGGTTCGAGGGCAGGGGTTATTTTTGGCCCCACTTGCCAATCAGGTTGCAGTTTTTCGAGGAAGGTGGGACTTATTTGAGGATATACGGCTAGCTAAATACTAGCTAAATAACAATCACCAACACTAACCCCCCCATCTCCACCCTCAGACCCGAGGACATCCTGGGCCTGTCGTGCGGCTTCGCCACCACCGTCATCGGCATATTCCAGATGCAGCTGTTCCGCGAGGCGCACGTGAGCCTGCCGCAGCTCCGGGCGGCTTTCGGCCGTCGCGTCAGGGCTAGTAGCGTGCTGATGGATGTTGGATCGGATTTTAATCAGGAGCCGGATGGCGACCGCAAGGGGTTGAATGAGGGTGGTGAGTTGCGAGGGGGGTTTGATGGGGGTGTCAATGTGATAAATATTTGTCACAGTGCATCTAAACCCTCAGTGCATCTATGCACCCGTGGTAGCGCAATCGAAGTGTGACCGCCGTGCCATCGCAAATAAATGAATCACAAATTATAAGTATTATTTACACTCAAATAAGTCTTCATAAGATGTTTGTAGAAATATTTTGAATTGCCAACTGAAAGTCTGTGCCAACTCAGAGAAATGCTTCACAACCCCCGCAAAAGCAATGGCACACGTGAAACTGTACGTTCCAATCATAACCAAAAAATAGTGATAAATATACAAATATGTTTAATTGCTTCAATTTTATGTTTTCCAGTTTTATTATTCATGTGAATGTGTTTACCGAAATAGGTATATTTTTTGTAGATATGGTTTTATTTGCAAATTGAAATTTGGATTTACAAAGAAATAAGTGAATATTTATACATGCAAATAGAATTTTCGATTTGCAAATAAATACATACCTTCAAAAATATATTTTCGTTAGCACATTGACATGAATGATAAAACTGGAAAACACGAAATCAAAGCAAGTATTATACAATTTTTTTTAAAAATCTTTGATCGTGCCGCCTCACCGTCTCAAGCACAGGGCCCATAGATGCACTGAAACTTAAATAGATGCACACTTGTCGCTTACGAAAGTGTTCACTTTAAAACCCGTTGTGCATCCAAAACGCAGGTGAAATGCAGCTGGATCGTTACGAGCCTCTCTCAGGAAGTGACAACGCGAACGTCAGTCGCAGAGGAAATGGCGGGTCACCGGGCGCCGGCGGCACCAGGGATAGTTTGCTTAGAGGCCACAATAGAGGTAAATGGGTGAAAGAACCTTGCTTGGGTCGTTTTTTACGGTTTATGGTTTACGGACGATATTTTAGAAACTGATAAATCTGTATTTAAATTTGTGAGTTTACCAGAATAATTTTTTTTAGTCAACAGCAGTTGATGGATTCCGATGGTTTACGGTATTTCAAATGCGTTCAAAGCTTTTTTATCATTTTCCGAAATTTCATCCATAAACTGGTGCGTGAGGCATCTGTGGCAATGTGGTAGATATGTAGATAGGTAATGTGGCACACACTAGGTAATTTCACACTAAGCAACCGAGATTTCAAAAAAGTCAGCTTTGAACAAGTTGAGTTGACGGGATGAGATGTCCGTCAACTACAGTACAATAAAAAAATACTTTCAAAGCTGATTTATCAGTTGACAAAATTTTGGTAGTAAACTAGTTGCCAAAACTAGTTGTTTTTACTACACTTTGTAATAATATTATATTTTGTATGTTTTACGCGCAGCGCCGAGCGGCGGTCGTCTCTACGACGCGTCCTTGTCGCTGCTGCCGGAACTGCCGGTGCATCATTCTCAGTACACGAAAATTAAATCTGCCGCCGGCCAGACACCTGGCTGAAATCCATTGCGCTGGCGGCCTACTCTGTTGCCGCACCATTTTCGAGTTTTTTATCATGTGTGACTATTGGCCCTACACACTAGTTTTCACCGTGACTGATGTGAAAACTGAAATGGCCACATGGCGACATCCAGCTTACTCTTTTTGTATGCTATATGTGTTTTAGTTTTAAAATTTTAACTTTCATTTCTCTCAATTCAAATTGAGATTAAATTAAATCATTCAACCGTGTTCATTAATTTGCATTTGAAAATTTTTCAGTTTTCACACGAAGTCACGGTGAAAACTAGTGTGTGTAGGCACATTAACGCAGATATTAAATTTTAATTTGTCTTTTAATTTACACCACATATTTCTCATACTTATTTATTTCATTCACAGCATCCTTGACCATTTTGCGTAGGTTTTCCATTGCTTCCGCGTGTAATTTTTTTCCCGTATTCCAAATTTTTTTGTTAATCCATTTCGTTCGCACGGGTTTGCTCAATTTTTCTTACATGATTCATCCAAGTATCGTATTTCCTTGAAATATCCCCAGAGGGTTTATTTTGAGGGGGTATTTCGGGGGGGGGGCGCTTTTTTTCATAAGCTCACTAAAACCTGGGTATTTCGAGGAAATACAGTAATTGCTTCTGTGATGCTTTTCATCAATGGTAGCAAGACTGGTGGCGTGACTGGCATAGTTGTTAAAAATCGTTTTGTCGACTCAAAAACACGTACATACGTATACTCGAGTACTGAGTCAATATATTTACGCTTGCTCTGAAAAAGTACCCGTACGCGTTTTTACGTTAACTTTGTGAAAGTATGCAACGTATTTCAGATATGCATTTTTATGAGCTTTTTGAAGGCATAGAAATTAGAAGGACAAAATGGGAGAAAAAAAGTGAAAATAGCCACAAAAAAATTGGGTAAAATTTCTCAAAAATACTCACTTGTACGTTTTCGGTGGAAAAGTATTTTACTCCCGTTTACGCATGAGTAACAGTAAAACATATTACTTTACGTTTTCTGTACTCGGGGTGAACAAAAATTATTTTTTACGTTTACATATACTTCATATACTGAAAAAGTTCAGTACTTTTAACATCTCTGATGGTACAGACTTCACGCTGTCTGAAATTGGCATGGCGCACTGCACTCAGCTGTGAATCTGTTCTATAAATTCTGGTAAATTCTGCACTCAGCTGTAAATTCTGGTACCGCAACGATTTGTCCAATTTTAGCTTCTAGTGCCAGCCGGATGTCGATGTTACCTGATAGTATTTAAAATGCTTGATGTCTGCCATTTTTAATGTTTGTCCATTATTCATTTCCGACGCAGCGATCGGACCGTCGAATATTTGTACTCATGTATTTTTGTGTACTTGTGTACTTTCTAGTGTAAATACCGTATTTCCTCGAAATACCCCCCCTTGAAATACCCCCCCCCCCTCGTTTGACCCCCCCCCCTCTCGAGACCACTATGAAACAATCAC
Source organism: Sphaerolaimus hirsutus (assembly GCA_964036195.1). Lineage (NCBI taxonomy): Eukaryota > Metazoa > Nematoda > Chromadorea > Monhysterida > Sphaerolaimidae > Sphaerolaimus > Sphaerolaimus hirsutus. The sequence goes on from OZ038451.1 coordinate 10,255,643, forward strand.
CCCCCCTCGAAATACCCCCCCCAAATTGAGTGTAAAGGGAACGTACATGACAATAACTGTAGTTTGTGTTCAGTGTACTGCAGAACACACGTTAAAACACTGTCGGTGTCACGTTAGAACAGTGTACATACCATCTACATACTAATATTAGTCTACAGAACCTTATAAATGGCGGTTTTTGTTGCATTTTTCGTCGTCTGCGTACGTTTCAGACGACAATTACGTACTTGGTTTTCAAAAATTTTCTTGTGAAACAATAACCCCCCCCCCTCTCGGGACCACTATGAAACAATCACCCCCCGGGGGGTATTTCGAGGAAATACGGTACGACTTTTTTAGTTACCTACCTATTTATGTCACCCGTGTATTTGTTATATCCCATTTTGATGCTATACACACTACTACAAATATTCCACTTTTCCTATTCACGTCCCAGTTACAAATCACAATGAAGCCGAAAAACCGCTTATCACCGAATTTGTGTAAACTGCTGCAAAGATGGTTGAGAGGGCGCAAACGAGTGCATGACCCCATCACTGGCATTGGAACTGGCACCGCGCCAAGTGCCAATGGAAAAGTAAATTCCTTTTCATCGTAAAGCACTTGATCTTGACTAAGTGACATAATGGCGGCTAGCATTCAAAAAATAACCCGTGATTTATATTTTTGAAAATCACAATAAATATAAATAACCCGTGATTTATATATATTTATATTTTTTTCAAATTTTGAGTGATATATTTATATATATATTTGAAATTTGAAAATAAAATCACTGAGAAAATCACTCGTACTACATATATTGTGCTTTATGACTATACAAAAAATAGGTATGTAAGCACACCACATAGTACAAAAAATAGCTGAAAATAGGCAAAAACACACAAACTAGTGATTTTGAAAGTGAAAATCTATAAAAGGGTATGAAAATTAGTGATTTTGGACAAAAATTTGGGTAAAATTGTGTAAAAATAACTCCAGATAGGTGTTAACCCCTACCAATCCCTCCATTCGAGACCCCTCGGCAGTTGTTGTAAATGTGCCTGATATTGGACACCATAGTTGTTAAAATGTATATACGTTTACTCAAAAAGTACATATACTCAAGTACTCATGAAATAATCGATTACAGAAAACGTATTTCAGATTGGCCGTGTTATTGCCTTTTTCAAGGTATAGATGGGAAAAAGGGAGAAAAAAGTGAGAAATAGGAAAAAAAATTGCCAAAAATAGATGAAAATAGGCACATAACCCATAAACTAGTGTTTTTGAAGGCTAAAATGGTATGAAAGGTATGAAAATTAGTTTTTTTTGAGTGAAAATTAGGGCAACATTCCTAAATAAATACTCACTTTTACATTTTCTGGGGAAAAAGTATTTTTCTGATGTTTACCCATGAGTAAAAGTGAAAAAATTTTCTTTCCATTTTCTGTACTCAGGGGGTGCGTAAAAAACTAAGGGGGTGATTTTGCACTAAACTTGCTCAGCGTACCTATTGTATTGAATGAATAGTGCTTGTGAAATAATAATTAATGGATCGGGGGATATTAGAGTACATTTTTTAGAGTGCAAATAGGAAATAAAGCCCATATATCAACTGGAATTGAAATAAAACGTGAGTGATTTTTTGAGATTTTTTTTGAGCTTAGAGTTATTTTTTCAGTAATTTAATTATATTTTCTGAAGACCTAGAGTGATTTAGATATATTTATATTTTTCCAAACTTGGAGTAATATATTTATATATATTTTCCAAAAAATAAGTGATTTTTTCGAATGCTAATGGCGGCCCACACACTAGTTGACACCGACACGCGTGTCTAAACTGGTTTGTGTCAACTCAGATTTCGGCTCGACTGTCTAAACTGGTTTGTGTCAACTCAGATTTCGGCTCGACGTGTCGCAGAGCGATCACCAAATGCACATGCGGCAATGTTGAAAAATATCACGGCAAGTGCATTGGAAGATCGCTCTGCGACACGCGAAGCTGAAATCTGGTGTCAACTAGTGTGCCAACTGGGTGTCAACTAGTGTGCGGGCACCAATGGCCATACACACTAGTTTTTACCGTGACTTCTGTGAAAACTGGAATCGCGACATTGATCCTACCTATTCTCATTGTATGCTATGTGTTTTAGTTTTCAAATTTTCAAATTTAAACTTTCCTTAATTTAAATTCACATTTAAATTACATAAAATCATTCAACCGTGTTGATTAATCTGCATTTGAAAAAATTCGTATTTCCCATGAAGTCACGGTGAAAACCAGTGTGTGTAGTGCCAATCTTGCAGATCCTTCTAATCAGCACCTGTGCCACACGCGCAGATAAAAGTGCAGCCCAAAAATAAGCCTTTGTCGAATTGTGTGCATTGGGTCGTCAGGTAGGTCGATAGGAGTCTGGATTAGGGTTCAGACGGGACCCCGCATTCCGAAAATTTTCGATATTTTGCGGTCCTGATCCCGAAAATTCAAAAAAATGAATCTCGATCCCCCAGAAATACATAATCCGATCCCGGAAAAATTTGCCAAAAATGAAGTTATTGCACTACGAAATGTGAATTGTAACCTCCAGCGTCTATGTATGCTACTTCTCTGGCTTCCGGGTGTGTTTGTAGACTATTTTGTGGCAAATTAGATAAGCCTTGAATATCAGAACTCTGTTGAAAATCTCCATCCCAAAAGCCCAAAAAATGAATTCCAAGACCCCAATCCCGATCCCGAACCCGATAACTCAAAAAAACAACAACCCCGATCTCGAAAGGTCGATCCCATTTGAACCCTAGTCTTAATGCATTGTCTTTGTCATCAGAGTCAACTTGTGTCTTCGCACAGACGCTTCCGCTTGACGCCGATCCTGGGCCAGCTGTCCACGTTGCCGCTGCACGGCGTGGGCGCCGTCCGCCATGCCAACAGCTGCTTCGCCAGGGTCTTCTGGCTGTCGATCATGTTCACATTCCTGTGTCGGTTCGGCTTGGGCCTGCCCAATTGTATGTGCACCAGGGGTCTCGAATTGGGAGTAATGGGAGCCCAAATTGGCCAGCTATTTATTTATCAATCCCAGGGTCAATTGTTTTGGCTACTATTCCCTGACTACCCCCCCCCCCCAAATCGGCCAGCTATTTGGCGTGATTTTTGAGAATATTTACTTGAATTACCCCCCCCCTCAAATTTTGCAGGCGAAATAATAAACCCCCATGGGGGTGTTTCGAGGGCATATACCCCAGTTACTTTACACCCTGCACGCGTGGTTCCCGTTGGAAGCGTGCCAACGATTTCTTTACGCATGCGACTTTCATAAAAAGTTGAAAAAAGTCATCTCTGTTATAACGCTATACGTTAATATATTTACAATGTTTTTTTCATCGTTTATACAGACATCGCATGCTTTATCATCATCGGCACGCTTCCAACGTGAGACATAAATGAGTACGAGGGCAGAGCATCATGTCCGCCGAGTATACCTATTTTTAGCTCTAATTCCGCTTTTTCCTTTTTCCTTCTACACCTTAAAGAAGACTATGTGTCGAACTCCCGAAGCACCCGCACCCCCAAAACAATTTCTTGTCACTCATATCCCTCCGTAGGAGCGACTCTTTATCTATCCAATGCCTGGAGGGTCAAAATTCAAGATATAAATAATTACCCCTTCCGTGCACCTACTGAAATGTGCCTACACACACTAGTTTTCACCGTGACGTCGTGTGAAAACTGAAAATTTTAAAATGCAATTTAATGAACACGGTTGAATGATTTTATTTTATTTAAATTATAAATTTAATCAATGAAAGTTAAAGTTTGAAAATTTCAAAACTAAATCACATATAGCATACAAAAAGAGTGGGCTGGATGTGGCCATGTGGCCATTTCAGTTTTCACATCGGTCACGGTGAAAACTAGTGTGTGTAGGGCCAATGTGCCACCATGCCCTGCGTGTGTCATATCTATCCGTGTGCCTCACGCAGTGGTGTGCTCGGTGCAGCTGCAGACGCAAGTGACCGAGTTCATGGCGGAGCCGTCGCACGTGGTGCGCATGGACAGCGTGGTCAACGAGTCGCTGCGTTTCCCCTACATTCTCGTGTGCAACCACAATATTGTGAATAAGACCAAGGTTATGATGGGCCCGTTTTGCTTTCTGAGGGCAGTTCCGAGTCCTGTAAAGTGTCAAATTGAAAAAATGCATGATCGGAGGTGGGAATCGAACCCACCCACCTGGAATTGGCTCTCCAGTGCACTAACCAATATGCTACCCAGATCACAAATCAGCAAAGTGTCAACGGTCATGACAAATGTAAAGTAAAGTGTCAATTGTCAGGCAAAGTTCAGTAATAAAATCTTTTTGTTTAGATCGACATTGTACATGACATTTGACATTTTACAGCGCTTGAGACTGCTACCTGATAGTTTGCGTTTTTGCGCTCGTTTCAATTGCATAAATCCGTTTCAGGCGCGGCAGCTGGGGCTCAGCGATTTGACCATTTCCAGCATACAGTTGGCGGCGAGTAGGCAGTACTCCCTCTTTTCCACCAACTACGCCAGGCGGTCTGTTTTTACAAATGTGAAATTTTGTTAGCCCGACACGCGTGCCTGCTAATCACTGAAAGTACCCTATTTCCTCGAATTACCCCCTTGAATTGACCCCCTCGAAATACCTCTGAGGGAATATTAGAGAAAAACCCACGAATAAGCCCCTCCCCCCTCTGATTAACATCCTTCAAAATTTGCTGGCGGAACAATCAACCGCCTGGGGGTATTTCGATGAAATACGGTACATTTGATCGGGCTGCCCGACAATGTTCCAGGGATCGGGCGATTCAAATCTCGCACCGAATTTCAGTTCTGATTTTGCGAAAGTAGAGATATTTATGTGAGAAAACTTTAATTTACAGGGTACATCATGACGGTAGCAGTTGGTCCGTGGCTGAGATGCTGCGCGAGTGGGATCGATTCTATGAAAATCCTCCGGTCAATTTGTCCACTGAGATTAAGGATCTGCTGCTGACGTTGGGCCACTCGTGTGAAGCCACTTTTATGAAGTATGTTGATTACCGTGTTTCTTCTTATAGAAGAGTGCCCTTCTATTTTTTCATCAACTTTTTTACCTGCCTTTCTATTGGAGACGCCCTTCTATTGGAGACCGCCCTTCTATTTTTTTCGTCAACTTTTCAGCCAATCTTTTTCATGTTCTGCCAAGGTTTTTCAAAGTATTACGTCACAACTGTTCATAGAATGACGATACATGGAGTTCATTCAACACTTGATGATAAAGTAGCAAACATCAATGGACCGAAGCCATAAAATCAGAGCGTCCGCTGATATTTTTTATGTATTTGGCACAATTCCAGCACTTTGTGCTGGATTCTATTGGAAACCGCCCTTTTATTTATTGCGTGGCCCAAATTAAGTTGAAAAAGTGTACCTTCTATTGGAGACGCCCTTCTATTAACAGAAACGGTAGCATGATTTTTATCAGTCCGTGCGAACTCCGAATGCTTGTATTTAATTATATATTTACCTTATTTCCCCCAATTATCCCCTTGAATTGATCCTCCTCGAATTACCTAAGGTCTAGGCGGGCTGACGAAACAATTGACACCCTTGAATACTCCCCTCCAATTAACCCCACCTCAAAATTTGCTGGGGAAATATTAAACCCCCTGGGGGTATTTTGAGGAAATACTGTATTTATCTATGAGTACTCAATTCTGCGCAGGTGCCGTCACACCGGCACATCAGTTGAGAGCTTTGACTGCTGCGAACATGCCGTGGCCACTTTTAAGCAATATTACGGCCTTTGTTGGTGCGTTGATCCGATTACGGTACTTCCGATTAACAATACTTTTGAAAACATAAAAAGGGTTTTGGAGACATACCCCTGAAGGTATGGCGTTCTATCAGAAGAATTACGGTAATTGCATTTTGAAGACATAATTGTTGAAGACTTGTTTCTGGGTATTTGTGGGTAAGCTGACCTGCTGTATATGTCAAAATATTTCTCCAAAAGTAGAATTCGTTTTGGTGAAAACTCGAAATACCTATGTGGATATTTTCGCACTTTTGAAATGAAACACTTCAAATGCAATATCATTTTTTACTTAGTCCGGCTGAAAAGTCCCCGGGCAGTGCTCGCCATTCGCGCTAGGGGTAAGCTACGGTCATAAAATTTTGACAGGTTAAGATATCAGATGTTTTGAGTTTTCACCTAAAATTTTACGCCCCTAGCTTCGCCCACTGCGGAACTGTGGGGGTTACAATTTCGGTCATTTTGTACTGATGTACACATGATGCTCTAGCTCAAGGCTGCTTTAAGTTGTGTGTGATCATGAAACTTTGGCTAGTGTAAGCCACCAGTGTTGGCAATGTGCTGATAGTATTCAACACTTCCATCAACATCATAGCTATCAAGGTAAAATTAATATGCAGATCATGGTGATGTGCAAGAAACGTGGGAACTGTGATGGATGTTTTTGGTGATCATCTAAGATCGTGTTGTATTGCAGTGATTTTAATGTTGTTTTGAAATGTGCAGTAAATGAGTTATGTGAATAAAATTTCCGTATGTTTCATAACTAATCTGTAGTAGACACATTACCTGTGTTCAACAACAGTGTGCATGCAAAATGCATCCTGTATTAACCATGAATGGTGAATTTGGTAGTGAAGGTAGTGACAGTAATAAAACTAGGCTTATGTTATCATAGCTGATGTTGGTTAGTGCTGGCATACTGCCAACATTGGTGGCTTACACTAGCCAAATTTTCATGATCACAACTGAAAGCAGCATTGAACTTGAGCACCATGTGTACATCAGTACAAAATGACAGAAATTCTAACCCCCACAGTTCCGCAGTGGGTGGAGATAGAGGGGTAAAATTTTAGGTGAAAACTCAAAACACCTGATATCTTAACCTGTCGCAATTTTATGGCCGTAGCTTACCCCTAGCGCAAATCGCGAGCACTGCCCGGGAACTTTTCGACCGGACTAAGTACATGAATTTGCCTACCGCGCGTGATACACGCAGGTCGATCATGGTTCCTTCGCGTAATGAATCAAAGCCGGTAGAGCGCTCCTCCCGAATTCGCAATAGCAGCTACACCATTAACGGTACCCAGATGGACGAGCAATCTGTTGGCGGTGAGATAATTTCTAGGGTGGCAGAATTTACCGTACCGCATTTTTGGACAATTTACCGTACCATACCGCATTTTAGGAAAAGTTACCACACCATACCGTACTGTTTACCACGCTTTGAGAAATTGACCTTACCGTACCGCGCACCGCATTTACCGTACCGTACCATTTGTACCATTTACCGCAAAATAGAAAATACAAAACTCACGCAAAACTCTCACAGGCCAATGGGACTCTGTGACCGTGCACATCGATGTGAATACTGAAGATTATGCGTATGACTCCCCCATGGGCAGTATGCTAACCACTGGAATAGCCTTTGACGTGGCTTATTATCGGCACCTACCAATGCTCAAAGTCTGATTATTCGACACGTTTGACCATTCACGCATTTTATTCGCATTTTTGAGTGGTAAAATATCTGCAGAATCCAACTATGCTGACGCCCGGAAGTCTGACCCTAGTGGAAATGAGCTCTGAAGTGGTGAAAAGAAGAGTTGTTAAGATACTGGTATTTTTGGGAAACGTAAACGTAAATACTTTTTCCAAATTCTGAGTATTTTACTAAAACTAAGAAAACTTTTTAAATATCTAGGAAAGAGTAAAATAAAACGTACACAACAAATTTCAAGAAATGACCCTATTAGCAGAGCTTCTGAAAATAGCATTGTTTTTGCCATTGTTGTCTTCGAGTCTCCATGATTTCGATCACATTTTTACTTTGTTTTGTATAAAACAATAAAAAAAATCTTATTTTAAATATAATTGTACTGCATCAAAATCGGGTGATGTACAACGGGTAAACAGAAATAAGTTTTTGCAACTCTGGTGAAATCCTACAAAGATGCCTCAATGATATTTGATTCTATTTTTCACGTCAGGACACCGCAATGCAATCATACACTACAAGAAAGTGACAAATTGCCACTGTATAAAGGTAAGATCTGGTGCCAGTTCCGCAAAATGATAAGTGAGACGTAAAATGGCAAAGGCGAAGTAAAAGCGCAAAGGCGAAGTGAAATGGCAAAAGCGAAGAGAAATTACTTTTTTTTTTTTTTACTTCGCTTTTGCCAATTCACTTGCCGTTTCACTTCGCCTTTGCGCTTTTACTTCGCCTTTGCCATTTCACTTCTCATTTGCGGAACTGGTCCCAGTGATTTCGGGCCGCACACACTAGTTGACATCAAAGTCGATGTCAACTCAAAGTGACCTCCATTTTAGTTGACAAAGCCAAATGCTAATCAAAAGCTATAATTCAGGTCCATACGACGAAGAGATGTGTTCTGCTGAGCGATTGGACCGGGCTCTATACAAAGCACATGAATGCATGCTCGCTTCCGACTTTACCACTACCAATGTGAGCAGGCGCTTGTGCTGACTGTATGCTATGCAGTTTTCTGAAAGAAACACTCCATTATGACGTCATCGTTAATAAAATTGAAATCTTTCGAGAACAAAAGAACTAGGTAACCTTTCACGAACAAAGCATTCACTTTGCGGTCTGCCGACTATACCCGATCTTTTTTACAATTTTACAAAAAACATTTCCATTCCTAGGTTTCGGCGTGCAATGTCACCTCATTACTGAGCTTCGATGTGCGTGAGTATTATATCAACCAACGACAGGGTGGCAATCCCAAGCCCTGTAAAGTGTAAAGTAAAGTGTCAAATGCAAAGTCAAGTGTCAATTGTTATGCACAGTGTAAAATGTAAAGTCAAATGTAAAGTGTCAATTGTGTATCTAAATCTTATGTTTTTGTATCCAAACATTTTGTCGAAAAATAAGATTTCGATACAAAACCATAATATTTGGATATAAAAATAAACATTTGGATACACAATTGACACTTTACTTTACACTTCAGATGACAATTGACACTTGACTTAGCATTTGACTTTACATTTGACACTTAACATTACAATTTACTTTACATTTGACACTTTGCATGACAATTGACATTTGGCTCTGCATTTGACACTTTACTTTACACTTTACAGTGCTGGGACTGCCCCCAGATGATGATACCCAGTGTTTGAACTCCTGCAGCGATTCCGAGTACATCAATTACGTGGTCAAATCGGTACCAGTCTATGACGAGCGATTTCATCGGGCGGTGGTCTGTTGCGCGTCAGATTTGTTAAAAGTACTGAACTTTTGATAAAGTTAAACGTAAAGTATTTTATTTTTACCCACCTTTGAGTACAGAAAACGTTAAGTAATTTTTATACTTCTACACTGCGTAAAATGTGAGTATACGTAATAACAGGTATTTTACACAGGGAAAATGTCAAAGGCAGATATTTTTTCAATTTTTTACCCAGGAAAACATGAAAGTGAGTAAATGTAAAACGAAACTAGGTACAGTGCGCGCACATATTTTGATGCGCATCGCCGCTCTGAGTAGGCTCCGCCCACTTTTGTGTTTTCGCCCGCGCGGGACCTCGAAAATTGCGGATTTTCCGTCAGGCTCGCCTTTTTTTGTGTGTGGGCTCAATAATGACAGTGAAATTTCTACATTTTCTTACATTTGACAGAGAACGCGTGTAATGTTAGCCCTCTGTGCGTACGCTCGATCCACAATTACCAATTTCAAGCGCGTGATGGGGCTCAGAAAGTTCGTACAAATCACGAGTTTGTATAGGGAAAACGGCGCGCCCGGCCGAGCAAAATTCACGTGCAGTTTTGCGTGCAAGATGAAGGCTGGCTCGGTGCCAATACGCACAGGAATTTCTGCGCTCACTGTACTCACTTTCCCTACTCGCGCAACTTGGACCATTTCCGCTGGTATCTTCGCAGCTATTTCAATTCAACGGAGTCATTTTCACTTTTAATGCACCCGATTAATTTTTCTGAAATACGTTTTCTGTACTCACGTACTTTCAAAAAGTACGCGTAAGGGTCAGTACAGGTATCTTTTTTTCAGAGGAAACGTAAACGTAATTACTCAGTGATTGAGCATACGTTTTTTTTGAGTAAACATAAATACATTTTAAGAACTACGTTGCGCATGACACCAAATTTTTCTAGCTGTTTTTCTCATTAAAATTTTTACTGTGAAATTCGGACACCGACAAACCACGTTTTGCAGAAAACCCACTACGAGTGGAATATCCCGGACAAGAGAGTACTGTATGGGCCGGATGTGTGCACCGTGACGTTCTACTATGTCAGTCTGATTTCTACGGTCAAAACTCAACTGCCCAGGATGACAGTCATAAATTTACTTGCGGCCATTGGTGGGCAAATGGGTACGTTTTTGCTTATCGAAGCCTCGAATATATCCCCCCCCCCCGATCAGTACACCCCTTAAAATCTCCCATTTGGCTGAGCGACGAAAAATACCCCCTCCCCCCTTGTAAACCTCCAGTTTTTGCTGGTTTGTGTTTGTTTTTGACCCCCCCTTTGAATAATCCCCCAGTCAAAGGTATCTGACGGAAGGACTAGGACCTCTTCCAAAGATTCCCGGAATGTTCTTAAATCTGAGATTTTAAACTTTGGACAATTTAACATCCGATTTTAGTGAAGTGCGAAATTTATTTACGATTTCAGGCCTGTGGCTGGGCGCGTCCCTTGTAACTATCATTGAATTTTTTGTGTACACTCTTTACGGGTGTTGGAGAGCGTATTCAAATGGCTAAATATTTATCTGGCTTAAATATTTCTCTATTCTTATGATCTCTATATCGTGCTATCTTTACGTGAATGGTCACCGTCAACTTTTTTATTGATTTGCAAATGTGAAAAATTATTGATCGCAATCACCGACATGACATCGTTTGGCAATGCACGCCCAATCTTTTTCCTTCCAATCTCATGTGATCCTCATGTTTTCACTTCTAAAAGCGTGAGAGATCAGTGATGTAAAGGCACAGGGTACCGGTGCCCCGGTGCTGGGCACCGAAGGGCACCAGCGCCGGTGCCGGTGCGATGCCCTTGCAACTTTCAGAGGTTCCCTGCCGGTGCGGGTGTAATTTTTTCAGAATAGCACCGGTGCCGGTGCGGTGCGGTGCCATATTTCCCGGTCTTACCCGGTCCGTACCACTAGCCGGTACGGAAGCACAGCAGCAAACTTGTTTATCTGCCATCTCAGACCCATCAGTATAGCAGAGTTGTTAAAAGTACTGAACTTTTTTAAAAGTAAACGTAAACGTAAAGTATTTTTCTTTTACTCACCCCTGAGTACAGAAAACGTAAAGTATTTTTAAAATAATTTTACACTGCGTAAAACGTGAGTAAAATACTTTTTTTCAAAGAAAACGTAAAAAACGGGTATTTTTCTCACAGAAAACGTAAAAGTTGGTATTTTTCTCAGATTAAAGTCAGTATTTTTTTATTTTTAATCTGATATACAAAAAGATGTGTTTGTCTCTCCTGCTAAGAATTTCTTATGAAAATGTCTTATGTTTGTCACTTTCTGTTTGGCAAAATGACATTTTCTGTCCCCTAAAAATACGTTTTCTGTACTCGCTTACTTTCAAAAAGTATGCGAGAAAGTGAGTACTGGTATTTTTTCGCGAGGAAACGTAAACGTATTTACGCAGTACTCGAGTATCCGTAATTATCGAGTAAACGTAAATAATAATAATAATAATAATTGTGGGCAGAGCGGAGTGATAAAAAAGTAACAATAATATCTCTCAAAAATCAGAGGCTACCTACAAGCTAGATTCGGCCCCTCCGCACAAACAAATATCAAACTGCAAACAAATCAAAAATCGATCTGTAAACAATCAATTTTTACTCTGTCTGCATGGACCACCCAAGTCGACGCATCCGGGACGTTTTAACAACTATGCAGTATAGTAGTGGGTGTATGCCACGAATGAAGTTTTACAGATCGACGAAAAATTAATCTTATTATAAAAGTGATATATCTTATTATATTTAAGCTTTTTATGCAATGTGAGGTGATCCAGGCGACACCAGTGTAAATATTTGCGATAGGGCACGTTTACTGCAGTGCAGTACAATATTTCATTGATATTTAGCATTCCATGTTAATAAAATATGTGAAAGCAGGTCACAAAATTAAATAAACATAAGAAGTTTCGGGTTTAATATATAGGTAGTCTTAATTCATGTTGAAAACTTATTACATTGTCTAAAGCTATTTATTATCAGTTGAGAAGCCGAAAGTCCCCGTTACCCTGTTCATGAGCGCAGACTAGTGATTGAAAAGCGCCAGCAAAAAGGGCGCTAAGAGCCAGTGGCGCCATTCGGAAACAGGGTCAATGGCGCCGTGGTGCAACACCCTCTGGCGCCCTCAAATGGCGCCAGCGCCATTCCATCAGTAACGCATGCTGACCTAGAGTCCGAATATCATCAGATCTCGTCCCAATTCAGATTCTATCCCCTCCCATACAGCCCTCCCCGGCACACGAAATAAAATTATGTACAGCATAAATAATAGCATAATAGAATAGGTAAATATATAAATTTAAAATAAAAATTTAAAATTTAATTGAATAAACCTGTAAATAATGTGTCTACACTCCCCGATCGTTTTAAGTCGTTAGTTTGGATACACATACCGTATTTCCTCGAAATACCCCCCGTCTCGAACCCCGCCCCCCCCCCCTCAAAATGGGCACTATGAATTTATGAGCCCCCCAAATTGAGTGTACAGAGAACGTACACTTTGTTACGTTAGAACAGAGTTTATGCCATCTACATACTTATATGAGTCAATAGACTCTTATATATAGCGGTTATTGTTGCATTTTTCTACGTCTGCTTTCGTTACAGACGACAATTTAGTACTGGAATTAAAAAAAAAATTGGCGAAATGATAAGCCCCCCTCGAAATACCACCCCCCTCGAAATACCCCCCCCCCCCCGAAATACCACCCCCTCGAAATACCACCCCCCTCGAAATACCACCCCCCTCGTTTAACCCCCCCCCCCAAAAAAAAATTCTCACTTTCAAACAATCACCCCCGGGGGGTATTTCGAGGAAATCCGGTACATAAAATCCTTAGAAATTTCTAAACAGATGCAGTAGTATACACTGCTTATGTAAATATGACATTCACAATAACGGTTCGTTTTTTAATTAAAAGTTCTTTATGATCGAAAAACCCTTGCCTTTTGAATTTTCTTAAAGCGGCGGACTCAAAGTTTTAAAAGTCTGGGATTTTCTCCCCCAAAGGAATAACACCTATCAAAAAGATTACAAAGAAAAAAATCACCGGTTTGAATGAAAGATCTGAATGAAAGCAAAATCGCCTCACAAAAGCATCGGCATCACGCTGAATAAACCCAGGCAGAAAACAGACAGTCTGGGGGCAGTCCCAAACCCTGTAAAATTTTAAATGTCATGCAGTGTCAAAAGTCATGTAAAATGCCCTGCAAAGTGGCAACCGAGTTGCCATTTTTCGGGCATTTTCCATGACTTTTGACACTTTGCATGACATTTGACATTTTACAGGGTCTGGGATTGGCACCTGGACGCGGTTACGGTCATCCTCCCATTGCTGTTATAATCCTTTGCGCAAATCTTCGCCAGGGGCTGATCATAGACCTTGGTTCCCTGAAGTCTGGCACCGCGCTCCAGCAACTGACTATACGCCGCTGAAAAGTCTTTCAAGAACCTCTGATTGTCCGACGCGTATAGGTCCACGTACTCCTTATAGGGGCCGAACTTGAGCAGGGCCATGTCTGTGGGCAACATTATCAGCGACTCGTCGGAATCCATGACGAATTGGTCCTTGCTGGTTTCGGGTACGGTCGACGGCACGTATTTGATAAACTTCAATAGCCTGCAGCGCGGTTCGTTCGCAACATAAACGACTAGACGTGATAATGGACGCGCACACTAGTTGACATGAAAATTGGTGTCAACTGAATTCAACTGAATTTTGGTAAACTCAACTTTCCTTAGAGCATGGTTAATTTTATATTGTGACTCTCAATTTTCATTGTTTCTGTTAAATGCGATGCTTATAAAAATTGTGTGTTATTTAGTTGACATTCAGTTGACCCAAATTTCCCATGTCAACTAGTGAGTGTGGGCCCAAAGTACTTCCGCCTTTCCATGTCACCTGAAAAACTCGTTGTCGAAAAGCACCTCTCTGTCTTTCTGCACCCAGCAGCCATCGAAGCCGCTGTTCTCCTTGTGCGCGCAGCCCAACGTGTGTGCGCCGATGAGCGCGACCGTCTGCGACTCGTTGAAGCCGAGCCGCGTGAACACGTCGCGCACGTGCGCCGCGTCTGGAGCCATAACAGTTTTGTCAACTAGTTCGCGCTCGAGTTCACTTTGGCCGCAGCTCGATTTTGTGACTCGGTGCCCAAATTTTTACGCTTGGACCGACGAATTGAGTCGGTCGAGTCAGTGGAAATCGAGTCTCGAGTGGTGTAAAACCGTTGAGTCATGCCGAGTCATGGCCAATATTTTTCCAGTCGAGTCGGGTCGAGTTCTTTGGCACCCATTTCTACCCTCGAGTTACGAGTCGAGTCGTGTCTAGTGATGGAAAAGGCACCGAGAAAAATGGCACCGTACCGCACCAGCACCGGTGCTGGTGCCCTTCGGTGCCCAGCACCGGGGCACCGGTGCCCCGGTGCCTTTCCATCACTAGTCGTGTCGAGTCCAGTCCAGTCCAGTCGATTTCAAGCCCCACGCACCTCTATCCGCCTGCGGCAGTCTGCCGTTCTCCGGGCTGGTGTCTCCAGTGGTCGCGTCGAGTCTGCCCGGCCGCCAGGGCACCACCTGGCCGCCCATGTTCTCCACGGCGACCGCGCCCGCCAACGTGTACAGGTCGGCGTAGCTCAACCCGTTGTAGGGGCCGTAGTCGGACAAGAAACTGTCCAGCTGCTTCACAGCCGTCTGGTTGGCGTGAATTGCATGGTTGTTAAAATAGATTTGATTATACTCGATAAATATGTATGCTCGAGTACAGAGTAAATAATTTCCCGTTTCCTGTGAAAAACGTTCCTGTACTTGCTTTTGCGTATACTTTTTTAAAGTACTTGAGTACAGAAAACGTATTTCTGTTGGGCGTTTATATAGTTTTTTCAAGGCATGGAAGGGTGAAAAAGGTTCACCCATGAATGAAAGTAAATAAATTTACTTTACGTTTTCTGTACTTGAGGTGAGTAAAAATAAATACTTTACGTTTACGTATACTTCAGCACTTTCAACAACTCTGCTGATTTGTTGTGCTGACAAAATTAAACGCGTTTGGACCTTACAATACGATTTATATGCACCTGTAGTCCGGCGTTGTCGGGATCGTTGCTTTCCGGTTTGAAGCGGACCCTGGGGGCACTCCCAGACCCTGTAAAGAGCCTTGTAAAATGTAAAATGTCATGCAAAGTGTCAAAAGTCATGGAAATTGTCCCGTAAAATGGCAACTCGGTTTTGACACTTTGCATGACATTTGACATTTTACAGAGCTTTTTACAGGGTCTGGGAGTGGCACCTGGCGCCGTCGCAGCCGCCCGTGCCGTCGGTGGAGTCGTAGGTGCCGGAGCAGTGCCACGCCAGCCGCACGATTAGCGGGCCTTGTCTGTGGATGGATGGGCTGTGTCGTGCATTGGGGAATGTGTGTGTGTGTTTTTTGGGTTTCTCAGTGCGAAAAGAACGGCTGAAATCAATTGCCAGTTGAAAACCGATTGACAACTTGAAAAAATCGAGAAAAAAAACTTTTTTGGGTGACAAATGGGAGAGAAAAACATTTCAGAAAAACGCTTAAAAGTTTTAAATTTTTTTTTCCATGGAGTTTACTACTGTCACGACTCACACCAGAGGACAGTCCCCCAGACCCTGTAAAATGTTATGTGTCATTTCAACTACCATGTAAAATGTCATGTGTTATGTAAAAAAGACCCAGTAAAATGTCATGTGCCATGTAAAAGATACTGCCAAATGTTATGTGTCACGCAATGTGCCAAAAATCATGTAAAACGCACTGCAAAATGGCAAACATAGGTATGTTTGACATTTGACACTTAACAATGTCTTTTACATGACACATGACATTTTACAGGGTCTTTTACATGACATATGACATTTTACAGGGTATTTTACATGACACATGACATTTTGCAGGGTCTTTTTCATGACATATGATATTTTAAGGGCGGTCTTTTACAGGGTCAGTGCTAGACCCTGTCAAAGAACCTGTAAAGTGGCAAATTCCATGTAAAATGTTAAAAAGCCTGTAAAAGACCCTGTAAAACGTAAAATAACCTGTAAAAAACCCTGTAAAATGTAAAATGTTATGTAGAAGACCGTGTAAAATGTCATCCAAAGTGTCAAATGTCATGTAAATTGCGCTGTAAAATGGCAAAGTAACATTTGAAATTTTACATTTTACAGGGTACCTATTTACTTGACTTGTGACATCTTACACGTAATTTGGCGCTTTACAAGGGCTTTTTACAGGATCTGGGAGATCATCAGTTTAAAATACCGGAATGCGCCTTTTGTTAGAATACACCAGCGTCGCAGGCCACCAACCCATTTTTCGGATCCATATCCAGCTCGTTCACGGTGCAATTGTTTTTGCACTGCCAACCGCCATCCAGCCACTGCTTCAGGTCACACTTCAACTCCTCATAGTTCACCTGGGGAACTCCCAGGCCATGTAAAATGCCCTGTAAAATGTCAAATGTCATGTAAAGTATGAACGGTCATGTAAAATGCCCTGCAAAATGGCAAACGCGTTTTACACGACTTTTGACACTTTGCATGACATTTGACATTTTGCAGAGTATTTTGCAAGGTTTGGGAGTGAGCACCTGTTTTCCATCGCTGCATCCGAGCATCAATACTAATAGAAGTGTGTCGATTTTGTGACTCTGCATGCTGATTGATAGAGTTCCGTGTTGATAACTGACGATGTTGTTCTGTGTAATTTCAAAAACGGACGTAATGTCAATATTTACGCCGGCTGTTTTCGAATACGGTGTATTTCTGTGTGTTAATTAAATACCTATATTTACCTAAATGTAAATATGTTCATGTTTTTGACAGGATTAGATTTCATAGACAGATCCTTCACGAGTTTCTTGTGGAACTCGTCGGGTGGTACGGTATGCGGGTAGATAACCGATTTACATTTTTCGCAAAAAAATGCCCGTGTCTTTATGAGCACATGACCAGAAGTTTTCTCGTGGTTGTTCTTTTTAAAAGTAATTCCCAAAGTCTGACGTAAAAGGTGAAAGTACGCATTATGCCGATGGGTAAGGTGGCAGAATTTACCGCACCGAACTGAACCGTACCGAATGTTGAGGAAAATTCACCGTAAAATACCAACCGTACCGTTTACCGCAAAGTCGCACGGTTTGCCACCCTACCTACGGGAACTATGAAAAGTGTCATAGAATATCACTACCAACTAAAATATAGCGTCATAGAATATGTGTCAACCCTGTCCCTAACCAGTAACACGTGTTGGTATACATATTTATTAAAAATATATCCACTAGAACATTAGCAACGAGTGGAAAATTGCCTCACTATGGCCATATGGGCATCATGAGTATGGCAAAATTTGTTAATTTCGAAAACAATTTGGTCACCGTTGCACACTTACAGAGGGATATCATAAATACCGTATTTCCTCGAAATACCCCCCTCGAAATAACCCCCTCAAAATGGGCACTATGAATTTGTGGTCCGGGAAATGCATAACAGACGTTCAAAACACTTACTGTGTTACGTTAGAACATCGTTTATACCATCTACATCCTTATATAAGGCTGTAAAAACTTATATTTAAATGGTGGTTATTGTTGCATTTTTCACGTTTTTCTCTCAAAATTTTCACTCTGAAAAAATAAACCCCCCGGGGGGTAATTCGAGGAAATACGGTAGTACAGTACTGTACTATAGGTCAGAAGAGACTCCGTGCACAGCGCAAAATGTTATCATATCCCTTTGATGAATCCTGTGCCAAATTAACCTCTAGCGGGGAAAAGAAGGTATACTCGGCGTACGTGATACTCTGCCCTCGCACTGATTTATGTCTCGTGTTGGAAGCGTGCCAATGATTATTAAATCATGCGATTTCCGTAAAAATATGAAAAAAATTCATCGATGTGAATATATTAATAAATAACATTGTAACAACAATCAGTTTTGTCATCTTTTTATGAAACTCGGACGCGTTAACCATCGTTGGCACACTTCCAGCGGGAACCACGCGTGCAGGGTGTAAAGTAACCGGAGTATACCTATATAGTTTTTGTCGATTATTCAGTTCGTATATGGTAGATTTGATTGCAAAGTTCGCAGTGGGTAAACCACAACTAGTTTAGTTCTGATTCGCTGGATCGTGTTATGACTGCAAGTAAACAACCTAAATGGATAGCCAAAGCACAACTGCAGTGTCGAACATGTTATTGTACCTCTCTACCTACATTTGTATATAATACCTATGTGATTCCTTGTGACCTTTGCGACATGTTAAAAAATGTATACACCGAATAATAATGTCAATGTCAGCCGCGGTAAAACCAAAAATGTAGAAAAGCAACTAATATTTTTACATGTGGGAATGGCGCGTGATTTCCTGATATTATGTGGCACGTATTTTGACTGAGGTGCCAAAAGTCATCAGTCAAAAGTGTGCCATACACTGAAATTAAGTCAATATGTAGAAAAAATAGGTATTTTTGAAGTGTAAACTGCAGCGAGCGTTATCCTAATATTGGATTCTTTCAATATCGTCGGGGCGTTCAAACACTTTTTTACTTGCCAGTTTGCATATTTTGCATCTGAATATGAATGTGTTTGTTTTGCGCAGTTCCAAAGATCAGAAACAAAACTTGAAACTGAAATTTAAAAGCAAAGATACGCAAAAATCGCAATAAGTAGCCAGAGGAACCAACGACTTTTTTCAGTTGACCCGACAAGTGTGTCGGGCAACCCGATTTATTGTATTTATCTGGGTTAATGCGCTGATCCATTCAATTTGGTTCTGACTTCTGAATTGTTGTGGTTTTTCAAACGGAACCAGTCGAATAGATCGGATTCATCGCACCATTAAACATACAATTTATCGGGTTGCCCGATAAACACGTCGGGCAATCAAATTTGATGTCAGGGGATCTAGGAGCACCTGCGAGCACGTGAGCCCTCATTTTGAGGTCAACTCAATAATATTTACATTGCCCCGATGTCACCATTGTAACCATTGTTCGCCCCATTGAACTGTCCTTGACATTCTCAAAAGTATACACTATTCACTATTCTTATTTCCGCAACTTCTGTGCATTTACGTCAATATTTTTGTGTGCATTAAGAATATGTAAAAACGTAAATTATCCAGGTGTGCATAAAGAATAAGTGAAATTAGTTGAATGTGTGTGAAAATATGCAATGACGCAATAGCTTTTGGTTTCCTAAATATCACACTTAAAGTACCGTATTTCCTCAAACCCCCCCCCCCCGGGGGGTGATTGTTTCATAGTGGTCCCGAGAGGGGGGGGGGTTAAACGAGGGGGGGTATTTCGAGGGGGGGGGGGTATTTCGAGGAAATACGGTATGACCATTGAAGGATGAACCCTTTGACTACTTATGGCCTAAATATATACAAAATAACTCTATATGTCAGTTTGAGTGCCCTACCGAATAAATACCATTACTTAACCCACATAAGCTAACTACCCAATGGTAGTTATTGTTCAAAACAGATATAAATAGCGATGAAAAAGTACAAATAAAAGCGCCATCATCCTACGCGATCAGACGCATCAAAAATCCAAAAGAAAACAATACATTAAATATCACAGTTTCTGTACCAAATCTCCCCACAGCGCCATTTTTATCCTTTTTTGTGCTTTTTGTGCTTTTGTGCTTTTTTGTGCTTTTTGTGCTTCTACCTTCACAAATCTCGTTCAATGGCTTGTCATATAATTTTCCATCCAAATCAGTGCCCAATTCTAGCAACTTGTGATAGGCATCGGAAAAGGCTCTTTTGAACCGCTCATTTTCCTTGGCGAATTCCTCCACATGGACTCTGTATTTTTTGTCTTCTAGCAGGGCCATGTCCGCCGGCAGCATCAAAAGCCTGGCGGCAGTCCCAGACCCTGTAAAATGCCCTGTAAAATGTCAAATGTCATGTAATGTGTCAAAAGTCCTAAAAAATGCCATTCAAAATGGCGATTCGGTTGACTGACGGCATTTTCCATGACTTTTGACACTGCATGACAATTGACATTTTACAGGGACATTTACAGGGTCTGGGATTGGCACCTGGGGTTGCTTTTCAATGTGAAACGTTCCTTGCCACTTTCGGGAACCGTTTCTTTGATCCACGGCTTGCCCAGTAGGTGACTGGAGAAGTTGGGTGAAACGTTAGCGTTGTGTCAGTAGTAGTGATGTAAAAGCGCCATGGCGCTGGCGCCTGGCGCTAGCGCTAAACCAAAAAGCGCCATGGCGCTTGTGGCGCTTGGCGCCTTCTTACAGTGGCGCCATTGGCGCTTGGCGCCGAGACCTCCAAAAGCGCCATGGCGCTTTTGGCGCTTAGCGCTAAAATCGTTTGGCGCCATTGGCGCTTGGCGCCACAATGTGAAAAGCGCCATGGCGCTTTTCACATCACTAGTCAGTAGTATGATCACGTTAAATGAGACGGATCTCTGTTTTTTGGGTTGTAGTTTTTTTCGAGCTGATGGTATTTTTGTGGATTCATTTTTTAGTGTTTTTTACTGTCACATCGTCAGGGAAAATTCTTTGAGTACATGCCAATTGAATTCAAATATTATACGCTGACCGCGTGACATAGTATGCATTTCTCTGCAGGAAACACTTCATCATGACATCATCACTGAGAAAATCAAAATTATAAATAATAAATCATTTGTCGTTTGTACGTGACTATGCCTTTTTCCTTTTCCTGAAATTTTTTTTTGGAAAGTGCGTGCATAATTATCCTGCTCGCCCGTTATTGACTAAAGACATAAGTAATTTCGACCGCATACTTTGCGGTCCGCCGAGTATACCAACCGTGGCGCCAACTACCCAACTCAAACTGATTCGCTAACTTGAAGAATTCGTTATTGAACTGCCTGTGCTTCGGCGTCGGCATCCAGCAGCCGTCGTAGCCGCTGTTGCCGATGTGCGCGCAGCCCAACGTGTGCGCGCCGATGAGCGCGACCGTCTGCGACTCGTTGAAGCCGAGCCGCGTGAACACGTCGCGCACGTGCGACGCGTCTGCGTGAATATTTATTTATGTATTTGACGTTCACTGTTTAAAGAGGGTGTCGAAACGGTCTCCGTGAAGACACTTGGACACGCTTCACGAGATTTGAAGTGAAGTTTCTTCCGCACACTTCACGAGATTTGAAGTGAAGCGTCTTCCTCACACTTCACTCGTCATCACGACAGACGAAATTCGTGAAGCGCGCTTCACTTTGCATGGTTCGTGAAGCGCCGTGAATCGTACGGCAGCGCAGTGAAGTGTCTTCACGCTGCACTGCGTGTCTGCGTCAGGACACGTCACGATGCATCACACACCCATTTTTATTGTGGTTGTGAAGATTGTGAAGAGTGAATGAACACTATCTACTGAATCCGCACCCTGTAAATAAACACACACCTCCACTAGCTTGGGGCAGTCTGCCGTGTTGCGGACTGTCGCTGCCGTCGGTCGCGTCCATTCTGCCCGGCCGCCAGGGCACCACCATGCCGCCCATGTTCTCCACGGCCACCGAGCCGGCCAGCGTGTACAGGTCGGCGTAGGTCAACCCCTCGTACGGGCCGTACTTCTTCAAGAACTCCTCCTCCAGTTGAAGGATGGCTTCCTGTAATTGGGTTTGAATTGGGTTTTAAGGCTGGCATCATGTGCCAGTCCCAGCAGAGCCTGTAAAATTCCCATCAAATGTTAAATGTCATGCAAATTTTACCATTTTTCAGGGCATTTTACATGAATTTTATTGACACTTTGCATAACTTTGGAATTTCATAGGGTATTTTACAGGATGTGGGAGTGGCCTCATCATTTAGATGTTTGTTGGTTTTACGTCAAGAAAAAACCCACCTGCAAGCCTGCATTCTCAGGGTCAGTAAATTCGGGCTTGAAGCGGACCCTGGCGCCGTCGCAGCCGCCCGTGCCGTCGGTCTTGTTGTAGGTGCCCGAGCAGTGCCAGCCCAGCCGCACCAGAAGGGGGCCGTTTCTGCGGCGATTGTAAATTCGGTGTGAAGAAATGGGGGGTTTGAGTGCGCTCAGTGTGATTGATGGCGAGAGGAAATGCGCAATTAAATTTGTATTTTATCGCACCTTCTAATGGAATGAACAGGTAAAAATTGGTTTTCAAATGGCGACGCAACGACTGCAATAAAATGCGCAGACGGCCGATGAATGTTTCGGCTCTCACACACACGCACACTCCAGTTGACAACTTGTGTGTCAACTAAATTTTGATTAATTTTGTGATGTCAGCTTTCCTAAATACGTGTTAGAGCATAGCTAGGTAATTGTATATCCTGAGTATAAATTAACATTGTTTCTGTCAAGTTTTACGCTCTAAACATTTTTTGTCTTATTCAGTTGACATTCAGTTGACATTAATTCGCGATGTCAACTAGTGTGTGTGGGCCCAAAACGACCGCAATAAAATTCGCAGTCGGTCCGGCCGATGGCTCTTCTGCGCGGCCCGACGTAAATAACCACTTTTTCACACTCAACAAAGTTCACGGTGCACCGCACTGCACAAAGTGGACATGAACCCACCCATTAGTGGCAAATGCATCGTGCCCGTCGACGGAGCAGTCCTTGCAGGGCACGCCCGCGTCCATCCAAGCTTTCAAGTCGCATTTTACCTGGGGGCACTCCCAATCCGTGCGAAATGCCCTGGAAAATGTCAAATGTGAATGTCAGGCAAAGTGCCATTTTCCAGGGCATTTTACATGACTTTTGACACTTTGAATGACATTTCACATGTTACAGGGCATTTTACAGGGTCTGGGAATGGCACCTGCTCGTAATCCAACTCCGCCGCTGCCAACCAAAATAAGCACGCTAGTGACAACGAGAAAAGTTTTTTAGACATTTTTGGAATGAAAGTATTTTGACGTGGCAGTCGATTTTCGATCGGGGTAGGTCACTTTTCGTTGAAATGTTGGGACAGGTTCACTTGACCGCGTGGTGTTCTTGTATTTTAACGCGGGGCTGAAAAAATTCCCCGCGCAGCGTGCGTATTTAACCGGTGTAAAGAAAAAGGTGCCTTGTTCACGTTGACAAATGTCTTAGACATTGAGTTTAGTAGGTGCCTACATCTATACAATTTTCGCAAAGGTATACCTAAGTGGGAATTGTAAAAAAAACTAGAAGTTTTCCGCCGGGATAAGTTTGAAGATGTCCATGGTTTAAAAACAACAACAAGAAAACGTAAAAAGTTGGAACAATGGAACCTGCACTACTACAATTTTATATTTATCAATTGTGTATTTTGCCACAGTTGTTAAAATGTATTTACATTTACCTACTCGAAAAATACATATACTTGAGTGCTGGGTAAATACATTTACACATACCGTATTACCTCTAATTATTCCCCCTTGAATTAAAACCCCATCGAATTAACCCCCTCCCTCAAAATGGACTGGGGAAATACCGTATTACCTTGAAATACCCCCATGGGGGTTTATTGTTTCGCCAGCAAAATTTGAGGGAGGTGAATTCGAGGGGGGTCTATTCAAGGGGTGGGGGGGTTATTATTTCGTCAGGAATTTTTGTAAGGATCATAGTAATGAGTTGGCATTTTCGTACCCAAAAACGTAATAAATGCGTCCAAATAGGACATATTTGGACATAAAAATGTAGATTGCTACACAAACAAGTCTATGTATAGCTGCGATACAAATAAGCAGTAATAAATACATAATGTATTATACATTGCATACATGATGTACATCATTCTGGAGGGGGGTATTTCGAGGGGGGTTATTATTTCCCCAGCCCATTTTGAGGGGGGTTAATTCGAGGGGGGATAAATTAGAGGTAATACGGTAATAACCCGCCCTTGAAATACCCCCCTTCAGAATGATGTACATCATGTATGCAATGTACATAATGTATTGATTACTGCAAATTTGCATTGCAGCTACACATAGACTAGTTTGTGTAGCTATCTACGTTTGTATGTCCAAATATACCCTGTTTGGACTAATTTTTTAATTGTTTTGGATACGCAAATGCCTACTATTCACTACGATCCCTACGGAAATTTCTGACGAAAAAATAACCCCCCTCGAATAAGCCCCCTCGAATTAACCCCATTCAAATTGTGCTGGCGAAATAATAAACCCCCATGAGGGTATTTCGAGGTAATACGGTACTTTAAAAAAATTACCTGTACCCACCTATACGCGTACTTTTGAAATGCACACATGTCCAGAAAATGTACTTAAGAAATTTTGAATTGCTATTTTTTTGTTGCTCAAGTAAAGAAACCTTCAAGAAATCACATCATCAAAAATAATCATTCGAAAACGACATACTACCTACATATGTTATGTCTTTGAATGTAAAAATTGCTTTCACGTGTTAACAGTACAGTACCTAGTCACTTTTACATTTTCCATGAAAAAGTATTCACTTCAATGAAGAAAAGTATCAGATTTAACATTTTCTGGGGGAATACTCGCTTTTACATTTTCTTGGGAAAAGTACTCGATTTTTCCAACTTCCGGAATTGGCTATTTTACTCACATTTACTCATGAGTACGGGTAAACAAGTATTTGACATTTTCTGTACTCAGCGATGAATAAAATCAAAGTATTTTACATATACATTGAAAAAGTAATTTTAACAACTCTGTATTTTGCGTTTAACAATGTCAAAATTACTTCTGTAATATGCAAATTGGGATGTAAATACCTACCAGTAATTCTCAGATATTCATGACGTATTTTATATTTATTTATTTGTCCCGGCTACACGCGATCCAATCACATAAATCCAATCTCATACGATGAAATAAAAAATGGACTGGTGTTGATGTGTTTGATTCTATCTAGGTAAATACCATATTAAACTGCTGAGTTACCCGGGATGCGCGCCTGGGCACTAGCGTTCCAAAAATTTCGGGACATTTATATTTGTAAAACATGAGAAAATTAAAAATCTTATATCATATATATTTAGGTTTTTTCTCTAGGTTTTTCCGAAGAGATTAAATTATATTCACTTTATGGGAAGACAATATGAAAAAATCTGATTTTTTTTTTTTTTTATCTTCTCTGCGATTTTCTGAGATTAATTTTTTCGTCTGAATAACACCCATTTTTGGAACGCTAATCGGCACGCATGCCGCCACGCGTTTCGTGGTGTAAAAAACGCACGACTAAGGCGGCGGCTGGCGCGAAGCGCCAAAAACTGCGTTTTAGGAGCCAAGCGCCAAGAGCGCCATAGCGCCTTTTACATCACTAGTCGTGGTGCCATTGGTGATTGGTCACTGGAGAGGGGGGTTAAAAGACGTAAATAGGTTCTCACTTCGCTGGTTAAATATAACGCTTTTGTGCGTAGTGACGCAGATGTCAATGCAATTAATAACGCTTTCTTCAGGGTGTTGATGAATACTGTACTTTTACTATCTCTGGTTAAATCGATTCCATTTCATTGACAATTGTCTGCAAAATCAACAACACATTATATGTTGGTATTTAGCAAAAAAATACACCGTTAGAACGATCCATGGCTGCGCCATCGAAAACTGTTGGCATTAGAATATTTACCGTAAATACTCGGTTACTCCCCCTGATAGTGAACGAGGAAAAATACCCCCCTCTCCCTCAATAGTTCCCCCATCTGGTGAGTAGGGACAGAATGTAATGTTTTATACATAATACTGCGATCAGTGATGGCAAAAAACATTTTTTTTTGTGTGTTTTTTATTTTGCACAGAAACACAGAAACTTGAAATTTTAAAATAAAACTCAAACTGTTTTTTATTGGAGAACACGGAAACACATAAACACAGAAAATACAGGAATATTTTTCAGTTTTTCATTGGATTGAGCATTATTTGTGCATTTAGTTTTTTTTGCAAAACAACTAAAACACAGGTATTCAAAAACTCAAAATTGAAAACTCAAAACACAGATAGTGTTGTTGTTGTTCTTAACTTACCCATCATTGTTAAGCACAGCACATAAATATCATTCGTATTTACTGAATACATCCATTCCATGTATGTTTTAATATTGAATGGATAAATAGAGATGCTGTCGTAAAAATAATTCCTCATCCCTTAAATAGCCCCCCCCCCTCCACCCTCAAATGGGGAGTTCCATTCTAAAAGTTCACAAGCGCCAAATCCAGACAAATCGAGTTAAGCGTGGATTTGACCTCCACGTATAGTTTTTCACATTTAAGAAAAAAAATCAGCGTTATAGTCCATTTCGTTCCCGAGATACAGTGGTACCGTTTTTCAGAAAAATCACAATTTTCACATTGAAAGTGCACATATCCATCTCAGATCCCCTATGAAAAACAGGACTTTCATTTCGTAAGTGCACATATCCATCTCGGACCACCGCAGTTTCATTTCATAAGTGCACATATACTCGGCGTACATGATAATCTGCCCTTGCACTGATTTATGTCTCGAGTTGGAAGCGTGCCAATGATTGTTAAACTTGTTGTGCCAGCGTATCGATGTGAATCTGTAAATGAATAACATTAGAGCAACAATCAATTTTGTCATCTTTTTATGAAACTCGGACGCGTTAACCACCGTTGGCACACTTCCAGCGGGAACCACGCGTGCAAGGTGTAAAGTAACCGGAGTATATCCAAAAAATAGTTTCATTTCCAAAAATGCACGCGTGCTTCAGCGCGGCCGCGAAGAGCTGGCCGGAATTCCCATACAAAAAAAGGTTTCATTTCCAAAAATGCATACGTGAATTTCCAAATCTATTTTGCACATGCGTGCATATATTGATCTGAAAATTTAGGTAGAGGTACTTTCAGACACGGGCTTTGCAGTGATGTGATCGTTTTATCCTACGATGCACCGTTAAGAAGTTATTAACCATTTAATTTCAAATGTTCAGATTTGTTCCCAATTTTGGGTGACTTACAAACTCTCACATAACTCCCTAAATATTTCCCGGCCAACAAAATTTGTGATTACAAAAATTGTAGAGAAATGTCGGATCTATCTGAAAAGTGCGGGGCAAGCGTCGCCCCCCAAACATAGCGTCGTCGGGCCAGCGTCAAACTTTAAAATGCGATTTTGAAAAATCGAAAAACTTGGATATATGCATTTTTAGAATGAAACTCCCCAAATATGCCTGACAAGGAAAATATCAAATAATCACTCAGGGGAGCTAATCAAGAATATATGGTAAATATATCTATTGCGCGTTGTTTACGAACGCATCTCAAACGCGATAATTCTTTGACATGCTGCAACGCCTCCAAGTAAAAACTGAAGGGCATATCCAAAAAAGTTGTTTTATGCCGTGATTAACGATGGCAAACACCTGGAAAAAAGTGTTGAACTTTTTAAAGTGTTTTTTCTAAAACGACTTTTCTAATTTTCGAATTTTTCTAGAAAAAAAAGATTTTTTTAAGTGTTTTTCTGGTGGCCGAATAAAAATTAGAAAAAGTCAAAAAAGTCGAAAATTTTAAAACTCTTTCGGATTTCCGCTCTATCGTCGTGCCATCGTTACTCGTGATCGTTCTTTCTTGTCAAATCATGTTTATCTCGGACAGCGGAATAAATACACGTAAATATTTTTTCATAATAATGTTCATTGATCATCAATCACGTTGTTAAGTCGCTGTTCGTAATTATTGAATACAAAAAATTTTAGAAATTTTTTTTAGAAGTTTGAAATTTTTGCCGTCAACAAATCGAATTGTCAGAAAAACACTTCAAAATCGACTTAAAATGTCCGTTTCATTGATATCGGGAAATCCACACAAATCGAAATAAACGGGTGTGAACTGTGTGAAGTGTGAAGTGCTTGTCCTTTGTGCAATATGTGTTGCAGTATGGTGACATTTTATTGTATTTTATCATAAAATTTCGCTTTCATGGCATTAGCATACAGTGACTGTTAGCTCGGATAAAATAAAATTTATTATAAACGCCGTATGTGCTTTTGTCAATGTACTACCAATGTTCATATACGTTTGACTTTGAAATGACAGCTAAAACGTGTAACGTAAAATTATTTTTTAAATGTTTTACAAGGTTGTTCAGTTATCAGACACGTTCACGTTTTCAGAAACCAGATGTGTCCGAAATTTTTCTGGTTAAATCAGTAACACAAACCTTGATTGTTCTCAAAGGTGAGCGAAATCAGTCGGTTTTGAAAGTTGTAAAATCAGCTGCCGGTACTCCCAGACCCTGTAAAAAGCCCTGTAGAATGTCAAATGTCATGCAAAGTGTCAAAAGTCATGGAAAATGCCCTGCAAAATGGCAACCGAGTTGCCATTTTGCAGGACATTTTCCATAACTTTTGACACTTTGCATGACATTTTACAGGGCTTTTTACAGGGTCTGGGATCGGCACCTGATGTGTACCGTAAATACCTAAATAAGTAACCACAGTTATTTTTGTGAGTGGGTAGGTTGAGATCGGAGAAAACTCAACAGATTTGATTATTTGCACAGCTGTTTCATTTACATGCAGAATTGATAATGAACAAATGAAGTGGAAAAAATGCTAATCCAACACCGTGGGATCACGTGGGAGCATAACCATCAAAAACAGCTTAAAAGCAGCTAGTGACAAAAGCTGAAATCCAAAGTTCACGTGTGGACGGAAACCATGAAACAGTTTCTTATAGTTTTTTGTTGTTGGGCAGCGGCTGCCCTTTTTGGCGCGGATGGCATGACGTTGCGTGACTACGAAACGTTGAAATGCGACATCAAGTCCTTTCTGGACGACATGCAAAACTTGTAAATCACACTTTTACTTTTAAAGGAAATCACTGTTCCTTTTTTAATGGCTTAATAAGTATCATTATATGGTTGTCTGAACCTAAATCCAAAACTGTATTTCATCCAAAAAAATCGAAAGAACTATACTCGGCAGGCATGATACTCTACAAGTAGATATGATTTATGTCTGCGGCTGGCAGAGAGCCAACCGAAAACTTATGAACCAACTCCCCATTCCACTCCACTTCATCCCGACTTCGAACCGGTTCAGTCAGCCGCAGTTCACTGCGCACTGCGGTTATGACGTTATGATGGAGGGTGACCTCCAGAAAAATGTAGGCTGTCATGTCGCCTTAGTATACCACAAAAATGCACGCACACTTAAGGCGGGCCACACACTACTTAAAACCCCTGTGTCAACTGGACTGAGTCAACTTCACATGTTTCATGCACAGCGATACTGCAGTCTCCAATGCACTTGCCGTAATATTTATTTCTCAACATCTTAAATTTTTTTGTGACACGTGAAGCCGAAATCTGAGTTGACACAGACTAGTTGACACACAGACACATGTCAACTCATGTGTTGGCCAGTTTCAACGCGTCATTGTCGTCATCGCAGCGACGGCCCGCTGCTGGTGCGGCTGGCGTGGCACTGCGCCGGCACCTACGACAAGTCGGACGGCACGGGCGGCTGCAACGGCGCCAGGATTAGGTTCTCGCCCGAGATCACCGACCCGGAGAACAGCGGCCTTTTGGTGGGTTGGGATGGGAGTTGAGTTTGATTGTTTGGGTTCCACGCGATGTTCATTTGTTTACCGCAAATCCTTGAATAAGCCCCCATCAAATAACCCCCTCCCTCGAAAAAAACATGAGTTGACAGCAATGACATCCATGCAATGAATTGAGTCCAAGTTTTCTGAGGAGAAAATACCCCCCCCCCCATCGAATAACCCCCCCTTGAATAACTCAAAAACCTCGTAAATACTTCATAAACACGGGTACGCATCGGATACGTTGCAGTACGCTCATTGTCACGTCCCGAAAATCAGTTGATAAAAACATTGTGAATCGTCGGTTAATATTTATTTCTCGTTCCCTCATTAACTGCTCGTGCTCGCAGTTAGCGATGGAAATATTGGAGCCGTTCAAAACGGGTCCCTACGACGGATTGACCTACAGCGACCTGGTGCCACTTCCACACCGTGTAAAATGCCCTGTAAAATGTCAAATGCCATGCAAAGTGTCAAGGTCATGTAAAACGCCCTGTAACCAAGTTTGCCATTTTACACTAATTTTAACACTTTGCCTGACATTTGACACTTCACAGGGCACTTTACAAGGTCCGGTAGTGCCCCCAGTACACCCTGGCGGCCGCAGTAGCCGTGGAGAACATGGGCGGCATGGTGGTGCCCTGGCGGCCGGGCAGAATGGACGCCACTGACGGCAGCGACAGTCCGCAGCACGGCAGACTGCCCAAGGGAGAGGGGGGTGCGTCGTGGTTGAAGCGGTTGAGTTGAGATGGAAAGAGGTGGGAAAATTGGCGAGGAGCCAATTTGATGTGATTTGGTCGGACGCCCAGGTGCCAATCTCAAACGGTGTAAAGTGTAAAGTTAAGTGTCAAATGTCATGGAAAATGTCATGAAAAGTGTCAATTGTCATGACAAATGTAAAGTAAAGTGTCAATTTTCATGACAGATGTAAAGTAAAGTGTCAATTTTCATGCTAAGTTCACTAATAATTTTTTTCTTTTTTGTTTTACATAACCTTTGACACTTTACTTAACACTTAACAGGGTCCGGGACTGCCCCATGGGCTCCACAAAAATAGGGCGCCATTCCATCGCTACTCATTATGCGCATAGCGCCCTGTTTCCCGCAATAGTAGAACCCCCCCCCCCCCCGCAGACGCTTCGCACATCCACAGTGTGTTTTCGAGGCTCGGCTTCAACGTGAACGAGACCGTGGCGCTAATTGGAGCGCACACGCTCGGCTGCGCGCACGTTGAGAACAGCGGATTTGACGGCTGTTGGGTGGACAATTCGACCAGATTCAATAATGCGTTCTTTAGGTGATGATTGGGATAGTGAACGTAGTGGTGGATAAAGGCCCACACACAATAAAGAATAAAGGATAAAGGCCCACATAAAGGCCCAGTAGTTGACAAGGACACCAAATGTCAACTGGTTCCGATCCCAATTCAAATCTTGCTGACGAGCGAAGTTCAAGTGCGAATGTGTAGAATCATGCTGCAAATGATGCTGTTACTGTTGAAAAGAATTCATCAAGTATGTATATAGCGTAACGCGTAGTGTTACTTGTCAGCAACCCTTGAATTGGGATGGGAACCAGTTGACATTTGGTGTCGTTGTCAACTAGTCTGTGTAATGCCAAAGGCACAGAATATGGGCAGTGACGAACTTTCACGAACATTGGGCACAGGTGGCTGCGCGACAAACTCTACGTGTCATACACCGTGCCCGAGTCCGGCAAGGAACAATTCGTAACTAGACGAGACCCGAAATTCTTCATGCTGCCGGCGGACATGGCGCTGCTGTCGGACAACGATTTCAAGAAACTTGTCAACTTGTTCGCCAATGACAACTTCCTGTTTCAAAAGTCATTCAGGTGCCAATGCCAGACTCTGTAAAGTGTCGTGTAAAGTGTAAAGTGTCATGCAAAGTGTCAAAAGTCATGTAAAATGCCCTGCAAAATGGCAAATCGAGTTGCCATTTTGCAGGGCATTTTACATGACTTTTGACACTTTGCATTACATTTGACATTTTACAGGACGTTTTACAGGGTCTGGGACTGCCCCCAGGGATGCATTCGCGAAACTTCTCGAGCTGGGAGCAAATCTGTCTGGGGAATATCTGAAGCGGCCCATGCGTCATTACTGTGGCGCGTGAGTGTGATTTCTGTTGAGCCGGTGATACGCGTTCTATAATATTTTAGCCGTTTGATCAAATTTGTCTACACTTTGACGGCAGAGCAAAGAATTTTATCAACACCTATAAATTGATTTAATTTGGGCTCATTTTATCAGGGGCTGGCAGCCGCCGCCACAGCGACCGCGACCGCGACCACCACATCCACCATTTGTTCAACGGTGATGAAATAGACGCACGCAATGGGCCCACACACACTAGTTCAACATTATAAAAAGCTCGACCATTTTGGTAAACTGTTTGCACAAAATAGTACGAAACACTGTAGGTACAGAGTTGTACGGCGCGTGCACACACTAGTTTACTGCCAGATCTTGGTAAACTCATAAATCGGCTTTGAACGCATTTGAGTTTACTGAAATTAGTTATTCGTAATCCCAATCGACTGCAGTTGACATAAACGCCTCATTCTGGTAAACTCAAATGCGTTCAAAGTCGATTTATGAGTTTACCAAATCTGGCGGTAAACTAGTGTGTGCAGCGCCACAGTGTTTCGTACGGTTTTGTGAAACAGTTGACCAAAATGGTCGAACATTTCATAATGGTCAACTGTGTGTGTGGGCATGTAATGACGTTCAAAAATTCACTTTTAAACAGCAGTGAAGCCCGGAAGCGTAGTGAACTTATATTTAGCATTTTTACAGACTAAATGCACGCCTAAATTCCACATTCCGCAGCCGCTTACGACACCCACTGTCGGAATAAACTGCACCTAGCATCCGTGATTAAAAAATTGAACCACAGAAAATAGACCGAAACCCAGCTGCCTAAAAGCATCGAATGCAATCAATCCATCCAGTGGCCGCACTTTTCATTCAGCAAGCCCAGAATTTACAGTACCATTTACGGTCGGTAAAATGCGGCACCCAAAGAAAAACAGAGACTGGATATCGGCGGTTTCGAGGCAGCGGCAGCGGGTTCAAAACCGCGCAGTACGCACGCATGCATCAATGGACTGGCGCTAGTGATGTAAAAAGCGCCAGGAATTTGGCGCCAAGCGCCAAAAGCGCCATGGCGCTTTTCCGATACTCAGCGCCAAGCGCCAATGGCACCAAAGAAAATTGCGCTAAGCGCCAAAAGCGCCATGGCGCTTTTACGCTACCCAGCGCCAAGCGCCAATGCCACCAAAGAATAATTGCGCCAAACGCTAGCGCCAGGCATTTTTTCCTGGCGTCAAGCAAAAAAATCGCCACGGAGTTTTGCCGACCACAAGCGCCAAGCGTCACAGCAAAATGGCGCCAAGCGCTTTTTTCATGGCGCTTTTTGCTTTGGCGCTAGCGCCAGGCGCCCATCCATGGCGCTCTCACACCACTACTTTCGGCACTGCGCTCGCACACTCCGCGGTCCGTTCGCATTCGAGCGGGCATCGATTTTGCCATTGCCCATTGCATTGGCTTCCTGCGAGCGAGCAGAATGGGGGGGGGGGGCAGAATTCAGCTGGCTGGCTCGTTCGAGTGAGCGGGCGCCGGCTCAGCTAGCTAGAAGTTGCCGCGCGGCCGCTGTGCATGCACGCGGTCCCCAGAGGCTTGAACTATCCCCAAAGTAGAGAGGGCCAGCGCGCAGCGGCGGGGAAGTTTGTGAAGAAAACTTTGTGGAGTTATTGTATTTTGGGTGACGAGCAATGGTTTTTTGTTTTACGAGA
Source organism: Sphaerolaimus hirsutus (assembly GCA_964036195.1). Lineage (NCBI taxonomy): Eukaryota > Metazoa > Nematoda > Chromadorea > Monhysterida > Sphaerolaimidae > Sphaerolaimus > Sphaerolaimus hirsutus. The sequence goes on from OZ038451.1 coordinate 10,289,203, forward strand.
ATATGAATGATTAAAAATAGATAACAAAAAATATCGGAAAAATATCAGAAAACGAAAATATAACTAAATTTCTCCGGACAAACCGGAAAAAATGAGCAAATATAAAGCTTTTGATATCTTCTTATACTTAAAAAAATACAGACCACCGAAATTGTTCGAATTCCAATATTGCATCACACTGCATAAGTTCGTGTTTCAGTCACACATAGCTCTAACAGTGAGCAGGGGCCAGTTCCGCAAGTGGAAAAGTTAAGAGTGAAATTTAAGAGTTGAGTAAAATGACAAATGACAAGTTATGAGTAAAGTTAAGAGTGAAGAGTTGAGTAAAACGACAAATGATTTTACTCAACTCTTAACTTTTAACTTTACTCTTAACTTATCATACTCTTAACCTTTAACTCTTAACTTTTCCACTTGCGGAACTGGCACCAGGGCAGTCAAATACCTCACTCAATCTACGCCGCTGTTTCCCACGCACTAGTTTCTGCGAGCGGCACAGTGCAGCGACGTGCACATGCAGCCCGGCTCCATTGACGAGCGGACAAGTGTGCAGCGGCACATGGCCCAAACTAGATCGAGCCTCTCGCTGGCATTTTGGTGAAGACGTGAAGCGTGTTTTACTCGTCTTGTTGATCATCTGAATGATATCTATCAAAATGAATTTTTTTGGTGTTTCAATTACATATGGTCGATTGAACTGTGTTGACGCAGCCTACCTAATAGATTTTATATTTACACAAATATATTTACGTGTAGAACTTTTTGTTTAAGCTCTACTGAATGCTACATTATTAAAATACCACGAAATTCCTCACTAAATCATGCATTCCTATTGATGCAAAATATCATGCCAGTCAGAGTTTCCATCATGCTTTTTCGTAGAAAAGTTGTTTCTTTAACCAGGTTTTGTGTTGTTTCATTGAACTTGAAAATTTTATTGTGCTATGAGTTAATTACCCGAGTGCGTTGCTCATCCAAATATCAGTAGATATTTAGTAGATACACAATTATCACAATCAATGAGTGGAAAATCATAAGCGCCATTTTTACCCGCTCAGTAAGCAATGAAGCCGTTCTAAATTTAAACACTAAATTAGATTCGCTAATAAATAGGCACTGGAGTAAAATATGGCAACTGGGGCTCACTACATACAGGGGCAGGGAGGGCCGCAAATGGTTGGTGGAGCGTTGAGTTTATTTCGTTTCGATGTCAGTGTACGATATTTTTCAAAATTTTAGACAAAGTTTTGCTGTTATTCATGAAAAATACGGCACGTTCGACGTGGGATTGTTTTAAAATTTTGGTTAAGATAATATTAGGTACCGTATTTCCTGGGGTGTTTATTATTTCGCCAGCGGGGGGATTATTTCAATGTGAGTTTATTCAGAGAGAGAATATTCCGAGGTGTTATTTTTTCGCAGTAGGATGTGGGTGCAGCCGTTGACATTACCTAAATATTCACCCCCCCCCCCCAAAAAAAAAAAACCCAGGTAGGCGGGGGTGCAGAAAAGAGCTACCAAAACTCGGGCCCCCCACCCGGCCAGGCGGGAATTCCCATGGAAGAAGTTGCAGACGAACACAGCCCCCGCAAGAAAACCACCGTGATGATTTGCGGCAGGGAATGTGACAAGGATTTGGTCGTGGCCAAAGGATTCTATTTCTTCTTTTTTGCGGCCTTTGGGTCGCTTTTCCCGCTGATAGCGATCTATTTCAAGCAGCTGGCGATGAACGCGACCCAGGCTGGGTTGTTGATAGGTTGGTGATAGATGTGCGCGGCAGTTGACGATGGCGAACTGAAATTAAAAAATGTTTTTGAGTTTGAAATTTTTCGGAAATTTTGGATTTTTTTTTACAGTCAGAAAAACACATTTTTGAAATTAATAAAAACAAGATACAAAATCGACTTTTTAACAAATAATTTAAAAATTTGAAAACTATTTTTTTTAAATTTGAATGAGTGCAATGAATTAATCCACAACAAAAATTCGTCTTTTCTTATGGCTGCATCGTTAGCGGGAAAAGATACGAAAATGTCCTGCAGTGGCAAATAAGTTACCCTTCTATTTGGCCCAAAAAACAAAAAAAAATCAAATTTTTAAATTTAAATAAAAATAGACCTGTTGTTAAGCAAATTTCAAAAAAATTTTTTGGAAAAGTTCGAAATCTCAATTTAAAAAAACAACAAAAATTGACACACGTTTTCTGAGGGTTGATTTGCCATCGTAAGCGACAGTTGGATGTGTCAGCCGGATGGTAAATAAGTAGATGATGGCCACAAACCGCCCTTAGGCATCCGGCCCCTGGTGGAGTACGCCAGCTCGCCGTTCTGGTCGAGCTTCGCCGACAAGTTCCGCCAGGGCAAGAAGCTGCTCCTGTTCACCATCCTCTGCTGGATTGTCAGCGTGGTCGCCATCAACTTCGTCCAGCCAAAGCCGCCCTACTGTCTCGTGCAGTACAGCGAAACTGAGAGGTCAGCTCAACTGAAGGGTTTTTTGGTGAACTCAAAACTCAAAAATGGCGGTCCACACACTAGTTGTCACACGTGTGTCAACTGGTTTGTGTCAACTCAGATTCACGTGTCGCAGAGCAATCTCCAAATGCACATGCGGTAATGTTGAAAAATGAATATTAAGGAAGGTGCGACACGTGAAGCCGAAATCTGAGTTGACACAGACCAGTTGACATTTGTCAGGAAATACTTTTGCCGCGGCGGAAGTGAACAAATGTGCTGTTACGGTCCCGCACACTTCACGCAGTCACACATAAAATACACACATACACCAATCCCAGGGCACTGGTGCCGGCCGAAGAGACCCGCGAAGGCATGGTCAACTTCTTGTACGACGTATACGACAAAGTCAGCGGAAAAAATGGCGCCGCAAAGTCCAAGTCCACTAAGGAAGAATCTCCAAGTGCCGCAGACAGTGACGCTGGCGGAAGTGACGGAAGTGAGAAACGCAGAAGGAAACGGGCTGTGGAGCCGAGTGAACCGGCTGTTGATGCACCAGGTGCCGATTTTGCAAGTGGTTAAGTGGTGGATAAAGTGTTAAGTGGTAAGTTAAGTGATAACTAAAATTGTAAGTCACAAATAAATGCACTAGTACCGAACAAGTATTTTCATTCATAAATCTACTTGTTTGCGCCTTATGAGTTCACTTATCTTTAATATGTTTACTAGTCACTTTACTTACAACATATCACTTTTATCGTTACTTGACCACTTGCGGAATTGGCACCAGAAGGCGACACTGAACCAGCGGCGGTGGAAACAGCAGACACTGAACCTGTGGGTGACCAGAAACCGGCTCAGGTGCCACTCCCAGACATTGCAAAAAGGCCCTGTAAAACGTCAAATGTCATGCAAAATGTCTAAAGTCATGTAAAACGTCCTGTAAAATGGAAAACGTATGTTTGTCATTTTCCAAGGAATTTTACATTGACTTTTGACACTTTGCATGACATTTGACATTTGACAGTTCATTTTACAGGGTCTGTGAGTGCCCCCAGGATGACACCAGTGTTGATGAGGGAAAGCCAGAGGGCCCTGATAAAGCAGATGAAAAGCCAGTCGTTGAAACGGATGTACAGGAAAAAGAGACCGAGAGAGAAATGACCAAGGAGGAGAGGCAGGCGGACATGGAGCGACACATGCAGCAGGCGGACTTCTTGAAGGAGCGCGCCGAGCCCGGCATCGCCCCTTACTACATTGATGAGGAGGCGGTTAGCCTTGGGTGTTTGTGAAAATGATAAGCCGCATGCGCTCGCACTGCCAGGTGCCACTCCCAGACCCTGTAAAAGACCCTGTGAAATGTCATGTGTCATGTAAAAGACTCTGCAAAATGGCATGTGTCAAGTATAAAACCCTGCCAAGTGTCAAATGTCATGTAAAAGACCCTGCAAAGTGTCATGTGTATCCAAATCCTATTTTATTATATCCATATCTTATGTTTTTGTATCCAAATCTTACTTTTTGACATAATATTTTGTTATAAAACAATAAGATTTGGATATGAAAAAATAAGATTGGGATACACATGACACTTTACAGGGTCTTTAACATGACACATGGCATTTTACAGGGTCTTTGACATGACACACGACATTTTACAGGGTTTTTTACCGGGTCTGGGAGTGCCCCCAGGGCTAATCAAATGGAAGTGTGGATAGTGATGGTCGGATTACCTAATGGTACTCAATGTATCTAGTAAAATAAATATACATACCTATACCGAATTTGCTTGAATAATTCCTTCCTTAGGCATATGATCAAGTTGTTTTGTCCAATTTAACAAAAATAGTATGTTATTCTGTGAATAAAGCATATTTCGTTAAATAACTTGATAGAAATACTCGTGAAATTTTTGACAACATGATTATTTCTCCCCTTGATTAAATCCCCCTCGCATAGTCCCCCCTGAAAAAAAGTCTGACGAAAAAATAAATCCCCAGGGCAATTATTCAATCAAATACTGTGACACAATGCCAGTAAACTAAAATGCCATTCAAAGCCAATTTACCTACGAGTTTACTAAACATTCAGTTGCATGCCAGTAAACCACTGCGCGCAGCGCCATTCCACCCCCCCCCCACAGGCCGCAAACTACGACGAAACCAAATACGGGATCCTCCTTCGTCCTCCACACAGCGACCGATGTTTCCGGCTGCAGGACGTGCAGAGGGTGTTCGTCCTCCTGTTGCTGATCATCGCCGTGGGCGAGCTGTTCAGCAGTCCCGCAGTGGCGCTGGCTGATGGCTGCGTGCTGAACTATGTCAAGGATCAGAGGGTGTTGTTTGCTAGGCAGAGGTGCGGTGGGGGGGGGCGGTGAGGGGTGGAGCTGAAACTTTGTAAATATATAGTTGTAACATCCCTCTACTCTGCAACAATGGGGGGAGGCATGGCGACTAACTACAGGGAGGGTCGCCCTATATGCCCAAAAAATTTGCGGGGTTTTCAGTGTCCCAAACAAGTTCACCACCCACTTGATTAGCTACACTACAGGGGCTGTATCTCCAGTTGTGGGGGTGGTAGAAAGCTGAAATTTTGTAGGCGTCTTGGCAACACCCACCCCTACTATAGATCAGTGGGGCGGCTCCCGACGACCCACTACAGTGTGGGTCGCTGTGTATAAATTTGTTGTTTTTAAAAAAAACGACCCAAGTGTCCTGAACAAGCTCACCACCCAAATGCATTTTAAAAAAGTTTTGAGAACATACATGATATAAAAACTTAATCAGGTTTTAACCCTAGTTCTGCTAATTAATTTTTTTTTCTTTGTTTAGCCACCCCCATCAAAAGTGGCAGACTGAAAATTTCATTTTAAACCAATTTTTTGTTCCACACTTTAGAAGGCGGTTTACAAAGTTCAGTAGGGGAGAGTCTAAAGTACAAAGTTATGTAAACAACATGCCCTCCAAAATGGCCACATAAGGAAATTTATTTGGGTGGAATGAAAAAGTTAAAAATCTGTTAAATTTTGTTCCTGGAATGACATCATTATGACATCACAGACTTCACCCCAAATAAATTTCCTTATGTCGCCATTTTGGAGGGCATGTTGTTTACGTAACTTTGTACTTTAGACTCTCCCCTACTGAACTTTGTAAACCAACTACTAAAGTGTGGAACTAAAAAATGGTTTAAAGTTAAATTTTCGGTCTGCCATTTTTGATGGGGGTGGCTAAATAAAGAAAAAAAAATTGAATTAGCAGAACTAGGGTTAAAATCTGAATCAGTTTTTATATAATGTATGTTCTCAAAACTTTTTTTAAATGCATTTGGGAGGTGAGCTTGTTCGGGACACTTGGGTCGTTTTTTAAAAAACAAGAAATTTATACACAGCGACCGACACTGTAGTGGGTCATCGGGAGCCGCCCCACTGGTTTATAGTAGGGGTGGGTGTTGCCAAGACACCCACAAAATTTCAGCTTTCTACCACCCTCAAAACTGGAGATACAGCCCCTGCAGTGTAACTACTCAAGTGGGTGGTGAACTTGTTTGGGACACTGAAAACGCCGCAAATTTTTTTTGCATATAGGGCGACCCTCCCTGTAGTTAGTCGCCATGCCTCCCCCCATCGATTCAGAGTAGAGGGATGTTACAACTATATATTTACAAAGTTTCAGCTCTATAACTCCACCATAGCCCGAGATATAGCTTCCGAAGTGAAATAAAAAAATGGGTGGCTAACTTGACCGGGAAGGTGTTTAGATGTTTCATATAAACGTGATTAATACTCCATATACCGTAGATCCTCGAATAAAATCCCAGAGGAGTTATTTTTCGTCAGTTTTTCAGAGGGGTTATTCAAGGGGAGGAGTTATTCAACTGGAGGAGTTATTCAGGGGGAGTTATTGAAGGGGGTAGTTATTTGTCCCTCAATTAATTAATAGTAATTAGTATTTAGTAATTAATTATGTATCTGCTGGCCCCGCCGTAGGATAACATTATTTTGTATTTTTTTCGCTTTACGTGCTTCAGTTGCGTTTGCATTCGATGAATACTGTTTTGTTATTTTTGGGGTAGCATTATTTGGTTTGTCTGACGTCAATTATTTTTCATGTTTGCAAACTCTTTTCCACCCATCACAGAGGGGGTTACTCAAGTGGAGGGGTTTTCAAGGTGGAGTGATTTTCCCCACCCGGCCAACAGTGATTATTATAGGGGGTCCTATTCAAGGATATACGGTATCATATCCCTAGTCACAACGTTCAGCGCCAACAAATGAACACTCAGATTCCCCACCACACCCAGGTTAATGGGCTCATTAGGCTGGGCGGCGGCCATGTTCATAGTCGGCCTCCTGCTGACTTGGTCATCATTTTCTGACCACCCCTGCGCAAATGCGGGCGCTAGGCGCAACGAGAGGAATTACGCGCTCAATTTCACGGCATTCGCGACACTGATGCTGGTCACCCTGTGCGTGGCGACGCAGTTCAAGTTTCCTGCTGATGAAACGCAGGTATGGTCTACTGAGACCATGTGCCTCTACGCATGTAAACCCGGCACGCATGTAATTGTACCCGGAATGCATGTAGACCTCTAGTAGGTGAATTGAATACTGTTGCATTTTCATTAATTTTTGATATGAAAACACATGCGTGCCATAAAAACACATGGTCTAGATGCGTGCCGGGTATAATTACATGTGTGCCGGGTCTACATGCGTGGCGGGTTTACATGCGCAATAGGCCTGACCCGTCTACCGACGGCACACCTTACAATGAACTTTACGTGAGCAGTCACAGCGAATTTTGCATGTTGCAGCGGCCGGACGAGGTACCGGCGATGATCATGGACGCGCAGAACGAGCAGCTCGCGCCGGACATCGCACATCAGGTGAGCACGACTCGAGCATGTGCAGCTAGGGTTCAAACGGGATCGACTTTTTGGGATTTTTTGATTTACCGATTCGGGATTGAATTAGGGTGTCGGGATCGGGATTTTGGAAGTCCTGGTGCCAGTTCCGCAAAATGAGAAGTGAGAAGTGAAATGGCAAAGGCGATTTGAAACGGCAAGTGAATTGGCAAGTGAAATGGTGAAAGCGAAGAGAAATTACTTTTTGTCAATTTTTTTTACTTCGCTTTTGCCAATTCACTTGGCGTTTCACTTCGCCTTTGCGCTTTTACTTCGCCTTTGCCATTTCACTTCTCACTTCTCATTTTGCGGAACTGGCCCCTGGTATTCATGGTTGTTCTTTATTTTTTTACAAAAAGATTTCAAAACATACCCTGGACGCTAGAGAATAGACATAAAATGCACACTGGAGGTTTACAGTGACATTACTCAGTGCAAAAATTTGGCAAAAAATTTCTAGGATCAGCATTGGGGAATATTTTACCGTGATTTGGAAATCTTCACGATCGGAATTTCAAATTTTCGGGATCGGGATGGAGCCCAAAGATGAGGATCCCATCTGAACCATAAGCGCAGCGTGAACCAGAACGAGCCCGTGCCATCCGGCATCTAATCTAGACCGACCGCACATCTAATTTTGTGTCATCCGTGTCAACGGGGGACGGGTAACCCACACCAAACCGCCCCATATAACTATCCCTGGGGCAACTTTTTTGGCTACTTTCCCCTGAACACCCCGTCCCGCAAATTGCCTAGCTATCTAGCTATCTGGAGCGCTTTTGAGCAATTTTACTCTAATTTGCACAAAAAATCGCAAATTTTCATACTTCTTATAGATTGTCACCTTCCAAATCATGAGGTCATGTGTTTTATTGCCTATTCTCAGCATGCCGGGTATAATTAAATGTTTTCCATGTCAACATGTTCCGTGTCCCAGTCTAGATGGGTTTAGATGTCGGTTAAGCATGGCCCACCAGGGGCCAGTTCCGCAAGTGGAAAAGTTAAGAGTTCAAATTTAAGAGTTGAGTAAAATGACAAATGACAAGTTATGAGTAAAGTTAAGAGTTGAGTAAAACGACAAATGATTTTACTCAACTCTTGACTTTTAACATTACTCTTAACTTATCATTTATCATTTTACTCAACGCTTAACTTTTAACTCTTAACTTTTCCACTTGCGGAACCGGCACCAGAACCACTATCACTCTTCAAAGCCCCATAAACCCAGGCTCGCGCGGCCGGCCCCGAACCCATCTCGCAGTCGATGGGCCCCGCCTGGCTGGGGGTGTTGCGCACGTTCAGCTCCCCACAGCACGTCATCTTCCTGTTCGTCACTTGGTGGATGGGAGTAGGCGTGGCTATCATGTTTAGCTTCCTGTTTTGGCATCTGCAGGTGGGTTTGTCTGGGTGTTAGGAATGCTGGAAACATGCACGCTGGTGCCAGTCCCAAGCCCTGTAAAGTGTAAAGTCAACTGTCAAATGTCATACAAATTTGTCGATTGTCATGCAAAGTGTCAGGTAAAGTGATAATTGTCATGCAAAGTGTCAAGTAAAGTGTCACTTGTCATGCAAATTTCAGTAATAAAATATTTTTTGTTTTGATTGACGTTTTACATGACATTTGACACTTGACTTTACACTTTACAGGGCTTGGAATTGCCATCAGGTGATGATTACGCCGATTTCTCTTGGATAAAAGCGACAGAATAAAATGTGCAGTTGTTAGCTGCGGTAACAGCTCTGAATGCTGAAGAACATGAAAGTGCATGAAAAATTCAACAGAACAATCTGAAAATACAATAATTAATTTGATGCAAAAAATCGAAAAGTGATAAAAAGATTTGAAAATTAAAAACTATTTTTGAAAAAATTCAAAAGGTTGTTTAAAAAAACACTTAAAACACTTTTTTCCAGAGGGTTTGCCAGTTTACGTTAACCCGCAGGACCTCGGCGGCAACCCTGCGCTGTACGGCATCGCGTCGGTGATCAACCACGTGTCCGAGCTGGCGGCGCACTTCGTCGGCTTCGAGCTGATCAACAAGCACGGCCACGTCAAAGTGCTCTACTTTGGACTGGGCGCCAATGTTGTCCGGTTCTTGTACGTCAGTCTGATCGGCAACGCCTGGCTTGTGCTGCCCATCGAGCTACTGCAGGGCATCACGCATTCTGTAAGTATACCTATTGGGGTTTAGTGAGTCCAGATTGCGGCCCAGACACATTAGTTGACATCGGAAATAAATGTCAACTGAATGTCAACTAAATAACACAAAACATTTCAAAGCATCACACTTAACAGAAACAATGAAAATCGAGAGTAATAATATAAAATATATGACAAATTAAATTTAAAATTTGAAAACTTACTAATTAACATATGAAAGTTGAAAGTACAAAATTAATCAAAATTTACTGGACACTAATTCTGATGTCAACAGTATGTGTGGGCCGATAGTGACAAACACAAATGCAGAGGTGCACAAGGCAAGGTTCATATGCATGAATAAATGAGACAACTTTTGAAATTCATTGAAAGACAAAAATGATATTTTGTCATTTTGTCTTTCAATATTTTTATCGCCGTGAAAATGAACTTGTCTGTATGTACAACTTGAACTAGACCCAGATAAAGGGCTAATCACGAGTGTCAATAACCTCCCACCGCCGCCAGATAACTTGGACAGCTGCCAGCAGCTACATCAGCCTGACCGCGCCCTTCGAGCAGAAGCAAAGCGCTCAGCACCTGCTGAGCGCTTTGCACAACTGCCTGGGCAAGGGCATGGGTTCCATCATCGCCGGCATCATCATCACGCACACGGGCACCACGCTGCTCTTCCAGGTGGCCAGTCCCGGACCCTGTAAAATGCCAAGTGAAATGTCAAGTGTCATGCAAAGTGTCAAAAGTCATGTAAAATGCCCTGCAAATGGCAACTTGACTCGTAAAATGTCAACTGAGTTGCCATTTTGCAGGGCATTTTACATGACTTTTTACACTTTGCATGACATTTGACATTTTCCAGGCCATTTTACAGGGTCTGGGATTGGCACCAGCTGTACGCGGGCGTGTCCGTGCTGGTGCTGGTGCTGTACGTGGTGCTCAACCGCGTGTTAAAGTTGGACACGGTGCACTCGGCTAAGAATCTGACCCGGCAGGACGCAGCGCAGCATCTGGGTGAGCGTTAAGCTGAGATTACAGCTCAGCGTGAATTTGATGTAAAATGACGACGTAAAATTACGTTGTAAAATTAATTACATGAGTGTGGATGATGGTACAGGTCTACAATTTTTATGGATAATATGTGAATCAATACCTTAACCGTGTCCAATACTGGGTGTTATCAGCCACAGCTAGATCGAATTGAAAAATTCAATTTTTTTTCATTTTACGTCAGGGAACTACTTTTACATTTTACGTCAATGGTTGGATGAATTTTACGACGTCATTTTACGTCGTCATTTTACGTCAAAAATACGTTGAGTTGTAATCTCGGCTTTAAGCTTAGGGTGTCAACAAAAACTTTTTGGAAAACGGAAAAATGAACGGAGGGAAAAATTTTTCCTGAAATTCTGCCGGAAACGGGAAAAATTTGCTGAAATTTTGCCGGAAACGGAAAAATGCACAAATTCATCCGGAAATGGAGAAAAAAAATTGCAGAAATTTTGTTGGAAACTTTGTTGAGGGGGTTAATTTTTTTCAGTCAGCTAAGGGGGGGGGGCTTAAGCGAGCACATACGATATCCATCTACGCGTCGCAGCGGCAGCAACAGTACCCCCCAACCCACCCAGCCCCCCACGGCATCCCGGTGAACGTGCCCTACGACACGTCGGGCGAGAAGATGCCCCCGGCCAAGGTGACCATCAAGCAGCCGGCCAAGCCCGACCCCACGCAGGACGCTTATGACCAGTATGTTACTGGAGGGTATCAGAGGTGAACTGAAAAGGGGGTAGAGGGAAGGGGCTATGAGATGAGTAGGGTGAGAGGCGTGCAGGTCTACGTGGAAGAGTGCGAGTGAAGTTGCTATACATCAGAGATATGACACTCTGCACGCACAGTTATTTATGTCTCACATTGGAAGCGTGCCAAAAATAATTATAACATGTGATTTCAGTGAAAATATTCATTGTTGTGAATATGTGAATGTACAATACAAAATGAATTTTTCATCTTAATTCACATACATATATAAAATCTTAATGAAAATGCCGTTGGCACGCTTCCAGCGGGAACCACGCGTGCAAGGTGTAAAGTCACTGGAGTATACTGATGACGACCCAGCTCAGTTTGCCAGTCTAGCAATATGGGTCGAAACTATGTAGCATTTATTTCCTATTTTATAATTCCAGATTATAAAAATATATATTTGAATATACTTCTTATCAAAAATCATTCTAATTAGTAATTACTACTCGAGTTTGAAAAGGATCGTTTCTAGGCTCGTGCCGAGTGTAAAAAGAAGCTTGAATGAGCTGAATAACCTGTAAAATGCACCTGCACTCAAACAGGGGTCAATTTCGCACCTTGTAAAGTGGCAAGTAGCGCAATAAGTCAACTTGTGTGTAATAAAGTCATCTGAAACATTAATTGATCGGAAAACTTGGCACAAAGCCAAATTTTAAGTAAATTTTAAAGTGACAAGTATCTAACTTTACTTGTCACTTCTGATAGCTCACTTATCATTCACCATTTAGACAAGGTGCGTTTTTGGCGCGTGGGCTGCTTTTTTACCTGGTTCAAACACGTTGCGTTTTAACCTTAGCTTTTTCTATAATAATTGTCCAGTGGCTTGTGCAGATGAGCAATAATGGAGTATTTTAACTGTTATCCCCGATTTTTTCAAAACGATTACAGGCCGTATCGTCGAGATAAAATGTGTACAATTATCGCCAAGCCCTTATAATCTTCCCATGCATTTACCCCATATATTAGACATACCTAAATATTTAGAACTTTAGAGAGGATAGAAATTTCATTCCATATTTGTTGTGATAGTACACTGTTCTTGTCACTTGTTCTCGACCGAGTTTTATTCAATAAACGTATTTTATAGCTCTACGTGGACAATAATTAGACAACCATAACACTGTTGAGGATACATCATTACATCATATGGATCAATCATAACTAGGGTTCAAACGGGATCCCGATCCCGGATCCCGTGAAATTCCGGGATTTAGCAGTCCCGATCCCGATCCCGAAACTTTTCAAATCCCGATCCCGATCCCGAGAAACTCCAAAGTCCGGGATCCCGATCCCGGAAAAATTGGTGGAAATTATCAAAAGTGAAAAAACGACGTTTTTGCATGCAAAAATGTGAATGCAAACCCCCAGCGTTCATTTTATGCCACGTTTCTGGCATCCAACAGTGTTTTTAGTGTTTCTGGCATCCAACAGTGCTCTATCCCAAGGCCCCAATCCCGATCCCGATCCCGTGACCCCAATCCCGGCCAATCCCGATCCCGAAATCTCAAAAAACCAATCCCGATCCCGAAAAGTCAATCCCGTTTGAACCCTAATCATAACGCCACAAAAAAGTACACAATAAACAATTCACCGGGAAAAACAACCAAGAACAAATCAACGCAATTTGCACACAGTTCTCAAAGCCTCGTCCAAATTCCCGCCGATCAGCTCCAAGTGCGGCTGCGGCAAGCCGCACAGTGCGGTGCGCTTGGCGCCGAACACGCCCACCTCGGCGGACTTGAGGAGCGCCCGGCCGGCCGTGAGTACGTCGCACGCGGCCGGCGACAACGGCGGGTACACGGTCGCTATGGTCGCCTGGGGGCAGTCCCAGACACTGGAAAATGCCCTGTAAAATGTAAAATGTCACGCAGTGTCAAAAGTCAAGTAAAATTCCCGGAAAATTGTAACATTCGTTTGCCATTTTCCATGACTTTTGACACTTTGCATCAGGGACGTATCCAGGATTTTTGAGCGGGGGGCTGCTTGTTTACGGAGCCCCGCGAGGGGGGGGGGCTCAGCCCCCCCTCTAAAATTTTACCTACAGAGCGCCGGAACGGCGCCATAGCGCCATGGCGCTGCCGCCATTACCGGGCGCCACTCCATGGCGCCATTGGTGTTGGCGCTAGGGCCATGAAACGCTGTATATGTATCCAAATCAACATACAAATGCAACGAAAAGCATGTATTTACGAGGTTTTGTGGCTACAGGAAGCAATAAAGTGATAATGCTGCATGCATAATCTTAGATGCGCGCTTGCGCGCAAAATTTTGGAAATAGCTTGAAAAACTTAGTAGAAAAGTTCCATTTCCCGCTATTTTTTTGGTCTCACCTCGGAAGGGGGCAGCCCCCCCCCCGGATACGGCCTTGCTTTGCATGACATTTGACGTTTTACAGGGCATTTTACAGGGTCTGGGACTGGCACCAGGGCGGCGGCGCTCAACGCGCAAACGCGCAGCGCGTCCGCGCTCCCGCCCGTGATGGTCAACTCGGTGTGCACCGTGTCGATTGCCAGCTTGGCCAGCGATCGGCCCACGGGCACTCTGAGAGGTTGATTTTGATTAGTTCACGCACATCACGTTTGTGAATGGACAAATTATCAACGAAGCACCAGGGGTGGGGGGTATCCAAATATTTGGCTATCCCCCGACCCCCCCCCCCCCAGTCGGCCAGCTATCTATCTTTCTGGCTCTATTTGTGTGTAATTTCACCCCTTTTTTCGCCCAATCGCCAATTTCCACACCTTTTATACATTTTGTCCTTCACAATCACTCAAAATTTATTTTCCTGTTGCCTATTTTCAGCTATTTTTTTTGTACTATATGTGCTTATATATAGGGTTCAAACGGGATCCCGATCCCGATCCCGGATCCCGTGAAATTCCGGGATTAAGCAGTCCCGATCCCGATCCCGAAACCCCAATCCCGATCCCGATCCCGAAATCCAAAAATACCAATCCCGATCCCGATCCCGAAAACTTCCAAGTCCGGGATCCCGATCCCGGAAAAAATAGTGAAAATGCTAAAAAGTTAAAAAAAGAAATTTTTGCGTGCAAAAATGTGAACGCAAACCCCCAGCGTCCATTTTATGTCACTTTTCTGGCATCCAACAGTGTTTCGAGACCTTTATGAACAACTGTGAATGCCAGAACAGTGACGAAAATCTCTATCCCTACACCCCAATCCCGATCCCGAAAAAATGCCAATCCCGATCCCGATCCCGTGACCCCAATCCCGGCCAATCCCGATCCCGAAATCTCAAAATACCAATCCCGATCCCGATCCCGAAACCCCAATCCCGATCCCGATCCCGAAATCTCAAAAAGTGAATCCCGATCCCGATCCCGAAAAGTCAATCCCGTTTGAACCCTACTTATATGGCTGTTTCTCCCCTTTTTTCTGCTTATCACACCTTGAGAAATCCTATTTATTAAACCCCCGCAACCCCACCAATAGTTTTTCAGCTATCTATCCCTCCGGAGAAGCGAATTGGTCTCTAGGACCCCCGGAGAGTTAAAATATGGAATACCCCTGCAAAGAGCACCTGTACGCGTCAGAAAGGGCGGCGATTAGATGTACCGCGAAAATGCGTCTGTCCACCTCGGCGGTGTCGGCGAGCAGCTCGTGGCCGAACTGCAAGATGGTGTGCATGCTGGGCACGTGCCGCACCATAGGTTTGATCAACGCCACGCGATATGTCTGAGTGGATTTCTCGTGATTCGGGATCGTGATGATGGGCCCAAACACACACTAGTTGACATCGCAAATGAATGTCAACTAAGGCGCTCCACACGGTAGTTGACATTCGAATGTCAATGACTATGATCTAACACATCGTAAAGTTGAAATAACATAATTCACCAAAATACAGTTGACACGCATCATGTTTATGTCAACTAGTGTGGGCCCGATGCAATCCAAAAAGTGCAAAAAGTACCTGAAAATGAACAAGCTTCACGAGAAGCGGCTGTCTGATAAAAATATCATGCAGTCGATTTCCTATGGCCAATTGCGTGGCGCGCGCGTGCCACTCATCCATATTATCCACGTCCATTAATTCGATCAGCATTTGCACCACGCAAGAATCTTGCACTGCCAGTTCAGCCTCGAGAAGTTCGGAGCGCCGATTCAAGAGTGCGGCTAGTCGCTGAGTGCTGTGTGTGGTTGGCAATAGGGATGGCCAGCGCTTTTTTCAAGCGCTTTTTTTCCAAAAAAACGCCGCTTTTATTTAAAAAAGCGCAACAGTCCCAGCGCTTTTTTTTAAAAAAGAGCGCTGGCAAAAAAATTTGTACCTACGCACTAGGTATTTTGTAATTTTTTTGCGCGCAAGCGCGCAATTTCACATGCGAATTATCACCGGTGGTTGTTTTCATTGGTTTTGTTTTTTATCTCATTGCTTCTATTCCTGCATGTTATCATATAATAATAAGCCATGATATGTTAGTGTAGTATATAATATCCAGCCAATGTGCTCCCACATACTTCTACAGTGGGAAACATCAGTATCAATGTATTAGCCTTCTCTTATAACATTATTTAAGCACTATTTCATGCCTAACTTCACTTGAACTCACGACCATTTGACAAATAGCAATTTACATAACGAGTCAACATAAAGAGATTTTTGCATAAAACCACACTTATAATGCTATCCCATGGCTCCACAGCCATTCCATGGCTATATATAATCACAAATACTGCTACTTGTATGATATACCACTATATATTGACTCAGAACCATATTTGGGAGCTTTCTAGTGGATGTCTTGACATTGTTAAAAAGGCGAAAAAGTGCGTTTTTTTAAAAAAGAGCGCTTTTTAAATAGCGGGCCGATAAAAAAGCGCTTTTTATCCATCCCTAGTTGGCAAATATAAGCATAAACATAAAGTTTGAATGTTTATCGACAGCACTAGGGATCGACGGCACTACGGTGGCAAACCAGACTTTGTTAAAGTATAGTTTATAAGATTGTGTTTCCATACGCATAAATACTTCTGAAGTTTAAAAACAGTCTCATATTGAAAGTCTCAATGTTCCTTTCTAAGTTCGTGTCCAATTTCGCTTGTTGAAGTCATGAAAAATTCCGTTTCCACAGTGATTATGTGCCCACATGAAGTGCTACTCAGGGGTCTCCAAGGGGGGGGGGCAGCCTCCCCCCAGCTATCTACCTATCCCGGAGACCGCTCAGCTAAATGTCTACCTATCCCGAGGCAATTTTTGGTTACATTCCCCATCTACCGTTCGAAAGGAGAGATTCGCTTTCTATCCAGCCCCCCGCGTGGGTCAAAATCTCGGAGACCCCTCGTGCCACTTCACACATATTTGGGTTTTTTTGGTCATTCGAAACGACCCCCCCCTCACAACACCAATCAACTCATCGCAAACCTGTCCGCATGCGCCATCCCAGCCGTCGGCGGCAAGTGCGGCGGCGGTGCCAAAGCTAACTGCCTCCGGTGGTGGTCGCTGCTGGAGCGCATGAAAAAAGTGACCATGCGAAGCCAGATTTGTAACAGCGGCAAACATCTGTGTGGGGTGAGGGAATGGGGTTAGTGTTGTGGACAGAGGAAGAGTACATCTGCGCGTGTAAATATGAATAGTACCGTGCTGCAAAGCATTTTGAAGCCACATATTTTGTAACTATTCATCCTGCAGCACCTTGAAATCGAAAATTAATTGACTGAGAATTTTTCAGTGTAAGATTTACACCATGCAAAATGGCTTTGCACCAAAAATGTGGTATGTAAATATGAGGCAGATGTATGATTGTGGTGCACAAAATAGGGGGTGTGTCGGTGCACAAGTAAACCCGGTGCAAAAGTAGCAAAAGAAGTAGAAGGGCGCCATGATGCAGCGTACTTTGGCGCTCTCAAATGGCGCCAATCCATCACTAATCATGTGTATATTTGTCGGTTTTTGAGGGGGGGGGTCGCAGGGGTTCAATATATGGCGGTTTTCAAACTTTAGAAGTGAAAAAAGGGAGAAAAACCGCTAGATACATATGAAGGGTGTGCTTCTAAAAGTACCGATCTACGAAAAATCGATTTTGAGATAATCACAATTGAATGTTTGGAGTATGCAATACCCATACATGAGTATCAGGTATGGGTATTTTGGGTATGGGTATTTAGGGTATATTGTTGGGTATCCACATGCATGCGTATAATCTTCGATTATACACGTAACACTAGCTATATAAAATTTTGTAATAGTGATGCCATTAATTTACTGTAGATCGGTACTTTTATAGGCACAATGAGGAAACATTTAAGAAGATCGGTACTTTTAAAAGCACAAACTGTAGATCGGTACTTTATGAAAGCACAAATAGTTGCATTTCATGTACATCGGTACTTTTAAAAGCACATTTTAAAAAAACCCACATTTTTATGGCAGATCGGTACTTTTTGAAGTACAAAATGTATAACCGTACTTTTAGAAGCACAAATCTTTGAATTAAATGTATATGGGCACTCAAAAAGTATTTTTGCTAATCGAAATTTCGATTTGCACATGTAAAATGAATATTTTTTGCAAATCAAAATTTCGATTTGCACATGTAAAATAAATATTTTTTGCAAATCGAAATTTTGATTTGCACATGTAAAATGAATATTTTTTGCAAATCGAAATTTTGATTTGCACATGTAAAATAAATATTTTTTGCAAATTGAAATTTCGATTTGCACATGTAAAATGAATATTTTTTGCAAATACAAATTTCGATTTGCACATGTAAAATAAATATTTTTTTGCAAATCGAAATTTCGATTTGCACATGTAAAATGAATATTTTTTTGCAAATTGATATTTTGATTTGCACATGTAAAATGAATATTTTTTGCAAATTGATATTTTGATTTGCACATGTAAAATGAATATTTTTTGCAAATCGAAATTTCGATTTGCACATGTAAAATGAATATTTTTTTGCAAATTGATATTTTGATTTGCACATGTAAAATGAATATTTTTTGCAAATACAAATTTCGATTTGCACATGTAAAATAAATATTTTTTGCAAATCGAAATTTCGATTTGCACATGTAAAATGAATATTTTTTGCAAATCGAAATTTTGATTTGCACATGTAAAATAAATATTTTTTGCAAATTGAAATTTCGATTTGCACATGTAAAATGAATATTTTTTGCAAATACAAATTTCGATTTGCACATGTAAAATAAATATTTTTTGCAAATCGAAATTTCGATTTGCACATGTAAAATGAATATTTTTTTGCAAATTGATATTTTGATTTGCACATGTAAAATGAATATTTTTTGCAAATTGATATTTTGATTTGCACATGTAAAATAAATATATTTTGCAAATCGAAATTTCGATTTGCACATGTAAAATGAATATTTTTTTGCAAATCGAAATTTCGATTTGCACATGTAAAATAAATATTTTTTTTGCAAATCAAAATTTCGATTTGCACATGTAAAATAAATATTTTTTGCAAATCGAAATTTTGATTTGCACATGTAAAATGAATATTTTTTGCAAATCGAAATTTTGATTTGCACATGTAAAATAAATATTTTTTGCAAATTGAAATTTCGATTTGCACATGTAAAATGAATATTTTTTGCAAATACAAATTTCGATTTGCACATGTAAAATAAATATTTTTTGCAAATCGAAATTTCGATTTGCACATGTAAAATGAATATTTTTTTTGCAAATTGATATTTTGATTTGCACATGTAAAATGAATATTTTTTGCAAATTGATATTTTGATTTGCACATGTAAAATGAATATTTTTTGCAAATCGAAATTTCGATTTGCACATGTAAAATGAATATTTTTTTGCAAATTGATATTTTGATTTGCACATGTAAAATGAATATTTTTTGCAAATACAAATTTCGATTTGCACATGTAAAATAAATATTTTTTGCAAATCGAAATTTCGATTTGCACATGTAAAATGAATATTTTTTGCAAATCGAAATTTTGATTTGCACATGTAAAATAAATATTTTTTGCAAATTGAAATTTCGATTTGCACATGTAAAATGAATATTTTTTGCAAATACAAATTTCGATTTGCACATGTAAAATAAATATTTTTTGCAAATCGAAATTTCGATTTGCACATGTAAAATGAATATTTTTTTGCAAATTGATATTTTGATTTGCACATGTAAAATGAATATTTTTTGCAAATTGATATTTTGATTTGCACATGTAAAATAAATATATTTTGCAAATCGAAATTTCGATTTGCACATGTAAAATGAATATTTTTTTGCAAATCGAAATTTCGATTTGCACATGTAAAATAAATATTTTTTTGCAAATCAAAATTTCGATTTGCACATGTAAAATAAATATTTTTTGCAAATCTCAATTTCGATTTGCACATGTAAAATAAATATTTTTTTGCAAATCGAAATTTTGATTTGAACATGTAAAATGAATATTTTTTTGCAAATCGAAATTTTGATTTGCACATGTAAAATGAATATTTTTTGCAAATCGAAATTTCGATTTGCACATGTAAAATGTATATTTTTTGCAAATTGATATTTCGATTTGCACATGTAAAATGAATATTTTTTTGCAAATCAAAATTTCGATTTGCACATGTAAAATGAATATTTTTTTGCAAATCGAAATTTCAATTTGCACATGTAAAATGAATATTTTTTTGCAAATTGAAATTTTGATCTGCATATGCAAATAGATTAGTTTTGTTGTATCAAAATTACAATTTGTTTGTACACTTGTTTTGAGATTGGAAATTTTGATCAGCATGTGTAAAATGGATAAATAATTTCAAAATCAGCAGATCAAAATTTTTATTTGTAAAAAATATATATCTTACATGTGCAAATCAAATTTTTTTTTCAATTTTCATTTTACATGTGCAAAATGAAATTTCGATTTGCTAAAAAATGTCTATTTGCACATAAATTATATTTTTATTATATTTTAATTGAAATTCAAAATGTCGAGTAAAAGACATTGATTATGATAAGTAAAACAATGATGTGATCTTTTTTGATTTTGATGCTATTTTCTGTGATCTTTGCTGTTAAAAGTACCGATGTACAGTGCTGAAAATTAAAGTTTCAAATTTGTGCAAAAAGAAGTACTGATCTACATGTATATCAGTACCTTCGGAATTACCAATTGTGTTAATTTGCAATTTTTAGGCACCTTTTTTGATGTGTGCTTTTAGAAGTACCGATCTACAGCAAGAATGAATTTTTTAAAATTTGTGCAAAAAGAAGTACCGATCTACATGCAGATCAGTACTTTCAGAATTCTGTGTTGGCCCTATTTTGATTAAAAGCGACTTTTTCGAAGGTGTACTTCTAGAAGCAACGATCAACAGCAGAAAATTTTTTTTTCAAAATTTGTGCAAATAAAAGTACTGATCTACATGCAGATCAGTACTTTTAGAATCCCGTGTTAGCTTTATTTAGATTAAAATCAACTTTTCTCCAAGGTGTACTTCTAGAAGTACCGATCTACAGCACAAAAATAAAATTTCAAAATTTGTGCAAAAAGAAGTACGGATCTACATGCAGATCAGTACTTTTAGAATTCCGTGTTGGCTTTATTTTGATTAAAATTGACTTTTTTCTAAGGTGTACTTCTAGAAGTACCGATCTACAGCAAAAAAATAAAATTTCAAAATTTGTGCAAATAAAAGTACCGATCTACATGCAGAACGGTACATTCAGAATTTCTCATTTTGGCTTTATTTTGATGAAAAGCTAACTTTTTCCAAGGTGTGCTTCTAGAAGTACTGATCTGCAATCTAAAGTCACTGTTCAAGATTGTGCTTCCAGAAGTACCTATCTGCAATCTAAAGTCACTATTCAAAATTGTGCTTCCAGAAGTACCGATCTACAACCATAAAAACTAAAATTCCGAAATTTGTGCAAATAAAAGTACCGATCTACATGCAGATCGGTACTTTAAGAATTACCAAAAAAAATTGTGCATTTGAATGTACCGATCTAACAGCGGTACTTTCAGAAGCACAAATTATTTCTATGTAGATCGGTACTTTTACCCATACAAAAAAAGCACAAAACAAGTTTGTGCTCTTAAAAGTACCGATCTGACATCGGTACATTCAGAAGCACAAAAAATAATGTGCAGATCGGTACTTTTAAAAGAACAATTTTGGAAAAAGTCTGTAGATCGGTACTTTGTAAGATACAAAACCTGAAAAAGCTTGTAGATCGGTACTTTTAAAATTTCAGAAACTGTTTTTTGGCATTTTTTGGCATTTTTCGACCCCCCATATCTCAAAATGCATTTTCACACCCCCCACTAGTAGTGAGTACCTCAGATAACAACAGCACAAACCACCCCATTTCACACAAAAAAGGAACACACTTTAAAATTCATTTATTTTTTATTTGTTAACAGAAGAATCGAAGCCGATGGTGAACTCTTATTTAATTATAACCAGAAGAACCGAAACCGACGGAGCGGTTGTGAGAGCAACAAGATATATCCACGTTATGACATGTAGCATTAGAGAAACGCTCGCAGATGAGTTGAGCGATTCTGTCACCAAGACATATGTGATACCAATTATTAGAATGGTTATACAGTATCACTTTTATTTCTCCATCGTAATCAGGATCGATCACTCCTCCACCGACTTCTAATCCATGGAACATCGAAAGTCCACTACGAGATGCCAATCGTCCGTAACAATCTTTTGGAAATTGAACTTTCAAATCGGTCTTGGCAATCAGTCGCTCCTTTGGCGGTATAAAATATTCCTCGGAGCTTGCGATATCGAAACCGGCAGCCTTCGGTGTACATTTTGTTGGCGGTTTTGCATTATTACTCAACAATTCAAACTTCAACAACTCACCCGACATCTGAAAAGAGCATAGATCTGTTAAGTAGAACGTCTTCATCAGCCGCAAATAAACTGCTTTCATGAATATATGTATATCCTCGATTCTTTTTTCCTCCCTTTTTTCTTGAAATTTTTGCGATAATACCGTGACGATACATATCATAGTTTAATTGAATATCTCTGCTCCTCGGATCCCATATTTCAAATGGGTCTCTTTTGTAGTAATGATTCATATTTACACCATTTATCCATAATGTGTATTTTGCATAATTGTCTTTCTCCCGCTCCCAGCGACAACATTCTTGCTCCAAAAACGTTAAACGAATACAATTTTTATAAATACCGTGAAGGTATTTTTCAATTAATAATTCGGGACCTTCGTAATTAGGTCGATTGAACACCTCTCCCGTATGTTCAACCTTAATAAAAGATATGCGGTTGTTGGTGTAACCGCTACTGGACATTAAATTATATAAAACATATGTATTTAATGGAATGCGTTTGAATTTACCTAAATCTTTTAATATTTGTCTTACCGGCGTATTTCGTTTTATTGCGCAATGATATTTGAAGATTTTACGATATTGTTTGTATTCGTGTATATTCTCTATAAATGAAATTGAATCAATGTGATCATATTTTAAAGGTAATTTATATATTTCTAGTATATGTCTTTTTATTGTATTGCTTCGCGACGCCATCTTTATTTCTGAAATGGTGTACTAACGTGGGCCATTTATTTTAATACCTTTTACATGCTCCATATTATTACATAAAAAATTACATAAATTCACTCCATTTAACCATATGTTAAATAACTTGTCACCCTTTTTATAATATGATCCATTAGTTAACGGTATCTGTTCCAGTATCACAAAGTGGTAGTTCTTATTACCGCCTAACGGATGCACAAAATTTTTCAGAGATAAGTTCCTGTCCACAATTTTATCACAGAACACGTGGAATATGAGTAACGGTAATAATTCGTTTGATGTTAAAAAAGCTAACAATTCAATCACGAGAGTGTTTATGGTAACTTTATGTAGAAAAGTAATTTTTAATGTATCGCCTTTTTTCATTTCGTCCATGTCGCCCGAATTTTCTTCTGGCATTAGTTCCGTTGTTTCAAAATATGTTTTGTGCATAGTTACACTCCACTCTGATTGAATGTGATTTTGTTTTAATACGAAACTGTTTGATAGCAAGGTCTTGCCAAATAGCATCTGAATGAGAAAAGGGAATGTTAACTTTCATCAACCATGTAATCATATTCCTCACATTCGCTTATCTTATATAGTTCCACAGATTTAGGGACATAATTTTTCAAAAGTAAGTAAGCGTCATTCTCTATATCGTGATCTGCCAAACGCCTACACGAGTAATTAATAGCTTCAGATTTGCTGGAGAATTTGTGGGCGAATTGTCGCAAATACGCCTCGAACTGTGAATCCCAATCTTTTTTATCAGTATTAATATAATCATCCCAATTTATTGTTATCGTTGTTCCTTCGAATAATCCACAGTTTTCACAATGTTTTTTCACATATTTTTTCAACTGTCGCAATATTTTTCCCTGATTGGCCATACCTATGTAAAATTGAGGCATCATTATGCGGTTACGGGTATAATGTTTACATCATCTAATGTGAATTTGTATATCATGTAATATTTGTACAGAGAGTCGCTAGCATCCCCAGAGTCATTTGCCTTGACATATTCGAATGCGCGATCTTCCGACGTGAAGACTATATCAAATGTACGTTCGATTTTGGTACACAAAGTATCGACTCTGTTTTCAAAATATTTTTTTATGTTTTCCTTAGATACCCCTTTACCAGTTGGAAAAAACAGCACTGATACAGTATATAAAACTGTATTTTCTTTATTGTATAAAAACTTTTTACGTATTTGATCTCTTAAACCCAATTCAGTCTCGTTCACTTGCGTCGACTGGTTCATCTGTGTTTGAAAATTATTTTGTATCAATGCTGCTCTCTCTGGATGATGATATTTCTGATAAACATTCCATAACATCATCAGTAGAGGCGTATTCGTCGGTTAACCAAGTAAATACAAATATAGGGTTTCGAAGGTTAAGGTAAAAGTTCAAATCCTTAACCCAAAACGAAAGGAAAGCCAATCTAGTGTTTGAGTTTTCGTTTCGTTTTTCAATGTGATATAATACTTTTATTTTTAGTTTTTTATATTTGTATTTACTTACCTTTAGTATTTTGGACAACTTGGTCCGTCGGACATGCGTTCTTAATAAAATATCTAGTTTTATAGAGTTAGGTAATATATGACAGACATCTCTTATTTTTGAAGCCAATCTACACATTGAGATGGATTCAGGTACTTTATCAATATGGTATTTATTTTTGTGCACCCTGTTAGAATTTCGAATAAAAAGATTTTGATAATCCGTGCTATTTATTTGACTGTGCACAAATATGTCCTCACTTAACGTAAGTACCTCTATCTCTATATTCCTATAGCGGTTCATCTGAAATTTTCACACCCTTTAATATTTAACCACATTTTAACGTAAACAACAAAGTCACCTTTATGTATCGATAGATTGGATGTAGACGGGTCTCGAATGCGTTTGATATCGGAGGCGGTATCCGTTATCAATGATCGACTGCGGCGATAGCTGGATTCGGCAATAGGCGAATTCAATGTGTTTGTATCAGCTTGATGATATATGGCGGGTCGATGTATTAGATGTAGGTGGAGAAACTTGCGTGTGAAGGAGAAAGTGAAATATACCTCTCTTTTTATACGATACGTGTGCTGCGCGTAGTAATTTTATAATGTGATGTTTTAATTTCATTATATTATCACAACGCAATATCGAAATGTGTGCTGCGCGTAGTAATTTTTACACTGGGACATTTTTATTTTCGTTATGATGTTACAGTGTAATCTTTGATTTCGTTATGATGTTATAACGTAATCTTAAATGTAACGCGTTGTAAAATTGTTACACTAATACAGGGTGTGATATATAAGGACAACTTTTTTACAGTAAGGTCTCACATAAACGCCATGGCAGAGCAACGAAACTATCAACTGGTCGATAAACTCCCCAGCGACGAGGAAGATCAAGCCGCAGCAGAATTTTCATCGGAGGAGGACGAATTTGATGAAAATAAGATCAAATATGACGAGGCAGATCCCGTAACTCTCAATAAGCATTATGAATATGTCAAGGATAATATCGCAGAAATAGAACAGAATGAACCAAAGTGGAAAGATTTGTTCAAGATTAAAGAACCGTGGTTAGAGAAAAATGGAAAGTTCTATACTAACTATTACGTCTACGATGTACAATTTGTACCGAAATTGGAGGATCACGTGTATGATCCTATATCTTTTTTAGAATATGTATTGGCAAAATGTATAGAAAAAGTGTATAAGGATTATTTTTCAGATAAAGACAAAGAACAGACGCAAAGAATTTTTATTGGGATAAAAGTGATGTCAAAAAGTTTCGATAGAGGGTATATACTATCAAAGATAACTCACTTACAAAATGTATCTATCGCATCAATTTTAAATAGAGTTGAAATGATTTTTCAATCTGCTGGTATTGAAGAGGATAATTTGTTTAATGGCTTTTCCGTTAATATTACAACTGTGGAAAGAAAAGATGTGATAGCTAAAGGTTTTGATTCGATGGCAAAATTTTTACCAGATATAAATAGTAGGTTAAAATATCACAAAAAAGCGATTTATAATCCACCAGACATAAAAACTTTATCGGGTCAATGCCTGCCCATTTGTCTATTCATGGGTAGACAAAACTTGTTGGCATCCACTACAAATCAGCGAAATTTGTTTAAAAGATATAAGCGTAAAAGTAGAAAGGGTAAATTTGTCACATTAGAACGAGATGTTTCCAGATTCATAGAGTTTGCTACTGTTTCATTTAATTATAATCCTAAATGCAACGATTTGTACAAAAATGTTGAAATTTTGGTAAACGCTTTAAATAAATTCCCACCCAAATACAAACATGTAATATATCGATGTAGAGTGTGGTCTGTTGTCGACGGCGGTATTGAAATAATTTTTCAAAGCCCCAACAAAAGTAAAAAAAGTGCATGCATTGATTTATTATATGATGACGCAGAAAAACATATGGTTCTGGTCAAATCAATTAGCTCATTAGCTAATTGTTATAGAGTAACGGAATGTTGTAATAAAATTATTTTCAATAAGAACACACCGTGTAAGTGTTCCAAATCGAGTTGCCCATTATGTTTTGCATCTGTAATATGTCCTATAGAAAAAGGTGCGAATACTATATACTGTGAAAGGTGCAATAGATCATTTTATAACAAAAATTGTTATGAAAATCATTTAGTGAATGTTTTTCCTCACAAACACAATGTTCAAATTACAAAAATAATTGATGATACTGATGAATCAGACAAAGATTCGTATTTAAATGAAAATGATATTAAAAAACTTAATTCACATGACTCATCGTGTCGACCGTTAACGGTGTGTCAATGCGTTCACTTTTGTAACATGTGCAAAAAGAAAATCATATTAAGTCAAGGTCACGAAAATTGCGGTTTCACGAAATGTACATTTTGCGGTACATACGTCCCCACACATAAATCTTTTAGAGTGCATCAGTTTGAATGCTTTTTCCAGAAACCAATACCTTACGAAGTTAAATATCCGGGTAGACCTTTTGAACTCATATTTTATGACACAGAAACTTTTCAAAAACCTATTTTACAAAAAAAACAGCTTAAATGGGGTGAAGATGAACCAAATAATAGCACATCAGAAAATGTCTACCGTAAGGTACACGCAACGTACGCAGTGTACTGCATGAAAAGGTGTAACGAATGTATTTTTGAAGAACAATCGTGTGGGCGGTGTCAATCGTGTACTAGATTTTTCTATGGAATAGATGCGATATCAAAGTTTTATAACTTTTTAATGGATTATAAGCAACATAATAATTTAACGGTAATTGCTCATAATTTGAGTTTTGAC
Organism: Sphaerolaimus hirsutus; assembly: GCA_964036195.1. Lineage (NCBI taxonomy): Eukaryota > Metazoa > Nematoda > Chromadorea > Monhysterida > Sphaerolaimidae > Sphaerolaimus > Sphaerolaimus hirsutus. The sequence goes on from OZ038451.1 coordinate 10,316,372, forward strand.
TTATGCGAAATTTTATGTTTATTTATAAAAAATGGACAGTTACCAAATTTGTTATTATCTAATGCGAGAAGAATATTTTACATGAAACTTAATAGTAAAATAAGTTTTTTGTGTTCATTGAAATATTTTCCCATGAGTTTGGAGCAGGTTGGCAAGGCTTTTAATTGCATAAATCGTAAAGGTAATTTTCCACACGGTATAGTTACTGAGTATAATTTGAACACTACATATGAAGCGTTACCACCCCCAGATTATTACGATGTAGAAAACATGAAAGTTGAACAACGTCAAGAGTTTTTAGAATGGTATGAAAAAAATAGATATAACGAGTTTGACATAAAAAATGAGTGTTATGAATATATCAAATCGGATACTATGGTATTAGAGGAAGCATTTGTAAAATTTACAAAGGAAATTTTTTATACGTTTAATATTATTCCACATCTTAATTCAAAAAGTTTAAGTAGTTTGGCTAATTTTATCTGGAAAAGTCAACATGTCGATACATCCGTAATTGTACACACTCCACCTCATAACAGCTTTAATGTAGGTGATATGCAGAGTAAATGGGCACTGAAAAGCATTTTAGCTATCGCCAAATATTATGATAACAAGTATATTCAATATTCGAGATCTCAAGAAGGAGAAAAAACGGTTTCGTGTTATGATCCCGACATTAACAATTTTAGAAATTTCAAGATAGATTGCGTCGTATACAAGGATGAAAATAAAAAACAAATTGATTTTTTTCGAGAGTATTGCGGCTGTAGCGTGCATGGGTGCCCGTTTTGTCATACAGCTAGACACTCTAAAATAAGACAATCTCATTTAACCCATAAAGAAAATTATGAAAATACTATGAAAAGAATAGATTTGATTGAAAAGCAAACGGGATTCAAGGTAGAGGTTTGGTGGGAATGCGACATTCGAAAACTGAAAAGTCAAAGCTTAACGTTTGCTAAAATTTATAAATCTATCAAGGTTAGAGAACCGTTGAATATGCGATTAGCGTACTACGGAGGAAGGACAGAACTTTTTAGTTGTTTTGCATCATCTAACCCAAACGGCAATTTGTTTGAAGAAAATTTACCGCTAGAGTTTAATCCAAATTACACAATTAACGCTGTGGATATATGCAGTCAATATCCGGCAACTATGAAAAAATTTCCCATGCCCATCAAAGCGCCAAGAGTATTAACGCAAGAACAGCTAGAGTTTTTAACAGGTTACAGGAATAAACAATTACCGTTTGCAGCCGGGGTTTTACAAGTCGATATATTACCACCAAAAGATTTATTATTGCCGTGTTTACCCATGAAAATTGATGAATTTTCTGTATACGCATTGTGTTATACATGTGCAAAAAAATACGCATCAGGTAAGGAAAAGTTACCCCCACCAGACGGATCATATCAATGTCAATGTACACAGAATCAAAGAAAAATGTTTGGAACTTGGTCCGTCAACTGTTTAAATATGGCTTTGGAACGAAATTATCAAATAATTCGGGCATACGAAGCACTTATTTATGACAATGTATCTGTTTGGTCACCGGAATCACCAGAAGAAGGAGTGTTTAGTTCTTTTATAGATAAAATATTTGCCTTAAAGGTTATGTCAGCCAAACACAATTTCAAAAATGAACAGGAAAAGTTACAGTTTTGTCAAAAGTTTAATCAGATTGAGAAATGTACATTAGACCCAGATAAGTTTCAAGAGAATTCTGCCAAGAGTAAAGTATGCAAATTACTATTGAATAGCGCCTATGGACAATTAGGTATGAATAGCCAGAAATCAAAATACATGTTTATAAAAGATCCAAACAAGTTTATGACAACCGTTTTTTCACCTATGAATGAAATCGAAGAGATTTTTATTATGAATGAGAATGTAGCCAGGGTAAAATTGAAAACCACTAATGAACACGTACAAAATTCCCCAAATTCATGTCTCATTTTGGCGCTTTACATCACTAGTTACGCAAGATCGATGTTACAGAGATTACTGGAACAATTTCATTATAATCAATTGTTATATAGCGATACTGATTCCTGTTATTACGTTCACGATAACGCAGCGGATGGACATCAACACCCGGAGCTGAATCCGGGTATTTTAGGAGGACTGGACAGCGACGTACCGAGCGACCAATTCATATCTGAGTTTATAGGCATAGCAAATAAATTTTATTCTCAAACATTCAGGAAAAAAAGTGATCCGAATGAGGCGTATACAGTATTAAAGGCAAAAGGGGTTCGCATGACTAATAATAACAAGTATTTATTGCAAAGTAACGAACTCAAGAAACAACTGATATCATATTTTTCTCCTTTGATATTTTCACCGCATTATATAAACACCGTGAATCTTCAATTTAGACATACCCCCAGTCTATTATCAATCACCACTGAAAATGTTGTTAAAAGACTTCATTTTCAACTGAAAAAAAGATATCATTATTGGCACGGCGATAAACCTTGGTCCGTTCCGTGGGGTTATTCTGGCAAAAAACCTCATAATGGATGAAAAATACTTTACCGATAAAGACGTCCAGTTCGCCGAATATGGTCAGTCTTATCTCGTTATAGGCCCAAGCAAATGCGGTAAAAGCTCCTGGTCTTTGAAGTTTTTACAGCACGCATTAAGAGGGTCATTAAATTTAGATCAAATACCTGACAAGATTTTAATATGCTCAGGCAGCAATCAACATAATCACCCCGTGTATCAACAGTTAAAATCAGAGTTTCCAGATAAGGTAGAAATATTGGAGCGTAACAAAGTACCATCTTTGTCGTCATTGGAAGACAGCAACTTGGCGCAAATCGTTGTATATGATGATATGCAACTATTAATGCCGCAGTGGTATACCAGTCGTTTAATTACAAATTCTGTTAGTCATTCAAAAAAGTTGATGATACTTGTGCAGATTCACGACCCTTATTATAGTAGTTCTCTGAAAATTTTGAGGCGCAATTGCACCTATCTAGTGCTATTTAAATACCCTACCGAACAGGTTGTAAATTCATTAGCCTCTAGCTGGTTTGGACAAAGTGAACAAAAACGAAAATTTTTACTGGCTTATAGCGACGCAGTTATTAAACCGTACGGATATTTATTAGTATCATTTCAACACGTTCCTAACCCCATATTTCAGGCGAGGACCAATATATTCAACGAAAACAACGAGGATCAAATACTGTATGATTTGTCTTCTAATTTTAACAACAACAACAATTCCGCATCTGATTTATTCACAGTTTCCGATCAACGTCGCCACCACCAGCAATAATGAAGAAAGTACCCAGAGTCAAGAAGTACGCTAAAAAGCTGGATAAAGCTACAAATATACAAAGTGATAAAAAATTGAGGCACTATTTAAGTAGTGCGAGCGGTAATGTGATTTCATCCATTTTGGATATAGCTTTTAATGTCAGCTATAATCGTGATATAAGAAGGTTAATTGGTAAATCGGTGATTCGTTCACTCGAATATTTTACGCCATTGATTAAATTATTATCAAACTGCAAGTCTGTCAAAAGTGGAAGAAAAATTTTGGTGAAACACGCCTCGATATCATTAATTAAATTATTAATTAAATCTGTAGCTTTCAAGATATTCAAACATGGACAACCAAAACCGATCAAATATAAGCGTTAAGGACTTCAAATATGTATTAAAAAAGTTTGTTGATGAGCAAGTGGGAAAAGAACAGTTCCAAAAGCTTATCGAGGACATATTAAAAAGTGAACGTTTAACACCAGAGCAAAAATATCATTTACTTTTGGCAGCGAGAAATAAATTATCATTAATATTGAATAATGTCAAAAGCGCCGAGAAAAAAAATTTACTAACTACCAATACATCATCAAACGCTGTAAGTGGTTTTGCGGATGATTCGACCCCACCCACAGAACCTCCAGCAGAAAATACACCCCCTGAAACTAAACAAACACCGTTCAACACGCCTGAGCAATCCAATGAATCGTTTTTTCCAGTTCAACTGTATCCACGGACGGATGAACACCCTAAAGCGTCTAAACAGAGTAGCAGCACTCCACATCGTCCAACCCAGGAATCGTCAGTTAAACGCAACTTACTAAATTTTCGAGAGCCTGTTGCGGAAAATGAACAACGAGGTCACGATGATCAAGGCAACGGCGACGACGACGACGACGACGACGACGAAAGCGAAAGCGATAGCACATTATCACCTAAAGATGGGCGCGTAAAAAAAGGTGTGCCCAAGATTCAAATAAAAGATGAAGATCCGAATATATTGTCAGATAAAATGAGGGAAACACACAGAAGATATATGCATAGAGCGTGGGTCGATACTAATAATCAAATTATTACTGATAATGCGAAGGTAGTAAAAAATTCGAATTATTCTGATATAATTCGATATTTGGCTACGATTGTGCTAAAAAAACTCGGTGAACCCGCATTTATACGAAAAAATCCAGATAAACCATTGGGGTTTGAAGATTTCTGGCGTCACATGACAACGCTACGACATCACACGCGCGCTGACCACAAACGACAATTACTGGATCTAATCGGTAAGGGGAAAAAAAGAAATAGGAAAATCAAACGTAAGCGTTCCAAGATATCACAACCGCAAAACATTCAGTGGTTGCAAAATACTTGGTAACTCGATATGAATAAAAAGAGTAAAGAAGCGTTATTGAAATACTTGTGGTATGGTAAATATAAAAAAGGAAAATTGTTGGCAAAAAAGATAACGCAGGGATTGTTCGCGAGAGCGCAAGTTCTTTACAACGAGTCAAACAAATATGACAAAACAATAACACGAAAATTTGTCACAGAATGGTTAAAAAAACAAACGGGATACGTTTTGACGAAACAAACAAAAAGGTCTAAAAGAAACACGCGTCCCGTAATTAGTACAGGTATTTACGACTGTCTAAGTATAGATTTGGCTTTTTTAGGACCACCTAAAACTAACTACGGGAACACCGCCGTACTGTTAGCAGTGGATACTTTTTCAGACATGATACATTTTAGAATATGCAAAACAAAAGCCGCGCCACACGTTACCAAAAAGTTTGAAGAAATACTACGTGAAATTGAAGCGAGGGGTGGTAGTGTTGAGACAGTATTTTGCGACTATGCAGCCGAATTTCTGAGTAAGGAATTTACTGAATTTTTATCAAATGAAAAAATAACACTAACTCCATTAGCCAGTTACCAGAAAAATTCACCCGTCGAGAAAGTAATTTCAACTATTCGACTGAAATTAGCTAGGTTTTATGCCACCACAAAACATAAAAGATATTACTTTGCATTGAGATCCATTATCGATGCTATAAATAGAACCCCGCGCAAATATTTAGGCAATAAAGCGCCTATTCAGTTGAACATTTTAGACGATCGTGAAATCTTTAAAAAGAGATTTCGCCCAAAACTCGAACGAGGATCTTTGAAAAACATAGCTCCAAAAAAGAGACCAAAAGTCAAATTCTCAATTAACGATCCCGTGAGGGTACGCATCCACAAAACGTTTGCAAAGTCTACGGATCAGAAGTTTTCATCAAACATATATTACATTGCAAAAATTAAGCACAATTTTTGGCCATATACTTATTATATTTCCAAAGTGAAAAACGCATCCAATTCTGAAATATTACCTAAAGTTTATTACGCCGAGGATTTGGTCAATGTTGAAGAAAACGCGCTGTCGAAAGATGGTGGCGATGACTGAACCAGTACCCGTTTCTCAAACAATCGCAACAAACGACGACGAGGCAGCAGAGACAATCGATCAATTCATACCCATGCAACCTAATAGAAAAACACTAACATGTAATATAAATAAAAAGATATTTGCTCAAATAGGCATATCAGTGGTACAATTATTGACCGTGATTATTATTCTGGTTTATATTTCAATGCGATTACCGCCAAATATCATTGCCGAAAAATCTCCAGAAATATTAAGAGCATTCCTGAGAGTTTTTGATAAAAATTCTGCTCAAGAACACGTTTATGATTTAATTTTTGCTAATCAACATAATACAGTCCAAAATGGAACCAAAATCTAATGAATATCATATTGACGTTATTTTAGAGACTAACAATGAAGACTGTACGGCATCAAATATGGTTTACGATTTTCCCAGTAATATACAATTCAATTTGTCTCAAAATTGGGAAATCGGTTTAACGTCATTGTCGTTTACGCATTTAGACAGAACAGAATCTATTCTTGAACACGATCAAGAAGAGTATTACATGGTGTATGATTTTAATAATAAATTTCATTATGGAAAAATGGATTTCTCCAATCTTACGGTCAAAGGAAAGTTTCTCAAAATACCGAGTGGAGACAATTTGATCAATTGTCTCAAAGAAACGTTTCAAAATGCTGTACAGTGTGAGAGTTTGAAGGAGTTGAAAGAAATGAATGTACCATACTGGCACGAAATGTTCGATTCAATAGAAGCATATCAAAGGCCGGCAACTAAATTCTTTTTACCCAAACCCCCAGGCGTTAGAAGAAAACGTCAACACGTACCCTTTGAAGATTTAAAGGATAACAATTACGGGCTGGCTAATATAGGAAATTCATTATATTTGCTACGTCATGAAAAGCTTTCTCCGATATCCGAAAGTGAGACAGAGACGGAAAGTGATACAAAAATAAAACCTACGCTGGATTTTCAAGCACACGGGAAAAACGCTTTTGAAGTAAAAACAAACGTTCCAATGATCATGTTATCAGATCCCATGAGAAATTTGTTATCATCGAACAATCATTTATTGAATGACGGGGCTTTGATATATCCGGGTTCAGAATTCTTTCGTGGGACTCAAATGGTATATATAACCGAAGTTTCGTCACTCCGAAAAACTTTATTCGGCTGTAATAAGGTGTGTCTGGGGAACATTTTCTTGGACAACGCAAAGCTCATTCAAAACATTGATTATCACACAAAATTACAAAAGTTTCATTCATTCGATTCAGTTTACACCAATCGACTACAGTTTTCTTTTTTCTTTGAGAACGGCTCATATGTTAAAACAATACCAGATTCTAGAATTTTTATGTCATTAACTTTGAGGAAGCGTCCTATATTACAATAATAAATATGGATCACCCCGAATCTGAAAAAGAGTGCGCAAAAATCCATAAGTTTAATTATGGTGTATACAAGACACCTGACGCGGCGTTTTACGAAAATAATATAATGAAAAAAGCAAATTTTACCGGTTTAGTCGGGTTAGGAACACCCGGTATAGCTTCAACTAGATCATTAACTGAACCTCTGATAACCAGCGAAGGTCAACAAGTCACAAAGTCAATTAAGGACACAGCAGAAAAAACAAAAAAAAGACGGAAATATGTTAAAAAGAAGGTTGGGAAAGGTAAACGGCAAAGTGGCGTAAAAAAGGGAGGAGGTAGGAGAAGAAAACGGCGCGGTAAAAAAGGTTTACCTCCTTGGTTAAAAAAGGCTGGTAAAGGAAAGAAGAGAACTGGCAAGGGACGTAAAAAGAAGTTTAAAAAGAAGAAATATCCCATTTCGATTCCGGTATTTCCAAGGTAGGTACCACCTAATCAATTCGTCTATATAAGCCGAAAAATAAGGGATCACTCGTCTCATTTCAATAAATTTTGTACAAAATGGCTGCCTCGACAGCGAACACGGAAGGAACCACATTTTTTCAACCTGAAACGGCATTAAAACAGAAACCTGATCCGTCATCAAGTTTCGTATCATCTAATGATGTTGAGTATTGGTCAGCCCCGTCTGTTGATACAACTTTTGTTCAATCGCAACTTTTTGAAATCCCTCTCACAACACAACATTCAGATTATAACACATCTTGGTCATGGACGATTGACACGTCACAATATTACATCGATTTGTCAAATGTTTACGTTCGCATGCAAATAAAAGTAGTCAAACCCGATGGAACTAATATACCAACAACCGAACAAGTTGTTGGGCCACCGCCAGTGACAAAAATAATATCGGACAGAATCGCGTTGATACCGGGTTTTGGGTCAACTTGTTGGCGTAACGTAAGAATTTTTAGTAAAGATGCATTATTATTAGATTTGACGGACAATTTCGGTTACATGATGCTCATGAAAAATAAATTATTGACAAATATGGATGAAATTTATAAAGAGAAAGAACGACACGGATTTTTTAATGAACAGTATACACCGGCAATACGAGAAGACTCGAACAAAAGTTTCAGAGAACGAGCTAAGCAAATAGGAGGAAGCAAAACATGTGTCATGTACTCAAAGCTAGATTTAGATATGTTTACAACTAAACCCAAATGGCCGGCAGGTTTCCCGTTAACAATAGAATTGGTCAGACACAGCGATCAGTTTTGCTTAGAGTGTTTTGACGACGAATACGTTGATGCGGCTAAAACTTATAAAATAAAAGTACTGAGAATACAATTATTTGCCCTGCACCTACAACCCAGCGCGCAATGCGCCATCGCAGTGGAAAAGACGGCGATAAAAAGACCGTTGAAACTTCATTTTCTCAATACTCGCGTAATTAGGGTGAATGTACCTGGAAACTTGAAACAAACATCTCAGCAAGCCATATACGCTGGAAAGTTACCAAGTTTTTGTCTAGTTCAAATGATTACTGGAGATAGATACCTAACTCAAGATGTATCAAAAGCAAAGTTTTGCTTCACCCCGGAAAAAATTGAAAGAGCGGCAATGTTATTTGGAGCTGCGCGCTACCCAATGGTACCTTACTATTTTGATCGAGACGAGGCAAGATCGACGGACTGCGGATATCCACTGGCTTTCACTGAACTGTATAGATGCCTAAGAAAAAATTTTAATGTTAAAAACTGCCTAACGTATGATGAATTTAAGTCAAATATGTTTGCTTTAGCTTTTGACCCAGTAGTATGCCCAGTAAATGCCGAAAAAACTGATCTATTGTCGATTGGTTCATTAGGCTTAGATTTCTCTTTCCACGAACCAACACCGGCTGAGGGTTTGGTCATACTAGTGTATTGTTTTTCTATTGCATCACTACATTTACACCCCGATCGGACCATTTTGTCAAACGCCAATTACTAATTAAGGCGATAATTGGATTGTGGACAGGGGAGTTTGGTTGTGTGAAAAACGGAGGAGGGGGAATGGATGTGTCAGATATAAAGACTATTATAAATGGCGACGCGACATTGAACAAAAATGGTACGAGGTGCATAAATCTCAGTGATAGCAATTTAAACAACGATATCACAGTGGGAAAGGGGGCAGTGTGTTTCTTACAATATCCTGATTTAACTTGGGGGCATTTTATATCCATGTATAGGATAACGCGTAATCACGTGTTCATTTTCGATTCATTAGGCAGGAAAAATTTATCTCAAAGAGTGATCAGTGATATAAAAATGCAGTTTGATAACAATTGCATTTTTTCATTTAATAACGTTGTGATACAAAAAAAAGCTGCCGATACGTGTGGCTTATATGCGCTCATTTTTTTAAAATTAGTGTGTCTGTGTAAACAGATTAAAAGTATAAATTCCGTTTTACAAGTTATATCATTAATTTGTAAACACAATGTAAACTATTTATTTTTTGCTTTATTCAATAAGGCGACGACAACAGCCGTGTTGTCAAAAGGTGCGAAGGATGTGATATTTAAATAAATAAATTAAAAAATATCACGTCGTTTATGTATCTTAACAACTGCAATCCCATTTAACTGTTTCAGCGCATACGCTGTTTTCTCCATCGCCGACGCTGTCCTCTGCGAAATCCGTTGTCTTGCAGTCTGTCTGGAATGGTCTATCCCAGGGTAAATAGATGTTGTCTTTCGCTTGAGGCTTCATCCTATTCAGATCAGGGTCCATCGAGCAATTGGTTGAAATCGGCTCTTTCGGTAAGCAAAAGTTTTGATAAGCTGTCCAATCTTTGAAACTTTTGCCACCCATGAACGAGTCGGGGCATTTCGGTGTGTACCATGAACTACCCCAAACTGGTTCCAGTCCTAGAGCATATTGATAATCGTAGGGATCGAGGTCTTCCCCTGCGTAGGAACAGAGTTGTCGTTCGTGCGTGGTGGTGGTGGTGGTGGTGGGTGAAACTAACCAGGTGGTATCGGGTTTTTACCACTAGCGAAGTCCATGCGGGTAAGAAAATCATGAAATTCTCGTTCACCGTTCATGCAGAAACTGTTTCGCATGGGTGCATTTGGTGGTAATTCAACCATTTCTGGAACCATAAACTTTTCCAACACTATATTAGCCACGTGCATTCCTCGGAAAACAAAGAACGGTTTTGTTGACGCATTGAGCAACAAAATGCCGCTATTTCCACTGCTGTTGATCAAATCTGTAGTTAATCGGTTATTTCATCAACCATATACAGAGTTAAAATTTGATACTCACCGTTTATCGTCACGACACCGTAAAATAACGCGAGGCACAGAGTATTGGAAACTCTAAGGTAAACGCCGGTAGGGGTTCGAAAGCGTACATCCAACATTACATAACATCTACCGCCCGGAGGGATGTGATACTCATATGCGGAGTAGACGCGAAACCCCACATCATCATAACGATAGGATGGGTTGTATGCATTCTGGGTGATCCTTTGAAATGCTATTTGTTTTGGTCTTTCGCCAAAGAACCTGGCGGGATGTGGACCTCCTCGTTGCTGCGGGTCATTCATGTGCTTTGTTTAGGAGATATGGTGGTATTATAAAAGTTTGAATGCTTGGAACTACCCCTATATATACGTTTCCAGCGAGAAATTGTTACACTGCGCGTTGTAAAGTGTAATTTGATTTGATGTGATCTTATTATGTAGCGCGTTGTAATGTGAATTACTTTACAACGCGTTTCGTTGTAAAGTAGCTATCAACTGATATAAAAAGGCTAGATATTTTGCACATTTTCTTTCATACGCATCTTCCTGAGCAGCAGCAGCAGCAGCAGAAACACTACCGTGATCGGCACTACTCCGATCAGCAGCAATCAAACTACAAACACTGCAGCACTCCGCAAACTCCGACCGACCGACAGACAGATTCAGCAATATGGCAACATACACAGCAGCCAAAATAGCGTCCGCAGCCCAGAAAGCTGTGGGGGCCGCCATCGGTGAACATCTCGAAGGCAGCGGCGGCGACGACGAAAACATTATTAACCCGATTGATGAAGACGCATCGGCGATGGATGACAGACACCAGCAGAAACTTATTTCGGATGACAGACAGATTTTGATCGACAAACAAAAGCAAAATGAAGGTGGGTATGGAGGAATTTATGGGCGTGAACGGAAAGAGATTGTCTATAAAAGACGCAAGATGAATTTTCCGTTATGTACAATGTATTCGTATAAATGGATTTCTTTCGCGCTATGTAGGGTGTGTGAGACGCGCACAAAATATTTACCATCTAAACTGTATTCAGATGACAGTATAGAAGTGCAAGTCCGTTTGTGTAGGGGGTGCCGTATTAGACATGAAAAAATGATCGACTCGATTCGTCACAGACCAACAACAGGGGCAGAAAATGAGGTGGGACCCAATAGCCAAGCGGTTGCTTCCAGTGAACATGGTGGATCGAGTCAATTCGGAGGGGTTCACCCAACCCCCCCAATCCCCGAGCCCACACACAGCTTCCAACACCCCCTGCAACCAGCGACAAAATACAGCAAAAGATATTAATGAGGGCCCAGTAATCGGTAAACTTCTGGAAAAAGTCAAAGCAATGAAACAAAATGAGAACAAACTTATCACCAAAGAAGAGAGCATGGACATTGACGACAATTGGGAGGAGGACAAAAACGAGGAGAAAAATGAGGACACCGATGAGAGAACGAATGAATGGCGAAATATAAAGAGTACGTCTACATTACAACCATGGGGTATAATTTATCGTTGGGGAGACGGCGACGGTGACGAAGAGAACTCGCTTGAACACACTTGTATAATAGAACCCCGTCAATGTCGATGTCAGTGTCGCTGCTGCTATGAACACAGTGATGGTGATAAAAAAAAAGATAAGCCTAGTGTCGCCGCTCCTGGTCGCTATGGCAATGTTATAATAAATATACATAATCATCATAAACAGTGATAAACCCCTAATTTTTCAGAAACCTTCCCAAGATTCTGGTTCAACAGAAAAGGTTCTATTTTTACTCTATCTAACCCGCGAGATTTTTATCTCCGAGCCGACACCACGCCCAGTCAATTAGACTGCGTGAGACGCCTTTTATATCTCGTCGTAAATGAACTTCTAAACATACGCGATATGAGTCTACAAAATCTAATGGATATGAACATGGCAACACACATTGAATGCTTCCAAGCACTACGGCACAAACGCTGCCCTTATTCGGGTCGTCCCGGTTTTCTCCTAGCTCAACGGTTTCTACATTTGCAATATGCTTTGCGCCCATTTCAAAATGCCTACTTGATGGGTGCTACTTCACCTGAACAGCTGCAGTCCATAATTAAGTCTTGGCCTCAGTCGGAAGAAAATCTGAATACGGCTAGAAATTACGTGGCAGACAAATACGAAGCTCTGGGGGCTAATGACATCGCAGAAGGGCTTTATCACGATTGGCCCGATGATGGTAAAATTACCCCGTGCGATGGTAGAAAGGCCATCGTAAAAGCTTGGCAACTGGTGGGGTACTCGTGTCATCCATTATTTGATATGAAATTTCTGGATCACTTGGATCGCTTAGAGACGGATGAGACGCCAACCCTGGGTTGCGACGGAAACTGCCTTTGGCACCGAGCTAGTAATTTTTTTCTTTTTTTCTTTCTTTTTTTTTGTAAAAAATGTAAAAAAGGCCTCGGGCCTAAAAAACCTATTTTTTACTCTTATTTTTCCTAAACCTATTTTTTCCTAAAAAAACCTAAAAAACCTATTTTTTACTACCTATTTTTTACTGTCCTACTTTTACTGTCGGCCGACGAGGCCGACAGTAAAAGTAAGGACCCCGTCAACCCTAATAAACCGCACATTGCAGTAAGCCGCGCCAGATTGGCCGCCTCCAGCAATCACAGCGACAGACACCTAACAATACCTATCCAACCCGGTAATAAAGATCGCAAAATTAGCTGCACTGAGTGGTACAGGTGAGCCAATTGCCGTACTCGCCAATTTCTGTTGACCACCGTGCTCGCCAATTATGTATCCCAATGGGATACATACACTACTTCACCCGCCTCACCAGCCAGCCAACCAGCTGGAACCTCACCAGCAGCGTGAACACTTGATTGTGTAAAGTGATTTTTTGTGATGGTGGATAAATTGACAAGGCTATCAACGCATCTGTGCTGTTTTCCGACCGTGTGCCTACCTACCTACCTATACCTTTCCGCTTCTGTTGCCATGAATAGAAGGGTGCGCGTTGATACCCTTCCACATTTTTTCGCATCTATTATCTTCATATTTATGACACTGGGCGGGCGGCAGGTGAATAAAAATCAAATAGCCTCTCAAATCGACAGACTAAAAAACAACAACAACAAACCGAAAGCACCACGCTGCAATGGGAAAGGGTGGTTTGGTGCAGTGTGTGGCTGGGCAGCAACAAAATAATAATTTCTTTCTCAATGCACCGCGGTGCTAAAGCTAATTGTACTAGATGTAAATGCACTGGGATGCTTATATAATGCACTTGTGAAATGGGAATGCCTAAAAATGAAAAAACAAATGCCCTTGCATTCAGATAGATTTAGAATTTACTGTACCGCACATTTACATACCTTTCTATCTACCGTACCGTTTACCGCCTGCTACAATGAATGATTACCGTATATATTTCTGTTTTACGTTGGTGGTAAAGTGTCTGCAAGGGCATTGCTGCGAAAATATACCGGCGCGCGTGAATAGCACCAAACGAGAGAGGCGGGCAGGGTTCGAATGTTTTTTTCCCTGAAAATTCACCTGAACAGCAATATAGAAAAGACTGCGAACCCTCCTCGCTCAAAAAACGCAATGAAACAGCGGAATGGGTTCGGGTTTTTTTCGAATTCGGAATTTGGATAGAAAAATATTGCGAACCCATCCCGTAAAAGAGAAATGCAATGGCGCAGAGCGCAGAATAAAGTGCCGAGGTTCAGGTTTTTTTTTTGTTGCTGTAAATCTACAAAATTTCGTCGTATTCTACCTGAACCGTGGCACAGGTAATAAATCACACCCTGGAACGAGCAGGCATGCAAATCACAAATGTATAAACGTTCTCAGTTGGATATTGGCCAGTGGAAAAAAGACATACATTTGTGATTTGCATGCTACAAAAACGACGCGCAAAAAAGCTACAAAACGCAGGCGGAAACAAGAAAAAAACACCTCACAACGCCTCACAAACGCCTACCACAACCCGCCGCCGCTGCCTGCCTGCCGCCCGCCTGCCACCCGCCGCCGCCGCCGCCGCGAACGCTCAGAGCAGCACTGCGAAGGCGACGTTGTTCAATTGAACAAAAAGCAAACAACAAGACAGCTAAACGCACTGTCCTCAAACTCGTCCCTGGCGTCCACGGTGCCAGAGGCGCCGCCGCGGTGCTGGGGCACCACGCTGCTGCTCTGCCCGAGACCGGAGGCGGAGCGCTGCACGCCGCGGCCGGCTGTGCCGTAGGCGTGGCGCATGCTGCGGTCGCGCTCGCCCGGCGAGTTGTAGCCCTTTGTGAAAATGACAATTTTTTGCACATGTTTGGTCAGATTTTACACAGAGTTTCACAGAAACCAGTAAATACCTGGTAGGTGCGGTTGCTGCCGCTGGCACCGGGGCCAACGCCGCCGCCCACCAGACTGTCGCCGGTGAAATTCATCAGGTTCTCTGAGGGGGGGGTGATGCGCAAAAAATGGTGTGATTGTCATCTTGGAGGGTGATAAAAAGGGTGTCAAATGTCATGCAAAGTGTCAAAAGTCGTGTGAAATTACAGGCGTTTTTAAATGTCATGCGAATTGTCAAAAGTCATGTAAAATGCTTTGCAAGCAAAAGTGTCTGTCAAATGTCATGCATGTTGTCAAAAATCATGTAAAATGGCGTGTTTCATTCAGAAAATGGTACCAACGGTGCGTGTCTTCATTCATTAAAAGGCACCAACGATGCATGTCGGCGATGCCATCGAACAGAGCCTGCTGGTCCGCCGACATGGCATCCATGCGCTTCAGAACCACCGCCATGTCGTTGCGGGGGGGCGGCGGGGGGGCTACGGAGGCTGGGGCGGCTGCGCCTATTGCTATTTTCACAAGTTGACAAAAACTTGTTGCCACTTGACAAAAAACATAGCGCCACTTGACAAAAAAAACATCGCAAAAGTTGATTCAACCAAGCGAGCTTTTTTTGTCAAGTGGCGCTATGATTTTTGTCAAGTGGCAACAAGTTTTTGTCAACTTGTGAAAACAACAACCTGCCGGCGGCACCGAATACACCACGCCGGTGTTGGTGCTGCGGAGGGTGGAGCTGTCCGGGGCGAAGCGGTGCTCGGACACCTGCGCCGGGGCGACCGGCGCTGGGATCTGGGCCGGGCCGGGCAACGCCTGCTGTTGCGCCGGCTGCTCCGGACCGGGTCCCGGCAGCACCCGCATCTGAATCTGCCGGGGGCGCGGGCCGCGGCGGTACCTATCGGTCAGGTACTGAAAAAGTGGGATTTTGCAAATTGGGTGACTAAAAAGTGGGGTTTTTTGTTTTGTTTTTTGAAAACTAACCCTCAGGAGCCACTGCACGCAGTATGCCACGATGAAAGTGAACAGGTTGGAGCCCGATTGCGAGCCCCAATCCCACACTTTCAGCCCCCAGTTGTCCAGGTACTGCTCCACGCGCGCAACGGCAGCCTCCAAGCGAGCGACACCGTCCGCCAAAAGCTGGACCGCCTCGGCGATCTGATTCACGGTGACGGTGAGTCTGTCCACCTGTAAAATGTTGATTTGGTGTATTTCTGGTAGGAAACATAGGTTTGGTTAAGATTTGAGTTTTTTTAGGTGATTTCGCTCAGTGAAACTATTAAATTTGCGACCCTAAAAAGTCGCGTAAAATGTCAAATGTTGTGTAAAATGTTAAAATTTGCGACCCTAAAAAGCCGCGTAAAATGTCAAATGTCATGCAGTGTCAAAAATGTCAAATGTCATGCAAAGTGTCAAAAATGTCTAAAAAGCCGTGTAAAATGTCATGCAAAGCGTCAAAAATACCTAAAAGTTGTGTAAAATGTCATGCGAATTGTCAATGTTTAAAAAGATTTTAAATAAAGGAGTTTGAAAAAATTGTTTTTTAACCAAACCTATTTATTCTATCTCACTAGGCAACCAAAAGATTTCTATTCTAGGGTTTCTATTCTAGGGTTTCTATTCTAGGTGTACCGGTGATATACCTTGGCCGCCAGATCCTCATCCACCACAAAAACACTGCCCTCAGTGGGATTAGGATCGCCATCACCATCAGACACATCAACACCATCACCAATATCCCGCTGGACCAATTTTGCACTTTCTCTATGAATCACTGATGCCACTTTTACAGCATCAGTGGGGGTAGAAAGTGCTGAACTCGTCGTTGTGGTAGCTGTGGTTGGTATTATAGCATTAGTGGTTAGTTCCACCAATGAAGACGTAGCGGGTAGTGCTGCTTCTCTATAACACACAACTTAATATAACCAAAAGTGTTATTGATTTTCAGATAGTAAAAACGACAACACAGATCAACTCACACTGGTGTGGATGGTGTATACAAATTGGGCGCATAAGTTTGGCACAGTCTTTCAAAACGCTCTTTGTCATCCAATACGGTTCGAGCAGCCTCATAAAAATCACATTTTGGCCGGGTTAGGGGGGTCGGTTTGGTAGTTGTGATAGATTGAATAGCTGGCGTGGTTGGGGGGTGAGGGGTAGTGAAAGGTGTGGGGGGTGCTGGTGACGTAGCATTTGGCGGCGACGGGGATATCTAAAAAGTGGATATCTAAATTGAAAAATTTCCATGTGTTTGATTCAGTTTCTAATGTCAAAAAAAAAACACACCCAAATTATTTGCGGGGTACACTTTTCAGGGGTTACAGTGGGTGGTGGGGTTGCGCACGGGCATTTCCTTGCACAAGCATCACATTCACAGTGTGCAGATCGTATCCTGCACCAAGACTCATGGCCTTTTGGAGTTTTTTTGACCACCATCCAACTAGGTTTGTTGATCGGTGTTGTCAACTCAGCAGCGGTACTGGTCTCCACAGTAATAGACGTACTTGTGGGAGCAGTAGCAGTGGTAATTGGGCTAGTGCTATGTGAGTCAACACCAAAGGGGGGGCTAGTCAACTCACCACTCTGCGCCTGCGTACCATTAAAACAATTTATATTCATGTATTATAAATATCACAGACCACATTCATTGAAAATTGCGCCTGTGTAATCTCATGTAAAATGTTATGTAAAATGTCCTATAAAAACCACCCATAAAATGACAAATGTCATGTAAAATACCCCGTAAAATAACCCCGTAAAATGTCCCATAAAATTTCCTGTAAAGTGTACAGTAAAATGTCACATAAAATTTCCTGTAAAATGTCAAAAGTCATGGTTCTATAAAACTGCCCATAAAGTGACAAATGTAATGTAAAATAGTCCATACCCCTTAAAATACTCTGTAAAATGTCAAAAGTCCCATAAAAAGTTTGGTCAAATGTCACGAAAAATATTTGATAAACTACCCCGTAAAATGTCCTGTAAAATGTCAAATGTTATAGAAATTTTTTGGTAAAATGTCACTTTTCAATGAATGGGATTAATATAGGTACATGGTACCAACCGCTTGAGTGACTCGCTCGACCGCCGCAGTGATATGGCGCGTGTCAACTGTGCTGCCGGTGAAATGCGCGGGGATGCCAGCCTTCGCGCCCTACAAATACCCATACATTGCTACCAGAATTTGGGTATTTCACCTTATTTTGGGTAATAAAAAACCAACCGTGTCGCACTGGTATTTGCGCGCGCGGGGGAATTTTCTTTTTAGGGCCTGGCACATGGTGTCGACGGGGGCCCTAACGATCAACTGGTGAATTTCTTTGTTGATCGAATACCTGCGGGGTAAATTTTCAATATTTTTTGTCCCAATCCCTACGCATGTATAATCATCCATATTACCAACATCCAACCCCTGATACCCAACCCCGATACCCAATACCTTTTGATCCACATCTAACCCACTCCAAAAAAACATGATTATCCACAGCTAAGTTGAACAGTAAAAGCCCAATACCCAACCTGATACCCAAACCCTAATACCCCCAATACCCAACACCCCAAACCCAAACACACGTGTCGAGGTCGTATTCGGGCTTAACCTCGCACCGGGCAACGCCAGCCGTGCAGGTGCACAAGACGCCATCGCACGGAGTGCCACCCGCCGCGGAGCCGAACAGCACGCCGACCAGAGCGACGACGAAAAAAAACATGGCGGCCATCCTGAAAAACGATTTTTCATTTTGCCCAATTTTGAGAAAGTTGCCCGACGCTGCGGGGTGGTTGGCGAATTGCCACGTTGCCTGGAAAACTGCCATTTTTGACTGGTAAATATATTTACAAAGTAAAAAATCGATATCGAGTAATTACCAGTCAAAAATGGCAGTTATCCAGGCAACGTGGCGATTCGCCAGCCATCCCGCAGCGTCGGGCAACTTTTCACCCGACTCGAATATCGGGCGCGATCTTTGACCCGACTCGAAAATTGGTCGCGACCTAATGTTTTTATTTTTCGCATCATCTGGGCAGAGCGTTTGGTCGCGCCCGATTTTTGAGTTGGGTTAAAAGTCGCCCGACGCAGCGGGACTGCTCGCTGCTCGGATAGCTGCCGTTTTTGACTGGCAAATTTATTCGATATTTTCGATATCGATCTTTTACTTTGTAAAAATACATTTGCCAGTCAAAAATGGCAACTATCCGAACAGCGAGCAGTCCCGCTGCGTCGGGCGACTTTTAACCCGACTCAAAAATCGGGCGCGATCTTTGACCCAACTCGAAAAATTGGTCGCGACCCAACGTTTTTATTTTTCGTATCATCTGGGCAAAGATCGCGCCCGATTTTCGAGTCGGTTAAAAGTTGCCCGACGTAGCGGGAGGGCGGGCGAATCGCCACGCTGCTCGGATAATTGCCATTGTTGACTGGCAATCTTTAAATTTATTCGATATTTTCGATATCGATCTTTTACTTTGTAAATACATTTGCCAGTCAAAAATGGCAATTATCCGAGCAGTGTGGCGATTTGCCCGCCATCCCGCAGCGTCGCGGCGACTATCCGAACAGCGAGCAGTCCCGCTGCGTCGGGCGACTTTTAACCCGACTCAAAAATCGGGCGCGATCGTTGACCCAACTCGAAAATTGGTCGCGACCCGACGTTTTTATTTTTCGTATCATCTGGGCAAAGATCATGCCCGATTTTCGAGTCGGGTTAAAAGTTGCCCGACGCAGCGGGAGGGCGGGCAAATCGCCACGCTGCTCGGATAATTGCCATATTTGACTGGCAAATGTATTTTTACAAAGTAAAAGATCGATATCGCAAATATCGAATAAATTTAGAGATTGCCAGTCAAAAATGGCAATTATCCGAGCCGCGAGCTGTCCCGCTGCGTCGGGTGACTTTTAACCCGACTCGAAAATCGGGTGCGATCTTTAACCTATCTCGAAAATTGGTCGCGACCCAACTTTTTATTTTTCGCATCATCTGGGCAAAGGTCGCACCCGATTTTCGAGTCGGGTTAAAAGCAGCCCGACGCAGCGGGCCATTCGCCCCTGCCCTGCCGGGTCGAATCGACAAAAAAACCCCTTTAACAAAACTCACCAAAAAACTGCCAAACTGGTGCCAAAAGCTGCCAAACTGGTGCCAACGATTTTACCAGTTGAAAAAATTTAGAAAATCTATTTTAGAATTTTTCAATGAAATATTTACAGGTAGGCAGCGCGAACAAGCTGAAATCATTTAATTCGATGATTAAAACATCTGTAAACTCGTAAAACAACATTGAATGGATTTGAGTTTATAGGAATAAAAAACGATCTAAACTTAAGGGGAAATCTGTGGTAAAAATTTATTTTATGTGAAGACTAATATTGGAAATGGAAAATCAGCTTTGTAAAACGCATTGAAAATGGTAAGAACATGTGCAAAAAAACCTAAAAAGCTGGCTCTGTAAATGTGTTGATAAGAATAAACAGGATGTTAGCAACTGACATTTGAATCCCGCATTTAGAAGTGGTGCAATGGATAAATGGCAGCCTTGATAGACAGCATTATTTGGATACCATTAGATATTGTGGGGGCAAGAATAAAAGAGACAAAATTACATTCCGAATCACTGATGATATTGGTAAAATATTATAAAACTATCAGATATTTGTACCAATAACTGCTGACACACTGTACCATCGTTAATGGCTGTATACATACGGAAACTCCAAACGGAATATCCAAACGGGATATCCAAGCGGGATATCCAAATGGGCTTTTGGACAGATGCCAAATTCGCATATGGATAATTTGGCGACTGGCCAAAAAATAGCTGGCGGTTGGCCAAAAATAGGTAAAACGTCTAAACAGTGATGTATATAGATGAAAATAAGAATTAGAAAAATAATCTTTTATGACTTTGATTGATTTCTTGCAATTTTGATGAAATATGACAGAAAAATACTAATCTTCCAATCTTGTATCCATCTCTTGTCACTTGGCTGGGTGCCAATGTTATAGAGGGTCTAATATATGTTACATAAACAAAGCAAGCAGTGTTCGAATAACTTTCCCTTTGTGAAAACAGTTTTATATTACATGCCAGTCCCTCTCAATGTATTTTAACAAGAAAAATCATGACTTTTCTATGTATTTGGGCTCTGCAATACTGTGCACTATATTACAACTACTCAGATCGATTTTCACATGCATTTTCATGGGCAAAATTGATGGTTAGTTTTTCCATGCATTTTGGCTGCTGATTTGTACATGAATTTGCGTGGAAACAGAAAACAAGATGTAAACTTTTGCTCGCCCACCCTCCCTGTATAAAGTTTGAATTTTTACACCTCCACTTGCGGAATTGAATTAACATTTTGACTTATGGAATTATGTAGTTTATTCACGTTTTGAGTTTTGATGATTGTACGTACGTACACAAGTGTGAGTGTGCGTGTGTGTCAAATTTTATTTTCTTTCTTGATCGAGCATTTATTAGTGTAAAATGTTGATTTGAATCAAAATATTCTAGGACATTCTAGGCCTATTTGTGTAGTAATTAAGAAACACATGAATGAAATGAATCAACAGTATGTGTTCAGAAGATGTAGAATCTAGTAATGCATTTTGGATGATATTTTTAATCCTTAGAATGCCTTGATACCTCATAAAATTAGTCAGCACATATTTATGTAAAACAGGAGAATTATTTAGAACAAATAGATCATTTACAGCCCTAACAAAACCAATTGCAATACCATCTAATGTCCAAATATTTGTAAAAATCAGTTCTCTAAGTACTGGGCTAATATTAAATATATTAAGAACGTCATGCATGAAACAATCATTCATAATTGCTTGTACAGTGCCATTCAGTCCCATCATTTTACCAATCCCCAGCATATGTAGAAACGTCGCAATGGTGTTCCCAAAGGCCACCTGAGAAATTAAAAAACAATTTTTGTATTGTAATATATGTAAATACTAAGGTGAATAGAATAGACGTACAAAAACTAATAACACTCCACAGTCGTCTATGTTAATTAAATTGCCCATACTAGGCGTCCACATTGTAAACCTTTCAATCATACCAGGGTGTTGTCCCAAACCCAGTAAAATTTTTTGTTAAATGTCATTGAAAACTTTTACACACGAATACATTTCACTGAGATCATTTCATTTTTATTGACATTTGACACACATTTGACAGAGTATAGGACAACCACCTGATCTAACAAGTTGACCCAAGGTTCTGCGATATTAAAAATACGTTTTTTAAACAGTTTTATTTAATATTTAAATATTTAATACCATACCTAAATTGGCTGAAACTGTTCATTTGTCTGACATCCATATCACGAAAAAATGGATGTGTTTCCACATTAACAACTCCATTAATTGGGTTCACTGGTGGAGTGGGGAGCATTCTATAGACTGTTTGAAAACACGTAACCCTTGATGTCGCATAACTGTTAATTATGGGGTAAAACATCACACTGGGAAACAATTTTTCCAATTTAAACATACTTGTTTTGTTGAACCAATGGCATAATTGGTGTTTGTTGCTGTGGATGTTGATGGCCTACTTGTGGAGGGGGGGCTACTTGAAGGGTGGGTTGATGACCCGCTTGTACTGAGACAGGTACTGTTGATGACATTCTATTTCTGGGGTGTGGTGCCTGAAAAAACACTTAAAACATTAATACTAATAAATATAACATAGCTAAAAAACAGGAAACCTGTGAATTCTGTTGCACTTGATATGGTGCAGTTGTGAACAATTGAGGATTTTGTTGCTGGTTTGAGCCATAGGAATGCATATGAGGCACTTGGGTATGTAATGGGTTACACAATTGTGCAACCCCATTATTTTGGGGTGCATTTTGATATTGAGAATGCACCTGCTGTTGAGATTGTCCTTGAAATTCAGTGCTCTGGTGCTGTTGTGGTTGTGTACCCACTTGTTGTTGGGGTTGTGTACCCCCTTGCTGTTGGGGTTGTGTACCCCCAACAATCACAGTATTTATTACGGTGTCCGATGTGGGCAAATTATTTGGATTTTCTTGATTTTCACCCAAATCAGAATTATCTGAAAAATAACTTTATTTATAAAATATAAAATATATCTAAATATATAACAACACCTGGTATGTAGGTTCGAATAAAGTCTTCCAAATTATCATCAAAAATTTTTTCATGGGCACCAGAGTTGTTTTTGGGATGTTTCACAGCTTGGGTGAAGAGAAAACTGAGCAAAAAAACTATGTAAATTTTCAAATACATTTTTATTTTTTCCTTACTTTTGACCAAATATAGTCTAGACTGAATTGGAGTTCTGCTCTCTACCTTGATTTGAAAAAACATTAAGCTATGAACATTTAGTTATTGTCATTGAATTAGGAATTTGAACACTTAAAGTGTTCCAAAACTGTAATCCAATTTACTTGAACATTCAATTTTCTCAAAAATTGGACCATTTATTGTTATTTAATAAGATAACACCTTAATCCTATTTACCTCAGACAAATTTTTATACACCCCACCCTGAGCGTAAAAAACTAGACAAGAACTTATTTTCTGTGGGTAATTTATGTCTGGTATATAGCACCCAAAACTGAACACTATTTCACCTGAGTCATGGAATTTTTTACAACATGAACATCGGGCTGGGGTGACGTATGTACTGTGGTAAATATATGTGTACACTTAATCAGATTATAATACACTAAATTAAATCAATCAATTCCGTAAAATGAATCAGCATATTAATTAAGATAATATTTTACTTATTGGATAATTGATTGCATTATGTGTGTTAACTTTAAAATATATTTATAAAATAATTAAATTATGTTTTATTATTTTACTTCACTATATAACAGAAAAGTTTGACCAAAAGTTCCAAACATTTTCAAAAAGTCAAAAAATCTACATAAAATGAATCCCGAGACTTTCGATGGTGTGGCTGAGAAATGGTAATTTTGTGAAATCCCACCCAAACCCTGTAAAAAGCTCTGTAAAATGTCAAAGGTCATGCATAAAATAAAACCCCACCCCGATCTTGTAAAATGTCAAATGTCATGCACCAAAATACCTATAAAAATGCACACTTTACAGTGATTCACCAGCTTCACCTCCACAACGGTCTGGTGATAATTCACCTGCGTATTCGCCGACGTCACCACCTTATTGGCCGCCAGGTTTTTGCACGCCGCCGCCGTCGCGTCCTGAAAACACTTCCGCAGACGCAGTTGATTCGCCAGCGTCGCCGCCGCCCTCGCCCTACAATAGCGAGGATGCTGCGAGAGATAACGCTGCCCTTGAATGGATGATGGCGCCGCGGCTGCTACAGACGCCGCCGCCGCCGCCACCGGAGGACGCCGCGGCGAGAGAGAATGCTGCCCTTGAATGGATGATGGCGCCGCGCCGGCTACAGACGCCACCGCCGCCGCCGCCGCCGCAGCCGCGGCTGCCGCCGCCTACTGACACAGAAAACAATGACATCACCTTGGCGTGGAACGGTCCGGCGCCAATTTTGAAATACGAACACGTAGAACCTGTACCCGCCTGGTGTCCTACGGCCTTCACAAATGAACACGAGTAAGTTTATTTTAACAACCGCTGTAATGTGTCAAATGTCATGCATAACACCTCTGTAAAATGTCAAATGTCATGCAAATTATTCAGTAAAATATGTCATGCAAATTTCTCTGTAAAATGTCAAATGTCATGCAAATTTCTCTGTAAAATGTCAAATGTCATGCGTTGATCAAACTGTTTTTATCAGTTGCCGCGAATGCGATTGCTACCGGGTGATCCTTGGCGGTGGCGGCGCAAAAATTCCAAAAATTGATCCTGAAAGTGATTCAGACAGTTCCAACATTTGGTCAGAATCGGAAAGTAATACAGAAACAGAGAGTGATTACACAATGTACAGTGATTGCTCAGAAGACATGAGCATCGATGAAAACTCTGACAGTGATGAGGATGATTTTTACGGTGTGGATTGTATGAAATGGAGGATGCGTGATTCATTCAAGGCCATAAACAGAGTTTACAGTAACTACCAGTTACTAATGGAAAACATTGATAGGGACAGAAACGTCAGTTATTAATTTTTAATTAATTTTTCCATTTATATAACAAAAACTCTAAAACACAAAAACTTATATTTTTACCCCACAGAATTTGTCTGTGCTAGATTTGGCTCGTGGCGAATATCTTCCACTAGACTTGAGCAAGGACATGATTGAAAAATGTCGGGCCAAAATGGTGGAAAGTCTCCACCAAGTGAAAAATATAGCCATGTTGGATATTTGGGGTGTTATGACGGCCGGGCAAAGACTCTGCAATATGGAGAATATTAGGGATAATCTAATTGAAGAAGTTGGTTTGGGGAAACATTATTTATTTATTTATTTAGACAAATTTTTCATTAAACATCAAAAAGTATTTTGCATTCAGCATGCATCCCTGAAAAAATGGACTGATGCTAGACTGGTTGAAATGCAACAGAGAATCGATTTTTTTAATGAGCACATTGGCACGTTGGTAAAAGTGAATGTCACTTTGAAAAACGGTGAATCTGTGGACAGATCCAAATACCCCATATGGACACTTGTGCGCCCTATCAGCAATAATTCACTGTGTTCTGCTGGGTATTTGGGTGAATGTGATCCAATCAAGTACATTTTGGGCAAATGCAAAAAATACAAAATGGATCACAAAAGGGCTGTAGAAAAGGGTGATATCATTTGCAAAGAATGCAGTGTCGAAACTGGGGATCATTGCGACATTTTAAAAGAAAGTGAGAACATTAGAAACTTATTTAGGAATTTTTTAGAACAGTTCAAATATACCTACTTTACAGTCGATAGATGCGCAACGGTTGAAATCGACGAGCACAAAGGAATGGTTGTAACTGGATTTTTCAATTGCGACAAATGCGAGAAAAACGAGGTCACTGACATTGAATTTTCCGACAGTGACGACAGTGGAAATGAAATGCAGGAATGAGTGTGTTAACTTGTGATTTAATAAGTGTGAAAATAAACTTGATCAATTTTAGGATAACTGTGTATGATTTTACTTTCAATGTATTTGAGGGCATGAATATGAATACCTACATAAACACAATTGAAACACCCCAGACAAATATTTATAAAAGTAATCCATTTCACTATGCGTGCGCGAGATTTTACACATAGACAGCGCATGTGAAAAACAAAACCTAACTGCGTGAGTAAAAGGAAATAGAAAAAACGCATACATGAATAACAACAGCACACATACACCCCTGGAGCCCATTCCTCCATCTATCGTATTTAAAATTTTAAAAAATAAATGAATTTTAAAGTGTGTTCCTTTTTTGTGTGAAATGGGGTGGTTTGTGCTGTTGTTATCTGAGGTACTCACTACTCCCACTTTTTTTAATTTTTTTTGAAGGGCTTTCCTATGGGGACCCCGAAAATGGTCTTAACTCAAAATTGACAAATTTGTAGATCGGTACTTTTAGAAGCACACCCTTCATATGTAGATAGCTGGAGCGTTTGGGGGGTAACCCAACCCCCCATCCAGCCCCCATACTGAACCCCTGCAGTGCCCATGAACCCCCAGTGCTCAGTTATGGCGGCCGTACCTAAGCACCGGGTCTACATCGGCACCGGACATTGTTACTTGTGCACCGGGTTTACTTGTTCACTGGTCCTGCGCCTAGGGATGGCAAAAGGCGCTTTTTTTTAACGGCCCCGCTTTTTTTTTAAAAAAAGCGCTTTTTTTTAAAAAAACGCGCTGTTTTCGCTTTTTTTCAAAAATTGTCAAGACATTACCTAAACAGCTCCCAAAAATGGTCGTGAGTCAATATATACAGGTATATCAGACAAGTGGCAGTACTTGTGATGATATATAACCATAGAATGGCATTGTAATCATCTGATGGCATTATAAGTGCTGATTTCTGCAAAAAAAATCCCATTTTATGTCGACGAATTATGTATATCGCCGTTTTTGAATGTTTCTTGACTGCAAGTGAAGTTAGGCATGGAAGAGTGCTTAAATTTGGCTATAAAACAAGGCTAATACATGACAGTGATGTTTCACACTGTAGTAAAGTGGAAGCACATTGGCTGGATATTACTTACTACACTGACAATCTCGTCAACTTATTATTACATGATACCATGCAGGAATAGAAGCAATGCCACTAAAATGCTACAAAACCAATGAAAACAACCACCAATGGCAATTTGCATGTGAAATTATGCGCTTGCGCGCAATTTTTTTTTTGCAAAATACCTAGTGCATGTGTGCTAAAAATTTTACCAGCTCTTTTTTTTAAAAAAAGCGCTGGGACCCTTGCGCTTTTTTTTTAAAAAAAGCGCTTGCCATCCCTACCTGCACCCACAAAATGAATGTAAATATACAGCTAGACGCACCGAAACAGGCCATCGCGACACCGGAACATTGCCAGCGGGTTGTCCAACATATCGTCGTAAGTTATTTCTCGCTCCAAGTGCAATTTTTCATGCTTCATCGCGTTCGTCAAGCAGCAGTACAGGCGCCTGGCGATCAAAAGTCAATATTGACCGTGGATAAAGTAATGAACTGAATAAAGTAGGGATGGCCGGTGTTTTTCAACAGTTGTTTTGAAACGTTGTTTTTTAAAGACCTGACCACCGAAACCGTTTTTAAAAAAACCCTCAGCCAAAACTTTTAGTACTAAACACTAGGTATTTTGCAATTTTATCTGGGATTTTGCTAATTATGTAACCATATATTGGAGGTTTAGGAAAACAACAACGTTTTTATTATGAAACTACCCTTTTTGAAAAACCCGTTTTCAAAAAAAAAAACCCACATCGTTGAAAAAACGTTTTTGACCACCCAGAAAAACTCAAATAAACCACGCACCTAGGTACTACAGCTTCGGCGAGTGTAAACAGCAAGCAGGCTCGCTGCGCAACCAAACTCCACTGAAAACTTCGATGGGACAAAATTTGCGGCACGAGGTCGACCGCAGGCCACACGAAAACCAGTTGAGATTCGGGGTCCAACTGGGAATGCGCGGCGTGAATTTAGGGATATCCAGAACATGCACGAGCAAATGTAAGAAAGGGGGGTTGGGGCTAACCCCCAAATCAGCCTGCTGAATATCTATCTGGTGTGAATGTTGAAAAATTACACTTCAACTTTGCTGAAATAGTTTCAATCAAATGTTCCATTCGTTTTATAGATTTTCACCTTCAAAATCACTTATCACTAATCCCGTTGCCGATTTTCAGCTATTTTTAGCAGAGTTGTAAAAAGGTACGTACGTTTACTCGAAAAATACGCGTACGCGAGTACGCGGTAAATACATTTACATATACTTTTCAAAAAATACAGTACGCACTTGTACGCGTACACTTTCAAAGCATACGTGTACGGAAAATGTATTTATGAAAATTCAGTGTGGGACATATTTATAAAGTAACTACACTGCTATGTATTTACAGAAGTGGTTCCGTTGAATATTTAAGATACACGGGGGTAGTGCCTTAAAAAATTTCAAAATTCGCAACCAAATCGAAATGGTTGTGGTGACAATGGATGCGGTAACAGAGTCGCGAGAGCGATGATTTTTATCTCCTAGAATAAAGCAACCTTGAAAACTATATAATATGTTATTTGCTTATAGAAAAACATACGTTGTGCTGTACACGTATGAAAAAGTGCCCACTTTTACACATTATATGAAGAAAAGTAGTCATTTCTACACTCACAAAAAGTACCCACATTTACGCGTACGTACGAGTAAAAAAAAGTATTTTACGTTTTCTGTACTTTGTGGTGAGTAAAAAATAATACTTTACGTTTACATATACTAGGGTTGGAAAAAAACGTTTTTTTTAACTCGATGTTTTTTTTTTTAAAAAAACGTTTTTTTTTAAAAGCTCCCAGATAAATATGACCTAGTGTCAACATATATAGGTATATCAGACACTGGCAATACTATGTGATGTTAAATATGACCATATAATGGCTGTGGAGCCATGGGATAGCATTATAAGTGGTGATTTGTGTCAAAAATATCCATTTTTCGTCAACATGTCGTTCGTATATCGCCTTATAGTCGAATGTTCATGACTTCAGGTAAAGTTTGGCACGGAATGGTGATCAAACAAGGTTATAAAAGGAGATTGTTACTTTGGGAGTGAAGTTACACACTGTGGAGGTACATGGAAGCACATTACCTCAATATTATATATTACAGCAACATATGTCGGCTTATTCACCCATGGTAGCACATAGAAATGGATGTTTTGATACTAAAAATGCAACAAAACCAATGAAAACAACCACCAATGTCAATTTGTGTGTGAAATTGCGCGCTTGCGCGCAAAAATTTTGCAAAATACCTAGTGCTTAGTACTAAAAATTTCGGCCGATGTTTTTAAAAAAAAACAACATTTCGGACGTCATGTTTAAAATAAAAAAAACGTTTAAAAAAAAACATCGGCCAACCCTAACATATACTTTTAAAAAAGTTCAGTAATTCTAACAACTCTGATTTTTAGACATGTGCTTATATATGAATTTTTAGCAATTTTCACACATTTTTAACGATTTTCCCCCTTTTCTGCCGTTTAGACCTTGAAAAAGCCTACATAGGTATTTAACTCCATTAAACCCCCCCCCCCCGAATTTTTTGCAGCTATCCCTCCGGAGGAGCGATTTGCGATCTATCCAACCCCCTGGGGGTCAAAACATAGGAAACCCCTTGTTTGACCTCACCTTGATGACATCATCGAGCACACTCAAGACAGCACTGACATCTTTGTCATTTACCGCCCTAACAAATTGATCAATGTCGGGTATCGACTTGGCCTCCACAGGCACTGCATTCTTTTTAGAACACCGATCAATTAGATCATCCGTATTTTGAGTTGGCAATGGTAATAACGGCATGTAGTCGTTTGCCATTAATCTGGAATGTTTTTGAGTGATCAAGATATTTTTCCAAGAAGTATTAGTGGGTGGATCTCACCAAAACCAGCGACAAAACGTCTCTGGGCAGCGCCAGCTGATCATTTATATTTTACTTGTGATGCAAAACCCTAAATGAAATAAAATTAAAATAAAATGTTGGTAAATTGTTGGCGAAATCAAGGTTTGAAGAATCCACGTCCCGAATTGTAACAAATGTCAGAATTTTCAATTCGCAATCGAGAGAATAAAAACTGCAGTCCCTATAAAGGTTTTTTTTGTTGTATTCCTACGACTTTACAGTCGACAACCTCAAACGTTCCATTTAATTGAATTGCTGTCAAGTGTCAACATATGTACTCAAACTAAGGTTGGAAAAAATTCAATTTTTTCAAACGCATATAAAAAATATAAAAATGGTTTTTAAAAACATAGATGTCTATTGCATGTCTACCAAAAATGCATCCTGTTGATAAAAAAATCAGTATCCACCCTGTGACTTTTATAAAAAAATCAGATTTAAAAATAAAAATCAGTTGAAAAAATCACTAATCCCTAACTCAAGCAACCATCTTCAAAAGCAAACCAACAAACCTCATCAGCTCCGCATAGAAGCTTTTATAATCATGTTCATACTTGGTCGCGTAGGCGCACAGCGCACGCACCGGCACCAGCATCCACAGTTTCTTCGAATAAGGCGGCACCATCAAAGACTTCTGCCGCCCGAGCAGATATCCATGATTGGGATGAAACTGGGGCATGTTTTCGCTCACATGCAAACTGTCGCACAGCAGCAGGTAGTAGAGCAGCAGCAATTTGCATGTGACGCGATCGGACGACAGCGGAGATGAGTGGGCGAAAATGTCCTGCGCGTGGGCATTTGTGATTTGCATGGATAGAACGATTGACTACCATATTCTCTCGAATTATCCCCTTCAATTAACCCCCACGAAATACCCCCAGCAGTGAGCGAGCTGCGGAAAAAAATAGACCCCCTCGAAATACCCCCGTCTGGAACAATGTATATGACGGATAAATTGCTGCCAATTTGCATAGCAGCTACACGTAGACTAGTATGTGTAAATGCGTATACATGTCCAAATATGACCTATTTTATGCACATTGATGACCAGTTTTGGGTGCGCAAAAGCCTACTATTTACTGCTGCCCTTCGCGAAAATTTCTGACGGAATAATACGCCCTCGAATTAACGCCTCCCCCCAAAATTTGGTGGCGAATTACAGGTTGCGGCAATTTAGACCTGCGACCTAGATTTCGAATAACTTGTCACTGGGTGGTCGGATTAATGTCATATTTGAGGTCAACATTTCCAACTAATTGGGAAAGCATCCCAGAAGATATGGCTGCGATAGCTCCACTCGTTCTCAAGTTATTCATGGAAACGTGTAATTGTCCCGTTTCCACCACCTAGCTTTACGACCAATTACGCAGGCGCCCACCGATTTCCTTATGGGCATAGCGAATTGGTGGCGGGCGTGCACGCATTTACGCATGCAGCTGCGAAAAGAAAATCAGAAAAAACCCCTGCAAAAAACAATCCGATCCCGATCCCGGTCCCGAGAAGTCAATCCCGTTTGAACGATATCACAAGGTGGTGGAAAAGTGACAATTACGCGTTCGCATGAATAACTTGTGAACGAGTGGAGCTATCGCAGCCTTTTTTTCAGGGATCCTTTCCTATTTAGTTGTTAATGTTGACTTGAAATTTGATATTAATCCGATTACCCAGTGACAATTTATTCGAAATCTAGAGCGCAGGTCTAAATTGCCGCACCCTGTATTAAACCCCTGGGCTATTTCGAAGAAATACACCGGAGCCGCCCCACCAAAACGCACCTCGATCAATTCCTCCCCTATCAGCTGCAGTTTCCGTCCATCGCCAGCGTCCCTGTTGGCCTGTGCCAATCTGTGCGGCGCGATGCAGCCGTGCGCGTACAGCGACACGATGTCGGCCACCGCAGTGGGCACGGGCGTGCGGCACGCGAGCAGCAGAGACAAGAGCCATTGCTGCGCGCGGCGACAAAACGTTACACGGCGACCACGTCGCATCGTAGTTGTTAAAACGTATCGTACAGAAAACGTATTTTAATGGTCATTTACAGACATTTCCCTACACTCGAAAAAAGAAACCTTGATAATATCGCATCATATCCCTCAGAAATACTTTTCAAAAGAAAAATCCAATAACCCAGACGTCTTCAAGAGTAAAAATTGAAAAATACTCAATTTTACGTTTTCTGTGAGAAAAAATACTAGCTTTTACGTTTTCTCCGAGAAAAAATACCTAAAATAAATAAAAGTAATTTAGGTACTCGCTTTTTACGCGATGTAAAAGTAAAAAAATTAAAAAAAATTAACTTAATGTTTTCAGTACTCAGTCAGTTGAGTAAAAATACTCTACGTTTACGTTTACTTTGAAAAAAGTTCAGTACTTTTGACAACTCTGCGTCACTCAACCAGGAGCGTAACCAACCGTAATATCCACGTCGCACTTCGCGAACTCGCCATTATTCAACAGATGCACGACCACATTGAGCGGGGCGCATCGAGTCATCGCCAACGAATCGTCATTGGGCGTGCTGACTCCGCCCACTTGCACACCCTCTTTGGACGAGGCACTCAAAGCCAAAGTTATCAAAATGGGCGTGGCCTTCGACGCGGCGTCGTGTTCGTGCAGCGCAGTGTGTAGTGCGGAACGGATCCGCGCCAGGCCGTGCATTGAAAATGTGGATAAAAGGGGCGTGTCCACGGAAAATTCAGGCTGGCTGATTTGAGGGTTGCTCTGCGAACACAACATTTTCAGTTGACAGATGTAAACTCAAAATGCGAAACTGGTCGGCACTGGACAAACCAGTTCACAATGCGTATATCCCAGGAGTGTCTCGTTAATCAGGCCAACTATATTCTCTGTTTCAAGCGAAGTATCCATGTGAAACAGCAGCGCCAAAAGAGTGCAGTCGTAGCTGCTACCACTGCAAGTGAATTTGACATTTTAACCTTAAAATTATAATTTGAACTTAAATTTAAAACCTTAAATTTAAAACTAGAATAAAATTAAAATTAAATAAAAAAGTAAAGGAAAAAACGCGTACTCTCACCATGAAATAAACTGCGCCCTAGCAGAGAGAAGCCACCGAAAATACGCGACAATCATGTCAAAAATATTGTCACACGAATTTTCTCCATCGTGGTCCACAATGACACCAATAGATCGCATGGTGCCCTTGACATTTATTCCAAAAACATGGGCACCGAGTGCCACCAACAAGCAGGCAACTTTTTGCAATATTCGTCCAAATTGGGAACTTGCTGGCAACTTTGCCGCTGTCAAGGCTTTGAAAATGGCCAGTGTGAGTGCTTCGTTTGGGGGAAAACGCAAATCGAATCGTAGACGACATAGTGCTACACTGGTGATTAGATCGTTCAGGGGGTCGGCGGCAGTGCTGACATTTTCTGCCACGGCAGAGGACACCTGAAAAATGTGGAACCCGAAATTTTACCTTTGATAAAAAAATCATATTTCACAATGATTTTTTTACATAAAAATCCTTTTAAAAAGCAACTGCCATTTTCAAAAGCAAAGCCTAGTTCCAAAAATACCTTACAATCATTCCTCCCTAGAGAAGGCTCTTCTACCCAAGGTCCAAAACCTACCAAACCCCCCAAACTCATGAAATTCGAACACACCTTCTCAGCAAGTTTCCGAACGAGATCCCTCAAAGCAACTAAAGCAGCATCAGTTCTGGGCGACAATCGCTGTGCCCTTCTCACAAAGTCCGCAGCGGCGAGCGTTTGCATGTCTGCAACCTCAGACAACAATGTTATAGCACTGCGATTTGAGTCAAATGATGCGCAGGTATGTAGACACATCCACACGTCGGCGCTGGTCTGAGGGGTTTTGGGGGTTTATGAAGTGGGGTTGAAAATTGGGGGGTTAATGAAGTGTTGTTCTCATGGTTTTGTTGTGATGAAGGTGTTTAAGTTGAGTTTAAGTTGAGTGAAATTGACAATATGAATAAATATAAGTTCAGTTTGGGATAAAAACATTTGTCCAGTTTGTGTTATATGCACCATACCATATTACATTCCGGTCATAATTCAGGCACATTTTTGACAAATCACAATTTTTGCACATTTGCACCAAAAATGCGTAGTCTGCCACGTTAGGTAATCGCGCTTTTAGTGGACACGAAAAATGGTTGTTAGGTATGACAAAAGTGCATGTGCAAAAATTGTCATTTGCGAATATTGTGAATGAAATATGAAACGCGGGGACAAAAACAACGTTTCTAACGACCGTTTTTAAACGTTTTCTAACGTTCCGAAACCTTTCGCATACGGTTTTGGCGCAGATTATGCGAATTTCATCGATTTTCTCAACTAAAACGCCGTTACATCAAAACCGTGTGAACGCCGCTAAAATTCCTAAATGGAAACTGACCAGCGTTTTACTCCGACACAAGTCGAGCAGGGAATGCAAAACCGGATCGGAGTAATGTTCCGCCAGTGCGCAGAGCAGTTCGTTTCGCTTTTTGGTTCTACCCGGCCCATCTACATTTGGCTCGATGCCAGCCGAAACCACGTGTCTTATAATGGCATCAATTTCGCTGGGGTAATTCGCGCAGAGTCGGTAGATCTGCAGTGTAAATAGTTCTATTTACGATGGTATTTATGGTTAGAAAAGCCGGCTGTTAAATGTGGCCGGTGTAAAAAAAAGTTTAGGAGAAAGGGTTTTTGAAAAATAACATGAAATCGTGCAGTATCAAAACAGTTTTAAAGTGTTTGAATAAGGCGCCTAATTCCATCGATATAATATTTACATGCCATAACTAGGCTTCAAACGGGATTGACTTTTCGGGACCGCGATTGTTTTTTTTGAGATTTCGGGATCGGGACCATAAATCCCGAAATTTCTCCGGATTCGGGATCGGGATCCCGTTTAAACCCTAGCCATAACACAGCCCAGAGGCGCCCCACACTGACAATCTGAGGTGCATTCCCAAATGCGAGCATGGCATCGGCAACGGCCGGCAGCGACAGACAAGAAGAAAAGCGATCGATGCCCACGCAGATGCACGCGACCACGTCGGTTACGTAGTGCTCGTGCTCGAATACCTCGAAACGGCAATTCCTGGGGGAAGTGGTTAGGTTTTTGATGATTATCTGGAAATATTTCCACTATCAGAGGATGTTTACGTTTTCAAGGTTTTTAAAGTCATTTTCAAACTAATCGAAGCACCGCATCAGGCTTTCTAAAAGATGTCTGATCAATTTTTTTATTAGTTTTTCACTAGGCATTTTGCAGTGATGAATATAGGGATGGATAAAAAGCGCTTTTTTTCAACGGCCCGCTTTTTTTAAAGTGCTCTTTTTTTAAAAACGCGCTTTTTTGGCTTTTTTTTCCAAAAAATGTCAGGACGTTACTTAGAAAGCTCCCAAATATGGTTATGAGTCAATATATATAGGCATATCATACAAGTGGCTATACTTGTGATGATATATAGCCATAGAATGGCTGTGGAGCCATGGGATAGCATTATAAGTGTGGTTATATGCAAAAAAATCCATTTTATATGTTGACTCGTTATGTAAATTGCTATTTGTCAAATGGTCGTGAGTTCCACTGAAGTGAGGCGTGAAATAATGCTTAAATAAGGTTATAAAAGAAGGCTAATACATTGAGACTAATGTTTCCCACTGTAGAAGTATATGGAAGCACGTTGGAATAGAAGCAAGGTCACTAAAAATACATAAAACCAATGAAAACAACCACCAGTGGTAATATGCATGTGAAATTGCGCGCTTGCGCGCAAAAAATTGCAAAATACCTAGTACATAGCTACAAAAAATTTGCCAGCGCTCTTTTTTTTAAAAAGTGCTGGGACCATTGCGCTTTTTTTTTAAAAAGCGCTGGCTAGGGTGGCAGACGGTACGGCCTTGCGGTAAACCGTACGGTACGGTAAATTTTCTCTTATGCGGTAAACGGTACGGTACGGTAAATCTTCATTTTGCGGTAAACGGTATGGTACGGTAAATCTGAAAAGTGCGGTTCGCGGTACGGTACGGTACGCTAAATTTTCGCTTGTCAGAAATGTACCAATGCCGGACTACAGACAACTTTTACTTCATGAATTGACAGAAAATTGAATTATGCAATCTGTTAATGGACTTTAGAACACAATAACATTGTGATAACATAGAATTACATTAACCACAATGCAGTGGCTATATATAGGCTTTTTTAAGGTTTAGAAGGAAGAAAATGGAGAAAAATTGCTCAAAGTGGGTGAAAAATTGCTAGTGAGTGAAAATGGTAAAACGTATATAAGTGCATACATATGTACCTACAACAAATAAGCTCAAAACATTGAGGATGATGTAAAACAACTACAGTGCGATTTGAAGCACATGGCTTGATTTAAAAAACACATTATACTAGTGTAAATGAAGAGTTACAGCAATATTGCATGTGGAAATGGAAGGGTTTCAAATCAGTCAAAACAATGTTGTCAAAGTTGCGCGCTCGCGCGCAAAAACTTTACAGAACACCACATCTTAAAGTCAATTTTAAGGTGAATTTTTAAGGTCAATCTGAGTAAAATTTACCGCATTTTCTGCGGTAAATGAGTGCGGTACGCGGTACGGTACGGTAAATTTTGGAAAATGCGGTACGCGGTACGGTACGGTAAAATTCTAAAAGTGCGGTAAACGGTACGGTATGGTACGGTAAATTTTCCAAAAATGCGGTACGGTACGGTAAATTCTGCCACCCTAGCGCTGGCCACCCCTAGATGAATATTGTATTCACATTCAACAGATTTTTTAGAGTGGCATGGGTATTCATCACATTATGCAGCTGAACCGTTATTTCTGCTGCTGTTTCACACATCTACCGTAAACTTTATCGACTTGCGAAACTGATACACCCTGAGATTTTTAAAAGACAATTCACATCAACTGCCATCACAAAAAAGCCGACCAACTTTACTCTAGCCGTTCGGCCGGTGAGCCGTCGCAAACGGAGCAATCGCTGCAGGTAAATTCTGTGCCAAACTGAAAGGAGGCAGGATTCCGGCTCGTCTCGCTCGAAATCATAAATTGACCAGTGGCGGGCACCTGACATTTTTGTGGAAATATTTAAAATTATACTTTCGATTTGAAATTGCCACACTATCAAAGGTGATCAAAGCATACCAACGAACCGTCAATAACCCCATTCTGATCCAAAATTCCCGCGTGAATTCTCAAAAACTGGGCCAACTCCGCCTCCACCTTTACAAAATCCACTTGAGTATACAAAGTGAGAATCTGGTCGGAAGCGGCTCCAAGAAGTGCAACTTTTCTGCCAATCTCCGCAGATTTCGCATCGTCGCTGTTATCACCGGCCAGATATCTCCTTACTGTGCGCGGAGCGCATTCAAGATCCAGTGTTTCAACCCCAGGCGCCATTTCGAGCGCCTGGCAACTGGAACTGGCGCTAGAACAGCCGGGCTGCTCGACCGCACCGTCGACCTCCATTTCGAAATTTTCTTTTTGTGTCGGATGAGACACTCGTTCTATCGTTGTCCTTGATTTAACTTTCTTGATAGTTAGGCATTCGTTTGGATTAGATGCTTTGCCTAACTACGCGTGAACGATTTGGCCGTACACAACACAAATTTTGAGACATTTTTTTTTATTCACATAATATGTCAGTCGGAGAAACGGTACACAGGCATGTAAAAAATGTTTGATTGATGATTATCGTATTCGTCATTATTTTACTTTATTCTTTTTCGGGATACAATTTTTTTTGTTTTGGCATCGTTTCAAACGAGGCCGTGAGACACTGATTAGCATTTAGCAGCAGACGCACCCGTTCCTATATGAATACCATCAAAAACCCCTCGTGCATTTATGAGTAATTACGATTCTGATCGGTGATGTGTGCAACGATTTGATGTGACACTTATATATTTATTTTATACTGACAATGATGGAAGTAATTTGTTCCCCGAAATTTGAGCATTTTCATAAAGATGAAACCCAATGTAGACAACTCCACACACAAATCGCATTAATGACTACAAGTACAGAGGCTGCTTCAAATAAAACTTTTATTCTGTTTTTCAAGGCAAAATGGTCAGAGAAAGAAATGAAAACAGATCCATCAAACAGAAACGAACACAAAAGTGTCCTGAAAGAGACCGCATACATTTGTTACACGCATTACAGAACGCATTTGTTATCCACATGCGTACATGTAAAAATGAATGGTAGAGATCAACAATGTCCAGAAAATCGTTCACACAACAAGAATGGATTAATTAATAAATATTTATAAAATGCAATATGAAAGCAGATGTAAGTGAAGCAGTATGAAAATAAAGTACTTACCGTATATCCTCGAATAAGTCCCTGGGGGGGAGTTATTGTTTCGTTAGAATTTTTTGAGAGGGACTTATTCGAGGGAAGGATTTATCTTTTCGTATGCACATTAATATGTCCATTAAGGAATTTTTGTCCAGGTTAAAATACAGAATTGTAACTGCCCATTCACAACAATATTTCCTGATGTATTTCAACAATGCACGTCGAGTCAAATGGCCATAAACACACAAAAAGTACACAACTTCACAAAGAACTGGTGCTACCAGCTGGCTGGAACACGTGGCTGGGCGTGGCCGACACGACGCCATGGGCGCCGTACCGCTGCGCGTCGGGCGGCTCGTGTCGCTGCACATCTGCCGCCGCGGCGGCGGCTTGTCGCTCCGGCCTGGGCGACCTTGCCGCGGCGGCGGCGGGCGGCACATTCGCGTTGGCCGTGCTAATCAGCTCTTGAACGGATGGACGACCGGCCGCCCGCTGCGCGCCGTGGCGTCGTTGCTGCTGTTGGTGTTGGTGTTGGTGTTGTCGCTGCGCGTGACGGTCGGTCAAGGGCGGTGAGCGAGCGGACGCGGACGCCCCTGATCCCCCGCAGCCGACGCTGCGTCGGGTCGGCGGGCCGCTCGACTGCAAAAAACGCTGGTGTATGAGGGTTGGGCGAGCGTATGAATAGCTGAAACGCACAGTTGGTTATGTACAGTTATTTACTTTTACTCAAAAAGTACGCATACTCAAGTACCGAGTAAATACGCATATGGATACTAGGCAAAAAGCACCTGTACTCGCCTTTGCGCTTAATTTTTGAGAGTACTCGAGTACAGTAGAGCAATTTTTTTGAGAGCAGAATGTGTATTTTCCATTTTTAGGAACACTAACCATGAAAAACTGCATTTTCAGATAGAATACTTCTTAATAGAAAGGGTGAATATTCATGATGCGGCCTTCTACATTTTCGCATTTACGCTTTCTGGGAAAAAGTACTTTTACTCTCGCTTAGCCGCGAGTAAAAGCAAAAAATTCTGTACTCGCTGGTGGGTTAGGTAAAAAATACTTTACGCTTACGCATACCTTGCAAAAAGTTCGGTACTTTTTACAACTCTGCTATAACGATGCACCGCCACTCACCGACACGCTGAGCGCATTAACAGCGGCGGCGGCGGCTCCTTCAAGCCAGCTCTCCGCCTGTCTCTCCTGACTCATTCTCGCTCGCGAGCTCCTCGACGACGCTCTGGGGGCAGTCCCAGACCCTGTAAAGTGCCCTGTAAAATGTCGAATGTCATGCAACGTGTCAAAAGTCATGTAAAATGCCCTTCAAAATGGCAAACGTACGTTGGCCATTTTGCAGGGCATTTTACGTGACTTTTCGCACTTTCCATGACATTTGCCACTTTACAGGGCATTTTACAGTGTCCGGGATTGGCACCTGGGCGAGGACACCTCCATGCGGCCGGAAGTGGACGCGTAGTCGCCCAACGGCGACGGGGTGCAGCGGGCCGAGTAGGGCGGCTGGCCCGACGACAGCATGGGGCTGGGCAGCTGCCTGCCGCTCGCCTCCAGGTGCGCCACCTCGGGCGACTGCAGCCGCTGTCTGGGCGCGCAGCAGACCACCGACATGGACGGGTGTCGCTGGCGGGCCAGTCGCGGCGGCACCACGACTACTTGGCTGCCCGCGCGACCCGTTTCCAGACTCGACACCTGTGGCGAATGGGGAGAGGTGGTTACATCGATGAAGGATCTCTAGACACGTAAACCCGCTAGACATGTGAACCCGCTGCAGGGGTCTCCAATGGACGAGGTACCCTCCTCCAAATCAGTCAGCTATTCATATTTTCCGGAGGCTGCTCAGCTATCTAGGTAAGTATCCCGAAGCGAAATTTTGGCTACTATCCCCTGAGCCCCCACATATGGAGCTTATTTTAAGCGATTTCCCCCCAATCAATACTTAAAATCGCTAATTTTTGCCTCATTTTGTCAATTTTCACCTTCAAAATCGCTATTTTCGGCTATAAACATGGTTATTTAAATGAGGCGTCTACTTCTAGCAGTCGACAAGTCCAAAATATGAAAATTTTGCGTTAGGCCCGGAAACGTCATCTGGGGCTACTCCCGCACATTTTTCATAATTTTCCATAATTTTTTTGACCTCACATGCCCATATGGCATGGTGCCAATTTTGACATTTTTTGTGTGAAAAATGCAAAAAAATTCAGCAAGAGGTCGACAAGTCCACTTAGTTTAGAGCAAGAAGTCGACAAGTCCATCCTCTTCAAAAAATAGCAAGAAATGTGATATGCCCGTCATGGACAGCTACTTCTAAAAGTCGACAATTCCATAAATTGCCCATAATGGAGAATCATCCAGGCCAGGAACAAAAATGTTTGTTAGTGCAAGAAGTCGACAAGTCCATTTCCCTCCCCAAAACTGTTTTGCTCTGTCCAAATGGAATTTTATGGACACCCCATTTTTCACGTATACGTTGAGAGAAGGGGCTGAAAATTTGATACTTTATTGTCAACATTTGGAACTTGATTGTAGACGCGAAAGAGCCAAATTGGACACGCAGGATGAACCTGGAATTGGATCAGAAACTTAAAATGCGATTTACTCAAAATCGCATTTTGTGGACTTGTCGACTTCTAGAAGTAGACGCCTCAAATGTTTTTAGCTATATTTTATCCACCCATCGAGCGGGTTTACATGTCTACAGGCACAGGGCCCTGACAACTTGAGCCTACAACACACAATGTTCAAAACATCAAGCCGCCTCACCTGCGTCCACCTGTTTTCGTGCACATTGTAGCATTCGACCGTTCGCACGCAATTGTACACATTGTGGCAGCCGCCGACCGCGTACAAACTGTCGCCGAGCGCGCCGACGCCCACGCCGTCGCGACCCAGCGACAGGTCGGCGATCAGGGTCCATGCGTCGGTACGAGGATCGTATCTGCATGGGCGGCGAAATGATTGATCACGGGGGGCTCGCATGGGGGGTTGAGGGGGGGGGGTACCGCAGAGTTGGGGGGTTGGTGTGAAGCGCGGGGTGATTGGCAATTGATTGCCAATTTGGTTCATCACACATCATCACGCATGGAATAAAAAGACATGGCTGACTTTTACAATCACACATTCAAAACGTTTGGAATCATCTAGGGTTTAAGAGGGATTTACTTTTCGGGATCGGAATTGGTGTCTTTTTTTAAAGATTTCAGGACCGCGATCGGTATCGGGGTCTCGGGAAATTTTTTTTAGATTTCGGGATCGGGATTGGTGTCTCGGAACCGGGATAGGCAAAATAATTTCGGGAGTTTTAAATAATTTCTTTAATTTGCAAAATAGCTTTTTATCAAGTTGGCAAATTTTTCGGGGATCGGGAGAACATATTTTTTTTCCGGGATCGGGATTGGGATGGCCAAAAAATGTTTTTTAACGACCATGTTTTTAAAAAAAACAACAACATTTTTTTTTAAATTTTAAACATTTTTTAAAAATTTAAAACGATTTTTTTTAAAGCTCCCAAATATGGTACAATAAAAATGCCTGAAAACCAATGAAAAAACCCGTAAAGTGTATGTGAAATTGCGCGCAAAAATGGCAAAATACCTAGTGCATAGTACAAAAAAAAAACATTTTTTTAAAGGACGGTTAAAAAAACACCGGCCATCCCTAGATTGGGATTTGAAAATTTTCGGGACCGGGATTCGTTTTTTGAAATTTCGGTGGGATAAGGACCGGGATTGGGGTTTCGGAATCGGGATCGGCATGCCGTTTGGACCCTAGTATCATACCATCCGAGCCTACCTCTCGACACTAGCAAATCTCTCGCTAGCCGGGTTACTACTGGGCGCGTCCATCCCTCCCACGGCGTATATACATCCATGCAGCACGGCGACGCCGACGCCCGACCGAGCCCGTTGCATCGCCGCCACCATGCTCCACTTGTTCGTGTGCGGCGAGTAGCGCTCCACCGAGCGTAGCACGCGCGAACTGTCGCGCCCGCCCACGCAGTAGATGCTGCGGTAGTTGTGTGCATGGGTGGCTAGGGGGTGCGATCGAATTAGAGCGCAACACAGTGTGGGGGTTATTGCGGCTAGAAGTGTCTCTCTGCAAGTGAGATTGCTTTGCAAGCAGTAGCCGCCTGCATGTAATTACGACCGCTCTGCAAGTGCGCCCAAAGTTAGAATTAAAAATGGGTGATTTTGAGAAAATATAATTAGATATAATCTCAGAAAATCTTTCAAAATGAGAATATAATCAAATCTATCTGAAGCATAGCAGGGTGAGCATTGAAAAATTCAGGAGATTTATATTTTTTAAATGTAAGAAAAATCAAAAACCTCAGTTTTGAAACCTAAAAACCTCAAAAATCAATTTTCTCCTGTTTTTTTCCCCTTCGTTATTAACCTATGATATTAAAATATAAAAAACTTTTTATATTTTCTTATATTTTCACACTTTAAAAGGGGAATTTTACTTTGAGAGATTTTCTGGGGTTATTTTGAATGACATTTGTCTCAAAATCACCATTTTTCAATGAAAGCTTGGGAGCATACTTGCAGGGCGACACACATGCAGAACGGTCACAATTACTTGCATGCCGCTACTACTTGCAGAGAGGGTTTACTTGCAGAAAGGTAAATGGTCGTTATCGCAAACTCACTATCCATTCAATGCGACCACGCCGGCCGTGTTCCTGGAGCAGTTCATCTCGGCCACGTAGCTCCACGTTTTCGACACGAAATCGAACCGCTCAACAGACGACAGATATGCCCATCCGTCGTGACCGCCGCACGCGTACAAAGGGCCCTCGAGCACGGCCACGCCTGTGAAGACATGAGGAGTTTCATGCAAAACAATGAGTTTCAGAATGTATCACGTCGAAAGTGCATATCTCCAGGCGGTAGTTTCAGT
The DNA here is from genome assembly GCA_964036195.1 of Sphaerolaimus hirsutus. Taxonomy (NCBI): domain Eukaryota; kingdom Metazoa; phylum Nematoda; class Chromadorea; order Monhysterida; family Sphaerolaimidae; genus Sphaerolaimus; species Sphaerolaimus hirsutus. The sequence continues at coordinate 10,359,313 of OZ038451.1, forward strand.
CGAAATAGGTATTTTTACTGGGCGGTAGCTTTTGGGGGGTCTGAATTGAGGGTTCAAACAGGATTGACTTTTCGGGATAGGAATTCGTTGTTTTTTTGATTTCGGGATCGGGATAAGGGGTTCGGGATCATAGTTGTTAAAACGTATTTACGTTTACTCGATAATTACGGATACTCGAGTACTGCGTAAATACATTTACGTTTCCTCGCGAAAAAAATACCGGTACTCACTTACTCGCGTACTTTTTGAAAGTACGCGAGTACAGAAAACGTATTTTTAGGGGACAGGAAATGTCATTTTGCCAAACAGAAAGTGATAAACATAAGATATTTTCATAAGAAATACTCAGCAGGAGAGAAAAACACATATTTTTGTATATCAGAGTAAAAATTCGAAGTCTTAATTAAGTCTCCAAAAAGTAGTAAATGAGCGCTCCCCGCAATTACCCCCCCCCCCCCACGATCAGCGGGCCCACAACTCACCCAACCCATGCCTAGGGGTCATCATGGGCGGCATGGCCGCCCACTCATTCGTGTCTGGCCGCCACAACTCGAAGCTATTGACAGTCTTCAATCCGTCGCGCCCGCCCGCCATGTACACCATCCTGTCTGCGCCCACTGCGCAAGCGAACTGCAGGCGGCGTGGCGTGGGCATGCGCGCCACAGTACGCCACGTGTCCGTGCGGCAGTCGTATTGCTCGATGGACATGACGCCTGGTGGGGGGTGAAGGTTGATATGTAGAACGGAGCACTCACGACTAGGGTTGGCCGATGTTGTTTTTAAACGTTTTATTTATAAAAAAAACGTTTTTTTTAAAAACACGAGGTTAGAAACGTTTTTTTTTAAAACATCGGCCGAAATTTTTAGTACAAAGCACTAGATATTTTGCAAAATTGAACGCAGGCATCGAAATTATTTTTAACGTGTTTTTTAAACAGGGTGGTTGTAAAAAAAACTTTTTCCATTCCTAGTTTTTGGAGCTGAATTTTTCGCTTTACCCGAACACGTCGCACGCTCCAACTCCCTAACCCCGGAGACCCCCGAGCTAACCTCTGTTGACCTCTGACCCGCCGATGGCGTACATGGTGCCGACGGTGCTCTTGCGCGGCCGCAGGCTGGCCACGTGCATGCTCACGCTGCGATAACGATAAAATGTGGCAATTGTGAATGATACAGAGTTACCGTATTACCTAGAATTAACCCCCCCCCCCGCCACTCTCGAAAAGAAGCAGGTCAGATTAAGCTTGGAAAAAATACCTGTCGTTGTTACATTATTATTTACAAACAAAAACGCAGCACACACAAGTAAAGCTGCGTCCGGCCCGGAATAGGATGATAAATTTCATAGAATAGTGACTGTTGACGCATTAAATACGTTGCGTAAGGATAATCTTGACATAATCAGTTTACATGAACGCAATAAACTGGTCGTGGGGTTATCTATGCGAAAATACTGCCGAAATAACAAAATTTGCCGGCGAAATAACAGCCCCGGGGGGTAATCCAAGAGACTTACAGTAATCCAAAACCCACCATACCTATTAATGCTGCTGCACGAGCTGCGCATCACGTCCGGGGTGGACGCTGCGCGCTGGGGCGACATCGAACACGACGCGGCCAGGCAGAACCGTTCAGGCATCTGGGGGCAGTCCCAGACCCTGTAAAATGCCCTGTAAAATGTCAAATGTCAAGCAAAGTGTCAATAGTCATTGAAAATGCCCCGCAAAATGGCAAACGTGCAAGTTTGCCGTTTCCCAGGGCATTTTACATGACTTTCGACACTTTACATGACATTAGACATTTCCCAGTGCATTCTACAGGGTCCGGGACTGGCACCAGGTGGCACTTGAGCGCGGCGACCACCAACCGCTGGCACTGCGCCGAGTCGAACAGCGGCTCGGACTCGACGCAATCGGCGATGCAGTCGGGCGGCACGAAAGCCAGCCGCACGCTGGACAACAGACGGGCGGACAGGTCGGCCCGGTTTAGAGAGTCGTGCTGTGGGCAAGGCGGGATGGGGTTGCGAAATAGTGCATGGGATTAGGACTAGGGTTTAAACCGGGTCGGGATTGTTTTTTGGTGCAGATTTCGGTATCTGGACCAGAATTGGGGTAATTTTTGAAATTTCGGGGTCGGGATTGGAGTCACAGGATCGGGATAAATTCAAACCTATTTACCTATTTAGCTGAACTTTGCTTGCTACGAGAAATAAGGAATTTTTCGAGAAACACTAAGCTATATAAAACTGTTTACAATAATTGTATGGCAGAAATTAACCCTGAGCCAAGTGATGGCGGCATGAAGAACGGCAGCTTCGCAGGGAACATTGAGATCGTCAGAGCGAATTAGATCCTCCAAAGCATCAATACCCAGATCCAAAAACTCGTGCTGGCCACACACGTCCATAAAATTATCCTGTAAAAAGGGTGTTTTATCTGGCTACTGTGGCGTTACTCTTGATATGATTTTTTAAAATTACAGGAGTCGATCAGATTTCTCTAAATATCGAAATGCAAAATATTTAGCAGCAATTCACTACGTATTATCATTGGAGTTTTTACAAATTAGATTTTTTAATTTTATTGATTTTCTTTAAAAACCTCCACACTAACACAATGGACATGGCAGTACAAAGTTTTCTATATCATACACTGTTCTCATGCAATTCACCTAAAACTTTTCATCTCTTAAAAAAGTTCTTCATTTTTTAAACCCCTTCCCCCAAACCTCCCCCAACACACTCACCAAAGCATACTGGTTAGCCATCTGATACAATCTGCCACAAGCGAGCGTGTCGGCGAACGCCCTCATGCCGAGGACGTTGGACGGGTGCAGCTGGCCGACCAGGAAGTCGGTGCACAGCGCGACCACGTCGTGCAGCTGCAGCAGGCACGCGCCAGAAAGGATCGCTTCCACTGAGGACTCGCAGAGTTCTAGTTGGCCTGAGGGGGTGGTGCGGGAGGGTTTCGGGTTTGACGTTTCGGGATTGGGATTGCTTTTTTTTAGATTTCGGGATCGGGATTGGCGTTTCGGGATGGGGATTTTGGACATTGTTCTTATATTGCTTATGGCATTCAGAGTTGTTCACAAAGGTCTAAAAACACTCTAGGATGCCAGTTAAGTGGCATAAAGGAGATTATGGAGGTTTCCGTTCTCGTTTTTTTTTTGTTGTGCAAAAACGTTATTTTTTCACTTTTTATCATTTCCACTGATTTTACGGGATCGGGATCGGAGTCACGGGATCGGGATTGCGTTTTGAAAACTTCCGGGATCGGGATTGGCCTTTTTGAGATTTCGGGATCGGGATTGATGTTTCGGAAACGGGACCACAAAATCCCGAAACCCCTCTGGATCCCCTTTGAAACCAACCCCCCCAAACCCACCCGTATAACAGAACCTCACGAGCGCCTGCAGCGCGGCCGGCTGCACATCCCCAATCACCACGTTGGTCTCGGCGCACTCGCGCATGCCGGCGGCGAACATGGCCGCGAAGTAGTCGCTGGCGGCTGAGAGCACCACGCGGTGGCAGCGGACAGGGCGCTGGCCGCACGGCGTGGTCACGGTCACGTCGCACAGGTGGCCCGAGTGGAAGAGCTCCTGTGAAGGGGGGGCAGGGGTTTAGTAGAGGGGGTTGGGGGGGTTACCCCCCCCCCCAATCCGCCAGCTATCTATCTATTCCGGAGGCCCGCTCAGCTACCTATCTATCTATCACGGAGGCAAAATTTTTTGGCTACTATCCCCAACCCCCCCCCCCCAATCGTCCAGCTATCTATTTATCTAGAACAAATTTCGCTCAAAATCGCTAATTTTTCGTACCTTTTTATAGTTTTTCACCGTCAAAATCGCTAGTTCATGTTCATTATCGCCTATTTTGGCTATATATGTGCTTATATACGTATTTTTAGCCATTCTTCACCTACTTTTAGCGATTTTTCCCCCTTTTCTTCCTTCTATACCTCAGAAAACCCTATATATTGAACCCCCACGAACCCCCCCAGAAAATTTTTCAGCTATCTATCCCTCCGGAGGAGCGATTTGCTATCTATATGAACCCCCGCGGGGGTCCAAATCTACAAAACCTCTGGGGGGGGGGTGTTAAAAGGGTTTGTTATGGTTATCTACTGAAGAACGGCAACGTATGGCGGGTATTCGAAATATTGGAAAGTAGGATTCAAGGAACCTTGGATGAGGATACTTGGCATGGCGAAGTTTTTACAACGTTTCTTTTAAACTACGCTTTAAAAAAAAGCAAGCTCCGAAAAGGCTTTTTAAACCGCAGCAGAAATTTTTACCACATACTGTGCTCACACAGACATGAGTTATAAAGTTTTCAGTTTTTCAAATCGGCAAAAAAGCGCTGAAAACTGTATAGTGAAGGATCTCGAGTGGGGGATTTAGGAGTTTATTGATGTCCGGAGTGTCTGCCAACTGCCCTATGTGGGCTATCACTGAACATTAAATAATTCACATCAGGAAGCATCAATAAGTTCACATTTCTAACAATAGCATATTCACTACGTATTTTGCAGATTTTTCGAGCGTCAGTCGCGTGGTTGTTTTCATTTATTTTGTTGCAGTTTTTGCACTAAACGGTTAACGTTTGTTTTAAAAACGTTGGTTTTATTTAAAACACGTAACACAACAAAATACATTTGCTATTCAAGTCATACGTTTACGAAAATCGGCGTAGTCAACGCAACTAAACCTCGCTTTGAGCAAATCCAGCCATTAAAGATTTCAGAGATCAAACACACACAAGGACGTATCCAGGGGGGGCGGGAGGGGGGGGGGGGGGCTGCAGCCCCCCCCCCTTCCCGGGCGTGAACATGCAACTTTTAGTACAACTTTTGAAGGTGTACTGTAAAAATTTTGCGCGCAAGTGCGCATTTGTCCATCATACAGGGTTATTCAGAAAAAAATCGGCCCTGTACTCACAATTTTCCTTTAAATAAACACCTTCCCGGACAAGTTCACCACCCATTTTTTTATTTCACTTCGAATGCAATATCTCCGTCCATGGGGGTGTTTTAAAGCTGAAACTTTGTATATATAAAGTTGTAAGACCCCTCTACTCCCCAATAACGGGGGAGGTGCGGCGACTCACTACAGGGTGGGTCGCCCTATATGCAACAATTTTTTTGCCGTTTTTGGTGTCCCAAACAAGTTCACCACCCACTTGATTGGCTACACTACGAGAGCCATATCTCCAGCTGTGATGGTGGTATAAAGCTGAAATTTGGGGGATGTCTTGCCAACAACCCCCTTCACGATCCACCAGTGGGGCAGCTGCGAATGACCCACTAAAGCATGGGTCACTGCATATAAAGTTAACCATTTTCTAAAAACAGCCCAAGTGTCCCAAAACAAGTTCATCACCCAACTGCGATAAAAAAATGTTGCAACAACATACCTAATATAAAAATGAATCGGGTTGGAACACTATTTCAGCCAAAAAATTTTTTTTCAGTGGGGCACCCACCCTTTCCCATAAACAGCCGACTGAAAATTTCACTTTAAACCAATTTTTTGTATCACACTTAAAAAGTTGGTTTACAAAGTTCACTAGGGGAGGGTCTAAGGTTCAAAGTTTTGTAAACAACATAACCTCTAAAATGCTTCCATAAGGAAATTTACTTGGGGTGAATTCTATGATGCCAAAATGATGTCATTTCAGGAAGAAAATTTGACAAATAAATTTCATTTCATGACAATTTTCATTCACCCCAAATAAATTTCCTTATGGAAGCATTTTAGAGGTTATGTTGTTTACATAACTTTGAACCTTAGACCCTCCCCTAGTGAACTTTGTAAACCAACTTTTTAAGTGTGATACAAAAAATTGGTTTAAAGTGAAATTTTCAATCTGCTGTTTATGGGACAGGGTGGGTGCCCTACTGAAAAAATTTTAATGGGCAGAACTAGGGTTCATATCTGATTCAATTTTGTATCAGGTATGTTCTCACAACATTTTTTTATAATGCAGTTGGGTGGCAAACTTGTTTGGGACACTTGGGTTGTTCTTAAAAAAATTATCAAATTTATATGCAGTGACCCATGCTTTAGTGGGTCGTCGGCAGCCGCCCCACTGGTGTATTGTGAGGGGGGTTGTTGGCAAGACAACCCCCAAATTTCAGCTTTATACCGCCATCACAGCTGGAGATATGGCTCTCGTAGTTTAGCCAATCAAGTGGGTGGTGAACTTGTTTGGGACACCAAAAATGGCAAAAAAATTGTTGCATCTAGGGCGACCCACCCTGTAGTGAGTCGCCGCACCTCCCTCATTGTTGGGGAGTAGAGGGGTCTTACAACTTTATATATACAAAGTTTCAGCTTTATAACACCGCCATGGACGGAGATATTGCATTCGAAGTGAAATAAAAAAATGGGTGGTGAACTTGTCCGGGAAGGTGTTTAGATGAAACGGCCGGGTTGCCGCTATATATGTACGTATTTTCACATACATATAAGCGATTTTTGGTGCCAGCGCCAATGCCAATGGCGCCATGGCGTGGCGCCTACGAATGGCGCCAGCGCCATGACGCCATTCCGCCAAGGACGTATCCAGGGGGGGGGCGGGGGGGGGGGCTGCAGCCCCCCCCCTTCCCGGGGTGAGACCCAAAAAGTCCCGGAAAATGCATATTTTCCCATATATTTTCCGATGTTTCTTTAAAATTTTGCGCGCAAGCGCACAATTTCTTCCCCATGCATTGTATTTTCAACGGATCGGCCCCTGCGAACCAATATCCTCGGAAATAAACACATTTTTGCGAATTTCGCTGCATATGTATGCATTTTTACATGCATATAAAGCGGCTCCTGGCGCTGGCGCCAACGCCAATAGCGCCATGGCGTGGCGCCTTTGTATGGCGCTAGCGCCAAAACGCCTTTCCGTCCCTATATAGGGAAAAAATTTAGGGGGGGGGGCTGAGCCCCCCCCGTTCGCCGGCCCCCGTAAACAAGCAGCCCCCCCCCGCTCCAAAATCCTGGATACGGCCCTGAACACACAGAAAGCATTTGCGCAAGGTCAACATGCAACAGGCTGCACAAGCGCGCGGAAGTCCGCCCTTTCGCAATCAATCACCACGCAAACTTCACAAATCCAAATCCATGTGCTCACAGCGGCATGTTTGCAGCTGGCCTTCCATGCGGAATAGACATGCGCCGCTAGTTTAAAGTATTTGTAGTTTTAGCCGTAAACATGTATTTTCTTGCAGTTGCATTTTCCCTACTTCAACACTATGAAAAACTGGCTGATCACACGGAGTGGTAGACGGTAGGGTTCAAACGGGATTGACTTTTCGGGATCGGGATTGATTTTTTGAGATTTCGGGATCGGGATCGGGATTGGCCGGGAATGGGGTCACGAGATCGGGATTGGCATTTTTCTGGGATCGGGATTGGGGTCTTGGGATAGAGATTTTGGCCAATGTTCTGCCATCCACAGTTGTTCATAAATGTCTCAAAACACTGTTGGATGCCAGAAAATTGGCATAAAATGGACGCTGGGGGTTTGTGTTCACACTTTTGCATGCAAAAATGTCATTTTTTTCACTTTTTATTATTTCCACTAATTTTTCCGGGATCGGGATCCCGGACATGGAAGTTTCTCAGTATCGGGATTTGAAAATTTCCGGGATCGGGATCTCGTTTGAACCCTAGTAGACGGTAGTAAGAAGTCATGAATTATGCATGTGTGCAGAGGATGTTTCAAGCAGCCGCGATGCCAAGAGTTCCCGGCCACAGGGCAAATGTCTAGCAGGAATTATTTGCATGCATTACCGTAAATACTCTATTATTGCACCCACACACGCTGGTTGACATCGACACCAAATGTCAACTGGTGCCGATCCCGATTCAAAGCTTGCTGACGAGTGGACGAACGACGTCGAAACGCAATCTTCGAATTAGGAACGGAACCAGTTGACATTTGGTGTCGATGTCAACTAGCGTGTGTGGGGCCATTACGACTATGGTGTCAAATTTCCAGTTTCCGTTTTCCGTTTCCGCAGGCAATTTTTTTTCCGTTTTCCGGCAAGTGCAAAAAAATTTTCCGTTTCCGTTTTCAGGCAAGTGCACAATTTTTTCCGTTTCCGCTTTTCCGCGGGCAAATTTTTTTCCGTTCCGTTTTCCGGCAAGTGCAAAAAATTTTCCGTTCCGTTTTCCAGCAAGTGCAAATATTTTTCCGTTTCCGTTTTCCGGCAAGTGCCTAATTTTTCCGTAAAAAAAAATTGTTGACACCCTAATTACGACCCCCTCCAATAGTGCGACGCGACCCCTTTGGGCACGCTGCTAAGTATAACGCGATCGACCCCCGACCTCCAAAATCACTTGTTGCGTCTCTAACCGCCTATTTTCAGTTATTTTTAATAATATACCTTCTTACATAATTTTTTTTTAGCTATTTTCACCTACTTTTAGCGATTTTTCTCCCTTTTCTTCCTTCTACACCTTGAAAAAGCCTTTAAAATGTCATGCTCACATTTGAGTTATGTAGACAGTTGAGGCAAAATAAAAATGCGACATCTCTATTAATGCGACCCCTCCAATAGAGTAACCCCCAAAAATGTGCTGAAAACAATAATGCGACAGTCGCATTGATACAGTGTTTACGGTAATTACATTCCACGAGAGTACATTCACATTCCTTCCGCGGTAATAACGAATCGAAAACACATAAAAATTGATGAAACGATTTGTACGATACATTGCAATTATACACAACGAAAAATTGCGACAACAAATCGGCACAAATGAAGGTCCCCGAATACCGAATGGAGTCCCAACTAGAGAGAGAGAGGGCTGGAAAATTCATCTCACTCAGTAGTCAGTACTAGCTACAAATGTATGCAAGTGTGGGCACGCGGGGCGCCATTGACGTGCGCCAGCCACGCAGAGTTGTTAAAAGTACCCAACTTTTTCAAAGTATGCGTAAAGTTTTTTGTTTTCACTCACCACTCGAGTACAGAAAGCGTAAAGTAAACCTTTTTCACTTTTACTTTAAATGATAGTATTTTTTCAAACTTTTTTCCCCCAGAAAGCGTAAATGCGAGTATTTTTTTTCACAGGAAAGCGTAAAAGCGAGTAAAATTATCTTTTCTTTCTGGAAAATGTAGAAGGGAGCATTATGAATGTTTACTCTGGACAACAAAAACAAAAATGTCTTCTGTCTATCAATAAGTATTCTTTATGAAAAGCAGGGGTCTCAAATGACAAAAATACTCTTTATGTACTCACAAAAATTACCCATCTGTACTCGAGTACTCTCAAAAAGTAAGCGTACAGGCGAGTACAGATACTTTTTTAAAGTACGCGTATTCGTATTTACTCGGTACTCGAGTATGCGTACTTTTTGAGTAAAAGTAAATACGCATTAACAACTGTGCAGCCACGCACGCACGAGATTGATTGAATTTACTTGCGCCAGAGTAGGACAAAGACCAGTCTAAGAACTCCCGCTCGCGCGTGAGCACAATGCGCATTTGAAAGCGGCGAGAAAAATGAACGAGGCATGGGCGAGAAGCAAAATTGTCTCTGAGTATGTAAACGCTGGGTGGCAGTGTGGTTCCGGGTTTTTGTGACTGGATAAATTTATTGTGCCAAAACACTTATCTACCTGAATTTTGAAAAAATATTGAACTCATAAATCAGCTTTGAGCGAATTTGAGTTTACCGGAATGGTTTTTTAGCTCCATCAGCAGTAAATAGTTGTCAATCACTTATACTGGTAAACTAAAATGCGTTAAATTTCGAAATTTTCGTAGAAAAGTATTGTGTAGGGCCGACGGAAATGAAGGACCGAAGGTATGAAAAGCTGAGCCAGTGAAAAATAGTGACAACAAAACTGCGCCCCGCTTGATTCGAGCAATTCGAAACTAGCATACCATAGGGCGCACTTAAAGGTAAACTTTCACGTAAATACATGCAAATGTTGAAGAACACGGATTTACAAATGAGAAGGCATCAAATGTGCCAAAATTGGAAATGAAGAAAAAAAGCAGAGGGTTGGGAAAAAATCAATTTTTTTAAACGCCTTGATAAAAAAAAATCAATTTAAAAAAAAGTCAATTTAAAAAAAATTAAAATCGGATTTTTTTTAAAATCGCCAAAAATGTGGGTATAGAGAAAAAATATGTGTATGTTAAGTGTCAGACAATGTATTGTTATGTCTATTGTGGTGATATTATGACTGTGGAGTCATGGGATAGCATTATAAGCAGTGATTTCTGTCAAAAATATCCATTTTACGTCGACTTATTACATATATCGCCTTTTGTCAAACGTTCGTGACTTCAAGTGAAGTTCAGCATGGAATAGTGCTTAAATAAGGTTGTAAGAGAAGGCTAATACATTGACAGTGATGTTACACACTGTAGAAGTATGTTGGAGCACATTGGTTTGATATTATATACTACACTAGCATATCACGGCTTATTATTGCACGGTAACATGAATAAATGGAAGAATTTACACTAAAAATGCCCCAAAACCCATGAAAACACCACAAATAGTAACATGTATGAGAAATTGCGCGCTTGCGCACAAAAAAAATGCAAAATACCTAGTGCAAGTCTACCAGAAATTTTGACTTTTGATTTAAAAAAATTAAAATCAGATTTTTTTATATAAAAAATCAGTTTAAAAAAAATCAAGTGCCAACCCTAAATTCAACATTCCATCTCCAAACTTTCGAAATAAAGGCCTCAACCTACTGCACATAACGAGTACCTAAAATACTGTTCCGGCATCGCGAAATCAAAAACAGTCATGTGTCAAAGAAAGCCATCTGAGACATTTCACGGTAAAAGCGTTCACAGGCAAATTGACAAGGTGTTATTTATATAGCATTGCAAACTCTGTCAAATTAACGCATACTTGCAGCAAAGTTCCCAAATTACTTGGAATTACGCTGCAGAAATCAAACCAGCGATGACACCATAAAGGATGACTGATAGCACATTGTCAATGTCTAAGTTCTAAAAGTGATTATTTGTAGAGAATTTCTATCCCAGCAAACATATTCGCAAGAGCTGCCCGGCACACCGCCCTATCTTAACAAAAAAAATTACCTCCGAAGGAACTACATAAAAACAAATTCTATAGAAATGGCGCGACACCGCAAAGCGGCAGCGACTATTTGATAATATACTCAAGCGACATTACACCTTACAATGAAATCTACCATATCCCATCTGAAAAGAATAACAAAAAACTTTTTTCAGCATATTTATCAAAGCAATTCGATAAAATATTATGAAGAAAACAAAGTTTGTTCTTTTATTCAGATGGGATATGGTAGTTTTCATTGTCAGGTGTAATGTCGCTGGAGTATACATTGAAAACTGCAACATAGAGCCGCTCACCCCACGGCAACCCCCCTTACCTCAATCCTAGCAGCCAACTTCACTCTGTGCTGATTAACCGCCGCCGCTGCCGCCTGATGTTCCTCAGCGGCCGAGTCGCCGCTGCTCGAACTGGTCGTAAGACCGGACGAACCTGCAGTTGGCACTGGGCCAACGGCCGCCTCGTTCATCGTGCAGTGACGCAAGCGCTGAGGCGACCTGCGGATGGATCCCCAGCGGTTAGAGTTGGAACGATGCCAAATTATGAGACCTGGTTCAATGGAAACGACAAAGGCACCTTCTGAGAACGGGAGGGGGCGGCATGTCGCCGCCAGACAGCTGGTTACCGTATCGATAATTTCTGTGAGCCCGCACCCGCCGCTCGCCCGCGCCGCCTTCCATCCTGTACAAACTACAAAATGCATAGGTATATTACACACCCGTACCGAAATTCCGTATGTGTCGGTGAGTTATGTCGACGATATATTGCGAATCTACTTAACGTATGAGTCTCTTCAAAATCAGATCCATTCAATGAATCGCGTGTAGTTGACTACGATATCGCGGCTATCAGCCACAATATTTCATTTGGACATGATTTTGACAGTAATTTTCGTTGTGAGTACGACAACAGTTGCAGAAAGAAAAAACGGAGACGAAAACGTATTACAAGTTGGCAGCTGACCAAAAGTTTCGAAATCGTAATAAATGCAAAAAATTGTAAAAATAAAATAGACTAAAAATCGGTATATAACCTGTATATTGACAAAATTAGTAATTATGAAGGTGAAAATCAACAAAATGGATCAAATTTTACCGATTTTCAGCAGAAATTTGGGAAACCGCTCAAAGTACAATACGCAACCGATAACTTGGACGATGACCAACTCGTCATTACCCGATCCAAAATAAAAAATTGCGTCGTATTTACACTCAGCATTTGGCATTTTCTGGTCACTTATTTTGCGGAACAGTTTTTCGCGCATTCACTGAAAAAAGAAAGAAAGTCGAGCTGAGTCACGCTGAATTTACTGAGCTTTGTGTAAATATATATATTGACAAGATACAAAGATGGCGAGTGAGTGTTTATTGTCCAACATTTTTTAATTCACTTTACCGGTCGTTGCATCATTGTCTTTACAGAAGGGAAGAAACGGGGCCGCGGTCGGGGCGCCGGCGCCGCAGACTCTGCGCCCACTGAAACAAGTCCGTTTTTCGTTGCGACAAATTTAGTAATTTGCTTGTTAGCGCTGTTTTTCAGTCAAATTTTTTTTGGAAAATATCATTTACTGTGTAATCGGGGAAAATTTTGATGGAGCTTATCAGTGGCAACTCTTGGCTCGACCAGCAGCTCGCATCGAATTAATTTTTTTATAGAAAATAAAGAATAATGCTAAAATAGGAAAAATAAAAACTCAACATCTAAAGGGTGTAAAAAAACTATACAATAGTAACTACCGTATTACCTTGTAAATAAACACTGTACTCAAATACAATTTTTTGCACAATAGGTTTTGCATCAATTTTAGCAGTGAGGGCGAAAATTTCCAAAATTCACATTTTCATGACTCAAGGGGTTCAAGTAAAAATAATAAGGAAAATGCCTCTTCCCACCCTACCCGATCAATGTGAACTTTCCATAAAAATAACAAAATTGTGAAAATTTCCAAAACATAAATGATCTCTCAGGTGGGATAAAAACTGTTTGAAAAACACAGAAAATTTAGGTAAAAATAAGAAAATTGGTGTGAAAAACATCCTCACATTGCCCCCAAAGGTAACCAAAGAGAGTGGGCCATGTGGGTTGTGAGGATCACATTGTAGGGGAATTTCCACCCTGTGTACGGTGCTACACAGGATTGGAAATTCAACATAAACAGGCATTTTTCTACAAGAGCACCGTTAACCAAGCTTTACCGGAACACAAAAAGGCACCGACCAAAGTCATTTCCGGGCAGTCTTTTTTCGCCAACATCGCTTCCCTTTTCTTGTACAGCAAGGCCACGTAGCGCGTAATACCGCAGGGGGTTTATTATTTCGCCAGCAAAATTTGAGGGGGGATAAAGCGAGGGGGGGGTCTATTATTTCGCCAGAATTTTTTGGAAATTGTGGTATTTGTCATGTGCGTTCTCTTTACACTCAATTTTAGGGGGGGGGGTATTTCGAGGGGGGGTTTAATTCGAGGTACTACGGTATTTACATGACACCATTTACTCCATGCTTAACGGCAGAATCTCACAGGCGGCCAAGAAACTGCAAGGGCGCCAGTACCAAGTGCCGACAGTGCGGCCAGCCAGCAGGTGCCCCCCACGCAGCCGCGTAAGTCACGTCAGCGATTGCATCTGTGGAACGGGTAGAGGCTCCGTGTGATGACTTGGCATCTTGCCAAGAGGTATAGACATCGCTATAGATATAAATGAAATAGGTACATAACCATTTATACAGACGAAAATAGCGATTATAAATGTGAAAATTCGCGAAATGAAGCATATATTATTCATTTTGAGGAAAAATTGGGGAAAAATCGCTTGGACTTAGACGTGGGTCAAATCTCTTCGCTAGCTTGGACTAAAGGACAAGTCCTCATACGTGACTCGATCCGTTGAACATGGGTCAATTCCGCAAGTGAAGAAGTATAAATAACATTTTGGAAGTGAGAAGCAAAAATTTAACAGTTAAGTAAATTTGGAAGTGAGAAATGTAATTGGCATGCTAAAAATGTATTTGACTTTCCACTTCTACTCTCACTAAATTTACTTCATTAGACTTTCTACTTCCCACTTCTAAATGTTTTTTTTTAAATTAATTCTCATCTTGCGGAATTGGCACCAGGTTTATCTTGTTGTTTTTTCTCTAATGGAACGGACTACCTCAGCCTTGTTTCTCATTCAGAAAGTGTATAAGTTCTAAATTCAGAAAGATCCTTAGCACGTGAATTTTCAGCTATTTTCAGCTTCATTCGCAGATGACGCGCCCAGCCCTCAGGGGGGAACCGCAGGGGCGGGGAGTTCCGGTCACGGACGTGGTCGCGCTGCCCGCACAGCCACGGGTATGTTTCAAGTGGCTAGTACTGTTCAAACGGGACTGACTTTTCAGGGTCGAGATTGGTTTTTTGATACTTCGGGATTGGGCTTTCGGGATCGGGATTGGTCTTTTGAGATTTTGGGATCGAGATTGAGGTTTCGGGATTGGGATCGGGACCACGGGTCTCCATAATTTTGGCCCTCGCGGGGGCTGCATAGATGGCAAATCGCTCCTCCAGGGGGATAGAAAGCTGAAAAATTTTCTGGGGGGGCTCGCGGGAGGAAATTATATAGGGTTTTTCAATGCATGAAGGGGAAAAATCGCTAACAACAGGTTAAAATTAGCTAAATTAGACTAAAAATAGGTACTGTATTACCTCGAATTAACCCCCCTTGAATTACCTCCCTCGAAATACCCCCCTAAAATTCGGCCGAGGAAATAATAGCCCCCGCTCGAAATACCCCCCCCTAAAATTGAATGTAAAGAGAACGTACATGATAAATACTGCAGTTTGTGATCTGTATAATGCAGAACACACGTTAAAACCGATGACTGAGTGACGTTAGGGAATGGTTTATGTGTATATACAGTTATATATGCCTATAAACACATACATCTATGTCAGGGACGTAGCCAGGATTTTTGAGCGGGGGGGCGGATTGTATACGGAGCCCGGCGAACGGGGGGGGGCGGCGCCCCCCCTAAAATTTTGCCCCTGTAGTAAGGGAATGGCGCCATGGCGCTGGCGCCATTCGTAGGCGCCACGCCATGGCGCCAGTGGCGTTGGCGTTGGCGCCAAAACCGCTGTATACGTCTTAATTTTACAGGCATATACAGCGACATGGACAGAATATGAGCGTTTTTTCACTGGCTTTGAGGTTGCGGAGACCGATCAGCCAAATATATGTTGCGTGAAGGAAAAATGCGCGCTTGCGCGCAAAATCTTTAAAAACTGTGACAAAATCGTCTTCTGGAAGTGCCATTTCTGGCACATTTTTCAGTCCAGCCCGGGAAGGGGGGGGGCGGCCGCCCCCCCCGCCCCCCCCCCTGGCTACGTCCTTGATCTATGTAATTGTTTGATTTTTCTATGCCTGAGTATGGGGAATTTCCAAAACTTTCTGGCGAAATAATAGACCCCCCTCGAATAAGCCCCCCCCCTCGAATTATCCCCCCTTAAATTTTGCTGGCGAAATAATAAACCCCCTGGTTGGAATTCGAGGTAATACGGTACATAAACGTGTGTATAGGCGAAAGCCGCAATTTTGAAGATGAAAAACTATAAAAAGGTACGAAAATTAGCGATTTTGAGCGAAAATTTGGGCGAAATTTGTCAAAAGTCCCTCCAGATAGGTGATAGCTGGCTGATTTGGCGGATCGATAGGCAAAAAACTTGACTCGGGATCGGGATCTCGTTTGAACCCTAGTGCCCAGTGGTAATTTTTATAGTTTTTCCAAATTTTATCCAACAAAACAACCCTGACGTAGTTTCTAGCGTCGCCGGCGCGGCACCAGGAGGGCCAGGGTCAGGGCCCGGTGCGCCCTCCACGCCGCCAAGCGGTCCTTTGCGAATGTCGTCCACTGTGCCGCCCGGACTTCCGCCCTACGGTCCTAGCGGAGCGCCGCCTGTGGCACCTGCTGCCGGTAGGGGGGGGGGTGGCCGCTTGTATTTACGGTGCTGGGGGGTGGTCCCGCACCCTGTAAAGCAGGGGTTTTGTAGATTTGGACCCCCGCGGGGGTTCATATAGATAGTAAACCGCTCCTCCGGAGGGATAGATAGCTGAAGAATTTTCTGGGGGGGGGGGGGGTTCGCGGGGGTTTAATATATAGGGAAGAAAAGCAAAAGGTATAGGAAGAAAATGGAAAAAATCGCTAATAGTAGGAGAAAAACAGCTAAAAATATGTATATAAGTACATATAGTACAAAAATAGCCGAAAATAGGCAATACGGAACATTAATTAGAATTTTGAAGGTGAAACACTAGAGATAAAAAGATAAAAAGGTACATTAGCGATTTTGAGCGAAAATTGGGGCAAAATTTCTTTAATATCGCTCCAGATAGATAGATAGCTGGCCGATTTGGGGAGGGGGGTAGGGTATAGTAGCCCAAAATTTTGCCTCCGGGATGGATAGATAGCTGAGCGGAATTGATGCTGAAGTGATGCGTGAATTTAATTAACATGCTAATACCGTATTACAGTGATTAATTTGGGTTTTCTGCTTGGCAAGGGTGTAGATTCAGATGTAGTTTACTCAACACCTGGTAGACTCTCTAACGACAGCCTATTGCTACTGTGAACACCTATGAATTGCAAAATTTACCGTATTGTGCCGCTTACCGCACAATGGGAACTTACCGTGCACTTTACCGCAAAGCCGTACCGTTTGTCATCCACCCACGACATACATACTTGAGCATTTTCAGCTGCCGCCCCAAAGATGCACGGTACCGCAGTTGAACCTCCGAACAAGCACGGTGGTACCGCAGTTGACGCCGAGGCAGATGCGATGGCGGCAAAGTTTTCCGAGATGCGCTTCAAAGGGAAGTCGACGGCTGAGATGAAACAGATTTTGGCCTATGGCAAACAGCACCCAGTGATGGACAGGCCTGGAGTTGGGGTAGACGGCGTGAAGGTGGGGTGGGAATGAAATTGCACTGTTTCTCTTTGGATAAAAGTCTGCGAAACTGCGTATTTGTGGGCCCACACACATGAGTTGACATCGCGAATTCGTGTCAACTGAATGTCAACTAAGTAACATAAAATGTTTCAAGGATCACACTTGACAGAGACAATGAAAATTGAGTGTCACGATATGAAATCAACTACGCTTTGTAACATAGGAAAGTCGAAACCACGTACCTAACTAACCAAAATTTAGTTGAATTTGATTAACGCGAATTTTTATGTCAACTAGTGTTTGTGGGCCCTAGGGATGGCCGGTGTTTTTTTAACCGTTTTTTATTAAAAAAAACGTTTTCTTTAAAAACAGGCATCAATACAGTTTTTTTTTCAAAAACGGCAGCCAAAATTTTTAGTACTAAGCATCAGGTATTTTGCATTTTTTTTGCGCGCAAGCGCGCAATTTCACATGCCCATAACCATTGGTGGTTGTTTTCATTGGTTTTGAGGCATTTAAGTGTGAAACCTTCCATTTGTTCATTCTATCGTGTCATAATCCGCCGTTATATGTTAGTGTAGTATATAATATCCAGCCAATGTGCCCACATATAGCTGTACAGTGTGATACATCACTGCCAATGTATTTGCCTGCTCTTATAGCCTTATTTAAACACTTTTCCATGCCAAACTTCACTTGAAGTCACGAACATTCGACAAAAGGCGATAGACGTAAGAAGTCGAGATAAAACGGATATTTTTTGACATAAATCACCATTTATAATGCTATCCCATGGCTCCACAGCCACTCTGTGGCTATATATAACATCACAAAGTACTGCCAGTTGTCTAATGTACCTGTATATGTTGATCCATAACCATATCTGGGAGCTTTTGAAAAAAAATCGTTTTATTTAAAAAACAACAACAACGTTTTTTAAAAACAACAACAGGGTCGTTGAAAAAAAACGTTTTTTTCCATCCCTAGGCCCTATGTCCGAGTAGCCTAATATCGGTATACCCGTTCCTTCAATTTCTCCCACAGTCTGTAATTGCCCCCCAGGTGCAATTGGTTACAAATATGTTCGAGGTGAATTTCAAGCCGTTCGCGGTGGAGAAATACGACGTGGCCATATTTGCGGTGCGCACTAACAAACGAGGCGAGGATGAACTACGGGAAATTCGCAATAAGTTGGTTGTTTGTCAGTGATGTCATAGTTATCGGGGACATAAAAAGTGAGAATGGCGCACCGCACACTCAAAATTTTCAAGGGTGGTTCGAACGTTTTTGAGTTCCGCCAAGGCAGAACTCCAAGGGTGGTTCAAACATTTTTTTTAAGGAAAAATGTGGCATTTTTAGGACATTCGGATGAAATTCACACAAATCCGGATGAATTCACACAGTTTTTGTCCATTTGCATATCATAACAAAACGTTTCAAAAACATTAGGACACTTTCAATTCCGCCCTAGACTTAAGAGATACGCCCTTTAGAGAAGGTTGTTATGAGAAACACATCTTATTTATCTTACCAAACATATTTGTGAAAAAATTTATAGGTAGATCTAGGCTTTGTCTTCAAAAATGAATAGAGAAATTTTCTAGTAATATCCACTTGTTTAAAAGATATTGAAGTTCACCGTGTGGCATAGCCGCATATTTGTGTAAACCGAAACTGAATTCCACCCTCTAGAAAGTGTCCGAGTGTTTTCTTGCCTAGATGGCGCACTGCACACTCAAAATTGTCAAGGGCGGTTCGGACGTTTTTGAGTTCCACCAAGGCGGAATTCCAAGGGCAGTTCAGACATTTGGCACTTTCCTACCTATCTGAAATAATTCCGCCCATGCACAATCCGGGGCAATTCCGCCATTGTGCAAAGTGTTTGAACGTTTCATGTGCGGAATTGAAATTGAGGGCAGTTCGAACGTTTTTCGATTCCGCCCCCATTTTTAATTCCGCCCTTTTGAATTCCGCCCTTGAAAAAGTGTTCGAACTAGGGATGGAAAAAAATCGCTTTTTTTTAACGACCCCGCTTTTTTTATAAAAAAGCGCTTTTTTTAAAAAAACGCGCTTTTTTCGCTTTTTTTCAAAAAATGTTGAGACGTTCCCTAAAAAGCTCCCAAAAATGGGACTGTATCAATATATACAGGTATATCAGACAAGTGGTAGCACTTGTGATGATATATAGCCATAGAATGGCTGTGTAGTCATGGGATAACATGATAAGTGGTGATTTCTGCCAAAAAAATCACTTTTCATGGTGACTCATTATGCATATTGCTGTTTGTGAATGTTTCATGACTTCAAGTGAAGTGAGGCATGAAATAGTGCTTATAAATAAGGCTATAAGACAAGGTTAATACATTGAAACTAATGTTTCCCACTGTAGAAGTATGTGGGAGCACATTGGCTAAATATTCAATACTACGCTAACATATCACAACTTATTATTACATGATAGCATGCAGGAATAGAAGCAATGACACTAAAAATATAACAAAACCAATGAAAACAACCACCAATGTCAATTTGTGTGTGAAATTGCGCGCTTGCGCGCAAAAATTTTGCAAAATACCTAGTGCATAAGAACTAAAAAATTTGCCAGCGCTTTTTTTAAAAAAAAAGCGCTGGGACCCTAGCGCTTTTTTTTTAAAAAAGCGGCGTTTTTTTTTAAAAAAGCGCTTGAAAAAAGCGCTGGCCATCCCTAGTTCGAACTGCAACTGAAAATTTGAGTGTGCCGTGCAACAAAGAAACTTATTTGGTGTGCTATTTGTATACAAAGATACGGTAATTGCTTGGATAATTCCCTGGGGAATTAATTTTTCGTCAGACTTTTTTGTGAATTTTTCCCCTATTATTTCATGATCAACTCATTTTATGAAATATGCTTTATTAACAAAATAACATGCCGTTTTTGCTCAAAATGGACGTAACGAATTGATGATATGGTGGGTTATTCCATATGGGAATTATTTTCCCTCGCTCGTCTTACGGGGGACTTATTCAAGCTAGTACGGTATATTTTTCAGGAGAGGGGTTGATAGATAGCTGGGCGGTTTGAGGTGCGGTTAGCAGTCCCCCTTTCTTACCCCTGCGGGTATAATGGGTCTACATGCGGGATGGGCTTACATGCGGAATAGGCCTGACCCGAAAACGATTCAAATTTTGTTTTGCACAGTAACAGCCATAGCAAATGTGTGACGCAGGACTTCGTGTTGGGAGATTTTCTGGGCCATCGCGCGTGGCGACGGCCTGAGCGCCGGCGAGCAGGTGGCAATTCCAAGCCCTGTAAAGTGTAAAGTAAACTGTCAAATGTAAAGTCAAATGCAAAGTAAACTGTCAATTGTCATGCAAAGTTCAGTATATTTTCTTTTTTGTTTTGATTGACACTTCACTTTGCATTTGACTTTACATTTGACACTTTACTTTACACTTTACAGGGCTTGGGACTGCCCCCAGGAGGCAGCGCGCATTTTCGGCAATGTGAAAACCGCCACGTGTCGCTGCGTCTACGACAAGGCGAAGTTCATGTACGCCTGTCCGGCGCTGCAGCTGCCGCAGAAGGTCTGCCGTCATGCGACATTAAAATACTTGGTCCGGCTGAAAAGTCCCCGGGCAGTGCTCGCCATTTGCACTATGGGTAAGCTACATTCATAAAAATTATACAGGTTAAGATATCAGGTGTTTTGAGTTTTCACCTAGAATTTTACCCCTCTAGCTCCACCCACTGTGGAACTGTGTGGGTTTCAATTTCGGTCATTTTGTACTGATGTACAAATGGTGCTCTAGCTCAATGCTGCTTTAAGTTTTGATCATGAAACTTTGGCTAGTGTAAAGGGGTAAAATTTTAGGTGAAAACTCAAAACACCTGATACCTTAACCTGTCAAAATTTTATGACCGTAGCTTACCCCAAGCGCGAATGGCGAGCACTGCCCGGGTACTTTTCAGCCGGACTAAGTAGAATTTTTTATGTTAATATTTACCTATGGTGCCGGATCCGCTAGAGGCAAACATAAACTATTAAAAAAGAGGAAAGTGAAATGACAAATGGCAATTTAATACACAAATGTTAGATGACAAGGAAATGTAATAGAAAAAGTAAAAACGAAGACTTTGCTCTTTACTAGGGATGGCCAGCGCTTTTCTTCAAGCGCTTTTTTTAAAACGCCGCTTTTTTAATAAAAAAAGCGCAAGGTTCCCAGCGCTTTTTTTTAAAACGAGCGCTGGCAAAAATTTTTTGTACCTATGCACCAGGTATTTTGTATTTTTTTAAGCGCAATTTCACATGCACATTACCACTGGTGGTTGTTTTCATTGGTTTTGTGTATTTTTAGCGTCATTGCTTCTATTCCTACATGCTTTCATATAATAAAAAAGCCGTGATAATCCGTGTAGTATAAAATATCCAGCCAATCTGCTTCCACATACATCTACAGTGGGAAACATCAGTCTCAATGTATTAGCATTCTTTTTTAACTATATTTAAGCACTATTTCATCTCTAACTTCACTTGAACTCATGACCATTTGACAAAAAGCAATTTGCGTAACGAGTCAACATAAAAAGTGGATTTTTTGGCATAAAACCCCACTCCTAATGCTATGCCATGGCTCCACAGCCATTCCATGGCTATAGCTCGACTTAGCATGGCTAGTACTATCACTGTATGATATACCTATATATATTGACTTAGAGCCATATTTGGGAGCTTTCTAGGAAATGTCTTGACATTTCTTGAAAAAAAGCGAAAAAAGCGCGTTTTTTTTAAAAAGAGGCGCCGTTGAAAAATAGCGCTTTTTATCCATCCCTACTCTTTAAGTTTCACTTAATTTTTAATTTTTACTGTACTCAACTTTTTACGCAACTCTTCACTTGTCCTTTGTCATTTTTACTATACTCCACTTTTAATTTTACTTTTTAACTTGTCATTTGTCAGTTTACTCTGCCTTTATAATTCGTCATTTAACTTTGCCACTAGCGGAACTGGCCCCTGGTCAAATTCGAATGCTACATACCCACAGTCTACACTTTTTTTCACAACCGCAGAAAGTGCACATCCGCGTGGAAGGTCGTCTAACCGAAAGCGACCGGAACCGGCGCGAAGGCGCCGCGCCGCGCTACGAAATGCGCTTGCAGTGGATCAATACCGTGTCCATTAATGATTTCCAGGCGCAGTATAAAAGGGAACCCACCGCTGGCCTGAGGGAGGTGCTGCAGGTGCTCGACGCCTACTTCAAGCAGATGCACTATTTCAAGTTGGTTCGCGAGTTATTTACATCGTTGCTCGGTTTGGTGTAGGGTTCAAACGGGACCGCGGTACCGGTACATGGTTCGGCAAAAACGTACTGGGCGGTCCCGGTCCCGACACCCCAGTCCCGGTCCCGGTCCCGGTCCCGACATTAGAATATTTCTGGTCCCGGTCCGAAAAACTGGTCCCGTTTGAACCCTAGTTCAAACGGGATTCCAAAAAATTGCGGAAATTTCCAGTCCCGGACCCGAACTCAAAAAAACAAACAAACAATCTTGATCCCTATCCCGAAAAGTCAATTCCGCTTGAACCCTAGTTTGGTGTCATTTTGCTCATTTTTCCACCCATTTTCGCAGCGATACCCTAACGAGCGCCGGGCGCATGTTTTACATGCCCAACGAAGTTCTGTACAACGAGTGGGGCATGGAACTCATCAGGGGATTTTACTCTTCCCCGTGCATTGTCGGAAATGGATGGAAATTGGTGTTGAATGTGGAAAGTTGGTCACCCCCTTTGGGTTGGGCTCAAGTTGTGTGGAAATGATGATAAGTAAAATAAATACACATGATTATATCAAGTGGAGAGCATTCGTTCCGCAGAGCTCTACCATAATTAAATGAATAAAATCTTGTGATAAATAATTCTTAATTATTAATTTATTATTGCATTGTAAAAACGAAATATTATGATGAAAAAACTATTATTTTTGGTTCATTATTCACATACCAAGCGTGATGTCCGCCGAGATTAATTAATACAATTAATTAATTCGCAGTGGTGGCGTCCACGTTCTACAAGATGCCGATGCCGCAGGAGCGCACACCGGGCATCCAGTTCGTCGCGAATCTTCTGAAATGCAATGTTAATCAAATGCCACGCCGGCTGGACCAGCGGCAGTGGGCGGCGTTGAACAAGGAGATCAAAGGTGTGTTATTATTCGGGTCTTATTCAAATCGGGTCAGGCTTAAATGGCATCTAATCCGCTTGGCATCTGGACCCGGATAGCATGGATTTCTGCCTGCTTGGCATCTAGACCTGCTTGGAATCTATCCAATGCTGGATGCCAAGCGGACTGTGGCATAGATGCCAAACGGGCGGGTAGGGCCAGATGCCAAGCGGGCAGGGGCGGTCTACATGTCCAGTGTATCATGTGCACAAAAAATATGAAGTCAAAATGTGTAAAAATTTCAATGTTTTTCCCAATATTTATTTTCAGATGTCAAGTGTCTCTGAATTTTTTTATTTAAATGCAAATATGAGTACCGTTTGAATTGGGGAAGAAGGGTAGATACATGCATGCCCATGTAAATTCATAAATACAATTCTTTAGTAACCCTGTAAGAGTGGCTACTAGAATAAATTTTTATCAAGCCATTTTTTTGTGGGAATTGCATTTTGGGACACAATGCATGTAAAAAGCCTCAGTGTTAAGGGGCAACACTCAAATTGATTGATCATTTTTGGAAACAGCTTTGTAAACTTCCATGTGTATTGGGCCACCCTGTTCAAGTGGCTTTCAACATTGAGTTCCAGCAGTGTTCACATGGAATTTTAACTCATTTACAGGGTGGCCTACATTAGTGGATTCCTAGTTTCCTAGTTTAGTGCATATGGCTAAATTTCAATCAAACAGTATTTTGATGAACACAACACTAAATATATTGATCAATATTTTATTCCAATTTCACATTTCAAATTGGCTGATTTTGAGAAAATTAAATCAAATATGATCCCAGAAAATCTGTTAATAATATCTAATTTGACCATCTATTTCTAAGCCACCATGTACACAATATTCAATGCATATCTCACCACACTACCCAGATCAATTTGAGTGTTGCCCCTTAACACTGAGGCTTTTTACATGCATGGTGTCCCAAAATGCAATTCCTTGATAAAAATTTATTCTAGTAGCCACTCTTACAGGGTTACTAAAGAATTGTATGTATGAATTTGCATGGGCATGCATGTATTTATCTACCCTTCTTCCCCATTTCAAACAGTATTCATATTTGCATTTAAATAAAAAAATTCAGAGACACTTGACATCTGAAAACAATAATTGGGAAAAACATTGAAATTTTAACACATTTTGAATTCATATTTTTTGTGCACATGATGCTATCCGGGTCCAGATGCTATGCGGTTAAGATGCCATGAGGCACAGAGTCCATGAGGCTGTCTCGTGGGTGTATGGGGGGGGGGTTCAGCCCGCTTGGCATCTACAACCACACGGCATGGAGACCGCATGGCAAATGCAGGCATGTAGCCCGCTTGGCATCTATGGGACGATAGATGCCACGCGGGTCTAGATGCCATGCAGGCAGAAATCCATGCCACGCGGGTCCAGATGCCATGCAGGTTTAGATGCCGGGCGGTGCAGACTCATTAAAATCGTGTGATGATGCTTTCCACCCGATTTAGTGTTATTTCCGCCCGATTTTGAAGTGAAACATTGATTTGACATTGACACATTGGTAATTTGAAGTGAAACATTGCACAAAAGGCCGTCTTTTTAAAAAAGCATGTACTCAGGGCCGTATCCAGGGGGGGCGGGGGGGGGGCTGCAGCCCCCCCCCCTCCCGGGGTGAGACCAGAAAGTGGCCGGAAAATGCCACTTTTTCAAGGTCAGCGTAAATTTTTTTGCGCGCAAGCGCGCATTTTTCGCCAGAAATCATGTATTATCGGCAGATTTGCTCCCTGTGGCCGAAATCATTATAAATATACTCAATTATGTGCTTTTTACTGTATTTGTATGTATATTTACATACATATACAGCGTTCCATGGCGCTGGCGCCAACGCCAATGGCGCCATGGCGTTGCGCCTACTAGTGGCGCCAGCGCCATGGCGCCATTCCGCCACTCTGTACGCAAAATTTTAGGGGGGGGGGCTGAGCCCCCCCCCCGCTCGCTGGCCTCCGTAAACAAGCAGCCCCCCCCCGCTCAAAAATCCTGGATACGTCCCTGTATGTACTTATTTAAAAAAACACCTTATCGTTTGAAGTGTCGGCTCGTCTGAAGTGTCCTCAAATGTCGGCTATTTCTAGGAAAAAATAACCATTAAAATAGTGTCGTTAAATGTTTTTCCACCTCACTGCACTACACTCGCACACCTCCGAACGCTTTGCAGGGCTGCATTTCAAATCGACACATTTGGGCCACCGTTTTCGCTGCGCCGGTTTGTCGCTGCCGAACGTCACCGCAAGCAGCCATCGCTTTGCGCACGATGGCAGGCAGATGAGTACGGTCGAATACTTCCGCTCGCAGTATCAAATAAACCTACAGTGAGTTGACTAGGGTTCAAACGGGATTCACTTTTTGAGATTTCGGGATCGGGATTGGGGTTTCGGGATCGGGATTGGCCGGGATTGGGGTCACGGGATCGGGATCGGGATTGGGATAGGCATTTTTCCGGTATCGGGATTGGGTTCTAGGGATAGAGATTTTGGTTATTTTTCAGGCATTCACAGTTGTTCATAAAGGTCTCAAAACACTGTTGGATGCCAGAAAAGTGGCATAAAATTGACGCTGGGGGTTTGCATCCACTTTTTTTGCATGCAAAAACGTCATTATTTCACTTATTATAATTTCCACTAATTTTTCCGGGATCGGGATTCCGGACTTGGGAGTTTCTCGGGATCGGGATCGGGATTTGAAAATTTTCGGGATCGGGATCGGGATTGGTATTTTTGAGATTTCGGGATCGGGATCGGGATTGGGGTTTCGGGATCGGGATCGGGACTGGTAAGTCCCGGAATTTCACGGGATCCGGGATCGGGATCGGGATCCCGTTTGAACCCTAGAGTTGACGCAGGCCTATTTTGTCATGTAGACCCGCTCGACATGTAAACCCGCTCGTCATGTAAACCCGCTCGTCAGGTATTCTAGGGAGGTATTGGCATGGCACGGGGGTTAGCGACAGCGGGTTCATATGGTAAATAGAGTACATAGCTGGGGCCGCAGTGCGCGTCTACTCGCATGGTTTTTGTCACTCTTTTGATGATTCCGCTCAAAGAAAAATTCAATTTGGTGTTACGCATTTGAGTTTTTCAATGTTTCTTTAGCAATGTCATCAAAATAGTGACAGAAACAATGGGAGTGCACGCGCAGTTCAGCCCATGCTATGTACTCTTAATTTCATGTAAACCCGCTGCCACTAACCCCTGTGCCGTGTGAATCCCCCTAAAATACATGATTGGCGGGTCTACATGACGTGCGGGTCTACATGACGTGCGGGTCTACATGAGGAAAAGCACAGGGTCATGTCGTCGATCGCTTTGTTTACAGTGATTCGTTTCATAGGTACGTAGACCTGCCCATGTTGAAGAAGGATGGAGAGCGGTTTTTCCCAATCGAGATGTGTGTGCTGGCAACGCGCCAGAAAGTGCCCATCAAGCGGATCGCGGGTTCTTTCCAGGAGCAAATCGTCAAGGTTTGTTCTATCCAATTGTTCGGAATCTGTGGGGTAATGCTTATTCAAGTTTCGAGATTTTCATTCCGACTCCAAGACTATAAATGTGGAATCCTGGAATTATTTACGGTCGGGTATGGATAATACATAAACTCCATAATTATCCCCGCTCGTGATAGCACCGTATTCTTTGATCAAATTTGTGACAGTGAAAGTCATGAAACACCTGTATCTACCTGGTAGTTTGGCAAAATTCACCGTACCGTATCACGAAATTTACATTAAGGTTTACCGTTTACCGAAATGTTTACATCATGTTTAGATCACCCTTTTTCCACCCCAAAATATCTGCCCCGGCAATATTGGATACACTCTCAATAACTTTTCCAGAGAACCGCGATTCCGCCTATCGACCGGCAGGAACAAATCCAGCGTCTGGCTCAAATGTCAGTCAATAATAACAATGATCCGACCCTGCAGCAGGTCAACATTAGCGTGGCTTTGCGGCTGCTGCGCGTGCCCGGCAGGGTGCTGCACCCGCCCAAAATACAGTACGAGGTTGGCAACGTGCCAAGAAATGGCAGGGCTTTCTTTTTTGACCATTTTGACTGCTGTTTTATTGCTATACTTCTAAAGCGAATTTATGTTTGAGTTTAGCGAGTAGCGAACGTGTACACTGTACATAGGCTTCAAAAGTTATGTTTGTATTTTGGTATACAACTGAAATTTTGTCGATTTCTTTCCTGATCCCCTTAGGGTTATTCCAGACTTCGATCCTCCGTGGGGTAGAAAATCGCTTGGAAAATGATTTAGTGATTATGAAGGCGAAAATCTCTCAAAAGGTATGAAAATGCGCGATTTTCAGCAAAAATTGGGGTAAAATTTCTCAAAAATCGCTCCAGCTAAATACATAGCTGACCGATTGGGGGGAGGGGTTAAGGGGACAGTAGCCAATTTTTTTTGAATATTTAGGAATATTTAGAAGCTGCCTGGGAATATTTAGATAGATAGCTGGTCGTTTTGGAGGTAACTCCCAACCACCCTTTCTTACCCCCGTCAATTTAAGTCGCTCTCGTGTAATTCAGGGCAAAGGGCCCAAGTCGGTAGTCGACGGGGGGCCGGGCAAGTGGAACATGTCGGGCAAGCGGCTGCTGAAACCCGCCAACAACGAGGTCGCTAATTGTCGTGTCGGCGTGCTAATCGTGGCCCAGAGTCGATTCCACAACCGCGAAATGGACAATTTTGAGTTGGTTGTCGGGTTTCGGGCGCCGCCCTTTTCGGTTGCACTTTGAATTTTCCGCGATCGGAATCTTGAGTTTTTCCAAAAATTCTGGTATTCAGCTGTTTTCTATTATTCTTAGGCTTATACATTGACAGAGATGTTACTCACTGTAGAAGTATGTGGGAGCATATTGACTGGAGCATATACTATACTAGCATATCACGGCTTATTATTACTCGGTAACATGAATAAATGGAAGCTTTTACACTAAAACAAAAACCCACGAAAACACCACCAATGGTAATGTGGATGAGAAATTGCGCGCTTGCATGCAAAAAATTGCAAAATGCTTAGTGCAAGTCTACCAGAAATGTTGCCTTTTGATTTTTTGAAATTAAAATCAGTTTCCACCCTTTGATAAAAAAAAGAAGTCAGATTAAAAAAAAATCAGTTAAAAAAGTCGAGTGCCAACCCTAAGTGTAACATATTTTTCATATAACATTTTATAATTTCTTCTCAGGGAATTCTACCAGATGCTGCGGCAGCATGCGAATGCCATGGGGCTCAATCTGCCGCAAATTGAACACGATCATTATTTCGCATGCGAAGAATTTCAACTGGACAGTGGCATAGAGCGCGCTCGCAACGGACTCAATAGTGCGAGAAAGTTTCTGTTTGTCATTATGCCGCGGAAAGATCCCGTTTTGTACGGTCTGTTCTTTTTAAAGTTTAACATTTTCACAGTTTTTATTCTGTGTTTTCTGCAGTGTTCTGCGCTTCTTAGTTTCCGACATCGCGTAGATAGCCGTATTTCCTCGAAATACCCCCTCAAAATTGCCACTATGTTTGAATCAACCCCCACCTAGGGTGTCAAAAAAAAATTTTTACGGAAAAAAATTTCAGCGGCCCGAAAACGGAAAAAAATTGCACTTGGCAGAAAACGGAAATGGAGATGGAAAAAAATCAGTGTCCGGAAAACGGAAAAAGGGGAAAAAAAGTACTAAATGCTCTTGTATACCATTTTTAAGCTATTTTACACCTACTTTTAGCGATTTTTCTCCCTTTTCTTCCTTCTATGCCCCGAAAAAGCCTATATATCGAACCACCACAACCCCCCCCCCCACCAAACCCCCGCCCCCAACCCCCCAGAAATTTCTTTCTTCTATTTATCCCTCCGGAGGAGTGATTTGCTATCTATTCAACCACTCAGAGTGTGTAAGTACATCATGTATGCAATGTACATGATGTATTTATTTATTGCTCCCAGTTTGCATCGCAGCTACACTGGTGTAGTTTGTGTAGCGATGTAGGTTGATATTTATGTCCAAATATATCATACTTGGACACGTTTATTACCAGTTTGGGTACTTAAAAGCATAATCTTTACTATGAATTTCACTAAAATTTCTGACGAAATAATAAACCCCCTCGTTTAACCGGGCCTGTGCCTCTGTGCATGTTTACCCGCTGTGCATGTCAGGGGTATTCTAGATTGTGACCCTCCAGGGGGTCGGATAGATGGCTAATCGCTCCTCTAGAGGGATAGCTTGCTGGCAAATAACTTTTGGGTGGTTTGGGGGTTCGCGGGGGTTCAATATATAGGCTTTTTCAAGACGTAGAAAAAATGCAGAAAATCGCTAAAAGTAAGTGAAAAATTACTAAAAATGTGTATATAAGCACATATCTAACAAAAATAGCTAAAAATAGACAATTAAACACTTGAACAAGTGATTTTTGAGGTGAAAATCTAAAAAAGGGCATGAAAATTAGCCATTTTGAGTGAAAATTAGGCCTCAGAAGGCCTCAGTCGTTTAACCCCCCTCAAAAGTTTGCACTATGAAAAAATAAACCCCCGCGGGTTATTTCGAGGAAATACGGTAATTTGTTATGACATGCAGGCAAGACCAAATTTCTGTGCGATTCGAATGAAAGTGCCCCAATTGTGAGTCAAGTACTCCAGTCTGCGAATGTTTTCAAGACAAAGAGCAGAAAGGATTATTCGACACTGAGCAACATTTGCCTCAAGATCAACGCGAAATTGGGCGGAGTCAACTCGGAGCTAAAAGATTCGCAGTTCGCCAAATCGGAAATGTTAGACGCAGTTAAAATCCGTAAATCGTGTAATCCCAAAGAAAGTATTGGGTAGAGTTTTGAATACCCGGCAAAATATCGAAGTACCGTAATTTTAAATATTTCACATAGGTTTTTATCGTTTTGCGCACTTTTGCCGCTCTGAAAAAGCCTATACAGTGATAAAAATAAAACACAACGAATTCTCAGCCCCTAAAAAAAGTTTTTTTCTTCGGTTACACATTTTATATATGTATTTTTATTCATACTTCTGGTCAGGGACGTAGCCAAGATTTTTGAGCGGGGGGATTGTATACGGAGCCCGGGGAACGGGTGGCGGCGCCATAGAAGTTTTTAGGGTTAGCATTTGGGGGGGGTCCTACCCCTGGCACGTGTTAATAACTCGGGAACCGCTTGGCGAAAAATGTTGAAATTTGGATATATTATGGTTTCAGGTCGGGGCTCTCTCAGATTTAGACGAAATTTTTCTACGACCCCCAGACCGGAGATAGGGGGGGGGGGGTCTATAAAAACACTGTCATTTGCGTTTTTTTGGGTGTCGCCGAGAACATGCAAACTTTTAACATCAATATCTCGGTCATTTGTGAACCGATTTTAGTCACTTAAATGTTAAAATGATCACAAATGTTCGGAGAGTTCATTTCTGAGGTCAAATCGGAGATACACATTTGTTTATATATCGATTTAGCCCGATTTCAAAATGCAAAATTTCCGCAAAAGTTTGCTTTTTGAACATGCTATCCTATTTTCCTGATCGAGAGAAACTCAATGAAACAAAAATGAGATCGATATCTCTTTCCGATCAAAAGTTATGGCGCTTCAAACTTTTCCCTCCCATCCACATAAATAACCACATGCATGCAACTTCAAAACTCCATATCTCGGCCATTTCAGTGCTTATTTGCACCAATGAACACTTAAAATGATCAGAATGACATGGAGATATAGTTTTTAGTACCAGATTATCCGTATATTTCAGCAGATTTCCCATACAAGAAATTAATGTGAACTCTTGAATTAAATTGTCATAATGAACATGCATACAAATAGACTGTGAATAAAAACGATATCTCCAGGTTATTCTGATCATTTTAAGTGTTCATTGGTGCAAATAGGCACAGAAATGTGCCAAGATATGGAGTTTTGAAGTTGCATGCATGTGGTTATTTATGTGGATGGGAGGAGAAAAGTTTGAAGCGCCATAACTTTTGATCGGAAAGAGATATCGATCTCAGGACCCCCCCCCCAAATGCTAACCCCAAAAACTTCTATGGGCGGCGCCCCACCCCCTAAAATTTTGCCCCTAAAATTTTGCGCTATGGCGCTGGCGCCATTCGTATGTGTGACGCCATGGCGCCAGTGGGTTTGGCATTGGCGCCAAAACAGCTGTATATGTCTGTATCTTACAGGTATATACAGCGAAATGGACAGGAATAGGTATAAGTTTTTCAATTGATTTGATGCTGCGGAGACTGGTCAGCCGAAAATATACGTTGTGCGACGGTAAAATGCGCGCTTGCGCGCAAAAATTTTTCAAACTGTGACAAAATCGTCTTCTGGAAGTGCCATTTCTGGCACATTTTTTGGTTCGGCCTGGGATGGGGGGGGGGGCGGCCGCCCCCTGCCCCCCCCCCTGGCTACGTCCTTGCTTCTGGTAGCGCCATTCTGACTTTTCTAAAAAAATATCCGCCAAATATTAATTAAATATTAATATATTTTCTACCAAATATTAATATTCCGCAATCAATTACGCCATAATTAATTATGTAATTTGCAGCGTGCAGCGGCTGCTGGCCAGGCCGTCCGGGCCGGCCATCCTGTTCGGCATGGACGTGACGCACGACACCGGCGGCCAGTCTCCCAGCATTGCCGCGGTCCGTTGTAACTTGAATAGATCGGGACGGAAAATAGCTGGAAAAGTGCCAAAACGTGATAAATTCTGACGCCATTGTGAAGTTGTGCTGCGGAAAACGTTGATAATTATTTGTAATTACATCGTATTGGTAGCGCGATCACAGGGTATTTTGGGGTTAGCATTTTAGGGGGGGTTAGCCCCCGAGCACGTGCTCGTATTTCGAGAACCGCTCGGCGAAAATTGTTGATATTTGAATATAATATGGTTTCAGGTCGGGGCTACGCCAGATGTCGACGAAATGTTTTTACGAGCCCCCAGACCGGAGATATGGGGCTCTATAAAAAGGTGGTCATTTGCGAAAATTTTGGCTGTCGCTGAGATCATGCAAACATTTGCACATCAATAACTCGGCTATTTCTGGGCCGATTTGGATAGTTTAACACTTAAAATGATCGGGACAACCTGCAGATTTCATATTTTTAGTTTTTATAGTGATGTCTAAATACCGTGTGCCGATTTGACCCGGTTTTTCAACACGAACGATGACTTTTTCTGAACATGCTTTCATATTCTTTAGACAACGAGAATTCATATAAAACGAAAATGAGTTCAATATCATTTTCCAATCAAGTTATTGATGTGCAAAAGTTTGCATGTTCAGCCAAAATTTTCACAAATGACCACCTTTTTATAGACCACCGTATCTCCGGTTTGGGGGCTCGTAGAAAAATTTCGTCGAAATCTGGCGTAGCCCCGACCTGAAATCATATTATATTCAAATATCAACAATTTTCCCTGATCGGTTCCCGAAATATAAGCACGTGCTCAGGGGGCTAACCCCCCCCCCCTAAAATGCTGACCCAAAAATCCCCTGTGAGCGCGATGCGTGTTATTTTTACAATAGTCAGTCCGTGAAGGGGCAAATGAAAAAGTCACTCCAGTGGCGCTGGCGCTGGCGCCATTTCGCGCCATTAGACTATGGCGTCTACATACTCGTTCCAACTTTCTACAATATAATGCAGTTTTTCCATTTTCTAGATGGCCGTGAGCCTGGACGCCATGGCGCAGCGGTACACGTCGCTGGAGCGCATCCTGCCGCCGAAAACAGAAATCCCCAGTGTCGAGCTGATCAAAGAGTGCGTGAAAACTGGACTGACGCGCTTTTATAAAACGAACAGGCTGAAACCGGTGCACATAATTTACTTTCGTGACGGCGTGTCCGATGGCCAGTTTACCGAGGTTCGTGTATAAGATTTGTTGTCTTGTAAAATTCAGCGAGTTCACCGTTTTGTCAGTGGTTTTTAAAAAAAATGCGAGCCGTTTCTATTTTAAAAAAAACCTCAGCCAAATTTTGTTAGTACTATGCACTAGGTTTTTTACAATTTTTTTCTCGCAAGCCGGCAATTTCACATACATATCACCATTGGTGTACTCTTTATTGGTTTTGAGGCATTTTTAGTGTAAAAGCTTCCATTTGTTAATGCCATTTATTCATTCATTCATAATTTCATAGCCATAATGCAGGTAATGTTCAAGGAGCTGTGTGGAATTCAAGAAGCCTGTCGTGAATTAGATAAAACGGGAGCGTACAGACCCGAGGTGACATTCATCGTGGTGCAGAAGCGACACAAAACTAGGCTGTTCCCGGAAAAGATGGATCGCAATGACAAGGTGAATTGGTGGCGGTGCCGTTTTGATGCAAACTTGTAAAAAGTACTGAAGTTTTTTCTTAGTAAAAGTAAACGTATGCTTTTACTCACCGCTGAGTACAAAAAACGTAGAGTATAATTTTTACTTTTACACTGCACAAAAGGGGAATAAAGTACTTTTCTTCCAGGACAAACGTAAAAGCGAGTTTTTGCACACAGAAAACTCAAAAGCGCGTATTTTTCTCACTGAAAACTAAAAGTGGGTATTTTTATTATTACTCTGGAAGAGATCAAATAAGTGTGTTCAATAACAAATAAATAAATATTTAATAAATAAATAAATATATAACAAATAATCAAATGTGTTTTTTTTTTTTGATAAGTATTTCTTAGTAATGTGATATTAGAATTATTATTCAATGGTTCTTTTTTTAATTGAGGGAAATGCCTTTTAATTACGTTTTCTGTATTTGCGTACTTTCTAGCGGTCAGATGACTACTGGGTTTTTTTTCAGAGATGCGTATTTTTCGGGTAAACATATTGATGTAGTGAATATCATTCAAGAATATTTTTTTATTTTTTTCAGCCGATGAGGCAAAACGTGAAGGCGGGCACAACGGTCGACACCGACATCACGCACCCGGTCATGTTCGATTTCTACCTGTGCTCGCACGAGGGCATACAGGTACGACAATATTGATTTATGTTTGTGTCCTGATATTTGTGGCACTGTGTGTTGCGCGGCGACAACTACTGTATAGAACTGTGAGCAGTGTTTTTGTAGATTTTGAA
Organism: Sphaerolaimus hirsutus; assembly: GCA_964036195.1. Lineage (NCBI taxonomy): Eukaryota > Metazoa > Nematoda > Chromadorea > Monhysterida > Sphaerolaimidae > Sphaerolaimus > Sphaerolaimus hirsutus. The sequence goes on from OZ038451.1 coordinate 10,393,564, forward strand.
ACTCGCAGGGCTTCATATGGATAATAATTCGCTCTCCTTCGGAGGGATAGATAGCCGAAAAAAATGTTGGGGGGGGGGTTCGCGGCGGCTTTTCCAAAGTATATAAGAAAGAAAAGGGAAAAAATGGTTAAAAGTAGGTGACAAATCGCTAAAAATTGGCATTTAAGTATATATATAGCACGCAAAATATTTGGGCAAAATTACTTTAAAATAACTCCAGATAGGTAGATAGCTGGACGATTTGGGGGGGGGTGTTCATTGGATAGTAGCAACAATTTTGCTTCCGGGATAGATAGATAGCTGAGCGGCATCCACCATAGATAGATACCTGTCGGATTTGGGGGGGGGGTAACAACCCCGCTCTACCCCCTCTACAAAACCCCTGACTGCGAGAAATTAGCTTACGGACTCACCAAGTACCGCTTAGGTAAATGCATGAATGTACTTGGTCTCAGGGCACGTCCAAGCCAACGCACTACTACGTGCTGCACGACGACCACAACTTCAAGCCCGACGAGCTGCAGCAGCTGGCCTACTCGCTGTGCTTCACGTACGCGCGCTGCACCCGCGCAGTGAGCCTGCCCGCGCCCGTGTACTACGCCCACCAGATCGCCGCCCACGCAAAGTACCGGCTGCAGGGCAGCGGGCTCGACCCGTTCGTTTAATTGGGGGGGGGGGGGGTTGTGGGGGTCTGGAAGCGTGTTAAGTGTGTCTGTCTCATTGTAACTTGAGTTCAAACGGGATCAACTTCGATAGAAAAAGGTCTAAAAACACACCTGGATGTCAGAGAAGTGGCATCAAAGCACACTGAATGTTTCCATTCACATTTCCCAGTGCAAAAATTCATTTTTCATTTTTTTTAAATCAGTTTACTGATTTTTCCGGAATCGGGATTGGAGTCACAGGATCAGGATTAGGATGTAAAAAAATTTTTTACGGAAAACAGAGAGACAAATTTATCCTCCGGAAAGTTGAGACCCTATTGGATTGGGATTTTTCGATTTCGGAATCGGGATTGGGGCTTCGGAATCGGAATCGGGACCGCCGAATACCGAAAATTATCGGGATTCGGCATCGGGATCTCGTTTGAACCCCAATTGTAACGCATTCCAACAAGCGCACATTGCTTTACCCTCGCAGCTCCATGTCGGACACCGTGTCGATGGCGTCGGGCGGCAGCGGCACGTCGCTCCTGACCGAGCAGCGCATAGCCGACATCCAGAGGCGCATCTGCGTCCGGTCGGACGGCCCCGGCACCGTGAACGGCATGTTCTGGCAGTGAATCTCGCCCGCCGGCGGGGATTTTTTTCGTGGAAAAAGTACGGAAGCCGACTTTTTGATATCATGTGACTTTTGTACAGAGTTTTGATCGGATCCAAGGAAGTTTCCAGGGGGAGGGGGTGGTGGTTTATAGGAGGGTGTACTAATACGCACATCTGCCCGTTACGCACATTTGCCCGTTTTTTCAACTTTACACTTTTTCAAGTGATTTTCAGATATGAGTGAAGTGAAAAAAAGTTCACTAATGTCTTTGCGCAACTTTTTTTCACTTCACTCATATCTGAATATCACTTGAAAAAGTGTCAAGTGAAAAAACGGGCTAATATACGTAACGGGCAGATGTGCGTATTAGGCATGCCCGTTTATAGGTCCCCCACTAGCTCAACTGAATCCAGCTGAAATTGAAATTGAAACTGAACTGAACTAGTGACTGAATTCACGTCAACTAAATTTTAGGTATTTACGTAATTTCAACTTTCCTATCTGATAGAGATAGTTAATCAAATATCGTGACACTAAAAGTTCATCGCCTCAGTTATGTGTGATGCTTATTTTTTAAATGTTATTAAGTTGACATTATTTGAGATTCAGTTGACACGAATGTGCGATGTCAACTAGCTAGTGGAGGCCCATAGGGTCCAGACCTTATCGAGATAGGCCTTGTAGTAAATATATGTGTCCACGAAATCATAATTTATTTTTATTGGCGAATCACCCTGCCCCGTGAAACCTTCCTAGATTTGTCGCCGATTGGATGGTTGATTTTGGGTTTTTTTATTTGTGTCAATAGTGTCAGGAGCTCTTTTACGCTTTTTCTGCTCTAGCTTTTGCATTTTTGGGTAAGAGTAACTAACACTGTAAAAAAGCATTTTCAGTGCCTTCCCGAAAGTTATTGGGCCCACACACGCTAGTTGACATCGACACCAAATGTCAACTGGTGCCGATCCCGATTCAAAGCTTGCTGACGAGCCTACAAATGACGTTCAAGTGCAATTTTTGATTTAGGAATGGAACCTGTTGACATTTGGTGTCGATGTCAACTAGCGTGTGGGGGGCCATTGTACCTGAAAATATGCGCATTTGAATTGCGAATTTTGGGAAAATTGCAAAAAAAAATGAAAATGGAAAACACAATAAAAGTATAGAAAGATTATCAGTGAGATTTCTCATTTGTTTGAAGAAGACTAATATTAAACCTGCATATTTTATCAGTGTAATAGAACCTGAGTCTTGTCAAAAAATCAATTTCAATGTAACTCTATTGGACAAAACAGATTCCTATTGTATATTCTAACCAGTTCCGAGGAATGTTGTAATTAGGGTTCAAACGGGATCCCGATCCCGATCCCGGATCCCGTGAAATTCCGGGATTTAGCAATCCCGATCCCGATCCCGAAAATTTTCAAATCCCGATCCCGAAAAACTCCCAAGTCCGGGATCCCGATCCCGGAAAAATTAGTGGAAATAAAAAAAGTGGAAAAATGACATTTTTGCATGCAAAAATGTGAACACAAACCCCCAGCGTCCATTTTATGCCAATTTTCTGGCATCCAACAGTGTTTTGAGACCTTTATGAACAACTGTGGATGCCAAAACATTGTCCAAATTCTCTATCCCAAGACCCCAATCCCGATCCCGGTAAAATGCCAATCCCGATCCCAATCCCGATCCCGATCCCGAAATCTCAAAAAAACAATCCCTATCCCGATCCCGAAAAGTCAATCCCGTTTGAACCCTAGTTGTAATTTGTAGTGTCATATTTATGTCTCGTGCCAAGCGCATTTTATTTTGGTGATAATGTGTTTCGTTTAATTTGTCATTAGCATATAAATACGTGTATTACCATGGCGGTGTGAACGTAGGATGGCTCATATGGGGGTGTTTAGTTGGCCCATTTTCCCGCAAATTGAGTGTTTTGGAGACTTGTTAGGTCAAGATATTTAAGTATGAATTTTTGTAGGTAGCAAAGCATTTCTAGATGTTTTCCAGCCTATTTTCACCCATTTACTCGTATTTCCTAATGTTCGGAAAAAAACATCCAGTTCGATTCAATAGCTGTAAAATAGGGGCTTAGATAGCTGTAAATTAGGATTTTTCGGGGATAGATGACGAGGAAAGGTGGAAAGTACCCCGTCTTTACCCATTTTTCGTGCACTGTACTGGTTTATGTAAATAAAAAAGTAACTAACGTGAAATAACGTTTTTGTAAATTGTATTTTACAAAATTTTGTAAATTTGACTTTTTAACGATTGTCTTAAATTAATCGCTATGACTAACTGATTAAGGTGATATTTTACGCATTAATCGGTACTGTTAATTTTTTTGGTCCACCATGTTATGATCGGACAAGTATTGTTGCAATTTTTTCGGAATTCTAGTTGTCTTGTGTTTTGATGGCGGTACCCGACTTTGTAAAATGTCGTATTTAAAAATTTTTTTGTTATGTCATAAAAATACCACGCTATAACGCGAGAATGCCGCGCAATGTTCAGCGATAATTTATCTTTTTAATAATTTTTTTCTTCATTTTACAGGGCCTGTTGCCGCCTGGAATGCTTTTTACCCGGTTCTGTGGTTGTAATTTTCGTGTTACGTTTTCGGTGCAGGCTTGTTGAAGACGGTTTTCTATTAATTACTCTTTGCTTGCATGCTGTTGTAAATAAAACTCCTTGAATAAAATTCTGCAAAACGTTTGTGGTCGAATGGCTGCCATAACAATCTTATCAGTCATCGCATGAATCAGCCGCGGGCCGCATCATATTTACTTGTCAAAGTGATGTAAAAACTGTAAAAGAACAGCTAAGTATGAGCTGAATAAGGTGGAGATTTCTGTCATGTTGACACATTGAAAATATTTACATGCATGCACAAATGTATGCGTTTTCGTATTTACATTGACCTAACAGTAAATCAACCAGTACTTGCTGGGTAAATTTACATACTAGGTCCTCGAAGGGCTCACGCTACTAGTTGACATCAAAATTCGTGTCAACTGAATTTCGATTAAATATGTTATTTCAACTTTCCTAAATTAAGTGTGACACTAGGGTTGGCACTTGATTTTTTTTAACTGATTTTTTTTATTAAAAATCTGATCTGGGGTAAACTGATTTTAATTTAAAAAAATCAAAAGGCAAAATTTCTGGTAGACTTGCACTAGGTATTTTGCAATTTTTCATACACATTGCCATTGGTGGTGTTTTCATGGGTTTTGGGGTATTTTTAGTGTAAAAGCTTACATTTATTCATGTTACCGTGTAATTATAAGCCGTGCTATGCTAGTGTAGTATATAATATGCAGCCAATGTGCTCCCACATACTTCTACAGTGTGAAACATCACTGTCAATGTATTAGCCTTCTATTATAACATTATTTAAGCACTATTCCATGCTGAACTTCACTTGAAGTCACGAACGTCCGCCAAAAGGCGATATACGTAATAAGTCGACATAAAAATGGATATTTTTGAAAGAAATCACTGCTTATAATGCTATCCCATGACTCCACAGTCATAATATGACCACAATAGACATAAAAATACATTGTCTGACACTTAACATACACATTTTTTCTCAATACCCCCATTTCGGACGATTTTAAAAAAATCTGCTTTTAATTTTAAAAAATCAAGGCGTTTAAAAAAAATTAATTTTTTTCCAACCCTATGTGACACCATAAAAAACTTTTGGTATTTTCTAGTTGACCATCCAATTGATACGAATTCGCGATGTCAACACGATTAGTCCGTTGAAGCCCAAACCACCCCACCCAGCTCACCAACCAATCCCAGCCAGCTCTAAGCTCCGCCCAGCCATGCTCACGCCCATGGGGCACCTGATGGACGTGGTGCGCTGCGCCAACGAGCGCGCCGTGTTCGACCTGCTCGACTCGTACGACGGCACCAAGGCGCTCGTGTGGCAGCCGGAGCTGATGAAGCCCTTCGGATTGGTCGCTAAGGCCAGCGACTTGCAGCGGCGCCAAGTGCCGCACATGTATAAGCTGGAGGTGCTTTCTTGGGGGGGGGGGGCTTAACAGAGGTGTCCAGAATAGGGATGCGAAAAGTGCCCTGGCTTTGGCGCTGGTGTCGGCGCCAGGCGTTTTGTTGCCGGCGCCAGGAAAAATAGCGCCGAGCGGCATGGCGCTTTTCGCTTTGGCGTTATGAGTGCTCTACTTGCCGCTTGAGGTAATTTTAAATCTGACTCTGTACGTTGATCGCAGTCACTTCCGTTGGGCTCTTATTTTTGGGTAGGTATACGTTTTCAGCGCAAGGTGTAAATTAATTTTATACAAATATTGGTTCGCCGTACCGTATTTGTAATAATATCAACATCGAAAAGTCCTTCGCCACAACCGCACCCATTCGGGTCTGTGCCGGTGCGCATGTAGGCTCGGTGCCCGTGTGTTTCTACCCGGTGCCTATGTAGACCGGTGCGCATGTTATTCAACCGTACATGCGCGTCTGTCTACATGGGCACCGGGTTTATATGCATGGGGTCTACATGTGCACCATGCCCATCTACGAGTACAATGCAATGCTGTTAAAATAGTGGTATTTTTGAAAAACGTAAACGTAAACATAAATACCTTTTCCAAATACATGGGCACCGAGTTTACATGCACGCGGAGTCCTCACCACCCATTCTCCCTCCATCAATCCCCCCCCCCCTCAGGTGGGCATGTCGGTGCCGCAGTGCAGCGTGGACCACGTGCTGTTCGTGCTGCGGCCCGAGCTGGGCGCCGGCCAGCTGCTCGTGGAGGCGGTGCAGCGCCACCTGCTGCAGCAGCGAGCGGCCAACGTCCGCCTGCACTTGGTGCTCGTGCCCGGCGCCGACGCCGTCTTCGAGCAGATGATGGGCGATGCGGCTGATGGGAGACTTCTTTCCGCTTTCAAGTTTGTTCACTGTTTTTTTCTCTCCAGGAAGCAGTCCCAGTCCCTGTAAAATGTCAAATGTCATGCAAAGTGTCAAAAATCATGTAAAATGCCCGGTAAAATGGCAAACATGTTTGCCATTTTGTCGGGCATTTTACATGACTTTTGACACTTGGGGTGACATTTGACATTTCACAGCGCTTTTTAAAGGGTCTTGGACTGGTACCAGGTGCCAACCCCAAACCCTGTAAAGTGTCAAATGTCATGTAAAATGTCATGCAGTTGTCAAGTGTCAATTGTCCTGAAAAATGTAAAGTGTGAATTGTCATGCAAAGTTCAGTAATTATTTTGTTTTTGATTGACATTTTACATGACATTTGACACTTTACATGGTCTGGTTCTGCCGCCATTGGGAGCCTCCACTTATTTGATGTACGTCGCTCTCAGAACGACGAGCGACCTGCCGTTGCGCGTGCTGCCGCTCGACAGCGACTTGGCCACGCTCGACATGGACTCCATTCTGCAGAGTTTGCTCGTGTTCGGCGACTGGTCCGTGCTGCACGCGGTCGCCCAGGCCGTGATACAAATGCAGCGACTGTTTGGCCCCGCTAAAATGTGCCACTACAAGGGCGACTGGGCTAAGTGGGTGCGTTCGGACGGAAAGAAATTGGCCACGATTCACATTTTACCCCAGGGGTTGGCTAAATTTTAACCCTCCGAGGGTTGGCACAACGCTCCTGCGGACGGATAGATAGCTGAAAATGGGGGGGCGGGTTGTCGGGTTTCAATACATTCAAGGAATGGAGAATGGAGAAAAGGGAGAAAAATGGCTACAAGTAGTTGAAAAAGCTCAAAATTAGTATATAAGGACAAATAGTATAAAACATAGCTGATAATAGGCAGTAAGACGCATGAGCTAGTGATTTAGCTAGGTGAAGATCTATAAAATCAGCGATTTTCATAAAAAATTTGTGTATATTTTCTCAAAAATCGCTCTCAATTGCTCAAAAAGCCGATTGGGGGGGGGGGGTCTCAGGAGATAGTAGCCTCCGGGATAGATAGACAGCAGAGATGGTTACCCCCCCTAAACCCCCTCTCCTACCCCTGTTTTATCCCCCAAAATGTTCGTATGCCTTCTAGGTACACCGACTGGTGCAAATGGATCAGCGGCAACAAAATGATTCAGGGAGCCAGCACAAACCGCCGCCCAGCGCAGAAAACCTGCAGCATTTGTTGATTATTGACAGAACGGTGGACTTGGTCACTCCTCTACTCACACAGCTCACTTACGAGGGGTTGATCGACGAGTTCTATGGGATTAATTACGGTTAGTGATGCGAGATTATTGCATCCATTTTGCATCTCTTGGAATCTTGCCAGATTTCACTGCTGTTGTCGGGCGCGGCTGTAAAAGTCAGCCAACGATCCTGGTTTGGTCCCTGAAAAGTTTATTTTTGTTTGTATTGGGTTTCGTTCGACGATTAAGTATGCAGGGCTTTTAACGTCTGATTGAACCAAGGACGTAGCCAGGGGGGGCGAGGGGGGGCGGCCGCCCCCCCTCCTTCCCGGGCCGGATGAAAAAATGTGCCAGAAATGGCACTTCCAGAAGACGATTTTGTCAACAGTTGAAAAAATTTTGCGCGCAAGCGCGCATTTTCCCATCATACAACGTATATTTTCGGCTGACCAGTCTCCGCAGCCTCAACCACAGCCAGTGAAAATGGACTCAATTCCTGTCCATGTCGCTGTATACGCCTGTAAAATACAGACATATACGGCTGATTTGGCGCCACTGGCGCCATGGCGTGGAGCCTACGAATGGCGCCAGCACCATCCCCTTACTACAGGGGTAAAATTTTAGGGGGGGGCGCCGCCCCCCCCCCCCGTTCGCCGGGTATACAATCCGCCCCCCCCGCGGATTGAACCATTGGGGCGTGTAATGCAGGTGTTTTGAAGGCGCTGATATTGCGCCGCGCACACGCTAGTTAACATCGCACCAAATGTCAACTGGTGCCGATCCCGATACAAAGTTTGCTGATGAGCCAACGAACGGGGAATTGGGAACGGAACCAGTTAACATTTGATGTCGATGTCAACTAGCGTGTGTGGGGCATTTGTAACTAATCCAGCACAAAACGGTTTTATTGAACGTTAACTTCCAATTTGAAACTTCGCGAACGCTAGATAGCCACAATGATGAAAATACAGCATTGAATCGCATTGAATCCAACTCCACACTGCATTTTCCATATTTTCAGCGTCGACAAAGCTGCCTGCGTCGCCGTCGGCCAGCACGGACTCGGCGGCGAGCTCGAGCGGCACGGCGCCGAACGAGAAGAAGGGCATCAGCTTGGACAGCAGGGACGAGTTGTTCGCAGAGCTGCGCGATCTGCTGTTCAGCGCCGTCGCGACGCATTTGAGTAGGCGGATCAAGGCGCTCGCGCAATTTGAGGACGTCAGTTTTAGTGTCACTTTTTTCGTTCATGTTTTCGCTTGTTGCCGCGCGTTCGAATCTTTTGGATGAGTTTGAATGGCGTTCGAATGTTGAAATAGCGTTTGAATTTGCGCCATCCGGTTTTCCAACTTCCGGTTTTTGGATTGCGGGTAATATAAAGCGCGCGCGCTCTGACGACGCAGTGTTATTCCCGCTTTCGGCTTTTGGATGTTTTTTTGTTGAATTTATTGTTGCAATCCACTGTGACGGTCATTGTTTATTTTGACCAGACCAAAATTCCACTGATATTTCGCACTATTGGCAACATTACTCTACCGTGACCACTACTTAATTAATGATTTACGCAATGATTTAAATCCATAAACAATTGTATGTACGTGGGTGTATTGCGACGTTCCCCGGTTCCCTTTGCCCGGCCGCTGTGACGCCGTGACGGCTAAGGCACTTGTGAACGTCACCATGCCCCGCGTCACAAAACCGGAGTCTCAATTTGTGCTCGCGTAGAGCTAAAGCCATCAGTGCCATGGCATGTCGGCGCCGAGCGCCAAGATCGCAATGGCACTTTTCGCTTTTACTCTAGCACCACATTCGGAAGTTTTTAGTACGCGACTGAATGCAGTACGCAACTTGTCAACTGATATGCTGTTGAGTGAGTGTTAGGGTTCAAACGGGATCCCGATCCAGAAAATTTCTCGTCTAGTGCGGATAATGCAATCCCGTGACCTCTATCCCGATTCAGGAACTCAATCGCGATCCCGGCCCCCGAGAATTTTCAATTCCCGATCCCGGAAAATCTGACAAGTTGAAAAGTGACTGCACTAGGGTGTCAAATTTCCGTTTCCGTTTTCCGTTTCCGCCTTTCCGCAGGAAAATTTTTTACCTTTCCGTTTTCCGTTTTCCGGCAGCCGAAAAATTTTTACCTTTCCGTTTTCCGTTTTCCGGCAGCCAAAAAATTTTTACCTTTCCGTTTTCCGTTTTCCGGCAGCTGAAAATTTTTTACCTTTCCGTTTCCGTTTTTCCGGCCCATTTTTCCGTTTTCCGGCTGAAAATTTTTTTACCTTTCCGTTTCCGTTTTACCAGGCCATTTTTCCATTTTCTGGCTCGATTTTCAGTTTTCTGGCATTTTTCCATTGTTTTTCCAATCTGTATTTATCTTCAATTGGCTCATCCAATTGTGTTGTTTTTGTCTCTTGGAGCAGCATTGACAACTGGGATTTCAGGGTCAGTGAAACAGGTGCTGTGAACCCAATTGGGTCATATGCTGACACCAATAATTTATTCAAGTTTTGTCTGGTTGGTGTTGTGATGCTGTCAATTTGCAATTTTGGTGTTGATATTGTAATATTGTTCTAAAGCTTCAACTTCATTCGTGACACTCATGATGAAGTTATCAATGTAAATGTTGTTTATTATCATCGCCAACTGGTTTCATTCCCCTTCATTTTCTTCATATTCATTCATGTTGTTTATTGTCACATTTAAATGGTATTTTATGACTGCTCCCAAAATTGCTGGGCTGCAGACAAGTCCAAACAGTACGCGTTTAAAACGAAGTACTATTAAGTTATTTTCAGTTACTGGTTTTGAGGCATCTTTCAGCCAGGAAAATTGTGTGTAGTCTCTAGCTTGGTCATGCAATCCTATTTGCAAAAATGCCTTTTCAATATCGGCAATTAACGCTAGATTGCCTGCCCTGAACCTCAGGAGTAGGCCCAGTGCTAATGGTGTTGTAATTGGCTGGTGGTGTTGGTCCTCTAAAAAGGCACTCGTTGAAACTGGGCTTACCTGCCGACCCATCATACACGATTCTGCATGATGTCAATTTGCCCGACGTGATTACTGGCTGGTGTGGCAGGTAATGAATCCCCTTGTTGTCTGTTTTGTTGTCACAGATCCCTTTTCTAGTTGGTCATCCAAAACTTATGGTATTGTTCGAATAAGTTTGGATCTTTGTTGAATCTTCTTATCAGTGATTTAAACCGCACCAAGGCTTCTGCTTTTCCCGTGGGCAGGTCACTGATACTCTTTTTATATGGCCAGTCAATATAGTATTGTTTGTTGTTGTTGTTGAATTTTATGCTATTTATTATCATCTCCTCTGCAATGTTGTCATCAATTGCATAGGGGTCATCAGTGATTCCCACTGCTTCTCACAGGGAATAGTACCTTGCTGACAACTCGCTGCCAGCTTGCTTGCCAAGCAGCAAAAATCAGGCCTAGCTCGCTGACAACGTTTTTGCACGTCGCTGCCAGCTCGCTGACATGTTTTTTAAATGCTGTAATGTGTTTATTTAATAGGTGCTTTCAGTAAGCTGACAGCTCGCTGCCAACTACACTGCAGCCTTTTACAGCTAGCTGCCAGCTCGCTGCCGCACGCTGACAACTTGCTGCCAGCTCGCTGCCGCACGCTGCCAGCTCGCTGCCAAGTGTAAACAACTGCTTGTCAGCTTGTTGTCTCCTAGCTGGCAGCAAGTTGTCAGTGAGGTACTATTCCCTGTTAGACTGTGAAATTGTCATAGTGTTTCCTTTCCTATGGCCACTATGGCTACTTTTTGATGATTTTTTGTTGGTTCAGTTAAGCTTGAACTACAAGTGAAGTTACAGGCATGATCCATAGTTGCAGAATGTACAGCTACCACAATCAAAGCCAAACAGGCAAACCTGCATGCAGGTTTTTTTCTGCAAATTTGTCTATTACCGTGCTAATTTCACTTTATTTTTTTCCGTTTCCGGGAAAATTTTGCTTTCCGTTTTCCGTTTTCCGGCATTTCATTTTTCCGTTTTCCGTTTTCCGGCCAACAATTTTTTTTTACCTTTCCGTTTTCCGTTTTCCGCTGAGTGAAATTTTTTTACCTTTCCGTTTTCCGTTTTCCGGCAGAAATTTTTTTTTTACCTTTCCGTTTTCCGTTTTCCGTAAAGTGAAAAAAATTTTACCTTTCCGTTTTCCGTTTTCCGTAAAAAAAATTTTTTGACACCCTAGACTGCACCAAGAAATTTGAAGGGAAACCTCCGGTGTCCAATGTATACTACTTTTATGGCATCCAGGTGTCTTTTTAGACGATTTTTTTGTAACAAATCAAAGAAAAACTTCTAGAATTGACCAAAATCCCGATCCCGAAAAGTCGGTCCCGTTTGAAGCCCCAATGAGTGCATGACCATTCAACCCCCCCCCCCCCCCCCGCAGTCTCGCCACAGTGCAACGTCGGTGCGGGAGATGGCGGACTTCGTGCGTCGTCTGCCGGCGCACGCGCAAGCCAAAGCGGCCGCCGCGCAGCACACCACCGTGGTGGAGGGGTTGCGCGCGCGCGTCCAGGCGCCCCGCTTCATGCACACCCTCCAGTGCGAAAGGGGTGCGTTGGTAGTGGTTTGTGGATGGGAGTTGTGTTGTGGGGTGGGGCTGTTTATTTGCCAGGCGCTAAATAGTGTGCGAGCGAGGTTTGGAAAACTCGTCGATCAACTTTGAATGAATGGGGAAGATTTATGTTGCATGAATTCACATAGCTGGGACAAAATATATAACCCAAATTGAATAAGTGTTTTGAAACGATTCAATTCTCAAAAAAGTCAACCCCAACAAGATGCAACGGGGCGCCGATGCAACTCCTCGCCCCTTGAACTTATTCTAGTTTACTAGAATGATGTGTCCGTCAACTAGTTTATGGAAATAATGAATTACTTGTTCTAGTAAACTCTGCGTCAAATCTGATTTATGAATATTCCAAATTTCAGTTGTAAACTAGTGTAGGCAGATTGTCAGTCGTCAAGGCACCTCCGTTTATATTTTACTTTTCGATCACAAAAAAACACTTCAGACATCCTGCACGCGGTCGATACCGAGCGCACATTGGCCCACATCGACAACAGCACCGCCCGCGCTGCCCCTTACCTGCAGGTGAAGTTTTCGTGCTATTTTTGTTGGCGCAGGACCAGTGCACAAGTAAACCGGGTGCACAAGTAACAATGTCCGGTGCCAATGTAGACCCGGTGCTTAGGTACGGCCCCATAATTGAGCGCTGGGTCTTCATGGGCACTGCAGGGGTTCAGTATGGGGGTTGGGTTACTCCCCAAACGCTCCAGCTATCTACATATGTATCTAGCGATTTTTCTCCCTTTTTCCTTCTAAAGCTTGAAAAACACCATATAGGTATTGAACCCCTGCGACCCCCCCTCCAAAAACATCAAATATACACATGATTTGTGATGGAATGGCGCCATTTGAGGGCGCCAAAGTAAGCCGCACCATGGCGCCCTTCTACTACTTTTGCTACTTGTTCACCGGGTTGTCTTGTGCACCGACACACCCCCTTTTTGTTGCCGCTCTTAGGGTTCAATCAGAATTGACTTTTCGGGATGGGGATTGGGGTCACGGGATCGGGATTACTTTTTTGAATTTTCGGGATGAGGATTTTGGAAAACCTTCAAATATACATATTTGATTTTTCACAAAAAAATGAAAACATACTTGGATGCCAGAGGAGAAGCATAAAATTCACATCTGAGCTTTCCGTTCACATTTCTCAGTGAAAAATATCCTTTGACAATTTTGACAAATTTTACTGGGATCGCCGTGATCATGATTATGGAATTTTGTCACTATAACCGCTTTTCTAAATGCAACGTTTATCCAGGTGCTCCGGCTGATGTGCCTTCAATCGTTGATCGGCGACGGGCTCAAAGCCAAAGTGATCGATTCCTACCGAACCAAATTCGTGCAGGTGGCCGCACTTTTCAATCACCAATGGCGACCCACGCAGTAGTTGACACACGCAGTAGTGTGTCAACTTGTTTGTGTCAACTCAAATTTCGGCTCCGCGAGTCGCGCTGCGATCTTCCGATGCACGTGTCGTAATATTCATGTTTCAACATTGCTGCATGTGCATTTGGAGATGGCTCTGCGACACGCGAAACCGAAATCTGAGTTGACACAGACCAGTTGACATGTGTCAACTAGCGTGCTGGCCACCAACAGCCAACAACACCCCCTTCAATTTACCCCCCCCCTACAGAGCTACGGCTACGAACTGGTAGACGACCTTATCAACCTGCAGCGGGCGGGTATACTACGCGAGCGCGCCGCCGCCCCCAAAAGCATGCCCTTCAGCTACCCCTCCCTGAACGATTCTGGTCCATCCAGGAAGGGGGATAGTTCGCCGGTTTGTGGAGTGGGTCAGGTGAAGAAACAGTTGAGACTGCTTGTTGAGGGGGTCGATGAACAGGTGTGTTTTTGTTCGGTGTAGTCTTTCAAACTGTTCGCTACTCAATAAACGAGGCAATTAAGCATGATTTCAACGTTCTGGTGCCATTCCCGCACCTTGTAATGTGTTAAATGTCTCACAAATTAATTTGCCATTTGTCATGCAAGTCAAAAGTTCAGTAATGATATTTTTCACTTTGATTGACACTTGACAGGGTGCGGCACTGCTCCCTGTTTTGCCATGACACTATCAACCATTCCAATGTACACATTTATATCCCTGATCACGGGTTCAAACGGGGCCACTTTTTCGGACCGGGACCGCGACCAGGAATTTTCTAATGTAGGGACCGGGACTGGGGTGTCGGGACCCCCCCCCCCCCTGTCCCGACTTTTTGCCGAACCATGTACAGGGACCCGTTTCAATGCCCCCATCTGCGGCACGCAGAAGCCGACCGACTGCGCGTACTCGTACAGCGGGTGGGCGCCGGTGCTGGGTCGGCTGCTGGAGGCGCTGCTGGGCGGCTGGTCGCAGCCGCACCTGCTCGACGCCGTCAAGTCGCTGCCCGGCGCCATGGAAGTCAACTTGCGTCGGTTGTTGTGCCTGTGTGCGCATTGGTGTGGGTGGTTGCCCGAATTGGTTCGGTTGGCACCTGGCTACTGATTTGCATTGAAAAACTCTTTTGGGAGCTTTATATTTGAAAAAACGTTAGAAAAAAATCATAAGATTTTTTTTTTCTGTTGATTTTTTATTTTTGCCAGAATTTTCAGATTTACTTAATTATATCTTCATTTTGAGTGATTTTCTGCGATGAAAAAAATCACATTTTTATGTATTTATATTTATTTTTCCGACTAGAGTTGATTATATTTTCTCAAAATCACCCTATCCTATCAATGCTACTACCTATATTTGATTTTCTTGGAAGCGACAGTATCAATCCCTGATTTTTTTAAGTGAAAATTTTTCCCTTTTCACATTTTACCCTTACTATAAAGACTTTGAATTTCCACGCCGCCCCACATTTCAGCTTGCGAAAGCGACACCGCAAGCAAATCGGTCCCAGATCCCGGTGCCTCGGAGCGCCGGCCGTCTGTGCTCATGATCGTGATCGGTGGGATCACATTTGGTGAGATGTCCGCGCTACGAATGGTTGCCAGGCAGAGGGGTGAGTCGACGGATCGTGTCCCTGTAGTCATGTAAACCCGCCAGTCATGTATTTTTTTTGGGGGGTAGCAGCGATGGAGGAAACTTTTTTATGACCATTTCGCTGTTTCGCAGGATTCAATTTGATGGTAGTAACGACGAGCGTGATAAATGGGGAGCGATTTTTGGAACAGTTTCACACGTTGCTGCCGGATGGTATGATGTGATATTTGACTTAGTTCGTTAAGTATTAATGTTATCGTTGGCAAATGTACAAATGGGCACGCCAATTGGCCTTACTGTGGTTTTAGTGTCGGTTTGTGCACCGCTGCGCATGTGAGCCGATGCAACTGCATGTTAATTGCTAAATTTCATTACAGCGATCTATGCTTGAAAGGCTGTGATATTCCTTCTTTTCCCGCATACGAGTGTGCTGACAAATATATACCTAGGTGCCTGCCCTTTATATACTTTGTTTTATGAAGATTATATTTGTATTTGATTATATTATCGACGAAATATCTGCTTAATCTAAATATTTATGTATTGATACATTGAATTTTTGTTATCGATTACGATACGATAATAATATGAATGATCGCTACTTCAGACAAGTAAATATGTTAATATTTGACAATAAAATAGTTTGCGTTTTATATCGCTGCACCCTGTCTGCTTATCATGTAACCTCCAATCATTTTCCCCTCTGTTCAAATAAAAAATGCGCAGAAGCCAAAAATGAGCATGGATACTGATTTGGCGCTGCTCATGAAGCGCTACGGCTACCAAGCGACCAGTGGCCCCGAAACTCAGAGATTGATCCAGGAATATGTGTGTGGTTGTTTTGTTTTTATATTTTTGTCCTTTGGCTGTCTCCGCCCTTTGTCTATTGTGTGTAAACGTGGTAATTTTTTTTAAGATGATATTTCAAGATTAAGTAGTTTTCGATATTTTCCTAGTCCATTTTCGATTTTTTTTCTGCCAAATTATGGATATATCCTTATGCTTACCGGCCTTCTGCGGTACCGTAAACATACCAAACATGCGCCACAGAACTTTAAAATCTGCCACCCTAGAATAGGCTTCCATTTTCATTCGCATCTTGACCGTTGCTTAACAACGAGTCAATTGATTACGCTCGCGCATGTGATCACTGACCTGCTCGCATGAAATTCCTCATTGTGAGTTCCTACGTCATTTGATTGCATTTTCAGTTGAGCCGGCCCGTGGATCATGCTCTTGTGGCGGCGAATCTGCGTCGGGTGCTGCTGCGATGCATGGATAAAGCCAGGGAAAGCGTGCAGGCTGCCGACCAGACCGCCGTTAGTCCAACGTCCCCCCGATTTGCGCGCCAATGGGCTCCCACACACTAGTTGACATCACAAATAAATGTCAACTGAATGTCAACTAAAAAACATGAAAAAAATTTTAAGGCATCACATTTTACAGAAACAATGGAAATTAAGTGTCACGATTTTGTATTAACAATGTTCTATCAAATAGGAAGTCGAAATCAAATAATTAACCAAAATTTAGTTGACATCGATTTTGATGTCAACTAGAGTGTTGGAGCCCAATGGCCCTACACACACTAGTTTTCACCGTGACCATTATGAAAACTGAAATGGCGACATGGCGACATCCAGCGTACTCTTTTTGTATGCTATGTGTTTTAGTTTTAAAAATTTTAAATTTTAACTTTCATTCATTTACATTCCAATTAATATAAAATAAAATCATTCAACCGTGTTCATTAATTTGCATTTGAAAAATTTTCAGTTTTCACACGAAGTCACGGTGAAAACTAGTGTGTGTAGGCACAATCTGCCGTATTTATTCGAGCGGCGCTCGCAGGCGGCGGCGGCTCTGCACCAGCGCATGCGCGAGCAGGAGACGCTCATCTCCAAGCAGGAGGAGGACTTGTCGTCGTTGCGCAAGCAGTTGGCGCAGTGCCAACGCGAACTGCACACCAAGCAGCAGATCGCCGACGCGGCGCACGCCGACCAGACCGCCGCGTCGCGCGACGGCCCCGACTTGGAAAAGTGGAAGGAAAAGTATGAGGTTGGGTTGCGCATTTAGAATATCATGCTGAAAATATGCCATAAGTCACGTCAACTAGTCATTTCGAAGGTGCAAATTGACAAAAGGTAGTTTTATTAGCGATTTTGAGCAAAAGTTGGGATGAAATATCTCAAAAATCGTTTCAGGTGGCTAAATAGCTGGCCGATTTAGGGGTGTTAAAAAAGGAAGCTAAAACCTTTCCCTCTGGGAAAGGTAGATAGCTGGGCGGCCTCCGGGATAGATAGCTGGGCGATTTTGATTGTAAGCCCCCCCCTAGGGCTCGAAACTCGATTTTTTTCAAACTCGAGTTTGAGTCGCAACCCCAAATTTTTTCCGGTCGAGTCGGCGAGTCGAGTCAGGCAAGACACTGAAAAGTCGAGTCGAGTCTGGCAAAAATCTCGAGTCTCGAGTCGAGCCGGATGCATTACTTTTTGGTATGACCCTTGCAGAAATTTTTGATACTGGTTTCTCTTCCAATGTTTTCACACACACTTAATGAAGTCTAAATGCCAACAGTTCATTTAAATATCAAAAGAAAGCAAAAATAGAACTTTTTATCACTCATGTTGCTACAAATGAAGTTGCAAAAATAAAATCAGCCTACGGATAAATAATTAACATCTTTTACAGCATTTTTTGGATCAATGCCAACATTGTGCAATGCATTTGAGGTGGTGTGTATTAGGGTGTCAACAAAAACTTTTTGGCGGGAAACGGAAACGGAAAATTTTTTGAACTTGCCGGAAAACGGAAACGGAAAAAAATTTGCACTTGCTGGAAAACGGAAAACGGAAAAATGAAAGGCCGGAAAACGGAAACGGAAACGGAAAAATTTGCTGCAATTATGCCGGAAACGGTAAAAACTTGCTGAAATTTTGCAGAAATTTATCCGGAAATAAAAAAATTTGCTGAAATCTTGCTAGAAATATAAAAAAATTCACATAATGATGAACCTTCATGCATGTTTACCAGTTCAGCAACAGAAAATTGAGCTGGAAAATGAAATAAGTTGGAAAAACAGACAATTGAGCCGGAAATCGGAAAAAAGACGGAAAAACTGAAAATTTAGCCGGAAAACGGAAAATGGGCCGGAAAAACGGAAATGGAAACGGAAAAAAAATTTAGCAGCCGGAAAACGGAAACGGAAACGGAAAAAAATTTGCCTGCGGAAAACGGAAAGTTGACACCCTAGTGTGTATATCACGGATGGTGTGTGTATTTCATTATGTAGAATTGTATGGTAACAAGAAATTTGAGTTTTAACACCATTCAATACATACGTCAAGCCAATCGACAATATATCATGCATGTGGTATGGAAATGCGCGCTCGCGCGCAAAATTTTTGAAAAATATGTTAAAAAGTTCATATCAAAATTGATTTTTAGGACAGTATTCAATGGACACCCCGACTCGAAATTTGCCAAAATTTCGAGTCGAGTCAGGCAAAAACCTCGAGTCTCGAGTTTGGGCCAAATTTTTCCGGTCGAGTCAGACGAGTCGAGTCGGTACCCTGTTTTACCCTCGAGTCACGAGTCGAGTCGAGTCGAGTTCGAGCCCTACCCCCCCCCCTTATCGGAACCCCTGTAAATGCGTGTGTTACACAGAGCGCTCAGAGCACCCTGAAGCAGTACCAGGACAAGACTGAGCAGCTGAGACACAATCTGCACGCTGCCAATTCGGGACGCAGGGCTGTGGAAGATAAATGCAAGGTGCTCTATTGGCGGCCCACACACTAGTTGACACACGTGTGTCAACTGGCCTGTGTCAACTCAGATTTCGGTTTCACATGTCGCATAACGACCTTCCAATGCACTTTCCGTAATATTTTTTCAACATTGCAGAATGTGCATTTCGAGATCGCCCTGCTTCAGGTGAAGCCGAAATCTGAGTTGACATTAATACATGTGTAAACTAGTGTGCGGGCCGCCATGATTTTGTTATTTTGATAATTATTTAGGTCAACTTAATCATGATGTTATTTTAAAAATTTGTACGTAGACACTACAAAGCGATTTGCTCGCCATGAAGCGTCGATTGGATGCGGTCGAGGGTCGAGCATCTGAGTTGACACTGTTGAAAAATGCTCTGCGAAAATGGCAGCACGCTGGCGCTCAATTTTGTTAGCTAAGCAATTTCCTACTACAAAAGTGGTGGACAAACTCGCAACGTTTCATTTCGCAGTGGAGAAGCTGGATTATCACCGCTTGGCTCCGCCCACTTTCTACCTGGCAGCTAAGCGGTGCGCTTTGACCACTAGCACGGCACTTTCGTCGGCGCCGAAACGCGTCAGGTGTCAATCCCAGACCCTGTAAAATGCCATGTAAAATGTCAAGTGTCATGCAAAGTGTCCAAAGTCATGTAAAATGCCCTGGAAAATGGCAAACGCACGTTTACCATTTTTCAGGGCATTTTATATGACTTTTGACATTTTACATTATATTTGACGTTTTACATGACATTTGACATTTTACAGGGCATTTTACAGTGTCTGGGACTGCGCCCAGGACAACGTCACGCAACAGCGTCGACGTGTCGCTGGACGCCGCGCAGGAGGAGCACGCGGTCGCTTCAAAGTCCGATGCGCACATCAAGCTGACCGCGCCGGCGGCCAGTGCGGACAAGTCCATGCAGCGTATTTTGGTTGGTGTTGGGAAATAATTTTTTTCAAATCATTATCATTTTTTAAATTGATGTTTTTTTAAATTACCGTGGACATTGGTTTTTTTTAATCAAGGCGTTTGAAAAAAAGGATTTTTTCAACCCTAGAGTCATCCGACATTGACTTAAAATATGTGCCCCTAAAAAATGTCCACGCAGGCGCTGTGTGCGAGTGCGCAACGAGTCGTCCACGGGCGTCCACAAGCAACAATGTTCAGCGGCACAAACAGATTGAAACCGTCGCCCAAGAAGCGCGCCCGTTTGAAGTCGCCGCCCAAACCGACTCCAGTGATGCCAAGCGGACCAGCTCTTCCTGCATCCACCGGTGCAGTTGCAGCCGCGGCGGCATATCAATGCTCTGCTTCCAGTTCGGACGCGCCGGCTGGTGCTTCTCCCAGACCCTGTGAAATGCCCTGTGAAGTGTGAAATGTCATGTGAAGTGTGTAAAATTATGTAAAATGCCCTGGAAACTGGGAAACTTAGTTTCTATCTCACCGGGCATTTTACACTTGACACTCTGCACTACACTTGACACTTTGCACTACACTTGACACTTTGCACCACACTTGACACTTTACATGGCATTTTCCAGTGTCTGTGAGTGCCCCCTGGTCTTGCCGCCGTGGCCGGCGACGCGGCGCTCACCGCGAGACTGGGCGCTATGACGCAGCACTGCAGGGCGCTGTCGCCGCTCAGAAAGGCCGGCGCGGCGCTGCGGCAGCCGCTCAGTGGGGCGGCAGCGGCGGGGGTGGGTCAGCCTGCGGCTGCAAAGTCGCTCACGTGTGTGAGTGGGGGAAATGTGGGAGAGTGTGTGATGCGGGGGTATCTTGAATTTTGACCCCCCGGGGGTTGGATGGATGGAAAATCGCTCCTCCGAAGGGATAGATAGCTGGGGAAAAAATTTTGATGGGGGGGTCTATATGGGCCAGACTCGCTGTGCATTTTTACCCGCTGTGCATGGTTACCCGACGCGCATGGCGGTGCCCGGTGTGCATGGCTGCCCGGTCTGCATGGAGGGGCGGCCGCCATGCACACCGGGCAACAATGCACACCGGGCAGCGAAAAATGCACGCCGGGTAACCATGCACAGCGGGTAAAAATGCACAGCGGCACAGGCTCGGTCTATATATAGGTTTTTTAAGGTGAAGAATGAAGAAAATAGCTAAAATTAGGGGAAACATTGCTTTAAATAGGTTTACAAGCACATATAGCCAAAAATAGCTGAAAAGTGGCAATAATTTGCCGCTGGGATAGATAGATAGCTGGGCGATTTGGGGGTTTCCCGTCCGAAACACCCCCCCCCATTCGAAACCCCTGATGTGATGGAATTGGTGTGCTGTAGCAAAACGTGTTTCTCTATTTTGCAGGCCTCTCGCCCCCTCGTCCCGACTCGAGCTGCCAGGTCCAAAACTGCGGGTCTGCCTAAACAAGCAAAAACGTTGGTTGATATTCTGCACAGTAGTTCAAATGTACGTACATTTACTCAAAAAATACGCGTACGCGAGTACGCGGTAAATACATTTACATATACTTTTTTAAAGTAATGTACTCACTTTTACGCGTACATTTTAAAAGTACACGCGTACAGAGAAAATGTATTTTGTTGTTAAAATCCCACTTTTCTGTTGCTCAAATAAGAAAATTTTGAAGAAATCATCATTTTTCTAGAAAATACTAAATAATCACTAAAAAACGACATCTATTATGCCTTCCAGTGTAAAACTCACTCTCTAGTGTAAAACTCACTATAAAAAGTAGTGGCTTTTACGTTTTCCGGGGGGAAAGTACTCGCTCTTACATTTCCCCGGGGAAAAAAGTATTTTACTCACATTTACGCATGAATACGAGTAAAAAAAGTATTTTACATTTTCTGTACTTTGGTGAGTAAAAAAATAAATACTTACATTTACATATACTTTTGAAAAAAGTTAAGTAATTCTAACAAGTCTGATATTCTGCCGTTTTCGTTTTCGCACACACGTTATGAAGATATTTGACGGATTTTTTCGTTTGCATTTTTAAGGCGCGCAGTTCAAAAGCCAGATGCGGCACCGGTCAGCAGAAGTGGGTCCGCAGTTTCTGATAACGTGGATCAAAGTGTAATTGCGCATCAGCTCAGTGCCGAACAGCAGGCTGTGAAAGAGGAATTCAAAAAGAAGCGACTGAAGGTTCTGGGCGAGGCGACAGAATTCTTCCATGAACTGCTGCAACTGCAGCATGCATTCATTGAACCGCTGCCCATGATGTTCCGTAAAATCGTGGGTGTTTCTTATTTCTTAGAATTTGTAAAATAATAATTTGAATTTTAAACAAATTAAACTTTGAACACTTTTTATGGAACCATGACAGAAAACAGATGCGTCAACAAAAAGATCCACGCAGAGTTCGACCGAGGAACGACAACCAGACAAGTCTGCACCAGTGAAACCAGTGGCAACCAGTGAAAAAGTACCATCCGTTTCAGCTACAAATCAGTCACGTCAAACGGACACACCAATGGACAAGCAAAGCACCAGTGGTGTTACTGCCGTGAAATAAGAGCCGGCAAAAAATTCTGGCGCTATGATGATTGGCACAGATCCAAATTCGGACGATTCAGATGATTCTGATGCGGATGGACCTACGTGCATCATTGCCGATTCGGTGGAGACTGTAAAACAGGCGCCAAAGCCACGAGAGAAGAAACTGCCCGCAGCCCGGCAGGTTGAAAAACCCCCTAGCGATGCGACGGTGTGTGTGCAAGTGCTTTTTGGCCCACCCTAGTTATTGGCAGGTGTTCTATTTCCGACCAAAAAATCCACTAGAATTTCACATTTGTCCTGTACTGTGTGAAATTCCATCACGGTTTATCAAGTAAAATCACTTTTCTATTTTCCCTCTGACGGTGATAAAGTAGACGTTTCATTGAAGTAGGCGTAGGCCTACTAGTCATCTTAACCCGCTAGTCATGTAGACACGCTAGTCATCTATGTCCTAATTTTGGGGTACAGATGACTAGCGGGGTGATAAGCGACAGCCGGGTTTAATTGATTAGTAGGCCGCAGTGCGTGTGCTCTACAGTAATAAATGCGTGAGCCCTTTTTCTGGCACTTTTCCATCACCAATTCGGAGTCACGCGCAGACAGCGGATAATGACCCAATGAGTGTGGACCAAGCTTCGCTGTACTTCAACCGGACGGTGAACGCTATCTGCGTGGCCGGTCTCCGCGCGGTGCTGGACAAAAGTTGGTCGGGTGCCAACCCCTCCATGGCCCTGTAAAATGTCAAATATCATGCAAAGTGTCAAAAGTCATGTAAAATGTCAAATATCATGCAAAGTGTCAAAAGTCATGTAAAATGCCCTGCAAAATGGCAAACTTTTGCAATTTTGCAGGGCATTTTACATGACTTTTGACACTTTGCATGATATTTGACATTTTACATGACTTTTGACACTTTGCATGATATTTAACATTTTACATTACTTTTGACACTTTGCATGATATTTAACATTTTACATGACTTTTGACACTTTGCATGATATTTAACATTTTACATGACTTTTGACACTTTGCATGATATTTAACATTTTACATGACTTTTGACACTTTGCATGATATTTAACATTTTACATGACTTTTGACACTTTGCACGATTTTTGACATTTTACATGACTTTCGACACTGTGAAATTTCACATTTTACACGGCATTTTACATCACTTTTCACACTTTACATGCCATTTGACATTTTACAGGGCATTTTACAGGGTCGAGTGCTCCCTGTTAGACAGGGTCTCCCAGGGGGGGGGGGGGGGGCTGCCCCCCCCCCAATCCGCCAGCTATCTATCTATCCCGGAGGCCGCTCAGCTATCTATCTATCCCGATGCAAATTTTTTGGCTACTACCCCTTAAGTCCCCCCCCCCAAATCGCTCAGCTATCTATCTATCTGGAGATCTCAAAATCGTGCTCTCCGGCTATATGCATGGTTATATGCCTGTTTTAGCCATTTTAAACCTACTTTTAGCCACAGTTAACCAATTACTAGCGATTTTTTCCTCTTTCGGCCTTCTATGCACTGAAAAAGCCTATATATTTTGCCCCCGCGAGCCCCCCCCCAAGCCCCTCCCCCAAGCCCCCTCCAGCCCCCCCCCGCCCAGAAATTTTTTTTCAGCCATCTATCCCTCGGTAGGAGCGATTTGCTATCTATCCAGCCCCCGCGAGGGCCAAAATCTTGGAGACCCCTGCTTTTAGATCCCTGTGCCATCTACAAAAATTTTTAAGGTACCGCGCAACGCAGAATCCGCGAGCGCGTTGGACGAGTCGCACGCGTACGTGCGCGAGCTGGACGCGGCGTGGCGCGGCTACAGCTGCGTGGACGGCGGCAGGCACGCCACCGCCGCCCTGGCCAACATGGTCGTCGAGCTGGTCGACTCGGTGGAGAAGCTGGTCGCTGCCAGTGAAGGTTGTTCTTTGGCCCCACACACGCTAGTTGACATCGACACCAAATGTCAACTGGTTCCATTCCCAATTCAAAGCTTGCGTTTGAATGTCGATCGTCGGCTCGTCAGCAAGCTTTGAATCGGGATCGGCACCAGTTGACATTTGGTGTCGATGTCAACTAGCGTGTGTGGACCCTTTGCTTCATGAAATATTTTGGTTCGGCTTACTTTTGAGTTCCTCGCTGTTCTCTGGGAAGTGTAGATTTTTAAGTGTTTCGTTTTATAGTTCTCTGACTGCACACTTTATAAATATACTGTATCCCATCTGAGCAAAAAAAAACAAAAAAATATTGTCATAAAATTACATTGCTTTCGCTATCGGTGAGCTTTGGTGCACAATTTTTCACATGACTTAGTTGTCGCAGCTCAGTCGACAATGCTGCCGCAACATACATATTTTAAACGCCTATAACTTATAAACCACGAGTTCAAATTATTATAAGTACAACTTGACACGTATGCTTCACTACTTTTTTCACAAATACGCAAGTTTTTTCTCGAAATATGAAACAAATTAGAGCTTTTGAGTGAAAATTAGGGTCTACATGCACACCGGGTTTACATGCGCAGCAGGTTTCAGTCATAATCTATCCTCTAAACACCGCCATCATATCTAGACGGCAGCGAGCTGGTGTGGGTAGGCGACTCGGCCGACCCGACGGTGCCCAAGCGCTTTGCTGTTCTTCTGGTGGTGCTGTCTCGGTTCTGGCGTCAGCTGCTCGCCGCCATGGACACCATCAACCACGCCGCCAGGCACGAACTGCAGAAGGTCACTGTGGGGTGGGAATTTGGGTACTTTTGATGAACCATTTAGAAATACTTTTAAGGTACCTGGTAGGGTGTCAAATGCGGTGGGGTAAATTTCGGAAAATGCGGTGCACGGTACGATACGGTAAATTTTTCACATTTGCGGTACGGTACGGTAAATTCTGTCACGCCAGTACCTGGTGTGAAATTTTATTACCCATCCAGACAGTAAAAGCTGCCAAACATGCCGAATGGCGTTCGTTTGAACGTCTATCCTTTTGAACAATTTCTTTTTTTAATTCAGAGGTGCTTTCCGTTCGTGTATAGAGCAAGCATCACTGATAGTGATTTGACGCGCACTGGATTTGACGAACATGTCTGTTACAGGCTTTAGGCGATCTCGACGAGACAGTGCAAGATCTTCACACATTTTTCGGCCAGGGTTCGCAGTCCGGCCGCTCGACCACCAAACAAACAGTTGCCGCGGCTCTGTCCATTGCTCGGGAAAAAATGAAATCTGATTGATTATATTTATTTGTGTTTTTTTGTTTATTTAAGTGCTTTATCTGAGGCAGATCGACCTGTAGTTTCAGTTTTGGTTGATACCTCTGTTTTTATTTTTGCAGTAGTAATGCTAATCGGATCCAGAGATATTTGTAGACACGTTGGCAGTGTTGCTCTTGCTTGATTTTTGGCAACTGATTTTTTGTAGCACATAAATATTTATATGCTAACTCTGATATTTAATTCTGTGAGCATTTCACTGCTATTTATTGTAAAAATATGATATTTTATTTCTGCCGTTTTTTATAAAAGTCAGAAATAAATGTTCGTCAGAAATACACATAAATTCGTACACACAGGGGCGGTGCCATCTGGGCCATTGATTTCACGTGTTATGCACATTTTGTTCGCCTCTACTCGATTGCATCGTTCAGTTGCTTTAAATGATTGGCTGTTAAATACCCGTCTTTCGTTTGGATCATTTCCCTCGTGCACGTGATTAGTGATCAAAAAGCGCCAGGATATTGGCGCCAAGCAGGGACCTAGCCAGTATTTTTGAGCGGGGGGGGGGGGCGGATCGTATACGGAGCCCGGCGAACGGGGGGGGGGGGGCGGCGCCCCCCCTAAAATTTTACCTCTGTAGTAGGGAAATGGCGCCATTCGTAGGCGCCACGCCATGGCGTCACTGGCGTTGTCATTGGCGCCAAAACAGCAGTATACGTCTGTATTTTACAGGCATTTACAGCGACATGGACACGAGTTGAGTCCATTTTTACTGGCTTTGTGGTCGCGGTGATCGGTAAGCCGAAAATACATGTTGTGAAGGGTAAATGCGCGCTTGCGCGCAAAATTTTTTCAAACTGTCGGCAAAATCGTCCTCTGAAAGCGCCATTTCTGGCACATTTTTTGGTCCGGCCCGGGAAGGGGGGGGGCGGCCGCCCCCCCCCCCCCCCGCCCCCCCTGGCTACGTCCTTGGCGCCAAGCGCCATGGCGCTTTTTCGATCCCAAGCTCCATGTCGCTTTTTGCATTGGCGCTGGCACTAAGCGTCAGCGCCAAGTAATGTTGTCGCGTAAAAATTTCGCCATGGCGCCACAGCAGTCGCCATGGCGCTTTTACACGTGATCCCCCATTCAGGCAGATTGGCGTTTCGACTGCTCGCCTGTTTTGCTCGCAGTTATTGCTGCGATTTTTTTATGCGCTGGCCTGGTTTTGCATGTTGAATTCCCGCGTATATAAACATGTAGCGGAAGATTTCCTGTTTCACTTGTCATTTCAGAAAAACTACTGAGGAAAACGTTTGATGATTTCATGAGAAACCACCACGTCACACACACACACACACAGTGTAAAACTAAATACAAACAAATTTGTATAAGACAAAAAAAAATTTTACGACTTAAGACAATCAATGAGAAACGGGACTGGCCACTGGTATTTTTACATCGATGGATGCTTCACATTATAATGAGGAAAAACAGAAAATGTGTATATCATTCTTGTAATCGTTTGAATTTGTATGTTTTTTCCATCATTTTACAATCTCCCAGTAATTCACAAATCCAAATTGTACCATTGCTTATTTGGAACCTACAAAAAAATGCCCAGTAAAAAGTTCATGCCTATTGCCTTCGACTTTGCTGACACGGGCTGGGTAATTTGGTGACGGTTCTGCAACAGGCAAAGTAAAATATTAAATGATAAAAGCATCATAATTTGCTAAGTGGTAAGTCAAGAGGCAAGTAAAAACTTGAGAGACAAATGGCAAATAACAAGAAAATGTAATTACAGGGGTGGGCATCTTCAGTTACCGCTGGAAAAACGCGATAGCTTGAGCTACGGTTGAGCTATCACAGTGAAATTTTTACACAATGGAGTAGACTCCATAGGACACCTATTATGAAGTTAACAACCCGAACGGCCACATTTTGGGTGAGTTGAGGAACACAGTTTTTAGTGTAATTTTGTGACTTGGCATCATCCACAGGATAAATCGAGGGTGGCATTTTAGGGGAGGGGCTCACCGGTCTTTGGTGTGGTGCCTTTCTGTCGTACATTGGCCGATTTTGATGCCCTTTGAGTATGTTGGGTTTTGGGGTCGAGGCTAAAACCAAAATTTTTTTCTCTCTCGAATAGTCCCCCAGTCCCGAGATAAGGGGGGTCAAATCACAAAATTACACTGAAAACAGTGTGTTCCACAACTCACCCAAAATGTGGCCGTTTGTATTGCAAACTTCAGAATAGGTGTCCTATGGAGTCTACTCTATTGCGCTAAAATGTCATTGTGATAGCTCAACTGTAGCTCAAGCTATCGCATTTTTTCAGCGGTAACTGAAGATGCCCACCCCTGTATAATAAATGCACTGCTTCAATGACTATCCTCAGGATTTCAGTGGACTGTGCCATTTTTTTCATTTTTATTACATTTTCTTGTCATTTGCCATTTGTCTCTCAACATTTGAGTTTCCTCTTACGTTTTACTTCACTCTTAACTCGATCTTAACACACTGGATGTCAACTGTTTCGGTGTCAACTCGATTTTAGTTCAAATTATGTCGCAGGACAACTTTCAAGTGCACGTACGGCGAAGTCGACGAGGATGTATTGCAATGTGCCTTTTAACATGGTTTCGCAGATCTAGTAATGGGCGCCATGGCGCTAGCGCCCTTTGAGGGGGCCAAGGGACGCCGCGCCATGGCGCCATTGGCGCTTGGCCCCCTTTTCTTATGGCGCCTGGCGCTCTGTTTTTGAAATGCGCCATGGCGCGCTTGGCGCCCTTTTCTTATGGCGCCTGGCGCTCTGTTTTTGAAATGCGCCTTGGCGTATGGCGCCCATTTCCCGTGGCGCACTTGGCGCCTGACACCTTTTTTCTGGCGCTTTTCTATCACTACGCAGATCATAAATTTTTAGTTGATGTGCTACGCAAACTAGTGCAAATGCACATGGCAATGTAAATTCCTTTTCGGCTTAGCCGCATGAGCACATGAAAATTATCCTGTTACCTGCCGTATTAGTCATCCTTATTAGGATGAGTCATTCTTGATCTCTATCAACTTTAGTTGACAATCACCTGACTCTAGAAAACTCAAATGAATCCAAAGCTAATTTAAGTGTTTTTGAAGTTTTGGTTGAAAACTGGTGTGCGCAGGCAGAATAGTGATTTTTCTTAAGTGATTTTTGATATTTTCTAAGAGACTTTCTAAGAGAAAATTTTTTAAGAGACATTTTCTCGGTGAATTCTTTCCAAATCAAGCTCTCAGCGACATTTTTCGGATGTCCACTTAGTAGTCTGCCCTCATATGCTGTTTGGCAACTCATCGGCAGCAACACTTACCGTATTTCTTCTAATAGAAAAGCACCGTTCAATTTTTTGTCAACTTTATTTGCCTGTCATTCTATGGGAGGTGCCGTTCTATTGGAGGCTGCCGTTCTATTAGAAGAAACACGGTAAGTCATCTTTGTATCTTCCAACTTGGAGTTACTGCTGTCGACGGCGACAACAACGTCGTCGGAATCCATTTTCAGCCCATAATTTCTTATCTGAAGCCACGATTTTGCTCGACGACACAGTATTAGCAAGACATTCATACTGCGACACAATTTGTAAATGTGCCACTATTTCCAGCACATTACTGCACACACGCAGTAAAATTTTGTCACTCTTTTTTGTGGTTTTATGCTTTTTCAAAAGTGTAAAACTGAACTGTGTGAAAAGCTTTTTTACGCTTTTAGTACCCGGGTATTTTGGCCGGGAAAGCGTAAAAAAGCGTACGGGTATTTTATGAAAGCGTAAGCGTAAGCGTAAGTATAAATACCCATTTACCCGGGTATTTCGGGTAAGCGTAAATACGCTTTCGCAACTCTGCAGCAAACTAGAAATATAGTAAACTCGTAAATCAAATTTGAATGAATGGCATTTGTCTGGCTTAAGTTGGCTTTCAATGGCTCAAGTTCACTGGAACTAGATGTTCGTCAACTCCAGTTGACGGAGAATAGTAATTTAAAAAAATCTTGAGTGAACCATTGTGTGCATTTAGGGCATCACTTGAGCGCAATGCCATTTCTCGCAAATGGAATCTGGCCATAGGTGCCAGTCCCAAACCCTGTATAATATAAAATCAAGTGTCAAATGTCATACAAATTTGTCAATTGTCATGCAAAGTGTCAGGCAAAGTGTCAATTGTCATGCAAACTCCAGTGATAAAATCTTTTCCTTTTGTTTTGATTGACATTTTACATGACATTTGACACTTGACTTTACACTTTACAGTGCTTTGAATTTCCCCCAGGTCGACTGAAGCTTACTTTATTTTCTAATTACTGCGATATCTTCATGAGATAAATGCTCAATTAGTGCTCATGCTCAATATGCATTACTTTTATTCCCGGCGGAAATATTGCATGATGCATTTCACACGCAATCATAATAAATTTCGCACGCAATCAGAGTGAACTGAATCAAAACGAATTATCTCGACGCGCGGCCACTTTTTGCAGCCACTGTTTTAGCTGGTTGTACTTCCTCAAGTCCTCGCGATAATTGGTCATCTTGGTGTCCGCCAGGTTCAAAAGTCCCCCATATCTGGGGGCACTCCCAGAGCCTGTAAAATACCTGTCAAATGTCAAATGTCATACGAGGTCTCAAGAGCCCATGTAAAATGCCCTGCAGAATGGCAAACTTGACACTGCAATCTGCCATTTCGCAGGGCATTTTACATGACTTTTGACACTTTGCACGCCATTTGACATTTTCCTGGGCATTTTACAGGGTCCGGGAGTGGCACCTGTCCATGAACGCCGCTTTATCGTCATTTGAATAAGCCGTCCGTTCTCGTAGGCTGTTGTCATTCTTCCTGCCCCAAGTTCGCGGCCGGAGCACGGCTGCAGCGAGTTGACATATTTCTCATTATCGTCAACTCAGAAAGTTGGCAACTGAACGAGCTTACCAACGACTGGTTTGAATGCGGCCGGTCGCGAAATCGCCTCACTTTTTCGGACGGTCGATAAACAAGCGACAACAACGCATAAAGTGGTCACGGCCACGCCGCCGGGAAGGGCCATGATGGATTTAAGTAATAACGTCGGCCGTAAAGTAAAGTTGTCTGCCGCTTCGAATTTGTGATGTTAAACGCGCCAGACCTTCGGAGGTTACCGCGACTAGCGTTCCGAAAATGGATGTTTTTTCAGATAGTTTAATGTAATTTCAGAAAATCTTTTAGAATATTTCAGAAAAAAATAAATTAAAGCTCTCTGAAAAACGCTGAGAAAATATATATACCAAATAATCATAAATAAGATATTTTTATATTTTCTTCTCATAAAATAAATACATGTACCGTATTTCCTCGAAATACACCCCTCAAAATGGACACTATGAATTTATAAACCCCCCTAGTTTAACCCCCCCCCCCCCTCAAAATTTCCACTCTGAAAAGATAAACACCTCGGTGGTAATTCGAGGAAATACGGAAATAATTCGCTCTGGAAAAACCTGGAGAAAATGTAAATAAATATAAGATTTTTTATATTTAAAAAATATATAAATCTCCCGAGATTTTTCGACACCCTAACCACGACGTAAATTAGTGACCCCTGAGTGCTTGTCGCGCCCGATGCCCTGGAGAAAAATGTACCGGACAACTAATACCGATAAAGGCAGTTCTACAAATAAAAACGTAGCAAAAAATCTGGGCGAGTATGCAAAAAATCTACTTTTGAGCCCTTGTCATTGGCGTTGCATAGACGCCAGTGCGCTGGCACCAGCGTATAGCTACACAGCCGTGATCAACGATAGAAAAACACAGAAATTGAACACAGAAACTCATTGAGTTTCTGTGTTTTTGTTTAACACAGAAACACGGAAACTCACAAATTTTGAAAAACTCAAAACTCAAATGAGTTTTTTTTTGGAGAACACAGAAACACGGAAACACAGAATAGTTTTTTTGTTGAGTTTTTTCATTGGATTTGAGGAATACTGTGTTGTGAATTTTAACTGAACAAAATAAGAAATGTGCACAAGTGCATATCAACAGATAACAAAGGGTCCAAATTTAATAACAAGTAACAAAATACAACCTAAGTAACAAAATGGTGGCACCTGGTCATTATGACAATTACATTTTTCAACACATTTTACAGGGTCCCTGGACATGCATAAACAAATTTGTAATGAGAAGACCACTATTTTTGCATTGAACCACTGTACTTGGGTAAAAACTTGCATTTTATGAAAAAACTCGAGTAAAAAACACAAAAATAAAAACAGAGTTACTCAGTTTTTTTCATGAAAAAACTCAAAACACAGGTATTCATTTTTGAAAAACTTAAAACACAGAAAGTGTTTTTGTGGAGAACTTACCCATCGTTGGCCATGATTAACGATGGCAAACCCTCTGGAAAATGTTTAATAACATGTTTAAAATGCTTTCTTGTTTGTTTGTTTTGTAAATGACTCTGAATATCAGTTAAAAATAAGTTTTCAAATGTTCGAATTAAGTGTTTGAACTTTTGTCGAATACTTTTCGAATTTTCTCAGCTCAATTATTGCATTTTCAAATTTTTCTGCTGAATTTTGAACACATATTTAAATTTTTGCAGCTCTTGAAGTTGTTAAAAAATACCTCAGATACATTTGCGCATTCAATCAATGCGAAATTGATGTGTTGAATCTAGGGTTGGAAAAAAACGTTGTTTTTTTAACTCCATGTTTTTTTAAAAAACAACGTTTTTTTTATTAAAAACTTTTTTAAACGTTTTTTTAAAAGCTCCCAGATATGGCCCTGGGTCAATATATATAGGTATATCAGGCAAGTGGCATTACTCTGTGATGTTATATACAACCATATAATGGCCGTGGAGCCATGGGATAGAATTATAAATGGTGATTAGTGTCAAAAATGTCCATTTTTTGTTGACATGTTCGTATATCGCCTTATAGTCGAATGTTCGTGACTTCAAGTGAAGTTTGGCACGGAATAGGTATCAAACAAGGTTATAAAAGGATGGTTGTTACTTTGGAAGTGATGTTACACACTGTGGAGGTACATGGAAGCACATTACCTTAATATTATATTTATACTACAGCAACATATGACCAATGTTAGCACTATACCACTGGCTTATTCACCAATGTTAGCACATAGAAATGGATGCTTTGATACTAAAAATGCCACAAAACCAATACAAAACAACCACCAATGTCAATTTGTGTGTGAAATTGCGCGCTTGCATGCAAAAATTTTGCAAAATACCTAGTGCTTAGTACTAAAAATTTTGACCGATGTTTAAAAAAAAACGTTTCGGACCTCATGTTTTTTTAAACGTGTTTTTTTTAAATAAAACGTTTCAAAAAAACATCGGCCAACCCTAGTTGAATCCTGTTATATTACGCATCTTCATTTTATTACGCATTTTCAGCCAAAAATACTGTAAAAATTTGAAAGCGTTTTTTGAATTTTTGTATCTTTCTGTAAATTGATTTTTACATGTTTTTCTAGTGGTAAAAAAAAAATCGAAAATATGCTTTTGTTTGCCATCGTTAGCCCTGCTGCAGTTGCAGTGGTAAAAACGGGGGCGCGGTTGCGTGATCGTTATGGGGGCGGGGTAATAAATATGTGCATGCCTCATAACATGCAAGAAATTGGTTTGAAGGGCGATTTTGTTTGATTGGAAGTGAGTAGACGCTTGACATTGTGTGATTGCGATTAGCGTTCCGAAAAATGACCAATCTCAGAAAATCTCTCTAAAAATAAAAAAAAATAAAATCTCTCATGTCATTTGGAAAATATAATTACAGTGCACGCAGAAATTCCTGTGCGTATTGGCACCGAGCCAGTGACACTGTTACTCCGCGCACTCGCGCCAGCCTACATCATTAAACTGTACGCGAATTTTGCTCGGCCGGGCGCGCAGTTTTCCCTATACAAACTCGTGATTTTTACAAACGTTTTGAGGCCCATCACGCGCTTGAAAATGGGAATTGTGGGTCGAGCGTACGCACAGGGGGCTAAAAGTACATGCGTTCTGTCAAATGTAAGAAAATGTAGAAATTTGACTGTCATTATTGAGCCCACACACAAAAAAGGTGAGCCTGACTAGGGTGTCAAATTTCCGTTTCCGCAGGAAAATTTTTTACCTTTCCGTTTTCTGGCAGCTTAAAATTTGTTACCTTTCCGTTTTCCGGCAGCTGAAAATTTTTTACCCTTCCGTTTTCCGGCAGCCGAAATTTTTTTACCTTTCCGTTTTCGTTTTTCCGGCCCTTCCAGTTTCCGGCTGAAAAATTTTTACCTTTCCATTTCCATTTTTCCAGGCCATTTTTCCATTTTCTGGCTCAATTTTCAGTTTTCTGGCATTTTTCCAATCTGTATTTATCTTTTTTCACTATGGTGTTTTTAACTACCAGGTTCTTGTGTCGTTCATAATTTTTATCTGTATCCAAATCTGTAAAAAACACAAAGTAATTTTGGACACATACTTTGCAGTCTGCTGAGTATACTTTTTACTGTTCAGATACATCAAAGTTCACTTTTGCTAAATTCTTATTGTTGTTGAAGTGTACTTTTGCTACCTTTTGATGATTTTTTTTTGGTTCAGTTAAGCTTGAACTACAAGTGAAGTTACTGGCATGATTTACATTGGCCAAATCGGCCAGCTATCTATCTATCCCGGAGGCTGCTCAGCTATCTATCTATCCCGAGGCAAAAATTTTGGCTACTACCCAGGGATGGCCAAGGTTTTTTTTCAAAGGTTTTTTTAATAATAAAAAAACGTTTTATCATCGAATCCATAGATTCTCTGTTCATGTCGTGTCATAGACTCGTGTTTTTGGGAGTTTTACCTGCCATTCTATTGGAGGTGCCGTTCTATTAGAAGAAATGACAATTAATGATGATTAATTGGTACATTACCATTGGTTTGGTGACGATTATACATCAGTCTAATTGTATTAAGAAAACGGCTTCATTCTGCTGGCTATGCCCGCCCATGAACTCGAACGCGGGCCGGCGGCGAACACAAAGGCAAACAAAAGGATTGTTTACGATGTCTTTTGTGTTTGCCGCCCTGGTCACATGATGTATTTCCTCCACATCGTTACCCTGTGTGCATTTTTACCCGCTGTGCATGGTTACCCGGCGCGCATGGTGTTGCCCGGTGTGCATGGCGGCCCGGTGTGCATGGAGGGGCGGCCGCCATGCACACCGGGCAACAATGCACACCGGGCAGCGAAAAATGCACAGCGGGTAAAAATGCACAGCGGGTAAAAATGCACAGCGAGTCTGGCTCTGTAAAATGTCAAGTGTCATGCAAAGTGTCCAAAGTCATGTAAAATGCCCTGGAAAATGGCAAACGCACGATTGCCATTTTTCAGAGCATTTTATATGACTTTTGGCATTTTACATTATATTTTACGTTTTACATGACATTTGACATTTTACAGGGCATTTTACAGTTTCTGGGACTGCACCCAGGACAACGTCACGCAACAGCGTCGACGTGTCGCTGGACGCCAGTGCGCAAAGCTGCAAATGGCCAAGTTGTTGCTTATTTTTAAAAAGGCTGCTTTTGTGCTCAATTGAGAGTTCATGGTGCGGCTTATGCTCTTTTGGGCACAATATATAGGTTTTTTAAAAAGCGGCGCAGCGCTAGTGCTAAATGGGTCAAAGGTGTCTATAAGCTCCCCATATATTTGTGTATACCTAAATGCATTGAATACTTGAATTAGAGTATATACACGTTAAATTCTTTCATATTTATTATTATTTGTCAAATAATAAATTGTTCCGATAAACATGACACATTTAAATATTTAACAGTTTAGAAAAAATTCCGTATTTTTTGAATAATTTTGCTGGGAAACAAACTTTTTTAGCATGATTATTTAAATAAATTGGACCGTTTTGGCAGGGGTTAAAATTCCACAAAATGTTTATCTTCACATTTCACATTGTTATAAAAAACACTGTTCATGTGTTACATTTGCTCAAAATGGTATTTGAAATTAGGTAATAATCATTACAGTTGTTAAAAGTAACCAAATTTATGCAAAATATATGTATAAGTGATTAGTATTAATATTTATGATAATAGAGTTGTTTACAATTAATATACATACCTTTGACAAAAATTAAATTATTTATTTTATTCTTTTATTCATTTTTATCAGCTTAGAACATGAAAAAATGTTCAGAAAACATAATCAATGACATACATTTTGCCCATTTTTGCATTCAGATTCACTAGTCCCAGTAAAATTCAAAGTTTTTTGTCCCTGTAAAATGTTACATTGGCTGTTGAATTAGGTATGGTGTGAAGTGGCATTTCTCAAGTGGCTTTTCTCAAGTGTTTTCTGCTGGCACAAATATAATATCAATTTTACTTTTGGAGTTTTCACAAAGAAATTTCAAATGAAATGTGCATATTTTGCATCAATATTACAGCATGTTATTACATTTGCACATAATGCTCATTTTTAGTTTCATGACAAAAATTTCCTTTACAGTATTGTTTCTTGACATTTTGTCTAAAATTGAATGGTTTTTAATAACCATTCCCAGGTTCACTGGTGACTCTGGTGCAGAGTTGTTAAAAGTATCAAACTTTTTCTAAGTATACATAAACATAAAGTATTTATTTATTACTCAGCCCTGAGTGAGTACAGAAAATGTAAAGTAAAATTTTATACTTTTACTCATGAGTAAACATGAGTAAAATACTTTTTGAACCACAAAATTCTAATCAAGTATTATTGACCAATTTTTCCTATCAAAGCCAAGCCTATCAAAAATGCATTTTTTTACGAAAATGAATGAAATGTCATGATAGGAGACTGCGTGAAATGGAGAATCTGAGACTGTGCGAAATGAAGAATCTGAGACTGTGTGAAATGGAGAATCTGAGACTGTGCTAAAAGGAAGAATCTGAGACTGTGCAAAATGAAAATCTGAGACTGTTTGAAATGAAAATCTGAGACTGTGAAATGAAAATCTGAGACTGTGTGAAATGAAAATCTGAGACTGTGCGAAATGAAAATCTGAGACTGTGCAAATGAAGAATCTGAGACTGTGCGAAATGAAGAATCTGAGACTGTGCGAAATGAAGAATCTGAGACTGTGCGAAATGGAGAATCTGAGACTGTGCTAAAAGGAAGAATCTGAGACTGTGCAAAATGAAAATCTGAGACTGTTTGAAATGAAAATCTGAGACTGTGTGAAATGAAAATCTGAGACTGTGTGAAATAAAAATCTGAGACTGTGCGAAATGAAAATCTGAGACTGTGCAAATGAAGAATCTGAGACTGTGCGAAATGAAGAATCTGAGACTGTGCGAAATGAAGAATCTGAGACTGTGCGAAATGAAAATCTGAGACTGTGTGAAATGTATAATCTGAGACTGTGTGAAATGAATAATCTGAGACTGTGCAAAATGGAGAATCTGAGACTGTGCGAAATGAAGGATCTGAGACTGTGAAGTGTGAGGATCTGAGACTGTGTGAAATGGAGAATCTGAGACTATGCGAAATGGAGAATCTGAGACTGTGCTAAAATGGAAGAATCTGAGACTGTGCAAAATGAAGAATCTGAGACTGTGAAGTGTGAGGATCTGAGACTGCGTGAGATGGAGATGTGAGAGTGCGCGAAGCTAGAAATGTGAGAGTGTGCGAAGCTGTAAACATGAGAGTGAGCACAATGGTAAAAATGTACGAGTGAGCAAAATGGTAAATGTGAGAGTGAGCAAAATGGTAAATGTGAGAGTGAGTGAAATGGTACATGTGAGAGTGAGCGAAATGGTACATGTGATACATTTACACATAGACATGTGAGAGTGTGCAAAACGTGACAATTCCAAATTCATACGTCATCTGTTTTTTTTGCTTATTTTCAGCTATTCTTGACATTTGCACAAAATGCCAAATTTTTTCACACTTTGATGACCTATGACTCACTTACAGTAGGTATAAAAAGTGAATTTGTGAAGTGAAGTGAATTAGTTAAGTTAATTAAATGTGAGAGTGTGCGAAGCTGCAAATGTGAGAGTGCGCAAAGCTGCAAATGTGAGAGTGCGCGAAGCTGCAAATGTGAGAGTGCGTGAAGCTAGAAATGTGAGAGTGTGCCAAGCTGTAAACATGTGAGAGTGAGCAAAATGGTACATGTGAGAGTGAACAAAATGGTAAATGTGAGAGTGAGCGAAATGGTACATGTGATACATTTACACATAGACATGTGAGAGTGTGCAAAACGTGACAATTCCAAATTCATATGTCATCTGTTTTTTTTGCTTATTTTCAGCTATTCTTGACATTTGCACAAAATGCCAAATTTTTTCACACTTTGATGACCTATGACTCACTTACAGTAGGTATAAAAAGTGAATTTGTGAAGTGAAGTGAATTAGTTAAGTTAATTAAATGTGAGAGTGTGCGAAGCTGCAAATGTTAGAGTGCGCAAAGCTGCAAATGTGAGAGTGCGCGAAGCTGCAAATGTGAGAGTGCGTGAAGCTAGAAATGTGAGAGTGTGCCAAGCTGTAAACATGTGAGAGTGCGCGAATCTGCAAATGTGAGAGTGCGCGAAGCTGCAAATGTGAGAGTGCATGAAGCTAGAAATGTGAGAGTGTGCCAAGCTGTAAACATGTGAGAGTGAGCGAAATGGTACATGTGAGAGTGAACAAAATGGTAAATGTGAGAGTGAGCGAAATGGTACATGTGATCCATTTACACATAGACATGTGAGAGTGTGCAAAACGTGACAATTCCAAATTCATATGTCATCTGTTTTTTTTGCTTATTTTCAGCTATTCTTGACATTTGCACAAAATGCCAAATTTTTTCACACTTTGATGACCTATGACTCACTTACAGTAGGTATAAAAAGTGAATTTGTGAAGTGAAGTGAATTAGTTAAGTTAATTAAATGTGAGAGTGTGCGAAGCTGCAAATGTTAGAGTGCGCAAAGCTGCAAATGTGAGAGTGCGCGAAGCTGCAAATGTGAGAGTGCGTGAAGCTAGAAATGTGAGAGTGTGCCAAGCTGTAAACATGTGAGAGTGCGCGAATCTGCAAATGTGAGAGTGCGCGAAGCTGCAAATGTGAGAGTGCATGAAGCTAGAAATGTGAGAGTGTGCCAAGCTGTAAACATGTGAGAGTGAGCGAAATGGTACATGTGAGAGTGAACAAAATGGTAAATGTGAGAGTGAGCGAAATGGTACATGTGATACATTTACACATAGACATGTGAGAGTGTGCAAAACGTGACAATTCCAAAGTCATACATCATCTGTTTTTTTGCTTATTTTCAGCTATTCTTGACATTTGCACAAAATGCTAAAATTTTTTCACACTTTGATGACCTATGACTCACTTACAGTAGGTATAAAAAGTGAATTTGTGAAGTGAAGTGAATTAGTTAAATGTGAATAGTTAAATGTTAGTTAAAAGTTAATTAAATGTGAGAGTGCGCGAAGCTGCAAACGTGAGAGTGCGCGAAGCTGCAAATGAGAGTGCGCGAATCTGCAAATGTGAGAGTGCGC
Source organism: Sphaerolaimus hirsutus (assembly GCA_964036195.1). Lineage (NCBI taxonomy): Eukaryota > Metazoa > Nematoda > Chromadorea > Monhysterida > Sphaerolaimidae > Sphaerolaimus > Sphaerolaimus hirsutus. Next base: position 10,432,483 of record OZ038451.1, read on the forward strand.
GAATCTGCAAATGTGAGAGTGTGCGAAGCTGAATTTTTTCACACTTTGATGACCTATGACTCACTTACAGTAGGTATAAAAAGTGAATTTGTGAAGTGAAGTGAATTAGTTAAATGTGAATAGTTAAATGTTAGTTAAAAGTTAATTAAATGTGAGAGTGCGCGAAGCTGCAAATGTGAGAGTGTGCGAAGCTGCAAACGTGAGAGTGCGCGAATCTTCAAATGTGAGAGTGCGCGAAGCTGCAAATGTGAGAGTGCGCGAATCTGCAAATGTGAGAGTGCGCGAAGCTGCAGATGTGAGAGTGTGTGAAGCTGCAAATGTGAGAGTGAGCACAATGGTAAAAATGTAAGAGTGAGCAAAATGGTAAATGTGAGAGTGAGCAAAATGGTAAATGTGAGAGTGAGTGAAATGGTACATGTGAGAGTGGGCAAGATGTTAAATGTGAGAGTGCACAAAATAGTAAATGTGAGAGTGAGCAAAATGGTAAATGTGAGAGTGAGCAAAATGGTAAACAGTAGGGGGAGTTGTTTGAGGGAAGGGGCAAAAGGGTAAATACATTTTCCTGGAAAAAAAAGTTGTTTTTAGCTATTCTTGACATTTGCACAAAATGCCAATTTTCACACTTTGATGACCGATGACTCACTCACAGTGGGTATTAAACGTGAATTACACAAACGTTCAAAAGAATGGATGATTTTCAGAAAATAAAATTAATTATAATGTTATACAATCTCTAAAAGTAAAAATTTCATTCATTAACCTCTAAAAACCGCAGGAAAATAGCAATAAGTATCAATAATATCAATAATTTAGCATATGATTTATTATTTCACATTGGTCACATTTATTACATAACATCAGCTTCTTGTGACAATTGTGTAAAACGTGTGATGCAGCTAGTAAATTTAAATGATAAATACAAAACGTAAATGTGTAAATTCTTTAGTACAGTGAAGGGTGGGGGACCTTTGCCCCCACAGCTACTCAGTAGTGGTTTGGCAGACCTCCGAAAATACTGAACAACTTTTTTAGCCGGTGCCTCGCACCACTGTATAAGCGCTTGGCCCTCCAACGCGCTCAAGCCACTCAAAATGTAAAGTAAAAAAGTCGGATCATTGATCATTGTGACGTTTAAATTCACTAGTTTGTGTGTGTTTTGCCTGTTTTTTTTTGCCTATTTTTTTCAACTTTTTCCAATTTTTAGCTTTTCTCCATTTTCTACCCATCTATGCCTTGAAAAAGCATATACTGTATTTCCTCGATGCACTGTTAGCGAAAAAATTTTGTCCTGTAAAATGTCAATTTTAAATAAAAAGGAGAAGTTTTTTTGACTGAAATTTTGACACTATCTATGACAATTGACAATTTCTTAGGACATGAATCTAGATGAATGTTGGCACTTGCCCCTGCACGTAGCTAAATATTATTTACACTGGCAGCAGTCCCCGCTAGCTTTTTGTGTGTATTTTCTTTAAGTTGGGTAGAAACACCAATCTGACTAAAATAATTATATCTACTTTTTCTTTTCTGTTCTTGTTCTTTTCACAAAAGCATTGAAAAACATGTTATTGAACATTTCTGAGCAAAAGTAGACTTGGTGCCAACAGTTGTGTAGGTATTTTCCAAACAAATTTATTGTGCGACATTTGCACACAATGGCAAAATGTTTGCAAAATACAGAAAAATCGCTGGCGCCAAGGCTACTTTTGTTCAAAAATGTTCCATAACATGTTTTACAATGCTTTTGTGCAAAAAAAACAGACAGCAAAAACAAATATAAATATTCTAAACGGTTGCAGTTTTATTATGTTTTAAAGAAAATACTGGAACATTTTCAAGTAAATGTGGCCTTGGCACCAGCATTTTTGTTACTGTTTTCTTGAAAACTTAAAGAAACCACAATTGATAAAAATATATATTTTTATCTACCTATTTTTTGTTGTCTGTTTTTTTGCACAAAAGCATTGAAAATCATGTCATAGAACATTTCCAAGCAAAAGTAGACTTGGCGCCAGCATGTTTATGAGTATTTTCTTCAAGACAGAAAGAAATGGCAGTTGACCAAAATATTTATAATTATTTTTGATGTCTGTTTTTTTGCACAAAAGCATTGAAAAACATGTCATGAAAGATTTCCAAGCTAAAGTAGTTTTGGCGCCAGCATTTTTGTGTGTATTTTCTTTAAGTCGGGTAGAAACACCAATCCGACTAAAATAATTATATCTACTTTTTGTTTTCTGTTTTTTTTTCTTCACAAAAGCATTGAAAAACATGTTATTGAACATTTCTGAGCAAAAGTAGACTTGGTGCCAACAGTTGTGTAAGTATTTTCCAAACAAATTTATTGTGCGACATTTGCACACAATGGCAAAATTTGCAAAATACAGAAAAATGCTGGCGCCAAGGCTACTTTTGTTCAAAAATGTTCCATAACATGTTTTACAATTTTTGTGCAAAAAAAAGACAACAAAAACAAATATAAATATTCTAGATGATTACGATTTCTTTCCATCTTGAAGAAAATTCTCACATTTTTTTCACATTGCTCACATAGCATTTGCGATCAAAAATACAGGCAATTGCAAAGGAAAATGAAGGGGCACTGCGAACGAAAATTCTGGGGGCTCTGCGAACGAAAATTCTGGGGGCTCTGCGAACGAAAATTCTGGGGGCTCTGCGAACGAAAATTCTGGCAAATTGCACTATAACGCGGGATTGAATCCCGTTCAAATCCTTAGAGGGATCAAATCTCGTTCGAATCACTAGAGGGATCGAATCCCATTGAAATCCTTAGAGGGATCGAATCTCGTTTGCGCCCTTTTTTCTGTCGCTTTTAAATCACTAGACACCTGGGGGCAGTTCCGCTGAGACGAAATTGCATCATTTATGCGTCAATTTTACTGTTCTCTACATTTGCACACAATCGCTCTGCGCATGCTAGTTTGCAGCTGAAATTTATTGGAGTTAGGGATTGTGTTTGACAGGCTGCAGCTTTTTCCAGGGGCCAGTCCTGCACCCTGTGAACATAATGTAAATGTTGACTGTCTAGAATTTGTCAAAAATTGAATACATTTTACAGTGTCTTTTACATGACATTTGACACTTTACAGGGTTTATTACATCATGACATATGACATTTTACAGGGTCTTTTACACTTTACAGGGTTCAATACATTTTACAGGGTCTTTTACATGACATTTGACACTTTACGGGGTTTATTACATCATGACATATGACATTTTACAGGGTTTTTTACACTTTACAGGGTTCAATACATTTTACAGGGTCTTTTACATGACATTTGACACTTTACAGGGTTTATTACATCATGACATACCGTATTTCCTTGAAATACCCCCCCCAGATTGCCTTTTTTCTCCCTTTTTCCTTCTAAAGCTTGAAAAACTCCATATAGGTATTGAACCCCTGCGACCCCCCCTCAAAAAACATCAAATATACACATGATTTGTGATGGAATGGCGCCATTTGAGGGCGCCAAAGTAAGCCGCACCATGGCGCCCTTCTACTACTTTTGCTACTTGTTCACCGGGTTGTCTTGTGCACCGACACACCCCCTTTTTGTTGCCGCTCTTAGGGTTCAATCAGAATTGACTTTTCGGGATGGGGATTGGGGTCACGGGATCGGGATTACTTTTTTGAATTTTCGGGATGAGGATTTTGGAAAACCTTCAAATATACATATTTGATTTTTCACAAATAAATGAAAACATACTTGGATGCCAGAGGAGAAGCATAAAATTCACATCTGAGCTTTCCGTTCACATTTCTCAGTGAAAAATATCCTTTGACAATTTTGACAAATTTTACTGGGATCGCCGTGATCATGATTATGGAATTTTGTCACTATAACCGCTTTTGAAAATGCAACGTTAATTCAGGTGCTCCGGCTGATGTGCCTTCAATCGTTGATCGGCGACGGGCTCAAAGCCAAAGTGCTCGATTCCTACCGAACCAAATTCGTGCAGGTGGCCGCACTTTTCAATCATCAATGGCGACCCACGCAGTAGTTGACACATGTGTGTCAACTTGTTTGTGTCAACTCAAATTTCGGCTCCGCGAGTTGCGCTGCGATCTTCCAATGCACGTGCCGTAATATTCATGTTTCAACTTTATTTTCATTTTAATTTTTTTTATTTGCTGCATGTCCATTTGGAGATCGCTCTGCGACACGCGTAACCGAAACCTAAGTTGACACAAACCAGTTGACATGTGTCAACTAGTGTGTTCTCCACCAACAGCCAACAACACCCCCTTCAATTTACCCCCCCCCCTGCAGAGCTACGGCTACGAACTGGTAGACGACCTTATCAACCTGCAGCGGGCGGGTATACTACGCGAGCGCGCCGCCGCCCCCAAAAGCATGCCCTTCAGCTACCCCTCCCTGAACGATTCTGGTCCATCCAGGAAGGGGGATAGTTCGCCCGTTTGTGGAGTGGGTCAGGTGAAGAAACAGTTGCGACTGCTTGTTGAGGGGGTCGATGAACAGGTGTGTTTTTGTTATGTGTTCGTTTTTTTGCATATGCAGTTGATTGTGGTGGGAGCGGAGTTTGTTGCAGATGTGGTCAACTGAAACGCGTTTTACAGTGAAATTACCATATCCCATCTGAATAAAAATCTAAGATTTTTTCTCTATATTTGCATTGCTCCATTTATTGGGGCGTTTGGTATACAATTATACAGGTTATTCTATTCAGCAAACTACGGTCCCATTCTTTCTATATTAAATTTTCATACGTTCAGTGTGGTCTTTCAAACTTTTCGCTACTCAATAAACAAGGCAAGTAAGCATGATTTCAACCATTCTGATGCCAGTCCCGCACCTTGTAAAGTGTCAAAGGTCGTGTAAAATGTCGCATATTGTGTAAACTGTCGCGCAAACTGTCTATTGTCATTCAAAATGTCAAAAGTTCAGTAATGCAATTTTGTATTTTTATTGCCGCTTGACAGGGTGCGGCACTGCTCCCTGGTTTGGCGTGACACTCTCAACCATGCCAATGTACACATCTAAACACCTTCCCGGTCACGTCCGGCACCCTATTTTTGATCGTACTTGTGACACCCTATCTCCAGTTCTAGGGCGCGCCAGTAGCTGAAACTTGGGGGAGATATTGGCGCAACCCCCCTCTACGTCGCATGAATTAGGGGGGTCGCGGCGACCCCCCTAATTCATGCGAGGTAGAGGGGGGTTGCGCCAATATCTCCCCCAAGTTTCAGGCTCTGCGGCACCCTAGAACTGGGTATAGGATGTGAGAAGTAAAATCAAAAAATGGGTGCCGGACGTGACCGGGAAGGTGTTTATAACCTGCATCTCCCATGCCCACAGAAGCCGACCGACTGCGCGTACTCGTACAGCGGGTGGGCGCCGGTGCTGGGTCGGCTGCTGGAGGCGCTGCTGGGCGGCTGGTCGCAGCCGCACCTGCTCGACGCCGTCAAGTCGCTGCCCGGCGCCATGGAAGTCAACTTGCGTCGGTTGTTGTGTGTGTGTGTGTACATTGGTGTGGGTGGTTGCCCGAATTGGTTCGGTTGGCACCTGGCTACTGATTTGCATTGAAAAACTCTTTTGGGAGCTTTACAGGGACGTATCCAGGATTTTTGAGCGGGGGGGGGGGCTGCTTGTTTACGGGGGCCGGCGAGCGGGGGGGGCTCAGCCCCCCCCCCCCTAAATTTTTTCACTATATAGGGACGGAAAGTTGTTTTGGCGCTAGCGCCATACCAAGGCGCCACGCCATGGCGCTATTGGCGTTGGCGCCAGCGCCAGGAACCGCTTTAAATAGATGTAAATATGCATACATATGCAGCGAAAGTCGCAAAAATGTGTTCATTTTCAAGGATATTTGTTTACAGGGACCGATCCGCTAAAAATACAATGTATGGGGAAGAAATTGCGCGCTTGCGCGCAAAATTTTTCAGAAACATCGAAAAATGTAAAGGGAAAATTGCATTTTCCGGGACTTTTTAGGTCTCACCCCGGGAGGGGGGGGGGGCTGCAGCCCCCCCCCCCGCCCCCCCCCCCCCCTGGATACGGCCCTGGAGCTTTATATTTGAAAAAACGTTAGAAAAAAATCATAAGATTTTTTTTTCTGATGATTTTTTATTTTTGCCAGAATTTTCAGATTTACTTAATTATATCTTCATTTTGAGTGATTTTCTGCGATGAAAAAAATCACATTTTTATGTATTTATATTTATTTTTCCGACTAGAGTTGATTATATTTTATCAAAATCACCCTATCCTATCAATGCTACTACCTATATTTGATTTTCTTGGAAGCGACAGTATCAATCCCTGATTTTTAAGTGAAAATTTTACTTTTCACATTTTACCCTTACTATAAAGACTTTGAATTTCCACGCCGCCGCACATTTCAGCTTGCGAAAGCGACGCCGCAAGCAAATCGGTCCCAGATTCAGGTGCCTCGGAGCGCCGGCCGTCTGTGCTCATGGTCGTGATCGGTGGGATCACATTTGGTGAGATGTCCGCGCTACGAATGGTTGCCAGGCAGAGGGGTGAGTGGACGGATCGTGTCCCTGTAGTCATGTAAACCCGCCAGTCATGTATTATTTTTTTTTTGGGGGGTAGCAACGATGGAGTAAACTTTTTTATGACCATTTCGCTGTTTCGCAGGATTCAATTTGATGGTTGTAACGACGAGCGTGATAAATGGGGAGCGATTTTTGGAACAGTTTCACACGTTGCCGCCGGATGGTATGATGTGATATGATGTGATTACCATTGGTTTGGTGACGATTATACATCAGTCTAATTGTATTAAGAAAACGGCTTCATTCTGCTGGCTATGCCCGCCCATGAACTCGAACGCGGGCCGGCGGCGAACACAAAGGCAAACAAAAGGATTGTTTACGATGTCTTTTGTGTTTGCCGCCCTGGTCACATGATGTATTTCCTCCACATCGTTACCCTGTGTGCATTTTTACCCGCTGTGCATGGTTACCCGGCGCGCATGGTGTTGCCCGGTGTGCATGGCGGCCCGGTGTGCATGGAGGGGCGGCCGCCATGCACACCGGGCAACAATGCACACCGGGCAGCGAAAAATGCACAGCGGGTAAAAATGCACAGCGGGTAAAAATGCACAGCGAGTCTGGCTCTGTAAAATGTCAAGTGTCATGCAAAGTGTCCAAAGTCATGTAAAATGCCCTGGAAAATGGCAAACGCACGATTGCCATTTTTCAGAGCATTTTATATGACTTTTGGCATTTTACATTATATTTTACGTTTTACATGACATTTGACATTTTACAGGGCATTTTACAGTTTCTGGGACTGCACCCAGGACAACGTCACGCAACAGCGTCGACGTGTCGCTGGACGCCAGTGCGCAAAGCTGCAAATGGCCAAGTTGTTGCTTATTTTTAAAAAGGCTGCTTTTGTGCTCAATTGAGAGTTCATGGTGCGGCTTATGCTCTTTTGGGCACAATATATAGGTTTTTTAAAAAGCGGCGCAGCGCTAGTGCTAAATGGGTCAAAGGTGTCTATAAGCTCCCCATATATTTGTGTATACCTAAATGCATTGAATACTTGAATTAGAGTATATACACGTTAAATTCTTTCATATTTATTATTATTTGTCAAATAATAAATTGTTCCGATAAACATGACACATTTAAATATTTAACAGTTTAGAAAAAATTCCGTATTTTTTGAATAATTTTGCTGGGAAACAAACTTTTTTAGCATGATTATTTAAATAAATTGGACCGTTTTGGCAGGGGTTAAAATTCCACAAAATGTTTATCTTCACATTTCACATTGTTATAAAAAACACTGTTCATGTGTTACATTTGCTCAAAATGGTATTTGAAATTAGGTAATAATCATTACAGTTGTTAAAAGTAACCAAATTTATGCAAAATATATGTATAAGTGATTAGTATTAATATTTATGATAATAGAGTTGTTTACAATTAATATACATACCTTTGACAAAAATTAAATTATTTATTTTATTCTTTTATTCATTTTTATCAGCTTAGAACATGAAAAAATGTTCAGAAAACATAATCAATGACATACATTTTGCCCATTTTTGCATTCAGATTCACTAGTCCCAGTAAAATTCAAAGTTTTTTGTCCCTGTAAAATGTTACATTGGCTGTTGAATTAGGTATGGTGTGAAGTGGCATTTCTCAAGTGGCTTTTCTCAAGTGTTTTCTGCTGGCACAAATATAATATCAATTTTACTTTTGGAGTTTTCACAAAGAAATTTCAAATGAAATGTGCATATTTTGCATCAATATTACAGCATGTTATTACATTTGCACATAATGCTCATTTTTAGTTTCATGACAAAAATTTCCTTTACAGTATTGTTTCTTGACATTTTGTCTAAAATTGAATGGTTTTTAATAACCATTCCCAGGTTCACTGGTGACTCTGGTGCAGAGTTGTTAAAAGTATCAAACTTTTTCTAAGTATACATAAACATAAAGTATTTATTTATTACTCAGCCCTGAGTGAGTACAGAAAATGTAAAGTAAAATTTTATACTTTTACTCATGAGTAAACATGAGTAAAATACTTTTTGAACCACAAAATTCTAATCAAGTATTATTGACCAATTTTTCCTATCAAAGCCAAGCCTATCAAAAATGCATTTTTTTACGAAAATGAATGAAATGTCATGATAGGAGACTGCGTGAAATGGAGAATCTGAGACTGTGCGAAATGAAGAATCTGAGACTGTGTGAAATGGAGAATCTGAGACTGTGCTAAAAGGAAGAATCTGAGACTGTGCAAAATGAAAATCTGAGACTGTTTGAAATGAAAATCTGAGACTGTGAAATGAAAATCTGAGACTGTGTGAAATGAAAATCTGAGACTGTGCGAAATGAAAATCTGAGACTGTGCAAATGAAGAATCTGAGACTGTGCGAAATGAAGAATCTGAGACTGTGCGAAATGAAGAATCTGAGACTGTGCGAAATGGAGAATCTGAGACTGTGCTAAAAGGAAGAATCTGAGACTGTGCAAAATGAAAATCTGAGACTGTTTGAAATGAAAATCTGAGACTGTGTGAAATGAAAATCTGAGACTGTGTGAAATAAAAATCTGAGACTGTGCGAAATGAAAATCTGAGACTGTGCAAATGAAGAATCTGAGACTGTGCGAAATGAAGAATCTGAGACTGTGCGAAATGAAGAATCTGAGACTGTGCGAAATGAAAATCTGAGACTGTGTGAAATGTATAATCTGAGACTGTGTGAAATGAATAATCTGAGACTGTGCAAAATGGAGAATCTGAGACTGTGCGAAATGAAGGATCTGAGACTGTGAAGTGTGAGGATCTGAGACTGTGTGAAATGGAGAATCTGAGACTATGCGAAATGGAGAATCTGAGACTGTGCTAAAATGGAAGAATCTGAGACTGTGCAAAATGAAGAATCTGAGACTGTGAAGTGTGAGGATCTGAGACTGCGTGAGATGGAGATGTGAGAGTGCGCGAAGCTAGAAATGTGAGAGTGTGCGAAGCTGTAAACATGAGAGTGAGCACAATGGTAAAAATGTACGAGTGAGCAAAATGGTAAATGTGAGAGTGAGCAAAATGGTAAATGTGAGAGTGAGTGAAATGGTACATGTGAGAGTGAGCGAAATGGTACATGTGATACATTTACACATAGACATGTGAGAGTGTGCAAAACGTGACAATTCCAAATTCATACGTCATCTGTTTTTTTTGCTTATTTTCAGCTATTCTTGACATTTGCACAAAATGCCAAATTTTTTCACACTTTGATGACCTATGACTCACTTACAGTAGGTATAAAAAGTGAATTTGTGAAGTGAAGTGAATTAGTTAAGTTAATTAAATGTGAGAGTGTGCGAAGCTGCAAATGTGAGAGTGCGCAAAGCTGCAAATGTGAGAGTGCGCGAAGCTGCAAATGTGAGAGTGCGTGAAGCTAGAAATGTGAGAGTGTGCCAAGCTGTAAACATGTGAGAGTGAGCAAAATGGTACATGTGAGAGTGAACAAAATGGTAAATGTGAGAGTGAGCGAAATGGTACATGTGATACATTTACACATAGACATGTGAGAGTGTGCAAAACGTGACAATTCCAAATTCATATGTCATCTGTTTTTTTTGCTTATTTTCAGCTATTCTTGACATTTGCACAAAATGCCAAATTTTTTCACACTTTGATGACCTATGACTCACTTACAGTAGGTATAAAAAGTGAATTTGTGAAGTGAAGTGAATTAGTTAAGTTAATTAAATGTGAGAGTGTGCGAAGCTGCAAATGTTAGAGTGCGCAAAGCTGCAAATGTGAGAGTGCGCGAAGCTGCAAATGTGAGAGTGCGTGAAGCTAGAAATGTGAGAGTGTGCCAAGCTGTAAACATGTGAGAGTGCGCGAATCTGCAAATGTGAGAGTGCGCGAAGCTGCAAATGTGAGAGTGCATGAAGCTAGAAATGTGAGAGTGTGCCAAGCTGTAAACATGTGAGAGTGAGCGAAATGGTACATGTGAGAGTGAACAAAATGGTAAATGTGAGAGTGAGCGAAATGGTACATGTGATACATTTACACATAGACATGTGAGAGTGTGCAAAACGTGACAATTCCAAATTCATATGTCATCTGTTTTTTTTGCTTATTTTCAGCTATTCTTGACATTTGCACAAAATGCCAAATTTTTTCACACTTTGATGACCTATGACTCACTTACAGTAGGTATAAAAAGTGAATTTGTGAAGTGAAGTGAATTAGTTAAGTTAATTAAATGTGAGAGTGTGCGAAGCTGCAAATGTTAGAGTGCGCAAAGCTGCAAATGTGAGAGTGCGCGAAGCTGCAAATGTGAGAGTGCGTGAAGCTAGAAATGTGAGAGTGTGCCAAGCTGTAAACATGTGAGAGTGCGCGAATCTGCAAATGTGAGAGTGCGCGAAGCTGCAAATGTGAGAGTGCATGAAGCTAGAAATGTGAGAGTGTGCCAAGCTGTAAACATGTGAGAGTGAGCGAAATGGTACATGTGAGAGTGAACAAAATGGTAAATGTGAGAGTGAGCGAAATGGTACATGTGATACATTTACACATAGACATGTGAGAGTGTGCAAAACGTGACAATTCCAAAGTCATACATCATCTGTTTTTTTGCTTATTTTCAGCTATTCTTGACATTTGCACAAAATGCTAAAATTTTTTCACACTTTGATGACCTATGACTCACTTACAGTAGGTATAAAAAGTGAATTTGTGAAGTGAAGTGAATTAGTTAAATGTGAATAGTTAAATGTTAGTTAAAAGTTAATTAAATGTGAGAGTGCGCGAAGCTGCAAACGTGAGAGTGCGCGAAGCTGCAAAAGAGTGCGCGAATCTGCAAATGTGAGAGTGCGCGAATCTGCAAATGTGAGAGTGTGCGAAGCTGAATTTTTTCACACTTTGATGACCTATGACTCACTTACAGTAGGTATAAAAAGTGAATTTGTGAAGTGAAGTGAATTAGTTAAATGTGAATAGTTAAATGTTAGTTAAAAGTTAATTAAATGTGAGAGTGCGCGAAGCTGCAAATGTGAGAGTGTGCGAAGCTGCAAACGTGAGAGTGCGCGAATCTTCAAATGTGAGAGTGCGCGAAGCTGCAAATGTGAGAGTGCGCGAATCTGCAAATGTGAGAGTGCGCGAAGCTGCAGATGTGAGAGTGTGTGAAGCTGCAAATGTGAGAGTGAGCACAATGGTAAAAATGTAAGAGTGAGCAAAATGGTAAATGTGAGAGTGAGCAAAATGGTAAATGTGAGAGTGAGTGAAATGGTACATGTGAGAGTGGGCAAGATGTTAAATGTGAGAGTGCACAAAATAGTAAATGTGAGAGTGAGCAAAATGGTAAATGTGAGAGTGAGCAAAATGGTAAACAGTAGGGGGAGTTGTTTGAGGGAAGGGGCAAAAGGGTAAATACATTTTCCTGGAAAAAAAAGTTGTTTTTAGCTATTCTTGACATTTGCACAAAATGCCAATTTTCACACTTTGATGACCGATGACTCACTCACAGTGGGTATTAAACGTGAATTACACAAACGTTCAAAAGAATGGATGATTTTCAGAAAATAAAATTAATTATAATGTTATACAATCTCTAAAAGTAAAAATTTCATTCATTAACCTCTAAAAACCGCAGGAAAATAGCAATAAGTATCAATAATATCAATAATTTAGCATATGATTTATTATTTCACATTGGTCACATTTATTACATAACATCAGCTTCTTGTGACAATTGTGTAAAACGTGTGATGCAGCTAGTAAATTTAAATGATAAATACAAAACGTAAATGTGTAAATTCTTTAGTACAGTGAAGGGTGGGGGACCTTTGCCCCCACAGCTACTCAGTAGTGGTTTGGCAGACCTCCGAAAATACTGAACAACTTTTTTAGCCGGTGCCTCGCACCACTGTATAAGCGCTTGGCCCTCCAACGCGCTCAAGCCACTCAAAATGTAAAGTAAAAAAGTCGGATCATTGATCATTGTGACGTTTAAATTCACTAGTTTGTGTGTGTTTTGCCTGTTTTTTTTTGCCTATTTTTTTCAACTTTTTCCAATTTTTAGCTTTTCTCCATTTTCTACCCATCTATGCCTTGAAAAAGCATATACTGTATTTCCTCGATGCACTGTTAGCGAAAAAATTTTGTCCTGTAAAATGTCAATTTTAAATAAAAAGGAGAAGTTTTTTTGACTGAAATTTTGACACTATCTATGACAATTGACAATTTCTTAGGACATGAATCTAGATGAATGTTGGCACTTGCCCCTGCACGTAGCTAAATATTATTTACACTGGCAGCAGTCCCCGCTAGCTTTTTGTGTGTATTTTCTTTAAGTTGGGTAGAAACACCAATCTGACTAAAATAATTATATCTACTTTTTCTTTTCTGTTCTTGTTCTTTTCACAAAAGCATTGAAAAACATGTTATTGAACATTTCTGAGCAAAAGTAGACTTGGTGCCAACAGTTGTGTAGGTATTTTCCAAACAAATTTATTGTGCGACATTTGCACACAATGGCAAAATGTTTGCAAAATACAGAAAAATCGCTGGCGCCAAGGCTACTTTTGTTCAAAAATGTTCCATAACATGTTTTACAATGCTTTTGTGCAAAAAAAACAGACAGCAAAAACAAATATAAATATTCTAAACGGTTGCAGTTTTATTATGTTTTAAAGAAAATACTGGAACATTTTCAAGTAAATGTGGCCTTGGCACCAGCATTTTTGTTACTGTTTTCTTGAAAACTTAAAGAAACCACAATTGATAAAAATATATATTTTTATCTACCTATTTTTTGTTGTCTGTTTTTTTGCACAAAAGCATTGAAAATCATGTCATAGAACATTTCCAAGCAAAAGTAGACTTGGCGCCAGCATGTTTATGAGTATTTTCTTCAAGACAGAAAGAAATGGCAGTTGACCAAAATATTTATAATTATTTTTGATGTCTGTTTTTTTGCACAAAAGCATTGAAAAACATGTCATGAAAGATTTCCAAGCTAAAGTAGTTTTGGCGCCAGCATTTTTGTGTGTATTTTCTTTAAGTCGGGTAGAAACACCAATCCGACTAAAATAATTATATCTACTTTTTGTTTTCTGTTTTTTTTTCTTCACAAAAGCATTGAAAAACATGTTATTGAACATTTCTGAGCAAAAGTAGACTTGGTGCCAACAGTTGTGTAAGTATTTTCCAAACAAATTTATTGTGCGACATTTGCACACAATGGCAAAATTTGCAAAATACAGAAAAATGCTGGCGCCAAGGCTACTTTTGTTCAAAAATGTTCCATAACATGTTTTACAATTTTTGTGCAAAAAAAAGACAACAAAAACAAATATAAATATTCTAGATGATTACGATTTCTTTCCATCTTGAAGAAAATTCTCACATTTTTTTCACATTGCTCACATAGCATTTGCGATCAAAAATACAGGCAATTGCAAAGGAAAATGAAGGGGCACTGCGAACGAAAATTCTGGGGGCTCTGCGAACGAAAATTCTGGGGGCTCTGCGAACGAAAATTCTGGGGGCTCTGCGAACGAAAATTCTGGCAAATTGCACTATAACGCGGGATTGAATCCCGTTCAAATCCTTAGAGGGATCAAATCTCGTTCGAATCACTAGAGGGATCGAATCCCATTGAAATCCTTAGAGGGATCGAATCTCGTTTGCGCCCTTTTTTCTGTCGCTTTTAAATCACTAGACACCTGGGGGCAGTTCCGCTGAGACGAAATTGCATCATTTATGCGTCAATTTTACTGTTCTCTACATTTGCACACAATCGCTCTGCGCATGCTAGTTTGCAGCTGAAATTTATTGGAGTTAGGGATTGTGTTTGACAGGCTGCAGCTTTTTCCAGGGGCCAGTCCTGCACCCTGTGAACATAATGTAAATGTTGACTGTCTAGAATTTGTCAAAAATTGAATACATTTTACAGTGTCTTTTACATGACATTTGACACTTTACAGGGTTTATTACATCATGACATATGACATTTTACAGGGTCTTTTACACTTTACAGGGTTCAATACATTTTACAGGGTCTTTTACATGACATTTGACACTTTACGGGGTTTATTACATCATGACATATGACATTTTACAGGGTTTTTTACACTTTACAGGGTTCAATACATTTTACAGGGTCTTTTACATGACATTTGACACTTTACAGGGTTTATTACATCATGACATACCGTATTTCCTTGAAATACCCCCCCCAGATTGCCTTTTTTCTCCCTTTTTCCTTCTAAAGCTTGAAAAACTCCATATAGGTATTGAACCCCTGCGACCCCCCCTCAAAAAACATCAAATATACACATGATTTGTGATGGAATGGCGCCATTTGAGGGCGCCAAAGTAAGCCGCACCATGGCGCCCTTCTACTACTTTTGCTACTTGTTCACCGGGTTGTCTTGTGCACCGACACACCCCCTTTTTGTTGCCGCTCTTAGGGTTCAATCAGAATTGACTTTTCGGGATGGGGATTGGGGTCACGGGATCGGGATTACTTTTTTGAATTTTCGGGATGAGGATTTTGGAAAACCTTCAAATATACATATTTGATTTTTCACAAATAAATGAAAACATACTTGGATGCCAGAGGAGAAGCATAAAATTCACATCTGAGCTTTCCGTTCACATTTCTCAGTGAAAAATATCCTTTGACAATTTTGACAAATTTTACTGGGATCGCCGTGATCATGATTATGGAATTTTGTCACTATAACCGCTTTTGAAAATGCAACGTTAATTCAGGTGCTCCGGCTGATGTGCCTTCAATCGTTGATCGGCGACGGGCTCAAAGCCAAAGTGCTCGATTCCTACCGAACCAAATTCGTGCAGGTGGCCGCACTTTTCAATCATCAATGGCGACCCACGCAGTAGTTGACACATGTGTGTCAACTTGTTTGTGTCAACTCAAATTTCGGCTCCGCGAGTTGCGCTGCGATCTTCCAATGCACGTGCCGTAATATTCATGTTTCAACTTTATTTTCATTTTAATTTTTTTTATTTGCTGCATGTCCATTTGGAGATCGCTCTGCGACACGCGTAACCGAAACCTAAGTTGACACAAACCAGTTGACATGTGTCAACTAGTGTGTTCTCCACCAACAGCCAACAACACCCCCTTCAATTTACCCCCCCCCCTGCAGAGCTACGGCTACGAACTGGTAGACGACCTTATCAACCTGCAGCGGGCGGGTATACTACGCGAGCGCGCCGCCGCCCCCAAAAGCATGCCCTTCAGCTACCCCTCCCTGAACGATTCTGGTCCATCCAGGAAGGGGGATAGTTCGCCCGTTTGTGGAGTGGGTCAGGTGAAGAAACAGTTGCGACTGCTTGTTGAGGGGGTCGATGAACAGGTGTGTTTTTGTTATGTGTTCGTTTTTTTGCATATGCAGTTGATTGTGGTGGGAGCGGAGTTTGTTGCAGATGTGGTCAACTGAAACGCGTTTTACAGTGAAATTACCATATCCCATCTGAATAAAAATCTAAGATTTTTTCTCTATATTTGCATTGCTCCATTTATTGGGGCGTTTGGTATACAATTATACAGGTTATTCTATTCAGCAAACTACGGTCCCATTCTTTCTATATTAAATTTTCATACGTTCAGTGTGGTCTTTCAAACTTTTCGCTACTCAATAAACAAGGCAAGTAAGCATGATTTCAACCATTCTGATGCCAGTCCCGCACCTTGTAAAGTGTCAAAGGTCGTGTAAAATGTCGCATATTGTGTAAACTGTCGCGCAAACTGTCTATTGTCATTCAAAATGTCAAAAGTTCAGTAATGCAATTTTGTATTTTTATTGCCGCTTGACAGGGTGCGGCACTGCTCCCTGGTTTGGCGTGACACTCTCAACCATGCCAATGTACACATCTAAACACCTTCCCGGTCACGTCCGGCACCCTATTTTTGATCGTACTTGTGACACCCTATCTCCAGTTCTAGGGCGCGCCAGTAGCTGAAACTTGGGGGAGATATTGGCGCAACCCCCCTCTACGTCGCATGAATTAGGGGGGTCGCGGCGACCCCTCTAATTCATGCGAGGTAGAGGGGGGTTGCGCCAATATCTCCCCCAAGTTTCAGGCTCTGCGGCACCCTAGAACTGGGTATAGGATGTGAGAAGTAAAATCAAAAAATGGGTGCCGGACGTGACCGGGAAGGTGTTTATAACCTGCATCTCCCATGCCCACAGAAGCCGACCGACTGCGCGTACTCGTACAGCGGGTGGGCGCCGGTGCTGGGTCGGCTGCTGGAGGCGCTGCTGGGCGGCTGGTCGCAGCCGCACCTGCTCGACGCCGTCAAGTCGCTGCCCGGCGCCATGGAAGTCAACTTGCGTCGGTTGTTGTGTGTGTGTGTGTACATTGGTGTGGGTGGTTGCCCGAATTGGTTCGGTTGGCACCTGGCTACTGATTTGCATTGAAAAACTCTTTTGGGAGCTTTACAGGGACGTATCCAGGATTTTTGAGCGGGGGGGGGGGCTGCTTGTTTACGGGGGCCGGCGAGCGGGGGGGGCTCAGCCCCCCCCCCCTAAATTTTTTCACTATATAGGGACGGAAAGTTGTTTTGGCGCTAGCGCCATACCAAGGCGCCACGCCATGGCGCTATTGGCGTTGGCGCCAGCGCCAGGAACCGCTTTAAATAGATGTAAATATGCATACATATGCAGCGAAAGTCGCAAAAATGTGTTCATTTTCAAGGATATTTGTTTACAGGGACCGATCCGCTAAAAATACAATGTATGGGGAAGAAATTGCGCGCTTGCGCGCAAAATTTTTCAGAAACATCGAAAAATGTAAAGGGAAAATTGCATTTTCCGGGACTTTTTAGGTCTCACCCCGGGAGGGGGGGGGGGCTGCAGCCCCCCCCCCCGCCCCCCCCCCCCCTGGATACGGCCCTGGAGCTTTATATTTGAAAAAACGTTAGAAAAAAATCATAAGATTTTTTTTTCTGATGATTTTTTATTTTTGCCAGAATTTTCAGATTTACTTAATTATATCTTCATTTTGAGTGATTTTCTGCGATGAAAAAAATCACATTTTTATGTATTTATATTTATTTTTCCGACTAGAGTTGATTATATTTTATCAAAATCACCCTATCCTATCAATGCTACTACCTATATTTGATTTTCTTGGAAGCGACAGTATCAATCCCTGATTTTTAAGTGAAAATTTTACTTTTCACATTTTACCCTTACTATAAAGACTTTGAATTTCCACGCCGCCGCACATTTCAGCTTGCGAAAGCGACGCCGCAAGCAAATCGGTCCCAGATCCAGGTGCCTCGGAGCGCCGGCCGTCTGTGCTCATGGTCGTGATCGGTGGGATCACATTTGGTGAGATGTCCGCGCTACGAATGGTTGCCAGGCAGAGGGGTGAGTGGACGGATCGTGTCCCTGTAGTCATGTAAACCCGCCAGTCATGTATTATTTTTTTTTTTGGGGGTAGCAACGATGGAGTAAACTTTTTTATGACCATTTCGCTGTTTCGCAGGATTCAATTTGATGGTTGTAACGACGAGCGTGATAAATGGGGAGCGATTTTTGGAACAGTTTCACACGTTGCCGCCGGATGGTATGATGTGATATTTGACTTAGTTCGTTAAGTATTAATGTTACCGTTGGCAAATGTACAAATGGGCACGCCAATTGGCCTTACTGTGGTTTCAGTGTCGGTTTGTGCACCGCTGCGCATGTGAGCCGTTGCAACTGCATGTTAATTGCTAAATTTCATTACAGCGATCTATGATTGAAAGGCTGTGATATTCCTTCCTTTCCCGCATTCGAGTGTGCTGAAAAATATATAGGTGCCTGCCCTATATATACTTTGTTTGATGAAGATTATATTTGTATTTGATTTTATTATCGACGAAATATCTGCTTATCTAAATATTTATGTATTGGCGCTGCGCACACTAGTTTACCAAATTCTTAGTTTACCGTTAGTAAACTCATTTTTCAGCTTCTGAGTGCATCTGAGTTTACTGGAATGTGTTATTTTTCATCAACAATCTCCATCAACTGTAGTTGACGAACAGCTCATTCCGGTAAACACAAATGCGCTTAGAAGCTGTAAAATGAGTTTACCAATTTCTTAGTTTACCGTTAGTAAACTAGTGTGTGCAGCCGCATTGATACATGGAATTTTTGTTATCGATCACGATACGATAATAATATGAATGATCGCTACTTCAGACAAGTAAATATGTCAATATTTGGCAATTAAATAGTTTGCGTTTTTTATCGCTGCACTCTGTCTGCTTATCATGTAACCTCCAATCATTTTCCCCTCTGTTCAAATGAAAAATGTGCAGAAGCCAAAAATGAGCATGGATACTGATTTGGCGCTGCTCATGAAGCGCTACGGCTACCAAGCGACCAGTGGCCCCGAAACTCGGAGATTGATCCAGGAATATGTGAGTGGTTGTTTTGTTTTTATATTTTGGTCCTTTGGCTGTGTCCGCCCTTTGTCTATTGGGTGTAAACGTGGTAATTTTTTTAAAGTGTTTTTAAGATGATATTTCAAGATTAAGTAGTTTTCTATATTTTCCTAGTCCATTTTCGATTTTTTTATCTGCCAAATTATGCATATATCCTTATGCTTACCGGCCTTCTGCGGTACCGTACACATTCCAAACATGCGCCACAGAACTTTACAATCTGCCACCCTAGAATAGGCTTCCATTTTCACTCGCACCATGAACGTTGCTTAAAAACGAGTCAATTGATTACGCTCGCGCATGTGATCACTGACCTGCTCGCATGAAATTCCTCATTGTGAGTTCCTACGTCATTTGATTGCATTTTCAGTTGAGCCGGCCCGTGGATCATGCTCTTGTGGCGGCGAATCTGCGTCGGGTGCTGCTGCGATGCATGGATAAAGCCAGGGAAAGCGTGCAGGCTGCCGACCAGACCGCCGTTAGTCCACCGTCCCCCGATCCCACACACTAGTTGACATCACAAATAAATGTCAACTGAATGTCAACTAAAAAACATGAAAAAAAGTTTAAGGCATCACATTTTACAGAAACAATGAAACATAAGTGTCACGATATTTTATTAACAATGTTCTATCAAATAGGAAGTCGAAATCAAATAATTAACCAAAATTTAGTTGACATTAGGGTTCAAACGGGACCAGTTTTTCGGACCGGGACCGGGACCAGAAATTTTTCTTATCGGGACCGGGACCGGGACTAGGTGGTCGGGACCGGGACCGGGACCGGGACTGGCATTTTTCAATTGTCGGGACCGGGACCGGGACTGGGGCATGCGGACCGGGACCAGGATTTGCCGAACCAGGTACCAGGACCACAGCCCCCTTTTGAGCCCTATCGGGACCGATAACTATTTGAATGCATATTTTCAGAAGTTTCATACGATTTTCACACTTCAATCAATTTACATTCAATCAAAATTGTCATCAAAAATAAAATAAAAGTAACAAAATTCAATTGAGTCACAAAAAATGACATAATGCACGAAAATTGTGACAGTGAGTATTGATACATAAGCTGGCGCAGTGCTTTCTGACGGAAAAAAATTTTTTCTGCCTTCTCTGATGTCGAACATGAATGAGAATGTTTGGAACTCACCAAAAAAAACGTCAAAAATTCGTTGACGGAGAGAATGCGCCGAAAGGCGCGAATTTTTTTCGAATTTTACAAGTATTTAAAAGGCAAAATTTGGATCCAGTTCGGTCAATTTTTCTTATCGGGACCGCTGAAAAATTCCGGGACCGGGACCGGGACTGGGTGGTCGGGACCGGGACCGGGACTGGCCTTTTTCAATTGTCGGGACCGGGACCGGGACCGGGACTGGGGTGTCGGGACCGGGACCGCCCCAGTCCCGACTTTTTGCCGAACCATGTACCGGGACCGCGGTCCCGTTTGAACCCTAGTTGACATCGATTTTGATGTCAACTAAAGTGTTGGAGCCCAATGGCCCTACACACACTAGTTTTCACCGTGACCATTATGAAAACTGAAATGGCGACATGGCGACATCCAGCGTACTCTTTTTGTATGCTATGTGTTTTAGTTTTAAAAATTTTAAATTTTAACTTTCATTCATTCACATTCCAATTAATATAAAATAAAATCATTCAACCGTGTTCATTAATTTGCATTTGAAAAATTTTCAGTTTTCACACGAAGTCACGGTGAAAACTAGTGTGTGTAGGCACAATCTGCCGTATTTATTCGAGCGGCGCTCGCAGGCGGCGGCGGCTCTGCACCAGCGCATGCGCGAGCAGGAGACGCTCATCTCCAAGCAGGAGGAGGACTTGTCGTCGTTGCGCAAGCAGTTGGCGCAGTGCCAACGCGAACTGCACACCAAGCAGCAGATCGCCGACGCGGCGCACGCCGACCAAACCGCCGCGTCGCGCGACGGCCCAGACTTGGAAAAGTGGAAGGAAAAGTATGAGGTTGGGTTGCGCCTTTAGAATGTCATGCTGAAAATATGCCATGAGTCACGTCAACTAGTTATTTTGAAGGTGCAAATTGACAAAAGGTAGTTTTATTAGCGATTTTGAGCAAAAGTTGGGATGAAATTTCTCAAAAATCGTTTCAGGTGGCTAAATAGCTGGCCGATTTAGGGGTGTTAAAAAACGAAGCTAAAACCTTTCCCTCTGGGAAAGGTAGATAGCTGGGCGGCCTCCGGGATAGATAGCTGGGCGATTTTGATTGTAAGCCCCCCCCCCCTTATCGGAACCCCTGTAAATGCGTGTGTTACACAGAGCGCTCAGAGCACCCTGAAGCAGTACCAGGACAAGACTGAGCAGCTGAGACACGATCTGCACGCTGCCAATTCGGGACGTAGGGCTGTGGAAGATAAATGCAAGGTGCTCTATTGGCGGCCCACACACTAGTTGACACACGCGTGTCAACTGGCCTGTGTCAACTCAGATTTCGGTTTCACATGTCGCATAACGACCTTCCAATGCCATTTCCGTAATATTTTTTCAACATTGCAGAATGTGCATTTGGAGATCGCCCTGCTTCAGGTGAAGCCGAAATCTGAGTTGACATCAATACTGTGTAAACTAGGGCCGCCTTGATTTTGTTATTTTGATAATTATTTAGGTCAACTTAATCGTGATGTTATTTTAAAAATTTGTACGTAGACACTACAAAGCGATTTGCTCGCCATGAAGCGTCGATTGGATGCGGTCGAGGGTCGAGCATCTGAGTTGACACTGTTGAAAAATGCTCTGCGAAAATGGCAGCACGCTGGCGCTCAATTTTGTTAGCTAAGCAATTCCTACAAATTTGCCAAGGTTTACCTACTACAAAAGTGGTGGACAAACTCGCAACGTTTCATTTCGCAGTGGAGAAGCTGGATTATCACCGCTTGGCTCCGCCCACTTTCTACCTAGCAGCTAAGCGGTGCGCTTTGACCACTAGCACGGCACTTTCGTCGGCGCCGAAACGCGTCAGGTGTCAATCCCAGACCCTGTAAAATGTCAAGTGTCATGCAAAGTGTCCAAAGTCATGTAAAATGCCCTGGAAAATGGCAAACGCACGATTGCCAGTTTTCAGAGCATTTTATATGACTTTTGGCATTTTACATTATATTTTACGTTTTACATGACATTTTACATTTTACAGGGCATTTTACAGTGTCTGGGACTGCGCCCAGGACAACGTCACGCAACAGCGTCGACGTGTCGCTGGACGCCGCGCAGGAGGAGCACGCGGTCGCTTCAAAATCCGATGCGCACATTAAGTTGACCGCGCCGGCGGCCAGTGCGGACAAGTCCATGCAGCGTATTTTGGTTGGTGCTGGCACCTATTTTTTACAAATGATTATCATATTTTTTAAGTTCATTTTTTCAAAAACAAGGTGAACATTTATCTTTTTTTAATCAAGGTGTTTTGAAAAACAGATTTTTTTTCCAACCGTAGGGCCATCCGACATTGACTTAAAATATGTGTCCGTAAAAAGTGTCTACGCAGGCGCTGTGTGCGAGTGCGCAACGAGTCGTGCACGGGCGTCCACAAGCAACAATGTTCAGCGGCACAAACAGATTGAAACCGTCGCCCAAGAAGCGCGACCGTTTGAAGTCGCCGCCCAAACCAACTACAGTGGTGCCAAGCGGACCAGCTCTTCCTGCATCCACCGGTGCAGTTGCAGCCGCGGCGGCAATTCAATGCTCTGCTTCCAGTTCGGACGCGCCGGCTGGTGCCTCTCCCAGACCCTGTGAAATGCCATGTAAAGTGTGAAATGTCAGGTGAAGTGTGTAAATACATGTAAAATGCCCTGGAAACTGGGAAACTTAGTTTCTATCTCACCAGGCATTTTACATGACACTTGACACTTTGCACCACACTTGACACTTTACATGGCATTTTCCAGTGTCTGTGAGTGCCCCCTGGTCTTGCCGCCGTGGCCGGCGACGCGGCGCTCACCGCGAGACTGGGCGCTATGACGCAACACTGCAGGGCGCTGTCGCCGCTCAGAAAGGCCGGCGCGGCGCTGCGGCAGCCGCTCAGTGGGGCGGCAGCGGCGGGGGTGGGTCAGCCTGCGGCTGCAAAGTCGCTCACGTGTGTGAGTGGGGGAAATGTGGGAGAGTGTGTGATGCGGGGGTATCTTGAATTTTGACCCCCCGGGGGTTGGATGGATGGGAAATCGCTCCTCCGGAGGGATAGATAGCTGGAAAAAATTTTTTGATGGGGGGGTCGATATATAGGTTTTTTTAAGGTGAAGAATGAAGAAAATCGCTAAAATTAGGGGAAACATTTATTAAAATAGGTTTACAAGCACATTTAGCCAAAAATAGCTGAAAAGTGGCAATAATTTGCCGCTGGGATAGATAGATAGCTGGGCGATTTGGGGGGTTTCCCGTCCGAAACACCACCCCCCCCCCATTCGAAACCCCTGATATGATGGAATTGGTGTGCTGTAGCAAAACGTGTTTCTCTATTTTGCAGGCCTCTCGCCCCCTCGTCCCGACTCGAGCTGCCAGGTCCAAAACTGCTTTTCTGCCTAAACAAGCAAAAACGTTGGTTGATATTCTGCACAGTTGTTAAAATGTACGTACATTTACTCAAAAAATACGCGTACGCGAGTACGCGGTAAATACATTTACATATACTTTTTTAAAGTAATGTACTCACTTTTACGCGTACATTTTAAAAGTACACGCGTACAGAGAAAATGTATTTTGTTGTTAAAATCCCACTTTTCTGTTGCTAAAATAAGAAAATTTTAAAGAAATCATCATTTTTCTAGAAAATACTAAATAATCACTAAAAAAGACATCTATTATGCCTTCCAGTGTAAAACTCACTCTCTAGTGTAAAACTCACTATAAAAGGTAGTAGCTTTTACGTTTTCCGGGGGAAAGTACCCGCTTTTACATTTTCCTGGGAAAAAAAGTATTTTACTCACATTTACGCATGAATACGAGTAAAAAAAGTATTTTACATTTTCTATACTTTGTGGTGAGTAAAAAAATAAATACTTACATTTACACATACTTTTGAAAAAAGTTAAGTAATTCTAACAAGTCTGATATTCTGCCGTTTTCGTTTTCGCACACACGTTATGAAGATATTTAACGAATTTTTTCGTTTGCATTTTAAGGCGCGCAGTTCAAAAGCCAGCTGCGGCACCGGTCAGCAGAAATGGGTCCGCAGTTTCTGATAACGTGGATCAAAGTGTAATTGCGCAACAGCTCAGCGCCGAACAGCAGGCTGTGAAAGAGGAATTCAAAAAGAAAAGACTGAAGGTTCTGGGCGAGGCGACAGAATTCTTCCATGAACTGCTGCAACTGCAGCATGCATTCATTGAACCGCTGCCCATGATGTTTCGCAAAATTGTGGGTTATTCTTATTTGTTAGAATTTGTAACAATTGGAACTGAAAAAATTGAACTTTGTACATTTTTCGTGGCAACCGCATGACAGAAAACAGATGCGTCAGCAAAAAATATCCACGCAGTGTTCGACCGAGGAACGACCACCAGACAAGTCTGCACCAGTGAAACCAGTGGCAACCAGTGAAAAAGTACCATCCGTTTCAGCTACAAATCAGTCACCTCAAGCGGACACACCAATGGACAAGCAAAGCACTAGTGGTGTTACCGCCGTAAAAAAAGAGCCTACAAAAAATTCTGGCGCTATGATCATTGGCACAGATCCAAATCCGGACGATTCAGATGATTCTGATGCGGATGGACCTACGTGCATCATTGCCGATTCGGTGGAGACTGTAAAACAGGCGCCAAAGCCACGAGAGAAGAAACTGCCCGCCGCCCGGCAGGTTGAAAAACCCCCTAGCGATGCGATGGTGTGTGTGCAAGTGCTTTTTGGCCCACCCTAGTTATTGGCACGTGTTCTATTTTTCCTCAAATCCACTAGAATTTCATATTGGTCCTGCACGGTGTGAAATTCCCGTCACGAATCACGATCTGTCAAGTAAATTCACTTTTCTATTTTCCTTCTGACAGTGATAAAGTAATTTTCCTTCTGACAGTGATAAAGTAATTTTCCTTCTGACAGTGATAAAGTAGTTTTCCTTCTGACAGTGATAAAGTAAAGGTTTCATTGACGTAGGCGTAGGCCTACTAGTCATCCTAACCCGCTAGTCATGTAGACCCGCCAGTCATGTGTTTATACCTGCTACTCATCTATGCCTAATTTTGGGGCATAGATGACTAGCGGGGTGATAAGCGACAGCCGGGTTCACATGATTAGTAGAGTACAAAGCGCAGGCCGCAGTGCGTGTGCACTACAGTAGTAAATGCGTGAGCCATTTTTCTGGCACTTTTCCATCACTAATTCGGAGCCATCACGCGCAGACAGCGGATAATGACCCAATGAGTGTGGACCGAGCTTCGCTGTACTTCAACCGGACGGTGAACGCTATCTGCGTGGCCGGTCTCCGTGCGGTGCTGGACAAAAGTTGGTCGGGTGCCTGCCACTCATGACTCTGTCAAATGTAAAATGACAGGCAGAGTGTAAAATGTCCTGAAAAATTGCAAAAGTTTGCAATTTTGCAGGCATTTTACATGACTTTTGACACTGCATGAAATTTGACATTTTACACGGCATTTTACATCACTTTTCACACTTTACATGCCGTTTGACATTTTACACGGTATTTTACAGGGTCGAGTGCCCCCAGTAAGACCTCTGCACCATTTACAAACCTGTAAAATACATATGTGCCGTGCAACGCAGAGTCGGCAACTGCGTTGGACGAGTCGCACGCGTACGTGCGCGAGCTGGACGCGGCGTGGCGCGGCTACAGCTGCGTGGACGGCGGCAGGCACGCCACCGCCGCCCTGGCCAACATGGTCGTCGAGCTGGTCGACTCGGTGGAAAAGCTGGTCGCTGCCAGTGAAGGTGGTTCTTTGCTTCATAGAACATTTTGGCTCTGTTTAGTTTTGAGTTCCTCGCGGGTCTCTGGGAAATGTAGATTTTAACAATATTTCTTGTTATAATTCTCTGACTGCACAGTTTACATCCTATCTGAGCGAAAAATGACAAACAAATTCTCTCGTGAGTTACATGGCTTTCACTATCGGTGGGCTTGGTGCACAATTTTTCACATAACTTTAGTTGTTGCAGGCTTTTTGAGATGTACAAAAAAAGTAAAAAATCGATAAAAAAATTACTGAAAATCGGTATATAAGCGCACATAATTACTACAAAAAATAGCTGAAAATAAACAATAAAACACATGAACTAGTGATTTTGAGTGAAAATTAGGGTCTACATGCACACCGGGTTTACATGCGCAGCAGGTTTCAGTCATAATCTATCCTCTAAACACCGCCATCATATCTAGACGGCAGCGAGCTGGTGTGGGTAGGCGACTCGGCCGACCCGACGGTGCCCAAGCGCTTTGCTGTTCTTCTGGTGGTGCTGTCTCGGTTCTGGCGCCAGCTGCTCGCCGCCATGGACACCATAAACCACGCCGCCAGGCACGAACTGCAGAAGGTTGTTGCGGGGTGGGGATTTGGGTACTTTTGATGAACCATTTTGAAATACGTTTTAAGGTACCTGGTAGGGTGTCAGATGCGGTGGGGTAAATTTCGGAAATTGCGGTGCACGGTACGGTACGGTAAATTTTTCACATTTGCGGTACGGTACGGTAAATTCTGTCACGCCAGTACCTGGTGTGAAATTTTATTACCCATCCAGACAGTAAAAGCTGCCAAACATGCCGAATGGCGTTCGTTTGAACGTCTATTATTTTGAACAATTTCTTTTTTTAATTCAGAGGTGCTTTCCGTTCGTGTATAGAGCAAGCATCACTGATAGTGATTTTACGCGCACTGGATTTGACGAACATGTCTGTTACAGGCTTTAGGCGATCTCGACGAGACAGTGCAAGATCTTCACACATTTTTCGGCCAGGGTTCGCAGTCCGGCCGCTCGACCACCAAACAAACAGTTGCCGCGGCTCTGTCCATTGCTCGGGAAAAAATGAAATCTGATTGATTATATTTATTTGTTTTTTTGTTGTTTTTTTAAGTGCTTTATCTGAGGCAGATCGACCTGTAGTTTCAGTTTTGGTTGATACCTCTGTTTTTATTTTTGCAGTAGTAATGCTAATCGGATCCAGAGATATTGTAGAAACGTTGGCAGTGTTGCTCTTGCTTGATTTTTGGCAACTGATTTTTTGTAGCACATAAATATTTATATGCTAACTCTGATATTTAATTCTGTGAGCATTTCACTGCTATTTATTGTAAAAATATGATATTTTATTTCTGCCGTTTTTTATAAAAGTCAGAAATAAATGTTCGTCAGAAATACACATAAATTCGTACACACAGGGGCGGTGCCATCTGGGCCATTGATTTCACCTGTTATGCACATTTTGTTCGCCTCTACTCGATTGCATCGTTCAGTTGCTTTAAATGATTGGCTGTTAAATACCCGTCTTTCGTTTGGATCATTTCCCTCGTGCACGTGATTAGTGATCAAAAAGCGCCAGGATATTGGCGCCAAGCAGGGACCTAGCCAGTATTTTTGAGCGGGGGGGGGGCGGATCGTATACGGAGCCCGGCGAACGGGGGGGGGGCGGCGCCCCCCCCTAAAATTTTACCTCTGTAGTAGGGAAATGGCGCCATTCGTAGGCGCCACGCCATGGCGTCACTGGCGTTGTCATTGGCGCCAAAACAGCAGTATACGTCTGTATTTTACAGGCATTTACAGCGACATGGACACGAGTTGAGTCCATTTTTACTGGCTTTGTGGTCGCGGTGATCGGTAAGCCGAAAATACATGTTGTGAAGGGTAAATGCGCGCTTGCGCGCAAAATTTTTTCAAACTGTCGGCAAAATCGTCCTCTGAAAGCGCCATTTCTGGCACATTTTTTGGTCCGGCCCGGGAAGGGGGGGGGCGGCCGCCCCCCCCCACCCCCCCTGGCTACGTCCTTGGCGCCAAGCGCCATGGCGCTTTTTCGATCCCAAGCTCCATGTCGCTTTTTGCATTGGCGCTGGCACTAAGCGTCAGCGCCAAGTAATGTTGTCGCGTAAAAATTTCGCCATGGCGCCACAGCAGTCGCCATGGCGCTTTTACACGTGATCCCCCATTCAGGCAGATTGGCGTTTCGACTGCTCGCCGGTTTTGCTCGCAGTTATTGCTGCGATTTTTTTATGCGCTGGCCTGGTTTTGCATGTTGAATTCCCGCGTATATAAACATGTAGCGGAAGATTTCCTGTTTCACTTGTCATTTCAGAAAAACTACTGAGGAAAACGTTTGATGATTTCATGAGAAACCACCACGTCACACACACACACACACAGTGTAAAACTAAATACAAACAAATTTGTATAAGACAAAAAATTTTTTTACGACTTAAGACAATCAATGAGAAACGGGACTGGCCACTGGTATTTTTACATCGATGGATGCTTCACATTATAATGAGGAAAAACAGAAAATGTATATATCATTCTTGTAATCGTTTGAATTTGTATGTTTTTTCCATCCTTTTACAATCTCCCAGTAATTCACAAATCCAAATTGTACCATTTGCTTATTTGGAACCTACAAGAAATGCCCAGTAAAAAGTTCATGCCTATGGGCCAGGCTCATTACGCACAGAAACCCGTTACGCACATGCACCCGTTACGCACAGGATCAAAACTCGCCACGCACAGACGCCCGTTACGCACACAACTGGGGCTGTGTGCGTAACGGGCCCTGTGCATGGCGGGTTTCTGTGCGTATCAGGCGTATGTGCGCAAAGGGCAGGGGATTACTGAGCGAGACGGGGGTGTGCACACATGGGTGCGGCAAACACAATGGGCGCAGAACCGTTCGCGCACGCAGAATAGTGTTCGGAAAACCAAGCCGAAACTTTTGATTTCGATTCTGGGTCCAATTTCGGGTCACGGTCCAGGTTGAAAAATATATAAAAATTCATATTTTTCAACGGGGACCGCGACCCAAAATTGGACCCGGAATCGAAATCAAAAATTTTGATTTGTATTCTGAACACTAGTAATTAGTGTTTGGAAAACCAACCCGAAACTTTTGATTTCCATTCCGGGTCCAATTTCGGGTCGCGGTCCGGGGCGAAAAATATATGAAAATTCATATTTTTTGACCAGGACCGCGACCCGAAATTGGATCCGGAATCAATATCAAAACTGCACCAAATTCACCTTCAAGTGACTTCAAGTGGAAGCAAGAAAAACTTTCATTGTAAGGTGAAATGTCGCTGGAGTTTACCACTTAAATCTAAATCTTTACAGCAAGGCAGGGGGGAGGGGGGGGGGGGATAATGCTCGATTGGTCGGTATTCATGAGCGTTGCTCGCACACAAACTCGGTACGCACACAAACTCGGTATGCACATGGCATCAGCTATGTGCGGACCGAGTTTCTGTGCGTACCGAGTTAACATCTGTGCGTAATGGGCTTTTGTGCGTGCCGAGTTTCTGTGCGTACAGCTACAGGCTCCATGCCTATTGCCTTCGACTTTGCTGACACGGGCTGGGTAATTTGGTGACGGTTCTGCAACAGGCAAAGTAAAATATTAAATGATAAAAGCATCATAATTTGCTAAGTGGGAAGTCAAGAGGCAAGTAAAAACTTGAGAGACAAATGGCAAATAACAAGAAAACGTAATTACAGGGGTGGGCATCTTCAGTTACCGCTGGAAAAACGCGATAGCTTGAGCTACGGTTGAGCTATCACAGTGAAATTTTAACACAATGGAGTAGACTCCATAGGACACCTATTATGAAGTTAACAACCCAAACGGCCACATTTTGGGTGAGTTGAGGAACACGCAGTTTTTAGTGTAATTTTGTGACTTGGCATCATCCACAGGATAAATCGAGGGTGGCATTTTAGGGGAGGGGCTCACCGGTCTTTGGTGTGGTGCCTTTCTGTCGTACATTGGCCGATTTTGATGCCCTTTGAGTATGTTGAGTTTTGGGGTCGAGGCTAAAACCAATTTTTTTTTTCTCTCGAATAGTCCCCCAGTCCCGAGATAAGGGGGGTCAAATCACAAAATTACACTGAAAACAGTGTGTTCCACAACTCACCCAAAATGTGGCCGTTTGTATTGCAAACTTCAGAATAGGTGTCCTATGGAGTCTACTCTATTGCGCTAAAATGTCATTGTGATAGCTCAACTGTAGCTCAAGCTATCGCATTTTTCCAGCGGTAACTGAAGATGCCCACCCCTGTATAATAAATGCACTGCTTCAATGACTATCCTCAGGATTTCAATGGACTGTGCCATTTTTTCATTTTCATTACATTTTCTTGTCATTTGCCATTTGTCTCTCAACATTTGAGTTTCCTCTTACGTTTTACTTCACTCTTAACTCGATCTTAACACACGGGATGTCAACTGTTGCGGTGTCAACTCGATTTTAGTTCAAATTATGTCGCAGGACAACTTTCAAGTGCACGTATGGCAAAGTCGACGAGGATGTATTGCCATGTGCATTTTAACATGGTTTCGCCGATCTAGTAATGGCGCTAGCGCCATTTGAGGGGGCCATGGGACGCCGCGCCATTGGCGCCCTTTTCTTATGGCGCCTGGCGCTCTGTTTTTGAAATGCGCCATGGCGGCCTTGGCGCTTGGCGCCCATTTCCCGTGGCGCACTTGGCGCCTGACACCTTTTTTTCTGGCGCTTTTCCATCACTACGCAGATCATAAATTTTTAGTTGATGTGCTACGCAAACTAGTGCAAATGAAGGGTGTGCTTAAAAAAGTACCGATCTACAAAAAATCGATTTTGAGAAAATCGCGATTGAAAGTTTGGAGCATGCAATACCCATACATGGGTATTGGGTATGGGAATATCCACATGCATGAGTATAATCATTGATTATACACATAACACTAGCTATATAAAATTTAGGGAATTGTATTTTTGTAGTACAGTACATTTTAAAGGAACAAATTGGTAATAGCATGTAGATCGGTATTTTTTAAAGCACAAAATTAGAAAGCTGTAGATCGGTACTTTTACCCATAATAAAAAAGCACAAAATAAGTTTTTGCGCAACCGGACACCGATCTGACATCGGTACTTTTAGAAGCACAAAAAATAATGTGCAGATCAGTACATTTAAAAGAACAATTTTGAAAAAAGTGTGTAGATCGGTACTTTTAAAGACACAAAAGCTGAAAAAGCTTGTAGATCGGTACTTTTAAAATTTCAAAAACTGTATTTTGCGATTTTTTTTGCTTTTTTCGACCCCCCATATCTCAAAATTGAATTTCGCACCCCTTTCATATTATATATATTTTTGAAGCGCATTTTTATGGGGACCCCAAAAATGGTCCTAACTCAAATTTGAAAAATTTGTAGATCGGTACTTTTAGAAGCACACCCTTCAAATGCACATGTCAATGTAAATTCCTTTTCGGCTTTGCCGCATGTGCACATGAAAATTATCCTGTTACCTGCCATATTAGTCATCCTTATTAGGATGAGTCATTCTTGATCTCTATCAACTGTAGTTGACAGTAGTGATGGAATGGCGCCATGGCGCTGGCGCCATTTGAGGGCGCCAAAGGGCGCCGCGCCATGGCGCCATTGGCGCTTGGCGCCCTTTTTCTGTGGCGCCCTTGGCGCCTGGCGCCCACATTCTGAAAGGCGCCATGGCGCCCTTGGCGCTTGGCGCCCTTTTTCCGTGGCGCCCTTGGCGCCTGGCGCCCTGCTTTAGAAGGGCGCCAAAAAGGCGCCAGCAGGGTTTCACGGTGAGTGCTGTGTAAACGAAAAAAAATGAAAAACGCATCCGTGGATGATCTAAATTCGCCAGAAAAATGGACGGAGTGGTGTGAGTGAGTGGAAATCTTTCGTCCAACGGTTCATCAGATTTGTCTGACGGATCAGAAGACAAGAATGATGAATGATAACTTGCAAAATCATAAAAAAAGGATTTAAATCGTTGCAATTAGGAAAAATTGTTTGGAAAGGTCTATTTGTAATGAATGGATTGTTGTCAAATGACAATTTCCATTGCGTTTGAATTCGTCATTTGGATTTTAGGTATTCAAAAAATTTTTCTTGCTAGCCTTGTTTTTGTTCATTACATCTTGGAGAACGCGAATTAAGAAGTGAATGCGCGTACAATGGTGCTTTAAAACATTTTTAGCACACGCATGGTGTTGTAGGCACTTTTTATCCTGGCGCCCTTGGCGCCTGGCGCCCTATTTTCCAAATGGCGCCATGGCGCCCTTGGCGCTTGGCGCCCTCTTTCCGTGGCGCCCCTGGCGCCTGGCGCCCACTTTCTGAATGGCGCCATGGCGCCCTTGGCGCCTGGCGCCCTTTTTCTGTGGCGCCCTTGGCGCTTGGCGCCCACTTTCCGAATGGCGCCATGGCGCCCTTGGCGCCTGGCGCCATTTTTTCTGGCGCTTTTCCATCACTAGTTGACAGTCACCTGACTCTAGAAAACTCAAATGCATCCAAAGCGGTGTTTAATTTAAATTGGTGTTTTGAGAGGAAGTGCACCATTTCTGCATCATTTTACAGTTCATTACATTTGCACAAAATGGCTCTGTGCACAATGGTTTTCAATCAAATCTTTCAATTTTTAGCTTCAAACTCATTTGATGTTTCTAGAATGAGTCATTCTTCATCTCTATCAACTGTAGTTAACAGTCACCTCATTCTAGAATACTCAAATGCATTCAAAGATATGTAAACGTATTTACTCAGTACTTGAGTGAATATGATGTTTTAAGCAGAGTTGTTCAAATTGTCATACTTTTTTGAAAGTATATGTAAATATAAAGTATTTATTTTTACTCACCCCTGAGTACAGAATATGTAAAGTAATTTTTTTTTCATTTTCTCACATTTACCATTTTGTGCACTTTACATTTTTATCATTGTGCTCACTCTCACGTTTACTGCTTCGAGCACACTAACATTTCTAGCTTCACACACTCTCACATTTGCAGCTTCGCGCACTCTCACATTTGCAGCTTCTCGCACTCTCACATTTGCAGCTTCGCGCACTCTCACGTTTACAGCTTTGCACACTCTCACATTTGCAGCCTCGCGCACTCTCACGTTTGCAGCTTCGCGCACTCTCACATTTGCATCTTCGCGCACTCTCACATTTACAGCTTCGTGCAGTCTCACATTTGCAGCTTCGCGCACTCTCATATTTGCAGCTTCAAGCACTCTCACGTTTACAGCTTCGCGCACTCTCACATTTGCAGCTTCAAGCACTCTCACGTTTACAGCTTCGCGCACTCTCACATTTGCAGCTTCGCGCACTCTCACATTTGCAGCTTTGCGCACTCTCACATTTGCATCTTCGCGCACTCTCACATTTGCAGCTTTGCGCACTCTCATATTTGCAGCTTCAAGCACTCTCACGTTTACAGCTTCGCGCACTCTCACATTTGCATCTTCGCGCACTCTCACATATTCAGCTTCAAGCACTCTCACGTTTACAGCTTCGCGCACTCTCACATTTGCAGCTTTGCGCACTCTCACGTTTACAGCTTCGCGCACTCTCACATTTGCAGCTTAGCGCACTCTCACATTTAATCAACTTCACTTCACAAATTGAATTAACGAGATTAAATGAGTGATTTTAAGAGATAATTCTGTAGAAATATTTCAAAAATAGACACCTACCGTATTACCTCGAAACCTTGTAAAGTGTCAAAGGTCGTGTAAAATGTCGCATATTGTGTAAACTGTCGCGCAAACTGTCTATTGTCATTCAAAATGTCAAAAGTTCAGTAATGCAATTTTGTATTTTTATTGCCGCTTGACAGGGTGCGGCACTGCTCCCTGGTTTTGCGTGACACTCTCAACCATGCCAATGTACACATCTATAACCTGCATCTGCCATGCCCACAGAAGCCGACCGACTGCGCGTACTCGTACAGCGGGTGGGCGCCGGTGCTGGGTCGGCTGCTGGAGGCGCTGCTGGGCGGCTGGTCGCAGCCGCACCTGCTCGACGCCGTCAAGTCGCTGCCCGGCGCCATGGAAGTCAACTTGCGTCGGTTGTTGTGTGTGTGTGTACATTGGTGTGGGTGGTTGCCCGAATTGGTTCGGTTGGCACCTGGCTACTGATTTGCATTGAAAAACTCTTTTGGGAGCTTTATATTTGAAAAAACGTTAGAAAAAAATCATAAGATTATGTTTTTATTTATTTTTATTTTTAATATTTTTATTTTTGCCAGAATTTTCAGATTTACTTAATTATATCTTCATTTTGAGTGATTTTCTGAGATTAAAAAAATCACATTTTTATGTATTTTTATTTTTCCGACTAGAGTTGATTATATTTTCTCAAAATCACCCTATCCTATCAATGCTACTACCTATATTTGATTTTCTTGGAAGCGACAGTATCAATCCCTGATTTTTTAAGTGAAAATTTTACTTTTCACATTTTACCCTTACTATAAAGACTTTGAATTTCCACGCCGCCCCACATTTCAGCTTGCGAAAGCGACACCGCAAGCAAATCGGTCCCAGATCCAGGTGCCTCGGAGCGCCGGCCGTCTGTGCTCATGATCGTGATCGGTGGGATCACATTTGGTGAGATGTCCGCGCTACGAATGGTTGCCAGGCAGAGGGGTGAGTCGACGGATCGTGTCCCTGTAGTCATGTAAACCCGCCAGTCATGTATTTTTTTGGGGGGGGGGGAGGAGCAACGATGGAGGAAACTTTTTTATGACCATTTCGCTGTTTCGCAGGATTCAATTTGATGGTTGTAACGACGAGCGTGATAAATGGGGAGCGATTTTTGGAACAGTTTCACACGTTGCTGCCGGATGGTATGATGTGATATTTGACTTATTTCGTTAAGTATTAATGTTATTGTTGGCAAATGGGCACGCCAATTGGCCTTACTGTGGTTTTAGTGTCGGTTTGTGCACCGCTGCGCATGTGAGCCGATGCAACTGCATGTTAATTGCTAAATTTCATTACAGCGATCTATGATTGAAAGGCTGTGATATTCCTTCTTTTCCCGCATACGAGTGTGCTGACAAATATATACCTAGGTGCCTGCCCTTTATATACTTTGTTTTATGAAGATTATATTTGTATTTGATTTTATTATCGACGAAATATCTGCTTAATCTAAATATTTATGTATTGATACATGGAATTTTTGTTATCGATTACGATACGATAATAATATGAATGATCGCTACTTCAGACAAGTAAATATGTTAATATTTGTCAATTAAATAATTTGCGTTTTATATCGCTGCACTCTGTCTGCTTATCATGTAACCTCCAATCATTTTCCCCTCTGTTCAAATGAAAAATGTGCAGAAGCCAAATTTGAGCATGGATACTGATTTGGCGCTGCTCATGAAGCGCTACGGCTACCAAGCGACCAGTGGCCCCGAAACTCAGAGATTGATCCAGGAATATGTGAGTGGTTGTTTTGTTTTTATATTTTGGTCCTTTGGCTGTGTCCGCCCTTTGTGTAATGGGTGTAAACGTGGTAATTTTTCAAGTGTTTTTTAAGATGATATTTCAAGATTAAGTAGTTTTCGATATTTTCCTAGTCCATTTTCGATTTTTTTCTGCTAAATTTTGTATATATCTTGATGCTCACCGGCATTCTGCGGTACCGTACACATTCCAAACATGCGCCACAGAACTTTACAATCTGCCACCCTAGAATAGGCTTCCATTTTCATTCGCACCTTGACCGTTGCTCAACAACGAGTCAATTGATAAAGAACGCGCATGTGATCACTGACCTGCTCGCATGAAATTCCTCATTGTGAGTTCCTACGTCATTTGATTGCATTTTCAGTTGAGCCGGCCCGTGGATCATGCGCTGGTGGCGGCGAATCTGCGTCGGGTGCTGCTGCGATGCATGGATAAAGCCAGGGAAAGCGTGCAGGCTGCCGACCAGACCGCCGTTAGTCCACCGTCCCCCGATCCCACACACTAGTTGACATCACAAATAAATGTCAACTGAATGTCAACTAAAAAACATGAAAAAAAGTTTAAGGCATCACATTTTACAGAAACAATGGAAATTAAGTGTCACGATATTTTGTTAACAATGTTCTATCAAATAGAAAGTCGAAATCAAATAATTAACCAAAATTTAGTTGACATCGATTTTGATGTCAACTAGAGTGTTGGAGCCCAATGGCCCTACACACACTAGTTTTCACCGTGACCATTATGAAAACTGAAATGGCGACATGGCGACATCCAGCGTACTCTTTTTGTATGCTATGTGTTTCAGTTTTAAAATTTTAAATTTTAACAGTCATTCATTTACATTCCAATTAATATAAAATCAAATCATTCAACCGTGTTCATTAATTTGCATTTGAAAAATTTTCAGTTTTCACACGAAGTCACTGTGAAAACTAGTGTGTGTAGGCACAATCTGCCGTATTTATTCGAGCGGCGCTCGCAGGCGACGGCGGCTCTGCACCAGCGCATGCGCGAGCAGGAGACGCTCATCTCCAAGCAGGAGGAGGACTTGTCGTCGTTGCGCAAGCAGTTGGCGCAGTGCCAACGCGAACTGCACACCAAGCAGCAGATCGCCGACGCGGCGCACGCCGACCAAACCGCCGCGTCGCGCGACGGCCCAGACTTGGAAAAGTGGAAGGAAAAGTATGAGGTTGGGTTGCGCCTTTAGAATGTCATGCTGAAAATATGCCATGAGTCACGTCAACTAGTTATTTTGAAGGTGCAAATTGACAAAAGGTAGTTTTATTAGCGATTTTGAGCAAAAGTTGGGATGAAATTTCTCAAAAATCGTTTCAGGTGGCTAAATAGCTGGCCGATTTAGGGGTGTTAAAAAACGAAGCTAAAACCTTTCCCTCTGGGAAAGGTAGATAGCTGGGCGGCCTCCGGGATAGATAGCTGGGCGATTTTGATTGTAAGCCCCCCCCCCTTATCGGAACCCCTGTAAATGCGTGTGTTACACAGAGCGCTCAGAGCACCCTGAAGCAGTACCAGGACAAGACTGAGCAGCTGAGACACGATCTGCACGCTGCCAATTCGGGACGTAGGGCTGTGGAAGATAAATGCAAGGTGCTCTATTGGCGGCCCACACACTAGTTGACACACGCGTGTCAACTGGCCTGTGTCAACTCAGATTTCGGTTTCACATGTCGCATAACGACCTTCCAATGCCATTTCCGTAATATTTTTTCAACATTGCAGAATGTGCATTTGGAGATCGCCCTGCTTCAGGTGAAGCCGAAATCTGAGTTGACATCAATACTGTGTAAACTAGGGCCGCCTTGATTTTGTTATTTTGATAATTATTTAGGTCAACTTAATCGTGATGTTATTTTAAAAATTTGTACGTAGACACTACAAAGCGATTTGCTCGCCATGAAGCGTCGATTGGATGCGGTCGAGGGTCGAGCATCTGAGTTAACACTGTTGAAAAATGCTCTGCGAAAATGGCAGCACGCTGGCGCTCAATTTTGTTAGCTAAGCAATTCCTACAAATTTGCCAAGGTTTACCTACTACAAAAGTGGTGGACAAACTCGCAACGTTTCATTTCGCAGTGGAGAAGCTGGATTATCACCGCTTGGCTCCGCCCACTTTCTACCTAGCAGCTAAGCGGTGCGCTTTGACCACTAGCACGGCACTTTCGTCGGCGCCGAAACGCGTCAGGTGTCAATCCCAGACCCTGTAAAATGTCAAGTGTCATGCAAAGTGTCCAAAGTCATGTAAAATGCCCTGGAAAATGGCAAACGCACGATTGCCAGTTTTCAGAGCATTTTATATGACTTTTGGCATTTTACATTATATTTTACGTTTTACATGACATTTTACATTTTACAGGGCATTTTACAGTGTCTGGGACTGCGCCCAGGACAACGTCACGCAACAGCGTCGACGTGTCGCTGGACGCCGCGCAGGAGGAGCACGCGGTCGCTTCAAAATCCGATGCGCACATTAAGTTGACCGCGCCGGCGGCCAGTGCGGACAAGTCCATGCAGCGTATTTTGGTTGGTGCTGGCACCTATTTTTTACAAATGATTATCATATTTTTTAAGTTCATTTTTTCAAAAACAAGGTGAACATTTATCTTTTTTTAATCAAGGTGTTTTGAAAAACAGATTTTTTTTCCAACCGTAGGGCCATCCGACATTGACTTAAAATATGTGTCCGTAAAAAGTGTCTACGCAGGCGCTGTGTGCGAGTGCGCAACGAGTCGTGCACGGGCGTCCACAAGCAACAATGTTCAGCGGCACAAACAGATTGAAACCGTCGCCCAAGAAGCGCGACCGTTTGAAGTCGCCGCCCAAACCAACTACAGTGGTGCCAAGCGGACCAGCTCTTCCTGCATCCACCGGTGCAGTTGCAGCCGCGGCGGCAATTCAATGCTCTGCTTCCAGTTCGGACGCGCCGGCTGGTGCCTCTCCCAGACCCTGTGAAATGCCATGTAAAGTGTGAAATGTCAGGTGAAGTGTGTAAATACATGTAAAATGCCCTGGAAACTGGGAAACTTAGTTTCTATCTCACCAGGCATTTTACATGACACTTGACACTTTGCACCACACTTGACACTTTACATGGCATTTTCCAGTGTCTGTGAGTGCCCCCTGGTCTTGCCGCCGTGGCCGGCGACGCGGCGCTCACCGCGAGACTGGGCGCTATGACGCAACACTGCAGGGCGCTGTCGCCGCTCAGAAAGGCCGGCGCGGCGCTGCGGCAGCCGCTCAGTGGGGCGGCAGCGGCGGGGGTGGGTCAGCCTGCGGCTGCAAAGTCGCTCACGTGTGTGAGTGGGGGAAATGTGGGAGAGTGTGTGATGCGGGGGTATCTTGAATTTTGACCCCCCGGGGGTTGGATGGATGGGAAATCGCTCCTCCGGAGGGATAGATAGCTGGAAAAAATTTTTTGATGGGGGGGTCGATATATAGGTTTTTTTAAGGTGAAGAATGAAGAAAATCGCTAAAATTAGGGGAAACATTTATTAAAATAGGTTTACAAGCACATTTAGCCAAAAATAGCTGAAAAGTGGCAATAATTTGCCGCTGGGATAGATAGATAGCTGGGCGATTTGGGGGGTTTCCCGTCCGAAACACCACCCCCCCCCCCATTCGAAACCCCTGATATGATGGAATTGGTGTGCTGTAGCAAAACGTGTTTCTCTATTTTGCAGGCCTCTCGCCCCCTCGTCCCGACTCGAGCTGCCAGGTCCAAAACTGCTTTTCTGCCTAAACAAGCAAAAACGTTGGTTGATATTCTGCACAGTTGTTAAAATGTACGTACATTTACTCAAAAAATACGCGTACGCGAGTACGCGGTAAATACATTTACATATACTTTTTTAAAGTAATGTACTCACTTTTACGCGTACATTTTAAAAGTACACGCGTACAGAGAAAATGTATTTTGTTGTTAAAATCCCACTTTTCTGTTGCTAAAATAAGAAAATTTTAAAGAAATCATCATTTTTCTAGAAAATACTAAATAATCACTAAAAAAGACATCTATTATGCCTTCCAGTGTAAAACTCACTCTCTAGTGTAAAACTCACTATAAAAGGTAGTAGCTTTTACGTTTTCCGGGGGAAAGTACCCGCTTTTACATTTTCCTGGGAAAAAAAGTATTTTACTCACATTTACGCATGAATACGAGTAAAAAAAGTATTTTACATTTTCTATACTTTGTGGTGAGTAAAAAAATAAATACTTACATTTACACATACTTTTGAAAAAAGTTAAGTAATTCTAACAAGTCTGATATTCTGCCGTTTTCGTTTTCGCACACACGTTATGAAGATATTTAACGAATTTTTTCGTTTGCATTTTAAGGCGCGCAGTTCAAAAGCCAGCTGCGGCACCGGTCAGCAGAAATGGGTCCGCAGTTTCTGATAACGTGGATCAAAGTGTAATTGCGCAACAGCTCAGCGCCGAACAGCAGGCTGTGAAAGAGGAATTCAAAAAGAAAAGACTGAAGGTTCTGGGCGAGGCGACAGAATTCTTCCATGAACTGCTGCAACTGCAGCATGCATTCATTGAACCGCTGCCCATGATGTTTCGCAAAATTGTGGGTTATTCTTATTTGTTAGAATTTGTAACAATTGGAACTGAAAAAATTGAACTTTGTACATTTTTCGTGGCAACCGCATGACAGAAAACAGATGCGTCAGCAAAAAATATCCACGCAGTGTTCGACCGAGGAACGACCACCAGACAAGTCTGCACCAGTGAAACCAGTGGCAACCAGTGAAAAAGTACCATCCGTTTCAGCTACAAATCAGTCACCTCAAGCGGACACACCAATGGACAAGCAAAGCACTAGTGGTGTTACCGCCGTAAAAAAAGAGCCTACAAAAAATTCTGGCGCTATGATCATTGGCACAGATCCAAATCCGGACGATTCAGATGATTCTGATGCGGATGGACCTACGTGCATCATTGCCGATTCGGTGGAGACTGTAAAACAGGCGCCAAAGCCACGAGAGAAGAAACTGCCCGCCGCCCGGCAGGTTGAAAAACCCCCTAGCGATGCGATGGTGTGTGTGCAAGTGCTTTTTGGCCCACCCTAGTTATTGGCACGTGTTCTATTTTTCCTCAAATCCACTAGAATTTCATATTGGTCCTGCACGGTGTGAAATTCCCGTCACGAATCACGATCTGTCAAGTAAATTCACTTTTCTATTTTCCTTCTGACAGTGATAAAGTAATTTTCCTTCTGACAGTGATAAAGTAATTTTCCTTCTGACAGTGATAAAGTAGTTTTCCTTCTGACAGTGATAAAGTAAAGGTTTCATTGACGTAGGCGTAGGCCTACTAGTCATCCTAACCCGCTAGTCATGTAGACCCGCCAGTCATGTGTTTATACCTGCTACTCATCTATGCCTAATTTTGGGGCATAGATGACTAGCGGGGTGATAAGCGACAGCCGGGTTCACATGATTAGTAGAGTACAAAGCGCAGGCCGCAGTGCGTGTGCACTACAGTAGTAAATGCGTGAGCCATTTTTCTGGCACTTTTCCATCACTAATTCGGAGCCATCACGCGCAGACAGCGGATAATGACCCAATGAGTGTGGACCGAGCTTCGCTGTACTTCAACCGGACGGTGAACGCTATCTGCGTGGCCGGTCTCCGTGCGGTGCTGGACAAAAGTTGGTCGGGTGCCTGCCACTCATGACTCTGTCAAATGTAAAATGACAGGCAGAGTGTAAAATGTCCTGAAAAATTGCAAAAGTTTGCAATTTTGCAGGCATTTTACATGACTTTTGACACTGCATGAAATTTGACATTTTACACGGCATTTTACATCACTTTTCACACTTTACATGCCGTTTGACATTTTACACGGTATTTTACAGGGTCGAGTGCCCCCAGTAAGACCTCTGCACCATTTACAAACCTGTAAAATACATATGTGCCGTGCAACGCAGAGTCGGCAACTGCGTTGGACGAGTCGCACGCGTACGTGCGCGAACTGGACGCGGCGTGGCGCGGCTACAGCTGCGTGGACGGCGGCAG
The DNA here is from genome assembly GCA_964036195.1 of Sphaerolaimus hirsutus. Classification (NCBI taxonomy): domain Eukaryota; kingdom Metazoa; phylum Nematoda; class Chromadorea; order Monhysterida; family Sphaerolaimidae; genus Sphaerolaimus; species Sphaerolaimus hirsutus. Next base: position 10,473,904 of record OZ038451.1, read on the forward strand.
GCACGCCACCGCCGCCCTGGCCAACATGGTCGTCGAGCTGGTCGACTCGGTGGAAAAGCTGGTCGCTGCCAGTGAAGGTGGTTCTTTGCTTCATAGAACATTTTGGCTCTGTTTAGTTTTGAGTTCCTCGCGGGTCTCTGGGAAATGTAGATTTTAACAATATTTCTTGTTATAATTCTCGGACTGCACAGTTTACATCCCATCTGAGCGAAAAATGACAAACAAATTCTCTCGTGAGTTACATTGCTTTCACTATCGGTGGGCTTGGTGCACAATTTTTCACATAACTTTAGTTGTTGCAGGCTTTTTGAGATGTACAAAAAAAGTAAAAAATCGATAAAAAAATTACTGAAAATCGGTATATAAGCGCACATAAATACTACAAAAAATAGCTGAAAATAAACAATAAAACACATGAACTAGTGATTTTGAATGAAAATTAGGGTCTACATGCACACCGGGTTTACATGCGCAGCAGGTTTCAGTCATAATCTATCCTCTAAACACCGCCATCATATCTAGACGGCAGCGAGCTGGTGTGGGTAGGCGACTCGGCCGACCCGACGGTGCCCAAGCGCTTTGCTGTTCTTCTGGTGGTGCTGTCTCGGTTCTGGCGCCAGCTGCTCGCCGCCATGGACACCATAAACCACGCCGCCAGGCACGAACTGCAGAAGGTTGTTGCGGGGTGGGGATTTGGGTACTTTTGATGAACCATTTTGAAATACGTTTTAAGGTACCTGGTAGGGTGTCAGATGCGGTGGGGTAAATTTCGGAAAATGCGGTGCACGGTACGGTACGGTAAATTTTTCACATTTGCGGTACGGTACGGTAAATTCTGTCACGCCAGTACCTGGTGTGAAATTTTATTACCCATCCAGACAGTAAAAGCTGCCAAACATGCCGAATGGCGTTCGTTTGAACGTCTATTCTTTTGAACAATTTCTTTTTTTAATTTAGAGGTGCTTTCCGTTCGTGTATAGAGCAAGCATCACTGATAGTGATTTGACGCGCACTGGATTTGACGAACATGTCAGTTACAGGCTTTAGGCGATCTCGACGAGACAGTGCAAGATCTTCACACATTTTTCGGCCAGGGTTCGCAGTCCGGCCGCTCGACCACCAAACAAACAGTTGCCGCGGCTGTGTCCATTGCTCGGCTGCGCTTGGCGCCCTTTTCTTATGGCGCCTGGCGCTCTGTTTTTGAAATGCGCCTTGGCGTATGGCGCCCATTTCCCGTGGCGCACTTGGCGCCTGACACCTTTTTTCTGGCGCTTTTCCATCACTACGCAGATCATAAATTTTTAGTTGATGTGCTACGCAAACTAGTGCAAATGCACATGGCAATGTAAATTCCTTTTCGGCTTAGCCGCATGAGCACATGAAAATTATCCTGTTACCTACCGTATTAGTCATCCTTATTAGGATGAGTCATTCTTGATCTCTATCAACTGTAGTTGACAATCACCTGACTCTAGAAAACTCAAATGAATCCACAGCTAATTTAAGTGTTTTTGAAGTTTTGGTTGAAAACTGGTGTGCGCAGGCAGAATAGTGATTTTTCTTAAGTGATTTTTGATATTTTCTAAAATTCAGGATGTGAATGTGGTGTTTTGAGAGAAAGTGCACCATTTCTGCATCATTTTACAGTTCGTTACATTTACACAAAATGGCTCTGTGTACAAGGGTTTTCAATCAAAACGTTGAAGACTCAAAAATCAGCTTCAAACTCATTTGATGTTTCTAGAATGAGTCATTCTTCATCTCTATCAACTGTAGTTGACAGGCACCTCATTCTAGAATGCTCAAATGCATTCAAAGATATGTAAACGTATTTACTCAGTACTTGAGTGAATATGATGTTTTAAGCAGAGTTGTTAAAATTGTCATACTTTTTTCAAAGTATATTTAAATATAAAGTATTTATTTTTACTCACCCCTGAGTACAGAATATGTAAAGTAATTTTTTAACTCGTGAGTAAACATGAGTAAAATACTTTTTTTTCTCAGAAAATGTAAAAGTGAGTATTTTTAGGAATTTTGGCCCAATTTTCACTCAAAATCACTAATTTTCGTACCTCTTTGACCATTTTTACCTTCAAATTCACTAGTTTATGTGTTATGTGCCTATTTTCAGCTATTTTTTGACATTTTTTCCCTGTTTTTCATTTTTTCTCCCTTTTTCTATCTACTGTATTTCCTCAAAATACCTCCCCCCCCTCAAAATACCCCCCTCGTTTGACCCCCCCTCTCGAGACCACTATGAAACAATCACCCCCCTCAAATACCCCCCCAGATTGAGTGTAAAGCTAACGTACATGACAAATATCGCAGTTTGTGTTCTGCGTAGTGCAGAAAACACGTTTAAACAATGCTGGAATCACGTTAGAACAGTGTTTATACCATCTACTTACTAATATTACTCTACAGGAGTCTATACATGTCAGTTATTGGTGCAATTTCCTACCCCAGTGTACATCGCAAACGACGGTTTTGTACTAGGATTTGAAAAAATTTCTGGCAAAATAATACCCCCCCTTCTCGGGAGCACTATGAAACAATCACCCCCACGGGGGTATTTCTAAGAAATACAGTATGCTTTTGGTAAAGCCTAGCACAAAGCCTATCTGATATACCTTTTCTGTACTCGAGTACTTTCAAAAAGTATATGTAAAAGCGCCTACATGTTCTTTTTCAAAGTATATGTAAATGTATTTACTCGGTACATGAGTATACATACTTTTTGAGTAGATGTAAATACGTTTTTAAGTAGATTTTTAATAGTTTCCAAAATACAGGATGTGAATGTGCTGTTTTAAGAGAAAGTGCACCATTTCTGCATCATTTTACAGTTTGTTACATTTGCACAAAATGGCTCTGTGCACAATGGTTTTCAATCAAAACTTTGAAAACTCAAAAATCAGCTTCAAACTTATTTGATGTTTCTAGAATGAATTATCTCAGCTTCTAGAATGAATTCTTAGCTCAACTGAACCAACAAAAAAAATAATGAAAAGTAGCAAAAGTACACTACAACAACCATAAGAATTTAGCAAAAGTGAACTTTGATGTATCTGAACAGTAAAAAGTATACTCAGCAGACTGCAAAGTATGTGTCCAAAATTACTTTGTGTTTTTTACAGATTTGGATACAGATAAAAATTATGAACGACACAAGAACCTGGAAGTAAAAAACACCATAGTGAAAAAAGATAAATACAGATTGGAAAAATAATGGAAAAATGCCAGAAAACTGAAAATCGAGCCAGAAAATGGAAAATGGAAATGGAAAGGTAAAAATTTTTCAGCTGGAAAACGAAAAAATGGGCCGGAAAAACAGAAACGGAAAGGTAAAAAATTTTCAGCTGCCGGAAAATGGAAAACGGAAAGGTAAAAATTTTTCAGCTGCTGGAAAATGGAAAACGGAAAGGTAAAAAAATTTTCCTGCGGAAACAGAAACGGAAATTTGATACCCTAAGTTAACAGTCACCTCATTCTAGAAGGCTCATCAAAAGCATACAAAGATAATTGAAATCTTGGTTCAAGATATTGAAGTGTTTTTGGAATTTTGGTTGAAAACTAGTGTGTGTAGGCAAAATAGTGATTTTTCTAAAGTTATTTTTGATATTTTATAAAATAAAGGACCATTTTTACACAGAAATCTCATCTTCATATAGGTAACATTTTAACATAGGTAGGTAGGTTATTTTTTTTTTTTTTGGGTGTGAAAATTTTGTTCTGCCTTGAGGCAAGGACGTATCCAGGGGGGGGGCGGGGGGGGGCTGCAGCCCCCCCCCCTTCCCGGGGTGAGACCTAAAATCTCCCGGAAAATGCATCTTTTCCTATATATTTTTCGATCTTTCTTAAAAATTTTGCGCGCAAGTGTGCAATCTTTTCCCCACGCGTGGTATTTTCAGCGGATCGCTCCCTGTAGACCAATATTCTTCAAAATCAACACATTTTTGCGACTTTCGTTGTATATGTATGCATATTTACATACATATAAAGCGGTTTCTGGCGCTGGCGCCAACGCCAATGGCGCCATGGCGTGGCGCCTATGTATGGCGCCAGCGCCAAAACGCCTTCCCGTCCCTATATAGGGAAAAAATTTAGGGGGGGGCGCTGAGCCCGCACCCGCCGCTCGCCCGCGCCGCCTTCCATCCTGTACAAACTACAAAATGCATAGGTCTATTACACACCCGTACCGAAATTCCGTATGTGTCGGTGAGTTATGTCGACGATATATTGCGAACCTACTGAACGTATTTATGAGTCTCTCTTCAAAATCAGATCCATTCAATGAATCGCGTGTAGTTGACTACGATATCGCTGGTATCAGCCACAATATTTTATTTGGACATAATTTTGACAGTAATTTTCGTTGTGAGTACGACAACAGTTGCAGAAAGAAAAAACGGAGACGAAAACGTATTACAAGTTGGCAGCTGGCCAAAAGTTTCGAAATCGTAATAAATGCAAAAAATTGTAAAAATAAAATAGACTAAAAATCGGTATATAACCTGTATATTGACAAAATTAGTAATTATGAAGGTGAAAATCAACAAAATTAAATGTGAGAGTGCGCGAAGCTGCAAATGTGAGAGTGTGCAAAGCTGCAAATGTGAGAGTGCGCGAATCTGCAAATGTGAGAGTGCGCGAATCTGCAAATGTGAGAGTGTGTGAATCTGCAAATGTGAGAGTGCGCGAAGCTGCAAATGTGACAGTGCGCAAAGCTGCAAATGGCCAAGTTGTTGCTTATTTTTAAAAAGGCTGCTTTTGTGCTCAATTGAGAGTTCATGGTGCGTCTTATGCTCTTTTGGGCACAATATATAGGTTTTTTAAAAAGCGGCGCAGCGCTAGTGCTAAATGGGTCAAAGGTGTCTATAAGCTCCCCATATATTTGTGTATACCTAAATGCATTGAATACTTGAATTAGAGTTTATACACGTTAAATTCTTTCATATTTATTATTATTTGTCAAATAATAAATCGTTCCGATAAACATGACACATTTAAATATTTAACAGTTTAGAAAAAATTCCGTATTTTTTGAATAATTTTGCTGGGAAACAAACTTTTTTAGCATGATTATTTAAATAAATTGGACCGTTTTGGCAGGGGTTAAAATTCCACAAAATGTTTATCTTCACATTTCACATTGTTATAAAAAACACTGTTCATGTGTTACATTTGCTCAAAATGGTATTTGAAATTAGGTAATAATCATTACAGTTGTTAAAAGTAACCAAATTTATGCAAAGTATATGTATAAGTGATTAGTATTAATATTTATGATAATAGAGTTGTTTACAATTAATATACATACCTTTGACAAAAATTAAATTATTTATTTTATTCTTTTATTCATTTTTATCAGCTTAGAACATGAAAAAATGTTCAGAAAACATAATCAATGACATACATTTTGCCCATTTTTGAATTAAGATTCACTAGTCCCAGTAAAATTCAAAGTTTTTTGTCCCTGTAAAATGTTACATTGGCTGTTGAATTAGGTATGGTGTGAAGTGGCATTTCTCAAGTGGCTTTTCTCAAGTGTTTTCTGCTGGCACAAATATAATATCAATTTTACTTTTGGAGTTTTCACAAAGAAATTTCAAATGAAATGTGCATATTTTGCATCAATATTACAGCATGTTATTACATTTGCACATAATGCTCATTTTTAGTTTCATGACAAAAATTTCCTTTACAGTATTGTTTCTTGACATTTTGTCTAAAATTGAATGGTTTTTAATAACCATTCCCAGGTTCACTGGTGACTCTGGTGCAGAGTTGTTAAAAGTATCAAACTTTTTCTAAGTATACATAAACATAAAGTATTTATTTATTACTCAGCCCTGAGTGAGTACAGAAAATGTAAAGTAAAATTTTATACTTTTACTCATGAGTAAACATGAGTAAAATACTTTTTGAACCACAAAATTCTAATCAAGTATTATTGACCAATTTTTCCTATCAAAGCCAAGCCTATCAAAAATGCATTTTTTACGAAAATGAATGAAATGTCATGATAGGAGACTGCGTGAAATGGAGAATCTGAGACTGTGCGAAATGAAGAATCTGAGACTGTGTGAAATGGAGAATCTGAGACTGTGTGAAATGAAAATCTGAGACTGTGTGAAATAAAAATCTGAGACTGTGCGAAATGAAAATCTGAGACTGTGCAAATGAAGAATCTGAGACTGTGCGAAATGAAGAATCTGAGACTGTGCGAAATGAATAATCTGAGACTGTGCGAAATGAAAATCTGAGACTGTGTGAAATGAATAATCTGAGACTGTGTGAAATGAATAATCTGAGACTGTGCAAAATGGAGAATCTGAGACTGTGCGAAATGAAGGATCTGAGACTGTGAAGTGTGAGGATCTGAGACTGTGTGAAATGGAGAATCTGGGACTATGCGAAATGGAGAATCTGAGACTGTGCTAAAATGGAAGAATCTGAGACTGTGCAAAATGAAGAATCTGAGACTGTGAAGTGTGAGGATCTGAGACTGCGTGAGATGGAGATGTGAGAGTGCGCGAAGCCGCAAATGTGAGAGTGCGTGAAGCTAGAAATGTGAGAGTGCGCGAAGCTGTAAATGTGAGAGTGCGCGAAGCTGCAAATGTGAGAGTGCGCGAAGCTGCAAATGTGAGAGTGCGTGAAGCTAGAAATGTGAGAGTGCGCCAAGCTGTAAACATGTGAGAGTGAGCGAAATGGTACATGTGAGAGTGAGCAAGATGACCTATGACTCACTTACAGTAGGTATTAAAAGTGAATTTGTGAAGTGAAGTGAGTTAGTGAAGTTGATTAAATGTGAGAGTGCGCGAAGCTGCAAATGTGAGAGTGTGCAAAGCTGCAAATGTGAGAGTGCGCGAATCTGCAAATGTGAGAGTGTGTGAATCTGCAAATGTGAGAGTGTGTGAATCTGCAAATGTGAGAGTGCGCGAAGCTGCAAATGTGAGAGTGCGCGAAGCTAGAAATGTGAGAGTGCGCAAAGCTGTAAACATGAGAGTGAGCACAATGCTAGAAATGTGAGAGTGTGCCAAGCTGTAAACATGTGAGAGTGAGCGAAATGGTACATGTGAGAGTGAACAAAATGGTAAATGTGAGAGTGAGCGAAATGGTACATGTGATACATTTACACATAGACATGTGAGAGTGTGCAAAACGTGACAATTCCAAATTCATATGTCATCTGTTTTTTTTGCTTATTTTCAGCTATTCTTGACATTTGCACAAAATGCCAAATTTTTTCACACTTTGATGACCTATGACTCACTTACAGTAGGTATAAAAAGTGAATTTGTGAAGTGAAGTGAATTAGTTAAGTTAATTAAATGTGAGAGTGTGCGAAGCTGCAAATGTTAGAGTGCGCAAAGCTGCAAATGTGAGAGTGCGCGAAGCTGCAAATGTGAGAGTGCGTGAAGCTAGAAATGTGAGAGTGTGCCAAGCTGTAAACATGTGAGAGTGCGCGAATCTGCAAATGTGAGAGTGCGCGAAGCTGCAAATGTGAGAGTGCATGAAGCTAGAAATGTGAGAGTGTGCCAAGCTGTAAACATGTGAGAGTGAGCGAAATGGTACATGTGAGAGTGAACAAAATGGTAAATGTGAGAGTGAGCGAAATGGTACATGTGATACATTTACACATAGACATGTGAGAGTGTGCAAAACGTGACAATTCCAAATTCATATGTCATCTGTTTTTTTGTGCTTATTTTCAGCTATTCTTGACATTTGCACAAAATGCCAAATTTTTTCACACTTTGATGACCTATGACTCACTTACAGTAGGTATAAAAAGTGAATTTGTGAAGTGAAGTGAATTAGTTAAGTTAATTAAATGTGAGAGTGTGCGAAGCTGCAAATGTTAGAGTGCGCAAAGCTGCAAATGTGAGAGTGCGCGAAGCTGCAAATGTGAGAGTGCGTGAAGCTAGAAATGTGAGAGTGTGCCAAGCTGTAAACATGTGAGAGTGCGCGAATCTGCAAATGTGAGAGTGCGCGAAGCTGCAAATGTGAGAGTGCATGAAGCTAGAAATGTGAGAGTGTGCCAAGCTGTAAACATGTGAGAGTGAGCGAAATGGTACATGTGAGAGTGAACAAAATGGTAAATGTGAGAGTGAGCGAAATGGTACATGTGATACATTTACACATAGACATGTGAGAGTGTGCAAAACGTGACAATTCCAAAGTCATACATCATCTGTTTTTTTGCTTATTTTCAGCTATTCTTGACATTTGCACAAAATGCTAAATTTTTTCACACTTTGATGACCTATGACTCACTTACAGTAGGTATAAAAAGTGAATTTGTGAAGTGAAGTGAATTAGTTAAATGTGAATAGTTAAATGTTAGTTAAAAGTTAATTAAATGTGAGAGTGCGCGAAGCTGCAAACGTGAGAGTGCGCGAAGCTGCAAACGTGAGAGTGCGCGAATCTGCAAATGTGAGAGTGCGCGAAGCTGCAAACGTGAGAGTGCGCGAAGCTGCAAACGTGAGAGTGCGCGAATCTGCAAATGTGAGAGTGCGCGAGGCTGCAAATGTGAGAGTGTGCGAAGCTGCAAACGTGAGAGTGCGCGAATCTGCAAATGTGAGAGTGCGCGAATCTGCAAATGTGAGAGTGTGCGAAGCTGAATTTTTTCACACTTTGATGACCTATGACTCACTTACAGTAGGTATAAAAAGTGAATTTGTGAAGTGAAGTGAATTAGTTAAATGTGAATAGTTAAATGTTAGTTAAAAGTTAATTAAATGTGAGAGTGCGCGAAGCTGCAAATGTGAGAGTGTGCGAAGCTGCAAACGTGAGAGTGCGCGAATCTGCAAATGTGAGAGTGCGCGAAGCTGCAAATGTGAGAGTGCGCGAATCTGCAAATGTGAGAGTGCGCGAAGCTGCAAATGTGAGAGTGTGTGAAGCTGCAAATGTGAGAGTGCGCGAAGCTAGAAGTGTGAGAGTGTGCGAAGCTGTAAACATGAGAGTGAGCACAATGGTAAAAATGTAAGAGTGAGCAAAATGGTAAATGTGAGAGTGAGCAAAATGGTAAATGTGAGAGTGAGTGAAATGGTACATGTGAGAGTGGGCAAGATGTTAAATGTGAGAGTGCACAAAATAGTAAATGTGAGAGTGAGCAAAATGGTAAATGTGAGAGTGAGCAAAATGGTAAACAGTAGGGGGAGTTGTTTGAGGGAAGGGGCAAAAGGGTAAATACATTTTCCTGGAAAAAAAAGTTGTTTTTAGCTATTCTTGACATTTGCACAAAATGCCAATTTTCACACTTTGATGACCGATGACTCACTCACAGTGGGTATTAAACGGGAATTACACAAACGTTCAAAAGAATGGATGATTTTCAGAAAATAAAATTAATTATAATGTTATACAATCTCTAAAAGTAAAAATTTCATTCATTAACCTCTAAAAACCGCAGGAAAATAGCAATAAGTATCAATAATTTAGCATATGATTTATTATTTCACATTGGTCACATTTATTACATAACATCAGCTTCTTGTGACCATTGTGTAAAACGTGTGATGCAGCTAGTAAATTTAAATGATAAATACAAAACGTAAATGTGTAAATTCTTTAGTACAGTGAAGGGTGGGGGACCTTTGCCCCCACAGCTACTCAGTAGTGGTTTGGCAGACCTCCGAAAATACTGAACAACTTTTTTAGCCGGTGCCTCGCACCACTGTATAAGCGCTTGGCCCTCCAACGCGCTCAAGCCACTCAAAATGTAAAGTAAAAAAGTCAGATCATTGATCATTGTGACGTTTAAATTCACTAGTTTGTGTGTGTTTTGCCTGTTTTTTTTTGCCTATTTTTTTCAACTTTTTCCAATTTTTAGCTTTTCTCCATTTTCTACCCATCTATGCCTTGAAAAAGCATATACTGTATTTCCTCGATGCACTGTTAGCGAAAAAATTTTGTCCTGTAAAATGTCAATTTTAAATAAAAAGGAGAAGTTTTTTTGACTGAAATTTTGACACTATCTATGACAATTGACAATTTCTTAGGACATGAATCTAGATGAATGTTGGCACTTGCCCCTGCACGTAGCTAAATATTATTTACACTGGCAGCAGTCCCCGCTAGCTTTTTGTGTGTATTTTCTTTAAGTTGGGTAGAAACACCAATCTGACTAAAATAATTATATCTACTTTTTCTTTTCTGTTCTTGTTCTTTTCACAAAAGCATTGAAAAACATGTTATTGAACATTTCTGAGCAAAAGTAGACTTGGTGCCAACAGTTGTGTAAGTATTTTCCAAACAAATTTATTGTGCGACATTTGCACACAATGGCAAAATGTTTGCAAAATACAGAAAAATCGCTGGCGCCAAGGCTACTTTTGTTCAAAAATGTTCCATAACATGTTTTACAATGCTTTTGTGCAAAAAAACAGACAGCAAAAACAAATATAAATATTCTAAACGGTTGCAGTTTTATTATGTTTTAAAAAAAATACTGGAACATTTTCAAGTGAATGTGGCCTTGGCACCAGCATTTTTGTTACTGTTTTCTTGAAAACTTAAAGAAACCACAATTGATAAAAATATATATTTTTATCTACCTATTTTTTGTTGTCTGTTTTTTTGCACAAAAGCATTGAAAATCATGTCATAGAACATTTCCAAGCAAAAGTAGACTTGGCGCCAGCATGTTTATGAGTATTTTCTTCAAGACAGAAAGAAATGGCAGTTGACCAAAATATTTATAATTATTTTTGATGTCTGTTTTTTTGCACAAAAGCATTGAAAAACATGCCATGAAAGATTTCCAAGCTAAAGTAGTTTTGGCGCCAGCATTTTTGTGTGTATTTTCTTTAAGTCGGGTAGAAACACCAATCTGACTAAAATAATTATATCTACTTTTTGTTTTCTGTTTTTTTTTTCTTCACAAAAGCATTGAAAAACATGTTATTGAACATTTCTGAGCAAAAGTAGACTTGGTGCCAACAGTTGTGTAAGTATTTTCCAAACAAATTTATTGTGCGACATTTGCACACAATGGCAAAATTTGCAAAATACAGAAAAATGCTGGCGCCAAGGCTACTTTTGTTCAAAAATGTTCCATAACATGTTTTACAATTTTTGTGCAAAAAAAAGACAACAAAAACAAATATAAATATTCTAGATGATTACGATTTCTTTCCATCTTGAAGAAAATTCTCACATTTTTTTCACATTGCTCACATAGCATTTGCGATCAAAAATACAGGCAATTGCAAAGGAAAATGAAGGGGCACTGCGAACGAAAATTCTGGGGGCTCTGCGAACGAAAATTCTGGGGGCTCTGCGAACGAAAATTCTGGCAAATTGCACTATAACGCGGGCTGCAAATGGCCAAGTTGTTGCTTATTTTTAAAAAGGCTGCTTTTGTGCTCAATTGAGAGTTCATGGTGTGGCTTATGCTCTTTTGGGCACAATATATAGGTTTTTTAAAAAGCGGCGCAGCGCTAGTGCTAAATGGGTCAAAGGTGTCTATAAGCTCCCCATATATTTGTGTATACCTAAATGCATTGAATACTTGAATTAGAGTTTATACACGTTAAATTCTTTCATATTTATTATTATTTGTCAAATAATAAATCGTTCCGATAAACATGACACATTTAAATATTTAACAGTTTAGAAAAAATTCCGTATTTTTTGAATAATTTTGCTGGGAAACAAACTTTTTTAGCATGATTATTTAAATAAATTGGACCGTTTTGGCAGGGGTTAAAATTCCACAAAATGTTTATCTTCACATTTCACATTGTTATAAAAAACACTGTTCATGTGTTACATTTGCTCAAAATGGTATTTGAAATTAGGTAATAATCATTACAGTTGTTAAAAGTAACCAAATTTATGCAAAGTATATGTATAAGTGATTAGTATTAATATTTATGATAATAGAGTTGTTTACAATTAATATACATACCTTTGACAAAAATTAAATTATTTATTTTATTCTTTTATTCATTTTTATCAGCTTAGAACATGAAAAAATGTTCAGAAAACATAATCAATGACATACATTTTGCCCATTTTTGAATTAAGATTCACTAGTCCCAGTAAAATTCAAAGTTTTTTGTCCCTGTAAAATGTTACATTGGCTGTTGAATTAGGTATGGTGTGAAGTGGCATTTCTCAAGTGGCTTTTCTCAAGTGTTTTCTGCTGGCACAAATATAATATCAATTTTACTTTTGGAGTTTTCACAAAGAAATTTCAAATGAAATGTGCATATTTTGCATCAATATTACAGCATGTTATTACATTTGCACATAATGCTCATTTTTAGTTTCATGACAAAAATTTCCTTTACAGTATTGTTTCTTGACATTTTGTCTAAAATTGAATGGTTTTTAATAACCATTCCCAGGTTCACTGGTGACTCTGGTGCAGAGTTGTTAAAAGTATCAAACTTTTTCTAAGTATACATAAACATAAAGTATTTATTTATTACTCAGCCCTGAGTGAGTACAGAAAATGTAAAGTAAAATTTTATACTTTTACTCATGAGTAAACATGAGTAAAATACTTTTTGAACCACAAAATTCTAATCAAGTATTATTGACCAATTTTTCCTATCAAAGCCAAGCCTATCAAAAATGCATTTTTTACGAAAATGAATGAAATGTCATGATAGGAGACTGCGTGAAATGGAGAATCTGAGACTGTGCGAAATGAAGAATCTGAGACTGTGTGAAATGGAGAATCTGAGACTGTGTGAAATGAAAATCTGAGACTGTGTGAAATAAAAATCTGAGACTGTGCGAAATGAAAATCTGAGACTGTGCAAATGAAGAATCTGAGACTGTGCGAAATGAAGAATCTGAGACTGTGCGAAATGAATAATCTGAGACTGTGCGAAATGAAAATCTGAGACTGTGTGAAATGAATAATCTGAGACTGTGTGAAATGAATAATCTGAGACTGTGCAAAATGGAGAATCTGAGACTGTGCGAAATGAAGGATCTGAGACTGTGAAGTGTGAGGATCTGAGACTGTGTGAAATGGAGAATCTGGGACTATGCGAAATGGAGAATCTGAGACTGTGCTAAAATGGAAGAATCTGAGACTGTGCAAAATGAAGAATCTGAGACTGTGAAGTGTGAGGATCTGAGACTGCGTGAGATGGAGATGTGAGAGTGCGCGAAGCTAGAAATGTGAGAGTGCGCGAAGCTGTAAACATGAGAGTGAGCACAATGGTAAAAATGTACGAGTGAGCAAAATGGTAAATGTGAGAGTGAGCAAATAGGTCATCAAAGTGTGAAAAAATTTGGCATTTTGTGCAAATGTCAAGAATAGCTGAAAATAAGCAAAAAAAAACAGATGACGTATGAATTTGGAATTGTCACGTTTTGCACACTCTCACATGTCTATGTGTAAATGTATCACATGTACCATTTCGCTCACTCTCACATTTACCATTTTGTTCACTCTCACATTTACCATTTTGCTCACTCTCGCTTTTACCATTTTGCCCCCTCAAACAACTCCCCCTCATGTTTACCATTTTGCCCCCCTCAAACAACTCCCCCTCATGTTTACCATTCTGCTCACTCTCACATGTACCATTTCGCTCACTCTCACATTTAATATTTTGCTCACTCTCACATTTAACATCTTGCTCACTCTCACATGTACCATTTTGCACACTCTCACATTTACCATTTTGCTCACTCTCACATTTACCATTTTGCTCACTCTTACATTTTTACCATTGTGCTCACATTCATGTTTACAGCTTCGCGCACTCTCACATTTCTAGCTTCACGCACTCTCACATTTGCAGCTTCGCGCACTCTCACATTTGCAGCTTTGCGCACTCTCACATTTGCAGCTTTGCGCACTGTCACATTTGCAGCTTCGCGCACTCTCACATTTGCAGCTTCGCGCACTCTCACATTTGCAGCTTCGCGCACTCTCACATTTAATCAACTTCACTAACTCACTTCACATCACTTCACTTCACAAATTCACTTTTAATACCTACTGTAAGTGAGTCATAGGTCATCTTGCTCACTCTCGCATGTATCATTTCGCTCACTCTCACATTTACCATTTGACCTATGACTCACTTACAGTAGGTATAAAAAGTGAATTTGTGACGTGAAGTGAATTAGTTAAGTTAATTAAATGCGAGAGTGCGCGAAGCTGCAAATGTGAGAGTGCGCGAAGCTGCAAATGTGAGAGTGCGCGAAGCTGCAAATGTGAGAGTGCGCGAAGCTGCAAATGTGAGAGTGCGTGAAGCTAGAAATGTGAGAGTGCGCCAAGCTGTAAACATGTGAGAGTGAGCGAAATGGTACATGTGAGAGTGAGCAAGATGACCTATGACTCACTTACAGTAGGTATTAAAAGTGAATTTGTGAAGTGAAGTGAGTTAGTGAAGTTGATTAAATGTGAGAGTGCGCGAAGCTGCAAATGTGAGAGTGTGCAAAGCTGCAAATGTGAGAGTGCGCGAATCTGCAAATGTGAGAGTGTGTGAATCTGCAAATGTGAGAGTGTGTGAATCTGCAAATGTGAGAGTGCGCGAAGCTGCAAATGTGAGAGTGCGCGAAGCTAGAAATGTGAGAGTGCGCAAAGCTGTAAACATGAGAGTGAGCACAATGGTAAAAATGTAAGAGTGAGCAAAATGGTAAATGTGAGAGTGAGCAAAATGGTAAATGTGAGAGTGAGTGAAATGGTACATGTGAGAGTGAGCGAAATGGTACATGTGATACATTTACACATAGACATGTGAGAGTGTGCAAAACGTGACAATTCCAAATTCATACGTCATCTGTTTTTTTTGCTTATTTTCAGCTATTCTTGACATTTGCACAAAATGCCAAATTTTTTCACACTTTGATGACATATGACTCACTTACAGTATGTATAAAAAGTGAATTTGTGAAGTGAAGTGAATTAGTTAAGTTAATTAAATGTGAGAGTGTGCGAAGCTGCAAATGTGAGAGTGCGCAAAGCTGCAAATGTGAGAGTGCGCGAAGCTGCAAATGTGAGAGTGCGTGAAGCTAGAAATGTGAGAGTGTGCCAAGCTGTAAACATGTGAGAGTGCGCGAATCTGCAAATGTGAGAGTGCGCGAAGCTGCAAATGTGAGAGTGCATGAAGCTAGAAATGTGAGAGTGTGCCAAGCTGTAAACATGTGAGAGTGAGCGAAATGGTACATGTGAGAGTGAACAAAATGGTAAATGTGAGAGTGAGCGAAATGGTACATGTGATACATTTACACATAGACATGTGAGAGTGTGCAAAACGTGACAATTCCAAATTCATATGTCATCTGTTTTTTTTGCTTATTTTCAGCTATTCTTGACATTTGCACAAAATGCCAAATTTTTTCACACTTTGATGACCTATGACTCACTTACAGTAGGTATAAAAAGTGAATTTGTGAAGTGAAGTGAATTAGTTAAGTTAATTAAATGTGAGAGTGTGCGAAGCTGCAAATGTTAGAGTGCGCAAAGCTGCAAATGTGAGAGTGCGCGAAGCTGCAAATGTGAGAGTGCGTGAAGCTAGAAATGTGAGAGTGTGCCAAGCTGTAAACATGTGAGAGTGCGCGAATCTGCAAATGTGAGAGTGCGCGAAGCTGCAAATGTGAGAGTGCATGAAGCTAGAAATGTGAGAGTGTGCCAAGCTGTAAACATGTGAGAGTGAGCGAAATGGTACATGTGAGAGTGAACAAAATGGTAAATGTGAGAGTGAGCGAAATGGTACATGTGATACATTTACACATAGACATGTGAGAGTGTGCAAAACGTGACAATTCCAAATTCATATGTCATCTGTTTTTTTGTGCTTATTTTCAGCTATTCTTGACATTTGCACAAAATGCCAAATTTTTTCACACTTTGATGACCTATGACTCACTTACAGTAGGTATAAAAAGTGAATTTGTGAAGTGAAGTGAATTAGTTAAGTTAATTAAATGTGAGAGTGTGCGAAGCTGCAAATGTTAGAGTGCGCAAAGCTGCAAATGTGAGAGTGCGCGAAGCTGCAAATGTGAGAGTGCGTGAAGCTAGAAATGTGAGAGTGTGCCAAGCTGTAAACATGTGAGAGTGCGCGAATCTGCAAATGTGAGAGTGCGCGAAGCTGCAAATGTGAGAGTGCATGAAGCTAGAAATGTGAGAGTGTGCCAAGCTGTAAACATGTGAGAGTGAGCGAAATGGTACATGTGAGAGTGAACAAAATGGTAAATGTGAGAGTGAGCGAAATGGTACATGTGATACATTTACACATAGACATGTGAGAGTGTGCAAAACGTGACAATTCCAAAGTCATACATCATCTGTTTTTTTGCTTATTTTCAGCTATTCTTGACATTTGCACAAAATGCTAAATTTTTTCACACTTTGATGACCTATGACTCACTTACAGTAGGTATAAAAAGTGAATTTGTGAAGTGAAGTGAATTAGTTAAATGTGAATAGTTAAATGTTAGTTAAAAGTTAATTAAATGTGAGAGTGCGCGAAGCTGCAAACGTGAGAGTGCGCGAAGCTGCAAACGTGAGAGTGCGCGAATCTGCAAATGTGAGAGTGCGCGAAGCTGCAAACGTGAGAGTGCGCGAAGCTGCAAACGTGAGAGTGCGCGAATCTGCAAATGTGAGAGTGCGCGAGGCTGCAAATGTGAGAGTGTGCGAAGCTGCAAACGTGAGAGTGCGCGAATCTGCAAATGTGAGAGTGCGCGAATCTGCAAATGTGAGAGTGTGCGAAGCTGAATTTTTTCACACTTTGATGACCTATGACTCACTTACAGTAGGTATAAAAAGTGAATTTGTGAAGTGAAGTGAATTAGTTAAATGTGAATAGTTAAATGTTAGTTAAAAGTTAATTAAATGTGAGAGTGCGCGAAGCTGCAAATGTGAGAGTGTGCGAAGCTGCAAACGTGAGAGTGCGCGAATCTGCAAATGTGAGAGTGCGCGAAGCTGCAAATGTGAGAGTGCGCGAATCTGCAAATGTGAGAGTGCGCGAAGCTGCAAATGTGAGAGTGTGTGAAGCTGCAAATGTGAGAGTGCGCGAAGCTAGAAGTGTGAGAGTGTGCGAAGCTGTAAACATGAGAGTGAGCACAATGGTAAAAATGTAAGAGTGAGCAAAATGGTAAATGTGAGAGTGAGCAAAATGGTAAATGTGAGAGTGAGTGAAATGGTACATGTGAGAGTGGGCAAGATGTTAAATGTGAGAGTGCACAAAATAGTAAATGTGAGAGTGAGCAAAATGGTAAATGTGAGAGTGAGCAAAATGGTAAACAGTAGGGGGAGTTGTTTGAGGGAAGGGGCAAAAGGGTAAATACATTTTCCTGGAAAAAAAAGTTGTTTTTAGCTATTCTTGACATTTGCACAAAATGCCAATTTTCACACTTTGATGACCGATGACTCACTCACAGTGGGTATTAAACGGGAATTACACAAACGTTCAAAAGAATGGATGATTTTCAGAAAATAAAATTAATTATAATGTTATACAATCTCTAAAAGTAAAAATTTCATTCATTAACCTCTAAAAACCGCAGGAAAATAGCAATAAGTATCAATAATTTAGCATATGATTTATTATTTCACATTGGTCACATTTATTACATAACATCAGCTTCTTGTGACCATTGTGTAAAACGTGTGATGCAGCTAGTAAATTTAAATGATAAATACAAAACGTAAATGTGTAAATTCTTTAGTACAGTGAAGGGTGGGGGACCTTTGCCCCCACAGCTACTCAGTAGTGGTTTGGCAGACCTCCGAAAATACTGAACAACTTTTTTAGCCGGTGCCTCGCACCACTGTATAAGCGCTTGGCCCTCCAACGCGCTCAAGCCACTCAAAATGTAAAGTAAAAAAGTCAGATCATTGATCATTGTGACGTTTAAATTCACTAGTTTGTGTGTGTTTTGCCTGTTTTTTTTTGCCTATTTTTTTCAACTTTTTCCAATTTTTAGCTTTTCTCCATTTTCTACCCATCTATGCCTTGAAAAAGCATATACTGTATTTCCTCGATGCACTGTTAGCGAAAAAATTTTGTCCTGTAAAATGTCAATTTTAAATAAAAAGGAGAAGTTTTTTTGACTGAAATTTTGACACTATCTATGACAATTGACAATTTCTTAGGACATGAATCTAGATGAATGTTGGCACTTGCCCCTGCACGTAGCTAAATATTATTTACACTGGCAGCAGTCCCCGCTAGCTTTTTGTGTGTATTTTCTTTAAGTTGGGTAGAAACACCAATCTGACTAAAATAATTATATCTACTTTTTCTTTTCTGTTCTTGTTCTTTTCACAAAAGCATTGAAAAACATGTTATTGAACATTTCTGAGCAAAAGTAGACTTGGTGCCAACAGTTGTGTAAGTATTTTCCAAACAAATTTATTGTGCGACATTTGCACACAATGGCAAAATGTTTGCAAAATACAGAAAAATCGCTGGCGCCAAGGCTACTTTTGTTCAAAAATGTTCCATAACATGTTTTACAATGCTTTTGTGCAAAAAAACAGACAGCAAAAACAAATATAAATATTCTAAACGGTTGCAGTTTTATTATGTTTTAAAGAAAATACTGGAACATTTTCAAGTGAATGTGGCCTTGGCACCAGCATTTTTGTTACTGTTTTCTTGAAAACTTAAAGAAACCACAATTGATAAAAATATATATTTTTATCTACCTATTTTTTGTTGTCTGTTTTTTTGCACAAAAGCATTGAAAATCATGTCATAGAACATTTCCAAGCAAAAGTAGACTTGGCGCCAGCATGTTTATGAGTATTTTCTTCAAGACAGAAAGAAATGGCAGTTGACCAAAATATTTATAATTATTTTTGATGTCTGTTTTTTTGCACAAAAGCATTGAAAAACATGCCATGAAAGATTTCCAAGCTAAAGTAGTTTTGGCGCCAGCATTTTTGTGTGTATTTTCTTTAAGTCGGGTAGAAACACCAATCCGACTAAAATAATTATATCTACTTTTTGTTTTCTGTTTTTTTTTCTTCACAAAAGCATTGAAAAACATGTTATTGAACATTTCTGAGCAAAAGTAGACTTGGTGCCAACAGTTGTGTAAGTATTTTCCAAACAAATTTATTGTGCGACATTTGCACACAATGGCAAAATTTGCAAAATACAGAAAAATGCTGGCGCCAAGGCTACTTTTGTTCAAAAATGTTCCATAACATGTTTTACAATTTTTGTGCAAAAAAAAGACAACAAAAACAAATATAAATATTCTAGATGATTACGATTTCTTTCCATCTTGAAGAAAATTCTCACATTTTTTTCACATTGCTCACATAGCATTTGCGATCAAAAATACAGGCAATTGCAAAGGAAAATGAAGGGGCACTGCGAACGAAAATTCTGGGGGCTCTGCGAACGAAAATTCTGGGGGCTCTGCGAACGAAAATTCTGGCAAATTGCACTATAACGCGGGCTGCAAATGGCCAAGTTGTTGCTTATTTTTAAAAAGGCTGCTTTTGTGCTCAATTGAGAGTTCATGGTGTGGCTTATGCTCTTTTGGGCACAATATATAGGTTTTTTAAAAAGCGGCGCAGCGCTAGTGCTAAATGGGTCAAAGGTGTCTATAAGCTCCCCATATATTTGTGTATACCTAAATGCATTGAATACTTGAATTAGAGTTTATACACGTTAAATTCTTTCATATTTATTATTATTTGTCAAATAATAAATCGTTCCGATAAACATGACACATTTAAATATTTAACAGTTTAGAAAAAATTCCGTATTTTTTGAATAATTTTGCTGGGAAACAAACTTTTTTAGCATGATTATTTAAATAAATTGGACCGTTTTGGCAGGGGTTAAAATTCCACAAAATGTTTATCTTCACATTTCACATTGTTATAAAAAACACTGTTCATGTGTTACATTTGCTCAAAATGGTATTTGAAATTAGGTAATAATCATTACAGTTGTTAAAAGTAACCAAATTTATGCAAAGTATATGTATAAGTGATTAGTATTAATATTTATGATAATAGAGTTGTTTACAATTAATATACATACCTTTGACAAAAATTAAATTATTTATTTTATTCTTTTATTCATTTTTATCAGCTTAGAACATGAAAAAATGTTCAGAAAACATAATCAATGACATACATTTTGCCCATTTTTGAATTAAGATTCACTAGTCCCAGTAAAATTCAAAGTTTTTTGTCCCTGTAAAATGTTACATTGGCTGTTGAATTAGGTATGGTGTGAAGTGGCATTTCTCAAGTGGCTTTTCTCAAGTGTTTTCTGCTGGCACAAATATAATATCAATTTTACTTTTGGAGTTTTCACAAAGAAATTTCAAATGAAATGTGCATATTTTGCATCAATATTACAGCATGTTATTACATTTGCACATAATGCTCATTTTTAGTTTCATGACAAAAATTTCCTTTACAGTATTGTTTCTTGACATTTTGTCTAAAATTGAATGGTTTTTAATAACCATTCCCAGGTTCACTGGTGACTCTGGTGCAGAGTTGTTAAAAGTATCAAACTTTTTCTAAGTATACATAAACATAAAGTATTTATTTATTACTCAGCCCTGAGTGAGTACAGAAAATGTAAAGTAAAATTTTATACTTTTACTCATGAGTAAACATGAGTAAAATACTTTTTGAACCACAAAATTCTAATCAAGTATTATTGACCAATTTTTCCTATCAAAGCCAAGCCTATCAAAAATGCATTTTTTACGAAAATGAATGAAATGTCATGATAGGAGACTGCGTGAAATGGAGAATCTGAGACTGTGCGAAATGAAGAATCTGAGACTGTGTGAAATGGAGAATCTGAGACTGTGTGAAATGAAAATCTGAGACTGTGTGAAATAAAAATCTGAGACTGTGCGAAATGAAAATCTGAGACTGTGCAAATGAAGAATCTGAGACTGTGCGAAATGAAGAATCTGAGACTGTGCGAAATGAATAATCTGAGACTGTGCGAAATGAAAATCTGAGACTGTGTGAAATGAATAATCTGAGACTGTGTGAAATGAATAATCTGAGACTGTGCAAAATGGAGAATCTGAGACTGTGCGAAATGAAGGATCTGAGACTGTGAAGTGTGAGGATCTGAGACTGTGTGAAATGGAGAATCTGGGACTATGCGAAATGGAGAATCTGAGACTGTGCTAAAATGGAAGAATCTGAGACTGTGCAAAATGAAGAATCTGAGACTGTGAAGTGTGAGGATCTGAGACTGCGTGAGATGGAGATGTGAGAGTGCGCGAAGCTAGAAATGTGAGAGTGCGCGAAGCTGTAAACATGAGAGTGAGCACAATGGTAAAAATGTACGAGTGAGCAAAATGGTAAATGTGAGAGTGAGCAAAATGGTAAATGTGAGAGTGAGTGAAATGGTACATGTGAGAGTGAGCGAAATGGTACATGTGATACATTTACACATAGACATGTGAGAGTGTGCAAAACGTGACAATTCCAAATTCATATGTCATCTGTTTTTTTTGCTTATTTTCAGCTATTCTTGACATTTGCACAAAATGCCAAATTTTTTCACACTTTGATGACCTATGACTCACTTACAGTAGGTATAAAAAGTGAATTTGTGAAGTGAAGTGAATTAGTTAAGTTAATTAAATGTGAGAGTGTGCGAAGCTGCAAATGTTAGAGTGCGCAAAGCTGCAAATGTGAGAGTGCGCGAAGCTGCAAATGTGAGAGTGCGTGAAGCTAGAAATGTGAGAGTGTGCCAAGCTGTAAACATGTGAGAGTGCGCGAATCTGCAAATGTGAGAGTGCGCGAAGCTGCAAATGTGAGAGTGCATGAAGCTAGAAATGTGAGAGTGTGCCAAGCTGTAAACATGTGAGAGTGAGCGAAATGGTACATGTGAGAGTGAACAAAATGGTAAATGTGAGAGTGAGCGAAATGGTACATGTGATACATTTACACATAGACATGTGAGAGTGTGCAAAACGTGACAATTCCAAATTCATATGTCATCTGTTTTTTTGTGCTTATTTTCAGCTATTCTTGACATTTGCACAAAATGCCAAAT
Source organism: Sphaerolaimus hirsutus (assembly GCA_964036195.1). Taxonomy (NCBI): domain Eukaryota; kingdom Metazoa; phylum Nematoda; class Chromadorea; order Monhysterida; family Sphaerolaimidae; genus Sphaerolaimus; species Sphaerolaimus hirsutus. The sequence continues at coordinate 10,495,893 of OZ038451.1, forward strand.
TTTTTCACACTTTGATGACCTATGACTCACTTACAGTAGGTATAAAAAGTGAATTTGTGAAGTGAAGTGAATTAGTTAAGTTAATTAAATGTGAGAGTGTGCGAAGCTGCAAATGTTAGAGTGCGCAAAGCTGCAAATGTGAGAGTGCGCGAAGCTGCAAATGTGAGAGTGCGTGAAGCTAGAAATGTGAGAGTGTGCCAAGCTGTAAACATGTGAGAGTGCGCGAATCTGCAAATGTGAGAGTGCGCGAAGCTGCAAATGTGAGAGTGCATGAAGCTAGAAATGTGAGAGTGTGCCAAGCTGTAAACATGTGAGAGTGAGCGAAATGGTACATGTGAGAGTGAACAAAATGGTAAATGTGAGAGTGAGCGAAATGGTACATGTGATACATTTACACATAGACATGTGAGAGTGTGCAAAACGTGACAATTCCAAAGTCATACATCATCTGTTTTTTTGCTTATTTTCAGCTATTCTTGACATTTGCACAAAATGCTAAATTTTTTCACACTTTGATGACCTATGACTCACTTACAGTAGGTATAAAAAGTGAATTTGTGAAGTGAAGTGAATTAGTTAAATGTGAATAGTTAAATGTTAGTTAAAAGTTAATTAAATGTGAGAGTGCGCGAAGCTGCAAACGTGAGAGTGCGCGAAGCTGCAAACGTGAGAGTGCGCGAATCTGCAAATGTGAGAGTGCGCGAAGCTGCAAACGTGAGAGTGCGCGAAGCTGCAAACGTGAGAGTGCGCGAATCTGCAAATGTGAGAGTGCGCGAGGCTGCAAATGTGAGAGTGTGCGAAGCTGCAAACGTGAGAGTGCGCGAATCTGCAAATGTGAGAGTGCGCGAATCTGCAAATGTGAGAGTGTGCGAAGCTGAATTTTTTCACACTTTGATGACCTATGACTCACTTACAGTAGGTATAAAAAGTGAATTTGTGAAGTGAAGTGAATTAGTTAAATGTGAATAGTTAAATGTTAGTTAAAAGTTAATTAAATGTGAGAGTGCGCGAAGCTGCAAATGTGAGAGTGTGCGAAGCTGCAAACGTGAGAGTGCGCGAATCTGCAAATGTGAGAGTGCGCGAAGCTGCAAATGTGAGAGTGCGCGAATCTGCAAATGTGAGAGTGCGCGAAGCTGCAAATGTGAGAGTGTGTGAAGCTGCAAATGTGAGAGTGCGCGAAGCTAGAAGTGTGAGAGTGTGCGAAGCTGTAAACATGAGAGTGAGCACAATGGTAAAAATGTAAGAGTGAGCAAAATGGTAAATGTGAGAGTGAGCAAAATGGTAAATGTGAGAGTGAGTGAAATGGTACATGTGAGAGTGGGCAAGATGTTAAATGTGAGAGTGCACAAAATAGTAAATGTGAGAGTGAGCAAAATGGTAAATGTGAGAGTGAGCAAAATGGTAAACAGTAGGGGGAGTTGTTTGAGGGAAGGGGCAAAAGGGTAAATACATTTTCCTGGAAAAAAAAGTTGTTTTTAGCTATTCTTGACATTTGCACAAAATGCCAATTTTCACACTTTGATGACCGATGACTCACTCACAGTGGGTATTAAACGGGAATTACACAAACGTTCAAAAGAATGGATGATTTTCAGAAAATAAAATTAATTATAATGTTATACAATCTCTAAAAGTAAAAATTTCATTCATTAACCTCTAAAAACCGCAGGAAAATAGCAATAAGTATCAATAATTTAGCATATGATTTATTATTTCACATTGGTCACATTTATTACATAACATCAGCTTCTTGTGACCATTGTGTAAAACGTGTGATGCAGCTAGTAAATTTAAATGATAAATACAAAACGTAAATGTGTAAATTCTTTAGTACAGTGAAGGGTGGGGGACCTTTGCCCCCACAGCTACTCAGTAGTGGTTTGGCAGACCTCCGAAAATACTGAACAACTTTTTTAGCCGGTGCCTCGCACCACTGTATAAGCGCTTGGCCCTCCAACGCGCTCAAGCCACTCAAAATGTAAAGTAAAAAAGTCAGATCATTGATCATTGTGACGTTTAAATTCACTAGTTTGTGTGTGTTTTGCCTGTTTTTTTTTGCCTATTTTTTTCAACTTTTTCCAATTTTTAGCTTTTCTCCATTTTCTACCCATCTATGCCTTGAAAAAGCATATACTGTATTTCCTCGATGCACTGTTAGCGAAAAAATTTTGTCCTGTAAAATGTCAATTTTAAATAAAAAGGAGAAGTTTTTTTGACTGAAATTTTGACACTATCTATGACAATTGACAATTTCTTAGGACATGAATCTAGATGAATGTTGGCACTTGCCCCTGCACGTAGCTAAATATTATTTACACTGGCAGCAGTCCCCGCTAGCTTTTTGTGTGTATTTTCTTTAAGTTGGGTAGAAACACCAATCTGACTAAAATAATTATATCTACTTTTTCTTTTCTGTTCTTGTTCTTTTCACAAAAGCATTGAAAAACATGTTATTGAACATTTCTGAGCAAAAGTAGACTTGGTGCCAACAGTTGTGTAAGTATTTTCCAAACAAATTTATTGTGCGACATTTGCACACAATGGCAAAATGTTTGCAAAATACAGAAAAATCGCTGGCGCCAAGGCTACTTTTGTTCAAAAATGTTCCATAACATGTTTTACAATGCTTTTGTGCAAAAAAACAGACAGCAAAAACAAATATAAATATTCTAAACGGTTGCAGTTTTATTATGTTTTAAAGAAAATACTGGAACATTTTCAAGTGAATGTGGCCTTGGCACCAGCATTTTTGTTACTGTTTTCTTGAAAACTTAAAGAAACCACAATTGATAAAAATATATATTTTTATCTACCTATTTTTTGTTGTCTGTTTTTTTGCACAAAAGCATTGAAAATCATGTCATAGAACATTTCCAAGCAAAAGTAGACTTGGCGCCAGCATGTTTATGAGTATTTTCTTCAAGACAGAAAGAAATGGCAGTTGACCAAAATATTTATAATTATTTTTGATGTCTGTTTTTTTGCACAAAAGCATTGAAAAACATGCCATGAAAGATTTCCAAGCTAAAGTAGTTTTGGCGCCAGCATTTTTGTGTGTATTTTCTTTAAGTCGGGTAGAAACACCAATCCGACTAAAATAATTATATCTACTTTTTGTTTTCTGTTTTTTTTTCTTCACAAAAGCATTGAAAAACATGTTATTGAACATTTCTGAGCAAAAGTAGACTTGGTGCCAACAGTTGTGTAAGTATTTTCCAAACAAATTTATTGTGCGACATTTGCACACAATGGCAAAATTTGCAAAATACAGAAAAATGCTGGCGCCAAGGCTACTTTTGTTCAAAAATGTTCCATAACATGTTTTACAATTTTTGTGCAAAAAAAAGACAACAAAAACAAATATAAATATTCTAGATGATTACGATTTCTTTCCATCTTGAAGAAAATTCTCACATTTTTTTCACATTGCTCACATAGCATTTGCGATCAAAAATACAGGCAATTGCAAAGGAAAATGAAGGGGCACTGCGAACGAAAATTCTGGGGGCTCTGCGAACGAAAATTCTGGGGGCTCTGCGAACGAAAATTCTGGCAAATTGCACTATAACGCGGGCTGCAAATGGCCAAGTTGTTGCTTATTTTTAAAAAGGCTGCTTTTGTGCTCAATTGAGAGTTCATGGTGTGGCTTATGCTCTTTTGGGCACAATATATAGGTTTTTTAAAAAGCGGCGCAGCGCTAGTGCTAAATGGGTCAAAGGTGTCTATAAGCTCCCCATATATTTGTGTATACCTAAATGCATTGAATACTTGAATTAGAGTTTATACACGTTAAATTCTTTCATATTTATTATTATTTGTCAAATAATAAATCGTTCCGATAAACATGACACATTTAAATATTTAACAGTTTAGAAAAAATTCCGTATTTTTTGAATAATTTTGCTGGGAAACAAACTTTTTTAGCATGATTATTTAAATAAATTGGACCGTTTTGGCAGGGGTTAAAATTCCACAAAATGTTTATCTTCACATTTCACATTGTTATAAAAAACACTGTTCATGTGTTACATTTGCTCAAAATGGTATTTGAAATTAGGTAATAATCATTACAGTTGTTAAAAGTAACCAAATTTATGCAAAGTATATGTATAAGTGATTAGTATTAATATTTATGATAATAGAGTTGTTTACAATTAATATACATACCTTTGACAAAAATTAAATTATTTATTTTATTCTTTTATTCATTTTTATCAGCTTAGAACATGAAAAAATGTTCAGAAAACATAATCAATGACATACATTTTGCCCATTTTTGAATTAAGATTCACTAGTCCCAGTAAAATTCAAAGTTTTTTGTCCCTGTAAAATGTTACATTGGCTGTTGAATTAGGTATGGTGTGAAGTGGCATTTCTCAAGTGGCTTTTCTCAAGTGTTTTCTGCTGGCACAAATATAATATCAATTTTACTTTTGGAGTTTTCACAAAGAAATTTCAAATGAAATGTGCATATTTTGCATCAATATTACAGCATGTTATTACATTTGCACATAATGCTCATTTTTAGTTTCATGACAAAAATTTCCTTTACAGTATTGTTTCTTGACATTTTGTCTAAAATTGAATGGTTTTTAATAACCATTCCCAGGTTCACTGGTGACTCTGGTGCAGAGTTGTTAAAAGTATCAAACTTTTTCTAAGTATACATAAACATAAAGTATTTATTTATTACTCAGCCCTGAGTGAGTACAGAAAATGTAAAGTAAAATTTTATACTTTTACTCATGAGTAAACATGAGTAAAATACTTTTTGAACCACAAAATTCTAATCAAGTATTATTGACCAATTTTTCCTATCAAAGCCAAGCCTATCAAAAATGCATTTTTTACGAAAATGAATGAAATGTCATGATAGGAGACTGCGTGAAATGGAGAATCTGAGACTGTGCGAAATGAAGAATCTGAGACTGTGTGAAATGGAGAATCTGAGACTGTGTGAAATGAAAATCTGAGACTGTGTGAAATAAAAATCTGAGACTGTGCGAAATGAAAATCTGAGACTGTGCAAATGAAGAATCTGAGACTGTGCGAAATGAAGAATCTGAGACTGTGCGAAATGAATAATCTGAGACTGTGCGAAATGAAAATCTGAGACTGTGTGAAATGAATAATCTGAGACTGTGTGAAATGAATAATCTGAGACTGTGCAAAATGGAGAATCTGAGACTGTGCGAAATGAAGGATCTGAGACTGTGAAGTGTGAGGATCTGAGACTGTGTGAAATGGAGAATCTGGGACTATGCGAAATGGAGAATCTGAGACTGTGCTAAAATGGAAGAATCTGAGACTGTGCAAAATGAAGAATCTGAGACTGTGAAGTGTGAGGATCTGAGACTGCGTGAGATGGAGATGTGAGAGTGCGCGAAGCTAGAAATGTGAGAGTGCGCGAAGCTGTAAACATGAGAGTGAGCACAATGGTAAAAATGTACGAGTGAGCAAAATGGTAAATGTGAGAGTGAGCAAAATGGTAAATGTGAGAGTGAGTGAAATGGTACATGTGAGAGTGAGCGAAATGGTACATGTGATACATTTACACATAGACATGTGAGAGTGTGCAAAACGTGACAATTCCAAATTCATACGTCATCTGTTTTTTTTGCTTATTTTCAGCTATTCTTGACATTTGCACAAAATGCCAAATTTTTTCACACTTTGATGACATATGACTCACTTACAGTATGTATAAAAAGTGAATTTGTGAAGTGAAGTGAATTAGTTAAGTTAATTAAATGTGAGAGTGTGCGAAGCTGCAAATGTGAGAGTGCGCAAAGCTGCAAATGTGAGAGTGCGCGAAGCTGCAAATGTGAGAGTGCGTGAAGCTAGAAATGTGAGAGTGTGCCAAGCTGTAAACATGTGAGAGTGCGCGAATCTGCAAATGTGAGAGTGCGCGAAGCTGCAAATGTGAGAGTGCATGAAGCTAGAAATGTGAGAGTGTGCCAAGCTGTAAACATGTGAGAGTGAGCGAAATGGTACATGTGAGAGTGAACAAAATGGTAAATGTGAGAGTGAGCGAAATGGTACATGTGATACATTTACACATAGACATGTGAGAGTGTGCAAAACGTGACAATTCCAAATTCATATGTCATCTGTTTTTTTTGCTTATTTTCAGCTATTCTTGACATTTGCACAAAATGCCAAATTTTTTCACACTTTGATGACCTATGACTCACTTACAGTAGGTATAAAAAGTGAATTTGTGAAGTGAAGTGAATTAGTTAAGTTAATTAAATGTGAGAGTGTGCGAAGCTGCAAATGTTAGAGTGCGCAAAGCTGCAAATGTGAGAGTGCGCGAAGCTGCAAATGTGAGAGTGCGTGAAGCTAGAAATGTGAGAGTGTGCCAAGCTGTAAACATGTGAGAGTGCGCGAATCTGCAAATGTGAGAGTGCGCGAAGCTGCAAATGTGAGAGTGCATGAAGCTAGAAATGTGAGAGTGTGCCAAGCTGTAAACATGTGAGAGTGAGCGAAATGGTACATGTGAGAGTGAACAAAATGGTAAATGTGAGAGTGAGCGAAATGGTACATGTGATACATTTACACATAGACATGTGAGAGTGTGCAAAACGTGACAATTCCAAATTCATATGTCATCTGTTTTTTTGTGCTTATTTTCAGCTATTCTTGACATTTGCACAAAATGCCAAATTTTTTCACACTTTGATGACCTATGACTCACTTACAGTAGGTATAAAAAGTGAATTTGTGAAGTGAAGTGAATTAGTTAAGTTAATTAAATGTGAGAGTGTGCGAAGCTGCAAATGTTAGAGTGCGCAAAGCTGCAAATGTGAGAGTGCGCGAAGCTGCAAATGTGAGAGTGCGTGAAGCTAGAAATGTGAGAGTGTGCCAAGCTGTAAACATGTGAGAGTGCGCGAATCTGCAAATGTGAGAGTGCGCGAAGCTGCAAATGTGAGAGTGCATGAAGCTAGAAATGTGAGAGTGTGCCAAGCTGTAAACATGTGAGAGTGAGCGAAATGGTACATGTGAGAGTGAACAAAATGGTAAATGTGAGAGTGAGCGAAATGGTACATGTGATACATTTACACATAGACATGTGAGAGTGTGCAAAACGTGACAATTCCAAAGTCATACATCATCTGTTTTTTTGCTTATTTTCAGCTATTCTTGACATTTGCACAAAATGCTAAATTTTTTCACACTTTGATGACCTATGACTCACTTACAGTAGGTATAAAAAGTGAATTTGTGAAGTGAAGTGAATTAGTTAAATGTGAATAGTTAAATGTTAGTTAAAAGTTAATTAAATGTGAGAGTGCGCGAAGCTGCAAACGTGAGAGTGCGCGAAGCTGCAAACGTGAGAGTGCGCGAATCTGCAAATGTGAGAGTGCGCGAAGCTGCAAACGTGAGAGTGCGCGAAGCTGCAAACGTGAGAGTGCGCGAATCTGCAAATGTGAGAGTGCGCGAGGCTGCAAATGTGAGAGTGTGCGAAGCTGCAAACGTGAGAGTGCGCGAATCTGCAAATGTGAGAGTGCGCGAATCTGCAAATGTGAGAGTGTGCGAAGCTGAATTTTTTCACACTTTGATGACCTATGACTCACTTACAGTAGGTATAAAAAGTGAATTTGTGAAGTGAAGTGAATTAGTTAAATGTGAATAGTTAAATGTTAGTTAAAAGTTAATTAAATGTGAGAGTGCGCGAAGCTGCAAATGTGAGAGTGTGCGAAGCTGCAAACGTGAGAGTGCGCGAATCTGCAAATGTGAGAGTGCGCGAAGCTGCAAATGTGAGAGTGCGCGAATCTGCAAATGTGAGAGTGCGCGAAGCTGCAAATGTGAGAGTGTGTGAAGCTGCAAATGTGAGAGTGCGCGAAGCTAGAAGTGTGAGAGTGTGCGAAGCTGTAAACATGAGAGTGAGCACAATGGTAAAAATGTAAGAGTGAGCAAAATGGTAAATGTGAGAGTGAGCAAAATGGTAAATGTGAGAGTGAGTGAAATGGTACATGTGAGAGTGGGCAAGATGTTAAATGTGAGAGTGCACAAAATAGTAAATGTGAGAGTGAGCAAAATGGTAAATGTGAGAGTGAGCAAAATGGTAAACAGTAGGGGGAGTTGTTTGAGGGAAGGGGCAAAAGGGTAAATACATTTTCCTGGAAAAAAAAGTTGTTTTTAGCTATTCTTGACATTTGCACAAAATGCCAATTTTCACACTTTGATGACCGATGACTCACTCACAGTGGGTATTAAACGGGAATTACACAAACGTTCAAAAGAATGGATGATTTTCAGAAAATAAAATTAATTATAATGTTATACAATCTCTAAAAGTAAAAATTTCATTCATTAACCTCTAAAAACCGCAGGAAAATAGCAATAAGTATCAATAATTTAGCATATGATTTATTATTTCACATTGGTCACATTTATTACATAACATCAGCTTCTTGTGACCATTGTGTAAAACGTGTGATGCAGCTAGTAAATTTAAATGATAAATACAAAACGTAAATGTGTAAATTCTTTAGTACAGTGAAGGGTGGGGGACCTTTGCCCCCACAGCTACTCAGTAGTGGTTTGGCAGACCTCCGAAAATACTGAACAACTTTTTTAGCCGGTGCCTCGCACCACTGTATAAGCGCTTGGCCCTCCAACGCGCTCAAGCCACTCAAAATGTAAAGTAAAAAAGTCAGATCATTGATCATTGTGACGTTTAAATTCACTAGTTTGTGTGTGTTTTGCCTGTTTTTTTTTGCCTATTTTTTTCAACTTTTTCCAATTTTTAGCTTTTCTCCATTTTCTACCCATCTATGCCTTGAAAAAGCATATACTGTATTTCCTCGATGCACTGTTAGCGAAAAAATTTTGTCCTGTAAAATGTCAATTTTAAATAAAAAGGAGAAGTTTTTTTGACTGAAATTTTGACACTATCTATGACAATTGACAATTTCTTAGGACATGAATCTAGATGAATGTTGGCACTTGCCCCTGCACGTAGCTAAATATTATTTACACTGGCAGCAGTCCCCGCTAGCTTTTTGTGTGTATTTTCTTTAAGTTGGGTAGAAACACCAATCTGACTAAAATAATTATATCTACTTTTTCTTTTCTGTTCTTGTTCTTTTCACAAAAGCATTGAAAAACATGTTATTGAACATTTCTGAGCAAAAGTAGACTTGGTGCCAACAGTTGTGTAAGTATTTTCCAAACAAATTTATTGTGCGACATTTGCACACAATGGCAAAATGTTTGCAAAATACAGAAAAATCGCTGGCGCCAAGGCTACTTTTGTTCAAAAATGTTCCATAACATGTTTTACAATGCTTTTGTGCAAAAAAACAGACAGCAAAAACAAATATAAATATTCTAAACGGTTGCAGTTTTATTATGTTTTAAAGAAAATACTGGAACATTTTCAAGTGAATGTGGCCTTGGCACCAGCATTTTTGTTACTGTTTTCTTGAAAACTTAAAGAAACCACAATTGATAAAAATATATATTTTTATCTACCTATTTTTTGTTGTCTGTTTTTTTGCACAAAAGCATTGAAAATCATGTCATAGAACATTTCCAAGCAAAAGTAGACTTGGCGCCAGCATGTTTATGAGTATTTTCTTCAAGACAGAAAGAAATGGCAGTTGACCAAAATATTTATAATTATTTTTGATGTCTGTTTTTTTGCACAAAAGCATTGAAAAACATGCCATGAAAGATTTCCAAGCTAAAGTAGTTTTGGCGCCAGCATTTTTGTGTGTATTTTCTTTAAGTCGGGTAGAAACACCAATCCGACTAAAATAATTATATCTACTTTTTGTTTTCTGTTTTTTTTTCTTCACAAAAGCATTGAAAAACATGTTATTGAACATTTCTGAGCAAAAGTAGACTTGGTGCCAACAGTTGTGTAAGTATTTTCCAAACAAATTTATTGTGCGACATTTGCACACAATGGCAAAATTTGCAAAATACAGAAAAATGCTGGCGCCAAGGCTACTTTTGTTCAAAAATGTTCCATAACATGTTTTACAATTTTTGTGCAAAAAAAAGACAACAAAAACAAATATAAATATTCTAGATGATTACGATTTCTTTCCATCTTGAAGAAAATTCTCACATTTTTTTCACATTGCTCACATAGCATTTGCGATCAAAAATACAGGCAATTGCAAAGGAAAATGAAGGGGCACTGCGAACGAAAATTCTGGGGGCTCTGCGAACGAAAATTCTGGGGGCTCTGCGAACGAAAATTCTGGCAAATTGCACTATAACGCGGGCTGCAAATGGCCAAGTTGTTGCTTATTTTTAAAAAGGCTGCTTTTGTGCTCAATTGAGAGTTCATGGTGTGGCTTATGCTCTTTTGGGCACAATATATAGGTTTTTTAAAAAGCGGCGCAGCGCTAGTGCTAAATGGGTCAAAGGTGTCTATAAGCTCCCCATATATTTGTGTATACCTAAATGCATTGAATACTTGAATTAGAGTTTATACACGTTAAATTCTTTCATATTTATTATTATTTGTCAAATAATAAATCGTTCCGATAAACATGACACATTTAAATATTTAACAGTTTAGAAAAAATTCCGTATTTTTTGAATAATTTTGCTGGGAAACAAACTTTTTTAGCATGATTATTTAAATAAATTGGACCGTTTTGGCAGGGGTTAAAATTCCACAAAATGTTTATCTTCACATTTCACATTGTTATAAAAAACACTGTTCATGTGTTACATTTGCTCAAAATGGTATTTGAAATTAGGTAATAATCATTACAGTTGTTAAAAGTAACCAAATTTATGCAAAGTATATGTATAAGTGATTAGTATTAATATTTATGATAATAGAGTTGTTTACAATTAATATACATACCTTTGACAAAAATTAAATTATTTATTTTATTCTTTTATTCATTTTTATCAGCTTAGAACATGAAAAAATGTTCAGAAAACATAATCAATGACATACATTTTGCCCATTTTTGAATTAAGATTCACTAGTCCCAGTAAAATTCAAAGTTTTTTGTCCCTGTAAAATGTTACATTGGCTGTTGAATTAGGTATGGTGTGAAGTGGCATTTCTCAAGTGGCTTTTCTCAAGTGTTTTCTGCTGGCACAAATATAATATCAATTTTACTTTTGGAGTTTTCACAAAGAAATTTCAAATGAAATGTGCATATTTTGCATCAATATTACAGCATGTTATTACATTTGCACATAATGCTCATTTTTAGTTTCATGACAAAAATTTCCTTTACAGTATTGTTTCTTGACATTTTGTCTAAAATTGAATGGTTTTTAATAACCATTCCCAGGTTCACTGGTGACTCTGGTGCAGAGTTGTTAAAAGTATCAAACTTTTTCTAAGTATACATAAACATAAAGTATTTATTTATTACTCAGCCCTGAGTGAGTACAGAAAATGTAAAGTAAAATTTTATACTTTTACTCATGAGTAAACATGAGTAAAATACTTTTTGAACCACAAAATTCTAATCAAGTATTATTGACCAATTTTTCCTATCAAAGCCAAGCCTATCAAAAATGCATTTTTTACGAAAATGAATGAAATGTCATGATAGGAGACTGCGTGAAATGGAGAATCTGAGACTGTGCGAAATGAAGAATCTGAGACTGTGTGAAATGGAGAATCTGAGACTGTGTGAAATGAAAATCTGAGACTGTGTGAAATAAAAATCTGAGACTGTGCGAAATGAAAATCTGAGACTGTGCAAATGAAGAATCTGAGACTGTGCGAAATGAAGAATCTGAGACTGTGCAAAATGGAGAATCTGAGACTGTGCGAAATGAAGGATCTGAGACTGTGAAGTGTGAGGATCTGAGACTGTGTGAAATGGAGAATCTGAGACTATGCGAAATGGAGAATCTGAGACTGTGCTAAAATGGAAGAATCTGAGACTGTGCAAAATGAAGAATCTGAGACTGTGAAGTGTGAGGATCTGAGACTGCGTGAGATGGAGATGTGAGAGTGCGCGAAGCTAGAAATGTGAGAGTGCGCGAAGCTGTAAACATGAGAGTGAGCACAATGGTAAAAATGTACGAGTGAGCAAAATGGTAAATGTGAGAGTGAGCAAATAGGTCATCAAAGTGTGAAAAAATTTGGCATTTTGTGCAAATGTCAAGAATAGCTGAAAATAAGCAAAAAAAAACAGATGACGTATGAATTTGGAATTGTCACGTTTTGCACACTCTCACATGTCTATGTGTAAATGTATCACATGTACCATTTCGCTCACTCTCACATTTACCATTTTGTTCACTCTCACATTTACATTTTGCTCACTCTCGCTTTTACCATTTTGCCCCCTCAAACAACTCCCCCTCATGTTTACCATTTTGCCCCCCTCAAACAACTCCCCCTCATGTTTACCATTCTGCTCACTCTCACATGTACCATTTCGCTCACTCTCACATTTAATATTTTGCTCACTCTCACATTTAACATCTTGCTCACTCTCACATGTACCATTTTGCTCACTCTCACATTTACCATTTTGCTCACTCTCACATTTACCATTTTGCTCACTCTTACATTTTTACCATTGTGCTCACATTCATGTTTACAGCTTCGCGCACTCTCACATTTCTAGCTTCACGCACTCTCACATTTGCAGCTTCGCGCACTCTCACATTTAATCAACTTCACTAACTCACTTCACATCACTTCACTTCACAAATTCACTTTTAATACCTACTGTAAGTGAGTCATAGGTCATCTTGCTCACTCTCGCATGTACCATTTCGCTCACTCTCACATTTACCATTTGACCTATGACTCACTTACAGTAGGTATAAAAAGTGAATTTGTGACGTGAAGTGAATTAGTTAAGTTAATTAAATGTGAGAGTGCGCGAAGCTGCAAATGTGACAGTGCGCAAAGCTGCAAATGTGAGAGTGCGCGAAGCTGTAAATGTGAGAGTGCGCGAAGCTGAATATGTGAGAGTGCGCGAAGATGCAAATGTGAGAGTGCGCGAAGCTGTAAACGTGAGAGTGCGCGAAGCTGTAAACGTGAGAGTGCTTGAAGCTGCAAATGTGAGAGTGCGCGAAGCTGTAAACGTGAGAGTGCTTGAAGCTGCAAATGTGAGAGTGCGCGAAGCTGCAAATGTGAGACTGCGCGAAGCTGTAAATGTGAGAGTGCGCGAAGATGCAAATGTGAGAGTGTGCGAAGCTGCAAACGTGAGAGTGCGCGAGGCTGCAAATGTGAGAGTGTGCGAAGCTGTAAACGTGAGAGTGCGCGAAGCTGCAAATGTGAGAGTGCGCGAAGCTGTAAACGTGAGAGTGCGCGAAGCTGTAAACGTGAGAGTGTGCAAAGCTGCAAATGTGAGAGTGCGCGAAGCTGTAAATGTGAGAGTGCGCGAAGCTGAATATGTGAGAGTGCGCGAAGATGCAAATGTGAGAGTGCGCGAAGCTGTAAACGTGAGAGTGCGCGAAGCTGTAAACGTGAGAGTGCTTGAAGCTGCAAATGTGAGAGTGCGCGAAGCTGTAAACGTGAGAGTGCTTGAAGCTGCAAATGTGAGAGTGCGCGAAGCTGCAAATGTGAGACTGCGCGAAGCTGTAAATGTGAGAGTGCGCGAAGATGCAAATGTGAGAGTGTGCGAAGCTGCAAACGTGAGAGTGCGCGAGGCTGCAAATGTGAGAGTGTGCGAAGCTGTAAACGTGAGAGTGCGCGAAGCTGCAAATGTGAGAGTGCGCGAAGCTGCAAATGTGAGAGTGCGCGAAGCTGCAAATGTGAGAGTGTGTGAAGCTAGAAATGTTAGTGTGCTCGAAGCAGTAAACGTGAGAGTGAGCACAATGATAAAAATGTAAAGTGCACAAAATGGTAAATGTGAGAGTGAGCAAAATGGTAAATGTGAGAGTGAGCGAAATGGTACATGTGAGAGTGAGCAAGATGTTCAAAGTGAGAGTGAGCAAAATGGTAAACATGAGGTAGAAATGCACATTCATGTGTCCCATTCTATTGTACATTGGCCGATTTTGATGCCCTTCGAGTATGTTGGGGTTTGGGGTCTGTGCTATGACGAATTATTTTGGTTTGCTCGAAAAATCCCCCAGTCCCGAGATAAGGGGGGTCTATAAAAAGGTGGTCATTTTGCACGGATGATCTGCACATGGAATTAAAAGCTTAATAACTTGGTCATTTCTGGGCCGATTCGGATTGTACAACACTTAAAATGATCAGGACAACCTGCAGATCCTATTTTTGTGGTCGGATTTGTCATGTCTAAATTCCGTATGCTTATTTGACTCGGTTTTTGAACATGAAAAATAATCGTAAAAATAATTTTACAACCTGTTTTTTTTTAACATGCTATCATATACTTTAGACAAAAAGAATCAATCTGGCCCAAAAAGCATTTCAATATCTCTTTCCAGTCAAAAGTTGCAGCACTTCAAACTTCCGCCTCCAAGCCATAAATATTAACTACCGCATGAAGAACAAAGCGTGCACATTCAAAACTCTACATTCTGAGCAAAAGTAGACTTGGTGCCAACAGTTGTGTAAGTATTTTCCAAACAAATTTATTGTGCGACATTTGCACACAATGGCAAAATGTTTGCAAAATACAGAAAAAATGCTGGCGCCAAGGCTACTTTTGTTCAAAAATGTTCCATAACATGTTTTACAATGCTTTTGTGCAAAAAAAAAACAGACAGCAAAAACAAATATAAATATTCTAAACGGTTGCAGTTTTATTATGTTTTAAAGAAAATACTGCAACATTTTCAAGTAAATGTGGCCTTGGCACCAGCATTTTTGTTACTGTTTTCTTGAAAACTTAAAGAAACCACAATTGATAAAAATATATATTTTTATCTACCTATTTTTTGTTGTCTGTTTTTTTGCACAAAAGCATTGAAAATCATGTCATAGAACATTTCCAAGCAAAAGTAGACTTGGCGCCAGCATGTTTATGAGTATTTTCTTCAAGACAGAAAGAAATGGCAGTTGACCAAAATATTTATAATTATTTTTGATGTCTGTTTTTTTGCACAAAAGCATTGAAAAACATGTCATGAAAGATTTCCAAGCTAAAGTAGTTTTGGCACCAGCATTTTTGTGTGTATTTTCTTTAAGTCGGGTAGAAACACCAATCCGACTAAAATAATTATATCTACTTTTTGTTTTCTGTTTTTTTTTCTTCACAAAAGCATTGAAAAACATGTTATTGAACATTTCTGAGCAAAAGTAGACTTGGTGCCAACAGTTGTGTAAGTATTTTCCAAACAAATTTATTGTGCGACATTTGCACACAATGGCAAAATTTGCAAAATACAGAAAAATGCTGGTGCCAAGGCTACTTTTGTTCAAAAATGTTCCATAACATGTTTTACAATGCTTTTGTGCAAAAAAAAGACAACAAAAACAAATATAAATATTCTAGATGATTACGATTTCTTTCCATCTTGAAGAAAATTCTCACATTTTTTTCACATTGCTCACATAGCATTTGCGATCAAAAATACAGGCAATTGCAAAGGAAAATGAAGGGGCACTGCGAACGAAAATTCTGGGGGCTCTGCGAACGAAAATTCTGGGGGCTCTGCGAACGAAAATTCTGGGGGCTCTGCGAATGAAAATTCTGGCAAATTCCCGTTCAAATCCTTAGAGGGATCGAATCTCGTTCGAATCACTAGAGGGATCGAATCCCATTGAAATCCTTAGAGGGATCGAATCTCGTTTGCGCCCTTTTTTCTGTCGCTTTTAAATCACTAGACACCTGGGGGCAGTTCCGCTGAGACGAAATTGCATCATTTATGCGTCAATTTTACTGTTCTCTACATTTGCACACAATCGCTCTGCGCATGCTAGTTTGCAGCTGAAATTTATTGGAGTTAGGGATTGTGTTTGACAGGCTGCAGCTTTTTCCAGGGGCCAGTCCTGCACCCTGTGAACATAATGTAAATGTTGACTGTCTAGAATTTGTCAAAAATTGAATACATTTTACAGTGTCTTTTACATGACATTTGACACTTTACAGGGTTTATTACATCATGACATATGACATTTTACAGGGTCTTTTACACTTTACAGGGTTCAATACATTTTACAGGGTCTTTTACATGACATTTGACACTTTACGGGGTTTATTACATCATGACATATGACATTTTACAGGGTTTTTTACACTTTACAGGGTTCAATACATTTTACAGGGTCTTTTACATGGTATTTCCTTGAAAGACCCCCCCCCCCCCGATTGAGTGTCAAGAGAACTTACATGACAAATGCTGCAGTTTGTGTTCTGCATAGTGCAGAACACACGTTAAAACAATGTCGGAATCACGTGAGAGCAGTGTTTATACCATCAACGTACTAATATTAGTATACAGGAGTAGTGATGGAAAAGCGCCTTGGCGCTGGCGCCTGGCGCTAGCGCCAAAGCAAAAAGGATCGTGTAAAGAATAGGCATTTACATACCCATAACTGGTAATAAACATGACTAGGAAAATGGGATATAATAGTACCTATCAATGTACGGCTGCTTGGCTGAAAAATCAGCGGTATGTCACAGTAACAAATTCATTATTATACAAACGAATTGCAGAAATTTTTTTGGCGCTGGCGCTATTGGCGCTTGGCGCTGAGGTTCAGAAAAGCGCCATGGCAGTTTTTGGCGCTTGGCGCTATTTTGCTCTGGCGCCATTGGCGCTTGGCGCTGCGGGTCAGAAAAGCACCATGGCGCTTGGCGCTGTTGGCGCTTGGCGCCAAAAGTCTGGCGCTTTTTCCATCACTATACAGGAGTTTATACATGTCAGTTATTGATGCATTTTTCCACTCCAGCGCACATCACAAACAACGATTGTGTACTACCATTTCAAAAAATTTCTGGCGAAATAATATCACCCCGCCTCGAAATACCCCCCCCCCTCTCGGGAGCACTATGAAACAATCACCCCCGGGGGGTATTTCGAGGAAATACGGTATGACATTTCACAGGGTCTATTACACTTTACAGGGTTCAATACAGTTTACAGGGTCTATTACATGACATTTTACAGGGTCTATTACATGACATTTTACAGGGTCTTTTACAAGATCTGAGAGTGCCCCTTGGTGTCTTGTGACACATTGCACAGCCAATAGCAATTGCGATCGAAAACGTATAGGGGGCTCTGCGAACGAAAATTCAGGGGCCTCTGCGAACGAAAATTCAAAGGCATTGCGAACGAAAATTCAAAGGCATTGCGAACGAAAATTCAAAGGCATTGCGAACGAAAATTCAAAGGCATTGCGAACGAAAATTCAGTGGGCTCTGCGAACGAAAATTCAGAGGCATTGCGAACGAAAATTCAAAGGCATTGCGAACGAAAATTCAAAGGCATTGCGAACGAAAATTCAAAGGCATTGCGAACAAAAATTCAGCGGAGCTGCGTAGAACGCGGGATCGAATCCCGTTTGAACCACTGGTGGGATCGAATCCCGTTTGAACCACTGGTGGGATCGAATCCCGTTTGAACCACTGGTGGGATCGAATCCCGTTTGAACCACCGGTGGGATCGAATCCCGTTTGAACCACTAGTGGGATCGAATCTCGTTCGAATCACTGGTGGATCGAATCCCGTTTGAACTACTGGTGGGATCGAATCTCGTTCGAATCACTGGTGGGATCGAATCCTGTTTGAACCACTGGTGGATCGAATCCCGTTTGAACCACTGGTGGATCGAATCCCGTTTGAACCACTGGTGGATTGAATCCCGTTTGAACCACTGGTGGGATCGAATCCCGTTTGAACCACTGGTGGGATCGAATCCCATTTGAACCACTGGTGGGATCGAATCCCGTTTGAACCACTGGTGGGATCGAATCCCGTTTGAACCACCGGTGGGATCAAATCCCGTTTGAACCACTGGTGGGATCGAATCTCGTTCGAATCACTGGTGGATCGAATCCCGTTTGAACTACTGGTGGGATCGAATCTCGTTCGAATCACTGGTGGGATCGAATCCTGTTTGAACCACTGGTGGATCGAATCCCGTTTGAACCACTGGTGGATCGAATCCCGTTTGAACCACTGGTGGATTGAATCCCGTTTGAACCACTGGTGGATCGAATCCTGTTTTAACCACTGGTGGGATCGAATCTCGTTCGCGTCACTGGCACGCGCGATCGAAATGGGATCGAAACGCAGTGAGTTTTGCCGGGAATAGGAACTGCGATCGGAACGGAGTCACGGCAAAAAAGGGGTATAACTTGAGCGACATTACACCTTAGAATGAAAACTACCATATTTCATCTGAATAAAAGAACAAACATGAAAAAATCATGATGTCTATCAAATTGCTTCTACTTTGGGTGAATTTGGTATACTCGGCAGACTGCAAAGTATGTGCAGAATCCTACGATAATTTAATGAATAAAATCTGGTTATCTTGTTAAAATCTAATAATAAAATAAAATTATCTTGTTAAAATAAAATCTTGTTTCTCATGTAATACGTTCCCAATGGACATAAATATCACACTTTGAACGTTTTAACAGTTTATAAACACTATAATGTATGTCCTGGAATAATTCCGTTGGAAATAAATGTTTCATAATACATAAACAAAGTATTCCGTTTTTCATTAAGAAAGATAAAATACTAGTAAAGTATGTTTTCTTGGAAAAAAGTATAGGTGTCTATTTTTGAAATATTTCTACAGAATTATCTCTTAAAATCACTCATTTAATCTCGTTAATTTAATTTGTGAAGTGAAGTTGATTAAATGTGAGAGTGCGCTAAGCTGCAAATGTGAGAGTGCGCGAAGCTGTAAACGTGAGAGTGCGCAAAGCTGCAAATGTGAGAGTGCGCGAAGCTGTAAACGTGAGAGTGCTTGAAGCTGAATATGTGAGAGTGCGCGAAGATGCAAATGTGATAGTGCGCGAAGCTGTAAACATGAGAGTGCGCGAAGCTGTAAACGTGAGAGTGCGCAAAGCTGCAAATGTGAGAGTGCGCGAAGCTGTAAACGTGAGAGTGCTTGAAGCTGAATATGTGAGAGTGCGCGAAGCTGCAAACGTGAGAGTGCGCGAGGCTGCAAATGTGAGAGTGTGCAAAGCTGTAAACGTGAGAGTGCGCGAAGCTGCAAATGTGAGAGTGCGCGAAGCTGCAAATGTGAGAGTGCTTGAAGCTGAATATGTGAGAGTGCGCGAAGCTGCAAATGTGAGAGTGCGCGACGTGAGAGTGCGCGAAGCTGCAAATGTGAGAGTGCTTGAAGCTGAATATGTGAGAGTGCGCGAAGCTGCAAATGTGAGAGTGCTTGAAGCTGAATATGTGAGAGTGCGCGAAGCTGCAAATGTGAGAGTGCGCGACGTGAGAGTGCGCTAAGCTGCAAATGTGAGAGTGCGCGAAGCTGTAAACGTGAGAGTGCGCAAAGCTGCAAATGTGAGAGTGCGCGAAGCTGTAAACGTGAGAGTGCTTGAAGCTGAATATGTGAGAGTGTGCGAAGCTGCAAACGTGAGAGTGCGCGAGGCTGCAAATGTGAGAGTGTGCAACGCAACCGCGTACGCACACTGACTTTGCACAGTCGTTTTACCGGAACCGAACGGTGAATCACACATCAACAATAGCGGCGCAGTTTTTCGCACAGACTTGATAACTGACGCAATCACACGCCCCTGCCCCTCCTGCGGCCGAAAATCACCCTGATGCGCTTGCAATAAATCTTCGCATGTGCCTCTGCGCACCTCAGCATACAACCCGTCAGACTCAATTTTTTCGAGCGTGTGCTGCCAATCAGTCTCAACTTGGTTCAACTGCTTGTGCAGCACTACCGCCATTTTGACCTGGTCTTCCACAGCGAGCATTCCGGTGTTGCTCTCGGTTGGCCGGTAACCACTAGGCCCCATTATGCACAACCGCTCCAAAATTTCCATGCGGCCATTGTAGCTAGGCGACAAAGCGGAACCACGCACCATGTAATCGCAATTGGGCAGCAAATGCGGCGACAGCGCCTGCGGCACCAACACATCCGGTTTGGCGACCAGCTGCACCGCCTCGGCAGTGATGTCGGCGCTGACCGTGCGTAAATTTATTTGCGGGCGGCCAGTCAGAGCACGATCTTCCCCCCGGGGATCAGCTTCAACGATTTGTAGCGACGACATGGGCGAAGTAAAATTCAACATGTAGCCCTGCGCCTTATTCCTGTGCCACTCGGCCGTGTCGCGCATCGCAGCAGCTGGATTCAAATGCACGCGCTCCCACCTAATTATCGCAATTAATCCCCGCGGCCCATTTTGCCAAGTCACCTGCGCGCGCACCGCTTTCGCCCTAGTCGCAGTGTATCGCAAATGCGCTTCGTGACACACGTTAGCAGCGGCCAAAAAGATGGAACGGAGCTGCAGCTGAGAAGTGAGGTAATTTCTATTCATTTCACCCTTCCACTCCATACCAGCCTCAATTTGCCGCGCCGAAAAAATACGCACGCCATACGCATGACCCCAATAAAAGTTGTTGACTTTGCCGGCGTCATCAAAAGCGTGATACTCTACATGCGCCACACCCAATTGTCCGGCGTGCGGGTGTATGTCACTTTCCATGACATTTTCGCTGTGCGCAAAAATCAACTTTTCAGGGCCCGGATCCCGCTCGTCGGCGCCTTTGAAGGGGGGTGCACTAATATACCGCGAAGGGGTGAACGCTGCCCTCAAACGCAAATATCTCCACTTGGCCGGATAAGGATGATATCCTTCGCGATTTTCCTGTCCTCTCTGTGAGATTTCCGACGCTGGCTCATCGACGGAGAGGTCAACCTGTCCTTGCGAAACAATGACAACAGGGCGGCCCAGAAACAATGGCATTTGAGCGTCATTTTTCATAACGGTGACGCCTCGCAATTCCCAATATTTTGGATTGGCGCTAACACTACTGATACCAGTCGCGACAAAATGCATGCCGTGGCGGACCAGCGGCAAAAACATGTCGTAGGCTTCGTTAGCCTCGCGATATTCCCTCAAAATTTTCTGCACCGACCGCTCACGAGCGCGCTCCGCTTTGTTGACCGAATAGGTGAAAAATGGATAAGCCGTTTCCGCTTCCGACCACTCCGGATAACTTTCCAAAAGCGCCTGCGCATCGCCGTCGAAACGAATGTGGCATTGATAACTGGTAGGACGCTGCTCGTTACCGACGTGAACTCGATCCACTATTCCTGACAACTTTTGGTTGATGACAAATTCAGGACAAATCGATCGGGCGTTTCGAGGAGGATTGTAGGGCAGCGGCGGAATAGTGTCACCGCCCTGTTTTCCATGAGAAGTCCACGACTTGAGCGGCGCCTTGGCTATACGCCCGCCACGGTACGAACTAGAACTCGCTCCGTATCCACCCATGGGTACGCCACCCGAACTAGTCATATTTCACACTTCAAAGTAGAGCACCGGAAAACACAACTTATTGCTACTTAAAATGCGCCACCCAGAATGTCGGCACCGAAATGCACGAAGGTCTGAGCGACACCCTAATCGAAAAGTTGCGAATTATTTTCAACGCACTACGTTGAACGTATTGCGCCAAAAATAATTTTTATTTTGTTGCGAAATGGGCGAAAATGAGAATGAAATTAAAGAACGAATTTAGAACGAAATAAATGCGATGGTATGAATAACTAACGAATTAAACTTGCGACGATAATTAGAAACGAACAATTAATAACACCGATAAAATTTTCGCGCTTTACCTTTACCTTTTACATAAAAGACAACTTTTTACCTCAACATTACCTTGCGCACAATCAAAAATACCAAATTTGCAACCCCGAACTCACCACGAATTGACGGTCAGAATTAAACGCGAATAATCCAAATAAAAATGAAAATAAATTTTAATTGAATTTTCGAACGGAATAATTGACTTGAAGCACTTTAGGTTGAAGAGCGGAAAATCTCAGGGTTTTTAACCGAAAATCTGCGAATAAGTGGGATTAACTGGCTCATTTGTCAATTTAACGCGATCAGCATGAACGGTATAAGTTTTCTTAGACAACCTATTAAACACGGTCACAATGGGATGCACATAATCTAAACATTCATACGGGCCAATATAATGATGCGTGAATTTCTTAACGCGGCCTAACTTTCGAAGAATTCGGGGCGAATAAACACGAACTGATTGACCGGGCTTCAAATTCAAGCGACGCGCACTGCGATTTGCATAAAAACACTCTTTTTCTTGCGCGCGCTGTAAAGCCGAATGCGCGGCCGTGCGGACGTCCGAAAGTCGCGCGTCTAAATTTGACACAAAGGGACTGTACGCCATCGGCTTATCGGTCTTATCGGTGCCATTTCCCGTCGGCTCGATCATACGCTCCCAAAGTGACGGAGAATTTGATCCAAATAGCAACGCATATGGCGTCACTTTCATAGAGGGGTGCGTAGACGTATTATACGCGTAGACAGCGGCGCCTAAGTGTTTGTCCCAATCCGAGTGCTAACTATTCACATAATGCGAAATTATTTCCATTAAGACGCCATTCCTACGCTCAACCAAACCATTCCCTTTTGGCGTATAATTGAAACACTTATGCTGCACTGTATTTAGATAACGCAGCAATTCCGCAAAAATGCCGCCAATGAAGCTTGGTGCATTGTCGGATAAGATTACAGCGGGCGCGCCAAAAATCGGTAACACATGTTGTAAAAACGCAATAGCCACAGTATCTTGTTTTAAATTAGGAACGGGCACTGCTAAACCAAAACGCGTACATTGATCCACAAATACCAATACATGCACATTCCTTTTTTCGGTAATTGGCAATGGCCCTACTGCATCAATCGCAATAAAATCACCAGGAAACTTAGCGATTTTCCGGCTCTGAATTTGAGTTTTCATCGAGCGACGCAATCCTTTCTTCGCGTTGCATGAAGGGCAAGTAGAAACCCATCTAGCACATTCTGGACGCATATTTGTAAACCAAGCAAATTCGCGCAATCTTTCAAACGTTTTCATCACACCTAAATGTCCAGCAGTGGGATGATTATGAGCCAATTCTAACACAGTGACAACTAGTGACTGGGGAATGCACGCAGGGTCGTATTTCCTTTCACCCACTAATATTGACGGGTCTGCATCACGCCTAACCACATCAAATTGATCAATGAAAAACGGTGGGACCCTACGCAAAGTAGATTCCTCGCACATGCGACGAATTGTAATTATATACGGTTCTTCTTTTTGCAAGCGCGACAACTCTTCAATTGGAGTAATGGGAGGAGGTAAAGCATTGAGTTTTTCCGGTTTCTTAATTAATTGAACAGAACGGCGGCCACCAGCCATTAATTTAGGCGCTTAGTCACTTTTGGGCGGCGATTTCAAAGCACTTTCAGAATTGGACTCCGCCTTCGGTTTACTTCGCACACGCATTGTCATTGGATGCGGCGCCCGCACAGTAGCAACGCTTGCCACTGGCGGTTCAGCAGCTACCGTAACTGACGGTTCCAAAGACTTCATTTTCGCATGTTTCAGCCAATTTTGAGCAGCAGCCAATCGCGCCATGGCCTTAGCTACCGCTTGACAAGCTAAATGTTCCTCAGATGTTAACAACGCCATTTCCTCAGTCAAAATTCTCGCCAATTCATCAACAGGTATATCAAACGCATATTCTTCAAAAGCTTCATCCAAATTAACACGCTCATCAAATTCAACAGGTGCATCACGCCGGCGCGACAAAGCATCAGCCAATTCATTACTTTTCCCACGCAAATGCTTAAAAGTAACTTGATATGATTGAATAGCAAGCGCAAATCGGTGCAAACCCGTATGGGGATGGGTTTCCAAATTTGGATTTTTTACCCATGAAATACTTTTTGCATCAGTCCAAACTTCAAACGGCCGGCCCGCTAAATAACAATGCCAATTGCGTATGCTCTCAAAAATAGCACATGCTTCTTGCGTAATTGCAGGCCATCGGGATTGCGCTTCAGAAAGTTTTCGACTATAAAATGAACACGCATGCAAAGCGGCGGCAGGTTCAGCGCGCTGTACTAAAATGCCAGCTAATGCAACTTTAGAAGCATCGGTAATAATTATGAATGGTTTACTGGGATCAGGATACTGTATACAGGGACTCTCAGCCACCATCACTTTCAACTTATTAAAAGCTTCCAAAGCGGCGGGGTTCGCATTTAAATCTACGGGAGTACTTCCGCTATACTTTTCAGTTCCTAATTCAGTTTTTGTTCGAGTTAAATTAGACAAAGGAGCGGCATATTCAGCACATTTATGAATTAATCTCCGGAAAAACCCAACAGCGCCTAAAAACGCTTTAACTTCACGCACACATACAGGTAGCGGCCAATCACTCAAATATTTTCGCTTGTCATCCGGTATACAAATCCCTTCACGCCCTACCATATAACCCAGGAATTTAACAGCAGTTGTGCGCGCGAAAAAACACTTTTTTGGGTGTATTTTAAAACTGCTACTTATCAAACGCGACAAAACCTGACTTATATCACTCAAATGATCTTCCCATGACCTACTGTAAATGAGCAAATCATCTATATATACCAACACATTTCGGTGCAATAATCCAGCCATTGTAACTTCAAAACAGCGCTGCGCTAAAGCCGGGGAACACTTTAATCCCATCGGCAAACATTTCATCTGAAATTGACCAAAACAATTACGAAACGACGTAATATGTCTATCATCCGGATGCAGCGCAATGTTGTAAAACGCTTGATTGATATCGACGCTGCTAAAAATATTTGCAACTGTGCAATGACTCTATTGTATCGTCTAATCTGGGCAGCGGAAATTGGGGAGCGTGAACTACTGCATTTAATCGTCGATAATCTATCACCATGCGCTTGGCACCATCCGGCTTAGTAACAACTAATGTCGGCGCGCAGTACGGACTCGTACTGTGTTCGATGACGTCATGCTCGAGCAAGCAACTTAAATGCTTTTCTAAGTACTGCTGGTCATCCAAACTCAACCTATACATTCGACACGCGACCGGAATTTTACTAGTCAATTGAAGTCGATAATCAACCAATTCACTGTATCCCAAATCATACTTATCCCTGGCGAAAGCATCCTGATGAGTCAAAATCAACTCTTTTAATTGCTGGCGCTTAATTTCGTCCAATTCAACCGGTACCTCAAAATCCATTTCCCTCCCATCAGCACAAACCACTTTCATAGTTGTATTCGCCGCTTTTGAAGGTACAGTGCCCTCCGTCGGTACTTTTTCCTCACTAGTTTCAAGTATAGTATCGGTAAAACTCATATCACGCTCGCGGCATTCTCGCACCCACTCAGCGGGCGGATCACCTCGACGCACTTGTAAAACACACTCCACCGGCTCTACGATGGCAATTTTCTGGCCCACCTGCAACTTTACCGGCACTTCAGTCACATTAACACACCTCACCGGAAACAATTCACTCGCACTTTCATAAACAGCATTAGCTGCAAACACACCCGTTTTCACATGAAATTCATTCAAAGGCTCAATCGCAAACGTCAATTCATCAATTGGTTCAGATAATTTTGCACTAATTATCGTTTCATGCCGCGGCTTAATTTCAGTCGGTTCAGTCACAACTGCATAAACATGCCGTTCTTGCACTACAGGCGGCGGGTTGTCAAAAGGCACGATCAACTTTTTACGCGCATCGCCACTCTCAATTCGCAACTCACGCGCAGGCATATCAATAACCATATGCCTCAACACATCAGCGCCCAATAAAATGTCGTCCGACAAACCGCTAATCACCTGAAACACAATAGAAAACGCTTTCCCGGTAATCATCACTTGAAGTTCCAGCTGACCCTCAATTTGCAATTTGCATTGAGACGCGCTTTGCAATCCCCCCACAGGCGTGACTTCATCAAACGCTATGCAATTATTTCGATGCCTAGCCAACACCAGCGGGCTGCACAATGACCTCATCGCACCTGTGTCCAACAGACACCTTTTGTATTCATTCCCCTCAATTTCTACCGTAATCGACGGACTATAGTAAATTGGCACGAGTTCTTTACGCTTAGCCGTAATACTTTTGATGTTCGCAATTTCTTCACTGGTCAGCGTGACTACATTCACCTTTTCCATGACGGCAGAACCTTTAGGAACGCGCAGCGGCGGCAAACGCTTAAATCTACTCACTGGCGTTTCTTCAACATCAGCGCTATACCCTGAACTGTCAATGCTAACTGGATTTAACTTTTGCGGCGGTGTCACGGGGGTCGCACCCCTTGCAGGATTGCGCCTATTT
The DNA here is from genome assembly GCA_964036195.1 of Sphaerolaimus hirsutus. Classification (NCBI taxonomy): domain Eukaryota; kingdom Metazoa; phylum Nematoda; class Chromadorea; order Monhysterida; family Sphaerolaimidae; genus Sphaerolaimus; species Sphaerolaimus hirsutus. The sequence goes on from OZ038451.1 coordinate 10,522,076, forward strand.
TCTATCGCTTGCATGCAATTTAATTGAAACCGCAACACTCTCAATTTTATCCAATCACACACTACGCACACCAAATACAACACCAGTTCACACAACGCGGGCAGAAAAAATCTCAGAAACACGAAAGTGCACATTCCAGCAATAAATCCCTCAAGAAAATTTCGCACGGTCAAAATCCACTCATCTGACACTCCTTTTTTCTTAACAACGCCACCACTTGGAACACCCAGGGCGTCAGCACTTGCAAAAAACGTAAATATTTAAATATTTAACAGTTTAGAAAAAATTCCGTATTTTTTGAATAATTTTGCTGGGAAACAAACTTTTTTAGCATGATTATTTAAATAAATTGGACCGTTTTGGCAGGGGTTAAAATTCCACAAAATGTTTATCTTCACATTTCACATTGTTATAAAAAACACTGTTCATGTGTTACATTTGCTCAAAATGGTATTTGAAATTAGGTAATAATCATTACAGTTGTTAAAAGTAACCAAATTTATGCAAAGTATATGTATAAGTGATTAGTATTAATATTTATGATAATAGAGTTGTTTACAATTAATATACATACCTTTGACAAAAATTAAATTATTTATTTTATTCTTTTATTCATTTTTATCAGCTTAGAACATGAAAAAATGTTCAGAAAACATAATCAATGACATACATTTTGCCCATTTTTGCATTCAGATTCACTAGTCCCAGTAAAATTCAAAGTTTTTTGTCCCTGTAAAATGTTACATTGGCTGTTGAATTAGGTATGGTGTGAAGTGGCATTTCTCAAGTGGCTTTTCTCAAGTGTTTTCTGCTGGCACAAATATAATATCAATTTTACTTTTGGAGTTTTCACAAAGAAATTTCAAATGAAATGTGCATATTTTGCATCAATATTACAGCATGTTATTACATTTGCACATAATGCTCATTTTTAGTTTCATGACAAAAATTTCCTTTACAGTATTGTTTCTTGACATTTTGTCTAAAATTGAATGGTTTTTAATAACCATTCCCAGGTTCACTGGTGACTCTGGTGCAGAGTTGTTAAAAGTATCAAACTTTTTCTAAGTATACATAAACATAAAGTATTTATTTATTACTCAGCCCTGAGTGAGTACAGAAAATGTAAAGTAAAATTTTATACTTTTACTCATGAGTAAACATGAGTAAAATACTTTTTGAACCACAAAATTCTAATCAAGTATTATTGACCAATTTTTCCTATCAAAGCCAAGCCTATCAAAAATGCATTTTTTACGAAAATGAATGAAATGTCATGATAGGAGACTGCGTGAAATGGAGAATCTGAGACTGTGCGAAATGAAGAATCTGAGACTGTGTGAAATGGAGAATCTGAGACTGTGCTAAAAGGAAGAATCTGAGACTGTGCAAAATGAAAATCTGAGACTGTTTGAAATGAAAATCTGAGACTGTGAAATGAAAATCTGAGACTGTGTGAAATGAAAATCTGAGACTGTGCGAAATGAAAATCTGAGACTGTGCAAATGAAGAATCTGAGACTGTGCGAAATGAAGAATCTGAGACTGTGCGAAATGAAGAATCTGAGACTGTGCGAAATGGAGAATCTGAGACTGTGCTAAAAGGAAGAATCTGAGACTGTGCAAAATGAAAATCTGAGACTGTTTGAAATGAAAATCTGAGACTGTGTGAAATGTAAATCTGAGACTGTGTGAAATAAAAATCTGAGACTGTGCGAAATGAAAATCTGAGACTGTGCAAATGAAGAATCTGAGACTGTGCGAAATGAAAATCTGAGACTGTGCAAATGAAGAATCTGAGACTGTGCGAAATGAAGAATCTGAGACTGTGCGAAATGAAGAATCTGAGACTGTGCGAAATGAAAATCTGAGACTGTGTGAAATGAATAATCTGAGACTGTGTGAAATGAATAATCTGAGACTGTGCAAAATGGAGAATCTGAGACTGTGCGAAATGAAGGATCTGAGACTGTGAAGTGTGAGGATCTGAGACTGTGTGAAATGGAGAATCTGAGACTATGCGAAATGGAGAATCTGAGACTGTGCTAAAATGGAAGAATCTGAGACTGTGCAAAATGAAGAATCTGAGACTGTGAAGTGTGAGGATCTGAGACTGCGTGAGATGGAGATGTGAGAGTGCGCGAAGCTAGAAATGTGAGAGTGCGCGAAGCTGTAAACATGAGAGTGAGCACAATGGTAAAAATGTAAGAGTGAGCAAAATGGTAAATGTGAGAGTGAGCAAAATGGTAAATGTGAGAGTGAGTGAAATGGTACATGTGAGAGTGAGCGAAATGGTACATGTGATACATTTACACATAGACATGTGAGAGTGTGCAAAACGTGACAATTCCAAATTCATACGTCATCTGTTTTTTTTGCTTATTTTCAGCTATTCTTGACATTTGCACAAAATGCCAAATTTTTTCACACTTTGATGACCTATGACTCACTTACAGTAGGTATAAAAAGTGAATTTGTGAAGTGAAGTGAATTAGTTAAGTTTATTAAATGTGAGAGTGTGCGAAGCTGCAAATGTGAGAGTGCGCAAAGCTGCAAATGTGAGAGTGCGCGAAGCTGCAAATGTGAGAGTGCGTGAAGCTAGAAATGTGAGAGTGCATGAAGCTAGAAATGTGAGAGTGTGCCAAGCTGTAAACATGTGAGAGTGAGCGAAATGGTACATGTGAGAGTGAACAAAATGGTAAATGTGAGAGTGAGCGAAATGGTACATGTGATACATTTACACATAGACATGTGAGAGTGTGCAAAACGTGACAATTCCAAATTCATACGTCATCTGTTTTTTTTGCTTATTTTCAGCTATTCTTGACATTTGCACAAAATGCCAAATTTTTTCACACTTTGATGACCTATGACTCACTTACAGTAGGTATAAAAAGTGAATTTGTGAAGTGAAGTGAATTAGTTAAGTTTATTAAATGTGAGAGTGTGCGAAGCTGCAAATGTGAGAGTGCGCAAAGCTGCAAATGTGAGAGTGCGCGAAGCTGCAAATGTGAGAGTGCGTGAAGCTAGAAATGTGAGAGTGCATGAAGCTAGAAATGTGAGAGTGTGCCAAGCTGTAAACATGTGAGAGTGAGCGAAATGGTACATGTGAGAGTGAACAAAATGGTAAATGTGAGAGTGAGCGAAATGGTACATGTGATACATTTACACATAGACATGTGAGAGTGTGCAAAACGTGACAATTCCAAAGTCATACATCATCTGTTTTTTTGCTTATTTTCAGCTATTCTTGACATTTGCACAAAATGCTAAATTTTTTCACACTTTGATGACCTATGACTCACTTACAGTAGGTATAAAAAGTGAATTTGTGAAGTGAAGTGAATTAGTTAAATGTGAATAGTTAAATGTTAGTTAAAAGTTAATTAAATGTGAGAGTGCGCGAAGCTGCAAATGTGAGAGTGTGCAAAGCTGCAAATGTGAGAGTGCGCAAATCTGCAAATGTGAGAGTGCGCGAGGCTGCAAATGTGAGAGTGCGCGAAGCTGCAAACGTGAGAGTGCGCGAAGCTGCAAACGTGAGAGTGCGCGAATCTGCAAATGTGAGAGTGTGCGAAGCTGCAAATGTGAGAGTGCGCGAATCTGCAAATGTGAGAGTGTGCGAAGCTGAGTTTTTTCACACTTTGATGACCTATGACTCACTTACAGTAGGTATAAAAAGTGAATTTGTGAAGTGAAGTGAATTAGTTTAATGTGAATAGTTAAATGTTAGTTAAAAGTTAATTAAATGTGAGAGTGCGCGAAGCTGCAAATGTGAAAGTGTGCGAAGCTGCAAACGTGAGAGTGCGCGAATCTGCAAATGTGAGAGTGCGCGAAGCTGCAAATGTGAGAGTGCGCGAATCTGCAAATGTGAGAGTGCGCGAAGCTGCAAATGTGAGAGTGTGTGAAGCTGCAAATGTGAGAGTGCGCGAAGCTAGAAGTGTGAGAGTGTGCGAAGCTGTAAACATGAGAGTGAGCACAATGGTAAAAATGTAAGAGTGAGCAAAATGGTAAATGTGAGAGTGAGCAAAATGGTAAATGTGAGAGTGAGTGAAATGGTACATGTGAGAGTGGGCAAGATGTTAAATGTGAGAGTGCACAAAATAGTAAATGTGAGAGTGTGCGAAGCTGTAAACATGAGAGTGAGCACAATGGTAAAAATGTAAGAGTGAGCAAAATGGTAAATGTGAGAGTGAGCAAAATGGTAAATGTGAGAGTGAGTGAAATGGTACATGTGAGAGTGGGCAAGATGTTAAATGTGAGAGTGCACAAAATAGTAAATGTGAGAGTGAGCAAAATGGTAAATGTGAGAGTGAGCAAAATGGTAAACAGTAGGGGGAGTTGTTTGAGGGAAGGGGCAAAAGGGTAAATACATTTTCCTGGAAAAAAAAGTTGTTTTTAGCTATTCTTGACATTTGCACAAAATGCCAATTTTCACACTTTGATGACCGATGACTCACTCACAGTGGGTATTAAACGTGAATTACACAAACGTTCAAAAGAATGGATGATTTTCAGAAAATAAAATTAATTATAATGTTATACAATCTCTAAAAGTAAAAATTTCATTCATTAACCTCTAAAAACCACAGGAAAATAGCAATAAGTATCAATAATATCAATAATTTAGCATATGATTTATTATTTCACATTGGTCACATTTATTACATAACATCAGCTTCTTGTGACAATTGTGTAAAACGTGTGATGCAGCTAGTAAATTTAAATGATAAATACAAAACGTAAATGTGTAAATTCTTTAGTACAGTGAAGGGTGGGGGACCTTTGCCCCCACAGCTACTCAGTAGTGGTTTGGCAGACCTCCGAAAATACTGAACAACTTTTTTAGCCGGTGCCTCGCACCACTGTATAAGCGCTTGGCCCTCCAACGCGCTCAAGCCACTCAAAATGTAAAGTAAAAAAGTCGGATCATTGATCATTGTGACGTTTAAATTCACTAGTTTGTGTGTGTTTTGCCTGTTTTTTTTGCCTATTTTTTTCAACTTTTTCCAATTTTTAGCTTTTCTCCATTTTCTACCCATCTATGCCTTGAAAAAGCATATACTGTATTTCCTCGATGCACTGTTAGCGAAAAAATTTTGTCCTGTAAAATGTCAATTTTAAATAAAAAGGAGAAGTTTTTTTGACTGAAATTTTGACACTATCTATGACAATTGACAATTTCTTAGGACATGAATCTAGATGAATGTTGGCACTTGCCCCTGCACGTAGCTAAATATTATTTACACTGGCAGCAGTCCCCGCTAGCTTTTTGTGTGTATTTTCTTTAAGTTGGGTAGAAACACCAATCTGACTAAAATAATTATATCTACTTTTTCTTTTCTGTTCTTGTTCTTTTCACAAAAGCATTGAAAAACATGTTATTGAACATTTCTGAGCAAAAGTAGACTTGGTGCCAACAGTTGTGTAAGTATTTTCCAAACAAATTTATTGTGCGACATTTGCACACAATGGCAAAATGTTTGCAAAATACAGAAAAATCGCTGGCGCCAAGGCTACTTTTGTTCAAAAATGTTCCATAACATGTTTTACAATGCTTTTGTGCAAAAAAAACAGACAGCAAAAACAAATATAAATATTCTAAACGGTTGCAGTTTTATTATGTTTTAAAGAAAATACTGGAACATTTTCAAGTAAATGTGGCCTTGGCACCAGCATTTTTGTTACTGTTTTCTTGAAAACTTAAAGAAACCACAATTGATAAAAATATATATTTTTATCTACCTATTTTTTGTTGTCTGTTTTTTTGCACAAAAGCATTGAAAATCATGTCATAGAACATTTCCAAGCAAAAGTAGACTTGGCGCCAGCATGTTTATGAGTATTTTCTTCAAGACAGAAAGAAATGGCAGTTGACCAAAATATTTATAATTATTTTTGATGTCTGTTTTTTTGCACAAAAGCATTGAAAAACATGTCATGAAAGATTTCCAAGCTAAAGTAGTTTTGGCGCCAGCATTTTTGTGTGTATTTTCTTTAAGTCGGGTAGAAACACCAATCCGACTAAAATAATTATATCTACTTTTTGTTTTCTGTTTTTTTTTCTTCACAAAAGCATTGAAAAACATGTTATTGGACATTTCTGAGCAAAAGTAGACTTGGTGCCAACAGTTGTGTAAGTATTTTCCAAACAAATTTATTGTGCGACATTTGCACACAATGGCAAAATTTGCAAAATACAGAAAAATGCTGGCGCCAAGGCTACTTTTGTTCAAAAATGTTCCATAACATGTTTTACAATTTTTGTGCAAAAAAAAGACAACAAAAACAAATATAAATATTCTAGATGATTACGATTTCTTTCCATCTTGAAGAATATTCTCACATTTTTTTCACATTGCTCACATAGCATTTGCGATCAAAAATACAGGCAATTGCAAAGGAAAATGAAGGGGCACTGCGAACGAAAATTCTGGGGGCTCTGCGAACGAAAATTCTGGGGGCTCTGCGAACGAAAATTCTGGGGGCTCTGCGAACGAAAATTCTGGCAAATTGCACTATAACGCGGGATTGAATCCCGTTCAAATCCTTAGAGGGATCAAATCTCGTTTGAATCACTAGAGGGATCGAATCCCATTGAAATCCTTAGAGGGATCGAATCTCGTTTGCGCCCTTTTTTCTGTCGCTTTTAAATCACTAGACACCTGGGGGCAGTTCCGCTGAGACGAAATTGCATCATTTATGCGTCAATTTTACTGTTCTCTACATTTGCACACAATCGCTCTGCGCATGCTAGTTTGCAGCTGAAATTTATTGGAGTTAGGGATTGTGTTTGACAGGCTGCAGCTTTTTCCAGGGGCCAGTCCTGCACCCTGTGAACATAATGTAAATGTTGACTGTCTAGAATTTGTCAAAAATTGAATACATTTTACAGTGTCTTTTACATGACATTTGACACTTTACAGGGTTTATTACATCATGACATATGACATTTTACAGGGTCTTTTACACTTTACAGGGTTCAATACATTTTACAGGGTCTTTTACATGACATTTGACACTTTACGGGGTTTATTACATCATGACATATGACATTTTACAGGGTTTTTTACACTTTACAGGGTTCAATACATTTTACAGGGTCTTTTACATGACATTTGACACTTTACAGGGTTTATTACATCATGACATACCGTATTTCCTTGAAATACCCCCCCCCAGATTGCCTTTTTTCTCCCTTTTTCCTTCTAAAGCTTGAAAAACTCCATATAGGTATTGAACCCCTGCGACCCCCCCTCCAAAAACATCAAATATACACATGATTTGTGATGGAATGGCGCCATTTGAGGGCGCCAAAGTAAGCCGCACCATGGCGCCCTTCTACTACTTTTGCTACTTGTTCACCGGGTTGTCTTGTGCACCGACACACCCCCTTTTTGTTGCCGCTCTTAGGGTTCAATCAGAATTGACTTTTCGGGATGGGGATTGGGGTCACGGGATCGGGATTACTTTTTTGAATTTTCGGGATGAGGATTTTGGAAAACCTTCAAATATACATATTTGATTTTTCACAAAAAAATGAAAACATACTTGGATGCCAGAGGAGAAGCATAAAATTCACATCTGAGCTTTCCGTTCACATTTCTCAGTGAAAAATATCCTTTGACAATTTTGACAAATTTTACTGGGATCGCCGTGATCATGATTATGGAATTTTGTCACTATAACCGCTTTTCTAAATGCAACGTTAATTCAGGTGCTCCGGCTGATGTGCCTTCAATCGTTGATCGGCGACGGGCTCAAAGCCAAAGTGCTCGATTCCTACCGAACCAAATTCGTGCAGGTGGCCGCACTTTTCAATCATCAATGGCGACCCACGCAGTAGTTGACACATGTGTGTCAACTTGTTTGTGTCAACTCAAATTTCGGCTCCGCGAGTCGCGCTGCGATCTTCCAATGCACGTGCCGTAATATTTATGTTTCAACTTTATTTTAATTTTAATTTTTTTAATTTGCTGCATGTGCATTTGGAGATCGCTCTGCGACACGCGTAACCGAAACCTAAGTTGACACAAACCAGTTGACATGTGTCAACTAGTGTGTTCTCCACCAACAGCCAACAACACCCCCTTCAATTTACCCCCCCCCCCCCTACAGAGCTACGGCTACGAACTGGTAGACGACCTTATCAACCTGCAGCGGGCGGGTATACTGCGCGAGCGCGCCGCCGCCCCCAAAAGCATGCCATTCAGCTACCCCTCCCTGAACGATTCCGGCCCAGCCAGGAAGGGGGATAGTTCGCCGGTTTGTGGAGTGGGTCAGGTGAAGAAACAGTTGCGACTGCTTGTTGAGGGGGTCGATGAACAGGTGTGTTTTTGTTATGTGTTCGTTTTTTTGCATATGCAGTTGATTGTGGTGGGTGCGGAGTTTGTTGCAGATGTGGTCAACTGAAACGCGTTTTACAGTGAAATTACCATATCCAATCTGAATAAAAATCTAAGATTTTTTCTCTATATTTGCATTGCTCCATTTATTGGGGCGTTTGGTATACAATTATACAGGTTATTCTATTCAGCAAACTACGGTCCCATTCTTTCTTTATTAAATTTTCATACGTTCAGTGTGGTCTTTCAAACTTTTCGCTACTCAATAAACAAGGCAAGTAAGCATGATTTCAACCATTCTGATGCCAGTCCCGCACCTTGTAAAGTGTCAAAGGTCGTGTAAAATGTCGCATATTGTGTAAACTGTCGCGCAAACTGTCTATTGTCATTCAAAATGTCAAAAGTTCAGTAATGCAATTTTGTATTTTTATTGCCGCTTGACAGGGTGCGGCACTGCTCCCTGGTTTGGCGTGACACTCTCAACCATGCCAATGTACACATCTATAACCTGCATCTGCCATGCCCACAGAAGCCGACCGACTGCGCGTACTCGTACAGCGGGTGGGCGCCGGTGCTGGGTCGGCTGCTGGAGGCGCTGCTGGGCGGCTGGTCGCAGCCGCACCTGCTCGACGCCGTCAAGTCGCTGCCCGGCGCCATGGAAGTCAACTTGCGTCGGTTGTTGTGTGTGTGTGGGTGGTTGCCCGAATTGGTTCGGTTGGCACCTGGCTACTGATTTGCATTGAAAAACTCTTTTGGGAGCTTTATATTTGAAAAAACGTTAGAAAAAAAATCGTCAGATTATATTTTTATTTTTTTGTTGATATTTTTATTTGTGCCAGAATTTTCAGATTTACTTAATTATATCTTCATTTTCAGTGATTTTCTGAGATTAAAAAATCACATTTTTATGTATTTATATAAATTTTTCCAACTAGAGTTGATTATATTTTATCAAAATCACCCTATCCTATCAATGCTACTACCTATATTTGATTTTCTTGGAAGCGACAGGATCAATCCCTGATTTTTTTAAGTGAAAATTTTACTTTTCACATTTTACCCTTACTATAAAGACTTTGAATTTCCACGCCGCCCCACATTTCAGCTTGCGAAAGCGACACCGCAAGCAAATCGGTCCCAGATCCCGGTGCCTCGGAGCGCCGGCCGTCTGTGCTCATGGTCGTGATCGGTGGGATCACATTTGGTGAGATGTCCGCGCTACGAATGGTTGCCAGGCAGAGGGGTGAGTCGACGGATCGTGTCCCTGTAGTCATGTAAACCCGCCAGTCATGTATTTTTTTTTGGGGGGGTAGCAACGATGGAGGAAACTTTTTTATGACCATTTCGCTGTTTTGCAGGATTCAATTTGATGGTTGTAACGACGAGCGTGATAAATGGGGAGCGATTTTTGGAACAGTTTCACACGTTGCCGCCGGATGGTATGATGTGATATTTGACTTAGTTCGTTAAGTATTAATGTTACCGTTGGCAAATGTACAAATGGGCACGCCAATTGGCCTTACTGTGGTTTCAGTGTCGGTTTGTGCACCGCTGCGCATGTGAGCCGATGCAACTGCATGTTAATTGCTAAATTTCATTACAGCGATCTATGATTGAAAGGCTGTGATATTCCTTCTTTTCCCGCATACGAGTGTGCTGACAAATATATACCTAGGTGCCTGCCTATATATACTTTGTTTTATGAAGATTATATTTGTATTTGATTTTATTATCGACGAAATATCTGCTTAATCTGAATATTTATATATTGATACATTGAATTTTTGTTATCGATTACGATACGATAATAATATGAATGATCGCTACTTCAGACAAGTAAATATGTTTATATTTGGCAATTAAATAGTTTGCGTTTTATATCGCTGCACTCTGTCTGCTTATCATGTAACCTCCAATCATTTTCCCCTCTGTTCAAATGTAAAATGTGCAGAAGAGTTAAAAGACTCCCAAAAGAGTTAACCGATCATTTACAGTGTTAAATGGTGAAAATCGGCCAAGAAATGGCCGAGTTGTTGCTTATTTTTAAAAAGGCCGCTTTTGTGCTCAATTGAGAGTTGCTGGTGCGGCTTATGCTTGTTTGGGCACAATATATAGGTTTTTTGAAAATGCAGCTTTTATGCTTTATTTATATTTATTTCTTTATGAATGCAGTGAATGTTTCTCATGTAATACGTTCCCAATGGACATAAATATCACACTTTGAACGTTTTAACAGTTTATAAACACTATAATGTATGTCCTGGAATAATTCCGTTGGAAATAAATGTTTCATAATACATAAACAAAGTATTCCGTTTTTCATTAAGAAAGATAAAATACTAGTAAAGTATGTTTTCTTGGAAAAAAGTATAGGTGTCTATTTTTGAAATATTTCTACAGAATTATCTCTTAAAATCACTCATTTAATCTCGTTAATTTAATTTGTGAAGTGAAGTTGATTAAATGTGAGAGTGCGCTAAGCTGCAAATGTGAGAGTGCGCGAAGCTGTAAACGTGAGAGTGCGCAAAGCTGCAAATGTGAGAGTGCGCGAAGCTGTAAACGTGAGAGTGCTTGAAGCTGAATATGTGAGAGTGCGCGAAGATGCAAATGTGATAGTGCGCGAAGCTGTAAACATGAGAGTGCGCGAAGCTGTAAACGTGAGAGTGCGCAAAGCTGCAAATGTGAGAGTGCGCGAAGCTGTAAACGTGAGAGTGCTTGAAGCTGAATATGTGAGAGTGCGCGAAGCTGCAAACGTGAGAGTGCGCGAGGCTGCAAATGTGAGAGTGTGCAAAGCTGTAAACGTGAGAGTGCGCGAAGCTGCAAATGTGAGAGTGCGCGAAGCTGCAAATGTGAGAGTGCTTGAAGCTGAATATGTGAGAGTGCGCGAAGCTGCAAATGTGAGAGTGCGCGACGTGAGAGTGCGCGAAGCTGCAAATGTGAGAGTGCTTGAAGCTGAATATGTGAGAGTGCGCGAAGCTGCAAATGTGAGAGTGCTTGAAGCTGAATATGTGAGAGTGCGCGAAGCTGCAAATGTGAGAGTGCGCGACGTGAGAGTGCGCTAAGCTGCAAATGTGAGAGTGCGCGAAGCTGTAAACGTGAGAGTGCGCAAAGCTGCAAATGTGAGAGTGCGCGAAGCTGTAAACGTGAGAGTGCTTGAAGCTGAATATGTGAGAGTGTGCGAAGCTGCAAACGTGAGAGTGCGCGAGGCTGCAAATGTGAGAGTGTGCAAAGCTGTAAACGTGAGAGTGCGCGAAGCTGCAAATGTGAGAGTGCGCGAAGCTGCAAATGTGAGAGTGCTTGAAGCTGAATATGTGAGAGTGCGCGAAGATGCAAATGTGAGAGTGCGCGAAGCTGCAAATGTGAGAGTGCGCGAAGCTGCAAATGTGAGAGTGTGTGAAGCTAGAAATGTTAGTGTGCTCGAAGCAGTAAACGTGAGAGTGAGCACAATGATAAAAATGTAAAGTGCACAAAATGGTAAATGTGAGAGTGAGCAAAATGGTAAATGTGAGAGTGAGCGAAATGGTACATGTGAGAGTGAGCAAGATGTTCAAAGTGAGAGTGAGCAAAATGGTAAATGTGAGAGTGAGCGAAATGGTACATGTGAGAGTGAGCAAAATGGTAAACATGAGGTAGAAATGCACATTCATGTGTCCCATTCTATTGTACATTGGCCGATTTTGATGCCCTTCGAGTATGTTGGGGTTTGGGGTCTGTGCTATGACGAATTATTTTGGTTTGCTCGAATAATCCCCCAGTCCCGAGATAAGGGGGGTCTATAAAAAGGTGGTCATTTTGCACGGATGATCTGCACATGGAATTAAAAGCTTAATAACTTGGTCATTTCTGGGCCGATTCGGATTGTTCAACACTTAAAATGATCAGGACAACCTGCAGATCCTATTTTTGTGGTCGGATTTGTCATGTCTAAATTCCGTATGCTTATTTGACCCGGTTTTTGAACATGAAAAATAATCGTAAAAATAGTTTTACAACCTGTTTTTTTTAACATGCTATCATATACTTTAGACAAAAAGAATCAATCTGGCCCAAAAAGCATTTCAATATCTCTTTCCAGTCAAAAGTTGCAGCACTTCAAACTTCCGCCTCCAAGCCGTAAATATTAACTACCGCATGAAGAACAAAGCGTGCACATTCAAAACTCTACATTCTGAGCAAAAGTAGACTTGGTGCCAACATTTGTGTAAGTATTTTCCAAACAAATTTATTATGCGACATTTGCACACAATGGCAAAATGTTTGCAAAATACAGAAAAAATGCTGGCGCCAAGGCTACTTTTGTTCAAAAATGTTCCATAACATGTTTGACAATGCTTTTGTGCAAAAAAAAACAGACAGCAAAAACAAATATAAATATTCTAAACAGTTGCAGTTTTATTATGTTTTAAAGAAAATACTGGAACATTTTCAAGTAAATGTGGCCTTGGCACCAGCATTTTTGTTACTGTTTTCTTGAAAACTTAAAGAAACCACAATTGATAAAAATATATATTTTTATCTACCTATTTTTTGTTGTCTGTTTTTTTGCACAAAAGCATTGAAAATCATGTCATAGAACATTTCCAAGCAAAAGTAGACTTGGCGCCAGCATGTTTATGAGTATTTTCTTCAAGACAGAAAGAAATGGCAGTTGACCAAAATATTTATAATTATTTTTGATGTCTGTTTTTTTTGCACAAAAGCATTGAAAAACATGTCATGAAAGATTTCCAAGCTAAAGTAGTTTTGGCGCCAGCATTTTTGTGTGTATTTTCTTTAAGTCGGGTAGAAACACCAATCCGACTAAAATAATTATATCTACTTTTTGTTTTCTGTTTTTTTTTCTTCACAAAAGCATTGAAAAACATGTTATTGAACATTTCTGAGCAAAAGTAGACTTGGTGCCAACAGTTGTGTAAGTATTTTCCAAACAAATTTATTGTGCGACATTTGCACACAATGGAAAAATTTGCAAAATACAGAAAAATGCTGGCGCCAAGGCTACTTTTGTTCAAAAATGTTCCATAACATGTTTAACAATGCTTTTGTGCAAAAAAAAAGACAACAAAAACAAATATAAATATTCTAGATGATTACGATTTCTTTCCATCTTGAAGAAAATTCTCACATTTTTTTCACATTGCTCACATAGCATTTGCGATCAAAAATACAGGCAATTGCAAAGGAAAATGAAGGGGCACTGCAAACGAAAATTCTGGGGGCTCTGCGAACGAAAATTCTGGGGGCTCTGCGAACGAAAATTCTGGGGGCTCTGCGAATGAAAATTCTGGCAAATTGCACTATAACGCGGGATTGAATCCTGTTCAAATCCTTAGAGGGATCGAATCTCGTTCGAATCACTAGAGGGATCGAATCCCATTGAAATCCTTAGAGGGATCGAATCTCGTTTGCGCCCTTTTTCTGTCGCTTTTAAATCACTAGACACCTGGGGGCAGTTCCGCTGAGACGAAATTGCATCATTTATGCGTCAATTTTACTGTTCTCTACATTTGCACACAATCGCTCTGCGCATGCTAGTTTGCAGCTGAAATTTATTGGAGTTAGGGATTGTGTTTGACAGGCTGCAGCTTTTTCCAGGGGCCAGTCCTGCACCCTGTGAACATAATGTAAATGTTGACTGTCTAGAATTTGTCAAAAATTGAATACATTTTACAGTGTCTTTTACATGACATTTGACACTTTACAGGGTTTATTACATCATGACATATGACATTTTACAGGGTCTTTTACACTTTACAGGGTTCAATACATTTTACAGGGTCTTTTACATGACATTTGACACTTTACGGGGTTTATTACATCATGACATATGACATTTTACAGGTTTTTTTTACACTTTTCAGGGTTCAATATATTTTACAGGGTCTTTTACATGACATTTGACACTTTACAGGGTTTATTACATCATGACATACCGTATTTCCTTGAAATACCCCCCCCAGATTGATTGTCAAGAGAACGTACATGACAAATGCTGCAGTTTGTGTTCTGCATAGTGCAGAACACACGTTAAAACAATGTCGGAATCACGTGAGAGCAGTGTTTATACCATCAATGTACTAATATTAGTATACAGGAGTAGTGATGGAAAAGCGCCATGGCGCTGGCGCCTGGCGCTAGCGCCAAAGCAAAAAGGATCGTGTAAACAATAGGCATTTACATACCCATAACTGGTAATAAACATGACTAGGAAAATGGGATATAATAGTACCTATCAATGTACGGCTGCTTGGCTGAAAAATCAGCGGTATGTCACAGTAACAAATTCATTATTATACAAACGAATTGCAGAAATTTTTTTGGCGCTGGCGCTATTGGTGCTTGGCGCTGAGGTTCAGAAAAGCGCCATGGCAGTTTTTGGCGCTTGGCGCTATTTTCCTCTGGCGCCATTGGCGCTTGGCGCTGCGGGTCAGAAAAGCACCATGGCGCTTGGCGCTGTTAGCGCTTGGCGCCAAAAGTCTGGCGCTTTTTCCATCACTATACAGGAGTTTATACATGTCAGTTATTGATGCATTTTTCCACCCCAGCGCACATCACAAACAACGATTGTGTACTACCATTTCAAAAAATTTCTGGCGAAATAATATCACCCCGCCTCGAAATACCCCCCCCCTCTCGGGAGCACTATGAAACAATCACCGGGGGTATTTCGAGGAAATACGGTATGACATTTCACAGGGTCTATTACACTTTACAGGGTTCAATACAGTTTACAGGGTCTATTACATGACATTTTACAGGGTCTATTACATGACATTTTACAGGGTCTTTTACAAGATCTGAGAGTGCCCCTTGGTGTCTTGTGACACATTGCACAGCCAATAGCAATTGCGATCGAAAACGTATAGGGGGCTCTGCGAACGAAAATTAGGGGGCTCTGCGAACGAAAATTCAGGGGGCTCTGCGAACGAAAATTCAGGGGGCTCTGCGAACGAAAATTCAGAGGCATTGCGAACGAAAATTCAAAGGCATTGTGAACGAAAATTCAAAGGCATTGCGAACGAAAATTCAAAGGCATTGAGAACGAAAATTCAAAGGCATTGCGAACGAAAATTCAGTGGGCTCTGCGAACGAAAATTCAGAGGCATTGCGAACGAAAATTCAAAGGCATTGCAAACGAAAATTCAGCGGAGCTGCGTAGAACGCGGGATCGAATCCCGTTTGAACCACTGGTGGGATCGAATCTCGTTCAAATCACTGGTGGATCGAATCCCGTTTGAACTACTGGTGGGATCGAATCCCGTTTGAACCACTGGTGGGATCGAATCCCGTTTGAACCACTGGTGGGATCGAATCCCGTTTGAACCACTGGTGGGATCGAATCCCGTTTGAACCACCGGTGGGATCGAATCCCGTTTGAACCACTAGTGGGATCGAATCTCGTTCGAATCACTGGTGGATCGAATCCCGTTTGAACTACTGGTGGGATCGAATCTCGTTCGAATCACTGGTGGGATCAAATCCTGTTTGAACCACTGGTGGATCGAATCCCGTTTGAACCACTGGTGGATCGAATCCCGTTTGAACCACTGGTGGGATCGAATCCCGTTTGAACCACTAGTGGGATCGAATCTCGTTCGAATCACTGGTGGATCGAATCCCGTTTGAACTACTGGTGGGATCGAATCTCGTTCGAATCACTGGTGGGATCAAATCCTGTTTGAACCACTGGTGGATCGAATCCCGTTTGAACCACTGGTGGATCGAATCCCGTTTGAACCACTGGTGGGATCGAATCCCGTTTGAACCACCGGTGGGATCAAATCCCGTTTGAACCACTGGTGGGATCGAATCTCGTTCAAATCACTGGTGGATCGAATCCCGTTTGAACTACTGGTGGGATCGAATCTCGTTCGAATCACTGGTGGGATCGAATCCTGTTTGAACCACTGGTGGATCGAATCCCGTTTGAACCACTGGTGGATCGAATCCCGTTTGAACCACTGGTGGATTGAATCCCGTTTGAACCACTGGTGGATCGAATCCTGTATTAACCACTGGTGGGATCGAATCTCGTTCGCGTCACTGGCACGCGCGATCGAAATGGGATCGAAACGCAGTGAGTTTTGCCGGGAATAGGAACTGCGATCGGAACGGAGTCACGGCAAAAAAGGGGTATAACTTGAGCGACATTACACCTTAGAATGAAAACTACCATATTTCATCTGAATAAAAGAACAAACATGAAAAAATCATGATGTCTATCAAATTGCTTCTACTTTGGGTGAATTTGGTATACTCGGCAGACTGCAAAGTATGTGCAGAATCCTACGATAATTTAATGAATAAAATCTGGTTATAAATTTCTCAAGTAATTTTTCCATAGTAAAAACGAAATATCATGATGAAAAACTGTGTAATTTTTGGTTCATTGTTCAGGTGGGTTATGGTAGGTTTCCATATTAAGTGCAATGTCCGTCGAGTATACAGTTTTTCATGTGATTTTATTCATCAAAAATTGGTATCATTCATTGTATGGCGATCTGTCCATTTCGCAAAGTTGCTAAAAGTTGCATACGTTTACTCTAAAAATACGCGTACGCGAGTAAGCGAGTTTTTATGTTACTGTTCACTACATATGCACATAATGGCCCTGCACACGCTAGTTTTCAACTGAAATTTTTAAAAACTCAAAATTGGCTTTGAATGCATTACAGTTGTTTGTTTTTTTAAATGAGATGATTGCCCAACATAATTTTTACCTGCCGCTCAATTGGAGGGTGCCGTTCTATTGGAGGGTGCCGTTCTATCGTTCATACAGTTCCGACTCTTGAGTGAGATTTATTAAATGAGCCATTTCACCTACATCTTTTCATATTTTTTTCCAAAAAAATTTGGCTAATCAAAGTAGAGAAATTTTTTCACCCAATGCATTTAAATCTTACATTTTAAAAGAAAGTGCATCATTTATGCATCATTTTTACTGTTCACTACATATGCACATAATGGCCCTGCACACGCTAGTTTTCAACTGAAATTTAAAAAAACTCAAAATCGGCTTCGAATGCATTACAGTTGTTTGTTTTTTTAAATGAGATGATTGCCAACTACAGTTGACAGAGGTTAAAAATGACTAATTCTTGGAAACATGCATGCATTGAAGGCGGGTTATTATTGCTAAAAATTTTGTATGAAAACTAGTGTATAACCATTCTGTGTAGGATGTCAAAAAAAATTTTTTACGGAAAACGGAAATGTAAAATTTTTTCACTTTATGGAAAACGGAAAACGGAAAGGTAAAAAAATTTCAGCTGCCGGAAAACGGAAAGGTAAAAAATTTGAAATTTGGAAAACATATAATCAGTTTTGAAAGCATTTGAGTTTACTGAGATGAATTATTTTCAATGGCCATCAGTGTTGTTGACGGCCGCCCCATTCCAGTAAACTCAAATGCGTTCAAAAGTCGATTTGTGAGTTTTCAAAGGTTCAGTTGAAAACTAGTGCGTTCAAGCCAATGATATGCCCCCTGCCCTTTCTAAAACAAATGCACATAAAACATTGCAATACTATTTCAGCACGCAGCCGCCTGCTTTCCCACTTACCTACTGCGCGCGTTAAAAAAAGCACACATTCAACGTTGGCGCCGGGCCAGCTACGCCTCTGCTAAAGTGCATTATCGATCGCCCCCCCCCCCTGTTTGCGGCCTTCTGTAGTTGGCACGCGCAACTATTTTCCGGCGGCCCACACACTAGTTGACACATACATGTGTGTCAACTGGTTAGTGTCAACTCGAATTTCGGCTTTACTTGTCGCTGAGCGATCTTTGCACGCTGTAATCTTGATTTTTCAACATTGTCGCATTTGCATTAAGAGATCGCTCTGCCGTGAAGCCAACCTATGAGTTGACACAGACCAGCTGACACACGTGTGTCAACTAGAGTGCGGGCCCCCTTTATTTCACGGTAACTTTTTCTGCTCACAGCTTATTTAATTCTCTTATACATTTGCTGTATTGATGCATTTATGTGTAAAACTCCACTTTCATACAACGTAGTAAATGAACTGTGTCTCTAATTTTGGAACACCCAGATATGTATATACAACCAGGATACTTATAAATGCATGTGTTTGGAAAGTATTGAACAACATGTCATGGAAAATTTCCAAGCAGAATAAGCTTTGGCGCCAGCATTACTGTTTTCTGCAAAATGGCAATAAATGGCAATCGTCTAAAAATATTTAGTAATTTTTTATTAGTTGGCTGTTGTTTTGCATAAAAGCATAAAAACATGTCATGGAAGATTGCCAAGCAAAAGTAGCCTTGACAGCAGCATTTGTGTGTGTATTTTCCAAATAATGTTATGATGCTACAATTCCACACAATGGTCAAATTGATCAGTAGCTGTAATGCAGATAATAGAGTAATATGTTTAACTTTTCAGGTTGTTAAAGATGGGTAGAAGTTGAGATTTTTCACATTTTATATATATATATATATATATATATATTATGCTGTCTAACTACTTTCCAAACACATGCAGTCATAAGGAAGCCTTGTGGCATGTATGCTTGGGGTGTTCCAAATGCAAATTATGCATTTGTTTATGATAGCATGTTCAGAAAAATTTATAGTTTGTGTCGAAAAACCGGGTCAAATCGGCACACAGATTTAGACATCACTATAATAACTAAAACTATGAAATGTACAGGTTGTCCCGATCATTTTAAGTGTTAAACAATCCAAATCGGCCCAGAAATAGCTGAGTTATTGATGTGCAAAAGTTTGCATGTTCTCAGCGACAGCCAAAATTTTCACAAATGACCACCTTTTTATAGACCCCCATATCTCCGGTCTGGGGGCTCGTAGAAAAATTTCGTCGAAATGTGGCGTAGCCCCGACCTGAAATCGTATTATATTCAAATATCAACAATTTTCCCTGAGCGGTTCCCGAAATATAAGCACGTGCTCGGGGGCTAACCCCCCCCCCCCCTAAAATGCTAACCCCAAAATCCCATGTGAGCGCGATGCGTGTTATTTTTACAATAGTCATGTCATGGAAAATTTCCAAGCAGAATAAGCTTTGGCGCCAGCATTACTGTTTTCTGCAAAATGGCAATAAATGGCAATCGTCTAAAAATATTTAGTAATTTTTTATTAGTTGGCTGTTGTTTTGCATAAAAGCATAAAAACATGTCATGGAAGATTGCCAAGCAAAAGTAGCCTTGACAGCAGCATTTGTGTGTGTATTTTCCAAATAATGTTATGATGCTACAATTCCACACAATGGTCAAATTGATCAGTAGCTGTAATGCAGATAATAGAGTAATATGTTTAACTTTTCAGGTTGTTAAAGATGGGTAGAAGTTGAGATTTTTCACATTTTATATATATATATATATATATTATGCTGTCTAACTACTTTCCAAACACATGCAGTCATAAGGAAGCCTTGTGGCATGTATGCTTGGGGTGTTCCAAATGCAAATTATGCATTTGTTTATGATAGCATGTTCAGAAAAATTTATAGTTTGTGTCGAAAAACCGGGTCAAATCAGCACACAGATTTAGACATCACTATAATAACTAAAACTATGAAATGTACAGGTTGTCCCGATCATTTTAAGTGTTAAACAATCCAAATCGGCCCAGAAATAGCTGAGTTATTGATGTGCAAAAGTTTGCATGTTCTCAGCGACAGCCAAAATTTTCACAAATGACCACCTTTTTATAGACCCCCATATCTCCGGTCTGGGGGCTCGTAGAAAAATTTCGTCGAAATGTGGCGTAGCCCCGACCTGAAATCGTATTATATTCAAATATCAACAATTTTCCCTGAGCGGTTCCCGAAATATAAGCACGTGCTCGGGGGCTAACCCCCCCCCCTAAAATGCTAACCCAAAAATCCCATGTGAGCGCGATGCGTGTTATTTTTACAATAGTCAGTCCGTGAAGGGGCAAATGAAAAAGTCACTCCAGTAGCGCTGGCGCTGGCGCCATTTCGCGCCATTAGATTATGGCGTCTACATACTCGTTCCAACTTTTTACAATATAATGTAGTTTTTCCATTTTCTAGATGGCCGTGAGCCTGGACGCCATGGCGCAGCGGTACACGTCGCTGGAGCGCATCCTGCCGCCGAAAACAGAAATCCCCAGTGTCGAGCTGATCAAAGAGTGCGTGAAAACTGGACTGACGCGCTTTTATAAAACGAACAGGCTGAAACCGGTGCACATAATTTACTTTCGAGACGGCGTGTCCGATGGCCAGTTTACCGAGGTTCGTGTTTACGCTTTGTTGTCTTGTAAAATTCAGCGAGTTCACCGGTTTTTCAAAGGTTTTTAAAAAAACGCTAGCTGTTTCTATTTTAAAAAACCTCAGCCAATTTTTTTAGTACTAAGCACTAGGTATTTTACAATTTCTCGCAAGCCGGCAATTTCACATACATATTACCATTGGTGGTACTCTTCATTGGTTTTGAGGCATTTTTAGTGTAAAAGCTTCCATTTGTTCATGCCATTTATTCATTCATTCATAATTTCATAGCCATTCGTGCCATTCATAAAAAAATGACGCAGGTAATGTTAGGGTTGGCCGATGTTTTTTTTAAACGTTTTTTAAATAAAAAAAACGTTTTTTTTATAAAAACAACATGACGTCCGAAATGTTTTTTTTTTTTAAAAACATCGGCCGAAATTTTTAGTACTAAGCACTAGGTATTTTGCAAAATTTTTGCGCGCAAGCGCGCAATTTCACACACAAATTGACATTGGTGGTTGTTTTCATTGGTTTTGTGGCATTTTTAGTATCAAAGTATCCATTTCTTTGTGCTACCATGGGTTAATAAGCCGTCATATGTTGCTGTACTATGTAATATTGAGGTAATGTGCTTCCATGTACCTCCACAGTGTGTAACTTCACTCCCAAAGTAACAACCTCCTTTTATAACCTTGTTTCATCACTATTCCGTGCCAAACTTTACCTGAAGTCACGAACATTCGACTATAAGGCAATATACGAACGATATGTCGACGAAAAAGGGATATTTTTGACACAAATCACCACTTACATTGCTATCCCATGGCTCCACAGCCATTATATGGTCATATATAACATCACAGAGTATTGCCACTGTCTGATATACCTATATATGTTGACACAAGGTCATATCTGGGAACTTTTAAAAAAAAACGTTTTTTTTAATAAAAAAAAACGTTTTTTTATAATAAAAAAACATCGAGTTAAAAAAAAAACGTTTTTTTTCCAACCCTAGGTAATGTTCAAGGAGCTGTGCGGAATTCAAGAAGCCTGTCGCGAATTAGATAAAACGGGAGAGTACAGACCCGAGGTGACATTCATCGTGGTGCAGAAGCGACACAAAACTAGGCTGTTCCCGGAAAAGATGGATCGCGGTGACAAGGTGAATTGGTGTCGGTGCCGTTTTGATGCAAACTTGTAAAAAGTACTGAAGTTTTTTCTTAGTAAAAGTAAACGTATGCTTTTACTCACCGTTGAGTACAAAAAACGTAGAGTATAATTTTTACTTTTACACTGCACAAAAGGGGAATAAAGTACTTTTCTACCAGGACAAACGTAAAAGCGAGTTTTTGCACACAGAAAACTCAAAAGCGCGTATTTTTCTCACAGAAAACTAAAAGTGGGTATTTTTATTATTACTCTGGAAGAGATCAAATAAGTGTGTTCAATAACAAATAAATAAATATTTAATAAATAAATAAATATATAACATATAATCAAATGTGTTGTTTTTTTTGATAAGTATTTCTTAGTAATGTGATATTAGAATTATTATTCAATGGTTCTTTTTTTAATTGAGGGAAATGCCTTTTAATTACGTTTTCTGTATTTGCGTACTTTCTAGTAGTAGAGATGTATACGCGGTCAGATGACTACTGGGTTTTTTTTCAGAGATGCGTATTTTTCGGGTAAACATATTGATGTAGTGAATATCATTCAAGAATATTTTTTTATTTTTTTCAGCCGATGAGGCAAAATGTCAAGGCGGGCACAACGGTCGACACCGACATCACGCACCCGGTCATGTTCGATTTCTACCTGTGCTCGCACGAGGGCATACAGGTACGAATACGAACATATTGATTTATGTTTGTGTCCTGATATTTGTGGCACTGTGTGTTGCGCGACGACAACTACTGTATCGAACTGCGAGCAGTGTTTTTGTAGATTTTGAAACTCGCGGGGCTTCATATGGATAATAATTCGCTCCTTCGTAGGGATAGATAGCCGAAAAAAAATGTTGGGGGGGGGGGTTCGCGGCGGCGTTACCAAAGTATATAAGAAAGAAAAGGGAAAAAATGGTTAAAAGTAGGTCACAAATCGCTAAAAATTGGCATATAAGTAAATATATATAGCACGCAAAATATTGGGGCAAAATTACTTTTAAAAACTCCAGATAGGTAGATAGCTGGACGATTTGGGGGGGGGGGGATGTTCAGTTGATAGTAGCAACAATTTTGCTTCCGGGATAGATAGATAGCTGAGCGGCATTTACCATAGACAGATACCTGTCGGATTTGGGGGGTAACAACCCCGCTCAACCCCCTCTACAAAACCCCTGACTGCGAGTAATTAGCTTACGGATTAATCAAGTACCGCATAAATGCATGAATGTACTTGGTCTCAGGGCACGTCCAAGCCGACGCACTACTACGTGCTGCACGACGACCACAACTTCAAGCCCGACGAGCTGCAGCAGCTGGCCTACTCGCTGTGCTTCACGTACGCGCGCTGCACCCGCGCAGTGAGCCTGCCCGCGCCCGTGTACTACGCACACCAGATCGCCGCCCACGCCAAGTACCGGCTGCAGGGCAGCGGGCTCGACCCGTTCGTTTAATTGGGGGGGGGGGGGGTTGTGGGGGTCTGGAAGTGTGTTAAGTGTGTATGTCTCATTGTAACTTGAGTTCAAACGGAATCAACTTCGATAGAAAAAGGTCTAAAAACACACCTGGATGTCAGAGAAGTGGCATCAAAGCACACTGAATGTTTCCATTCACATTTCCCAGTGCAAAAATTCATTTTTCATTATTTTTTAATCAGTTTACTGATTTTTCCGGGATCGGGATCGGAGTCACAGGATCAGGATTAGGGTGTCAAAAATTTTTTTACGGAAAACAGAAAGAGACACATTTATCCTCCGGAAAGCGGAAACGGAAAGTTGAGACCCTATTGGATTTAGGGTTCAAACGGGATTGACTTTTCGGGATCGGGATTGTTTTTTTTGAGATTTCGGGATCGGGATCGGGATTGGCCGGGATTGGGGTCACGGGATCGGAATCGGGATCCGGATTGGCATTTTTTCGGGATCGGGATTGGGGTCTTGGGATAGAGATTTTGGCCAATGTTTTGGCATCCACAGTTGTTCATAAAGGTCTAAAAACACTGTTGGATGCCAGAAACGTGGCATAAAATGAACACTGGGGGTTTGCGTTCACATTTTTGCATGCAAAAACGTCGTTTTTTCACTTTTAATAATTTCCACTAATTTTTCCGGGATCGGGATCCCGGACTTTGGAGTTTCTCGGAATCGGGATCGGGATTTGAAAAGTTTCGGGATCGGGATCGGGACTGCTATGTGGGAGTGTGGAGTTATGCTCCTATAGATTGGGGCGTCTGTTTGTGCACTCGGGTCCAGTTATAGGTTTTTCGCCATATTGGATGTTTTAGGGGTCAAAGGCGTGTGTAAAAAATATCGCGTGCCTGTGTTATGAAACATTCTGCGTATGCGTGTAAAGTAGAACTGTTATGCTTGCATAATGCATATCAGCTGTTAAATCAGATCAGACTACTAGATTTAGACATATTTTATGATTAATTTCTTAATAAGACTGCTCAATTTGTTTGTTCTATATTTGTATGTACATGTCAATTTTCCATGTATTTCAAAATATGCTATCTCGGCTGTCGATTTTAGCCAACTTTGAATATGAATTTATCAAAATTTTAGATCCATTGACAGTGCGTATTCAAAAGTACATTCACTACAAACTTTAACCACGCTTGTTATGCAACCGCAACGGTTCCATTTCACACGCATACACAGAATGTTGCATAACATGGGCAAAAGCCACATTTTTCTGCACGCACCGATGAGACGCGCGATTCTGTGATGCGCGCGGCGGTCATCACGCGAAAAAAGCCAAGCTGGCATAGGAGCATAACTCCACAACGCCAAATCCCGGAATTTCACGTGATCCGGGATCGGGATCGGGATCCCGTTTGAACCCTAATTGGATTGGGATTTTCCGATTTCGGAATCGGGATTGGGGCTTCGGAATCGGAATCGGGACCGCCGAATACCGAAAATAATCGGGATTCGGCATCGGGATCTCGTTTGAACCCCAATTGTAACGCATTCCAACAAGCGCACATTGCTTTGCCCTCGCAGCTCCATGTCGGACACCGTGTCGATGGCGTCGGGCGGCAGCGGCACGTCGCTCCTGACCGAGCAGCGCATAGCCGACATCCAGAGGCGCATCTGCGTCCGGTCGGACGGCCCCGGCACCGTGAACGGCATGTTCTGGCAGTGAATCTCGCCCGCCGGCGGGGATTTTTTTCGTGGAAAAAGTACGGAAGCCGACTTTTTGATATCATGTGACTTTTGTACAGAGTTTTGATCGGATCCAAGGAAGTTTCCAGGGGGAGGGGGTGGTGGTTTATAGGAGGGTGTACTAATACGCACATCTGCCCGTTACGCACATTTGCCCGTTTTTTTAACTTGACACTTTTTCAAGTGATTTTCAGATATGAGTGAAGTGAAAAAAAAGTTGCGCAATAACATAATGAACTTTTTTCACTTCACTCATATCTGAAAATCACTTGAAAAAGTGTCAAGTGAAAAACGGTGAAAAATGGCTAAACGGTCAAGTAAATATATGTGTCCACGAAATCATAATTTATTTTTATCGGCGAATCACCCTGCCCCGTGAAAACTTCCTAGATTTGTCGCCGATTGGATGGATGATTTTGGGTGTTTTTATTGTGTCAATAGTGTCAGGAGCTCTTTTACGCTGTTTCTGCTCTAGCTTTTGCATTTTTGGGTAAGAGTAACTAACACTGTAAATAAGCATTTTCAGTGCCTTCCCGAAAGTTATTAGGCCCACACACGCTAGTTGACATCGACACCAAATGTCAACTGGTGCCGATCCCGATTCAAAGCTTGCTGACGAGCCTACAAATGACGTTCAAATGCAATTTTTGATTTAGGAATGGAACCTGTTGACATTTGGTGTCGATGTCAACTAGCGTGTGGGGGGCCATTGTACCTGAAAATATGCGCATTTGAATTGCGAATTTTGGGAAAATTGCAAAAAAATGAAAATGGAAAACACAATAAAAGTATAGAAAGATTATCGGTGAGATTTCTCATTTGTTTGAAGAAGACTAATATTTTACCTGCATATTTTATCAGTATAATAGAACCTGAGTCTTGTCAAAAAATCTATTTCAATGTAACTCTATTGGACAAAACAGATTCCTATTGTATATTCTAACCAGTTCCGAGGAATGTTGTAATTTGTAGTGTCATTTTTATGTCTCGTGCCAAGCGCATTTTATTTTGGTGATAATGTGTTTCGTTTAAATTGTCATTAGCATATAAATACGTGTATTACCATGGCGGTGTGAACGTAGGATGGCTCATATGGGGGTGTTTAGTTGGCCCATTGGGCCTCCACACGCTAGTTGATATCGACACCAAATGTCAACTGGTGCCGATCCCGATTCAAAGCTTGCTGACGAGCCGACGATCGACGTTCAAACGCAATCTTTGAATTGGGAACGGTACCAGTTGACATTTGGTGTCGATGTCAACTAGCGTGTGTGGGGCCATTTTCCCGCAAAGTGAGTGTTTTGGAGACTTGTTAGATCAAGATATTTAAGTATGAATTTTTGTAGGTAGCAAAGCATTTCTAGATGTTTGCCAGCCTATTTTCACCCATTTACTCGTATTTTCTAATGTTCGGAAAACACATCGAGTTCGATTCAATAGCTGTAAAATAGGGGCTTAGATAGCTGTAAATTAGGATTTTTCGGGGATAGATGACAAGGAAGTTCAGAGCGGGATAGATAGGTAGTATTGGGTGGAAAGTACCCAGTCTTAACCCATTTTTCGTGCACTACTGGTTTATGTAAATAAATAAGTAACTAACGTGAAATAACGTTTTTGTAAAGTTGTAAATTGTATTTTACAAAATTTTGTAAATTTGACTTTTTGACGATTGTCTAAAATTAATCGCTATGCCTAACTGATTAAGGTGATATTTTACGCATTAATCGGTACTGTTAATTTTTTTGTCCACCATGTTATGATCGGACAAGTATTGTTGCAATTTTTTCGGAATTCTAGTTGTCTTGTGTTTTGATGGCGGTACCCGACTTTGTAAAATGTCGTATTTAAAAAATTTTTTGTTATGTCATAAAAATACCACGCTATAACGCGAGAATGCCGCGCAATGTTCAGCGATAATTTATCTTTTTAATATTTTTTTTCTTCATTTTACAGGGTCTGTTGCCGCCTGGAATGCTTTTTACCCGGTTCTGTGGTTGTAATTTTCGTGTTACGTTTTCGGTGCAGGCTTGTTGAAGACGGTTTTCTATTAATTACTCTTTGCTTGCATGCTGTTGTAAATACAAATCCTTGAATAAAATTCTGCAAAACGTTTGTGGTCGAATGGCTGCCATAACAATCTTATCAGTCATCGCATGAATCAGCCGCGGGCCGCATCATATTTACTTGTCAAAGTGATGTAAAAACTGTAAAATAACAGCTAAGTATGATCTGAACAAGGTGGAGATTTCTGTCGTGTTGACACATTGAAAATATTTACATACATGCACAAATGTATGCGTTTTCGTTTTTACATTGACCTAACAGTAAATCAACCAGTACTTGCTGGGTAAATTTACATACTAGGTCCTCGAAGGGCTCACGCTACTAATTGACATCGAAATTCGTGTCAACTGAATTTCGATTAAATGTTATTTCAACTTTCCTAAATTAAGTGTGACACTAGGGTTGGCACTTGATTTTTTTAACTGATTTTTTAAATTCAAAATCTGATCTGGGGTAAACTGATTTTAATTTTAAAAAATCAAAAGGCAAAATTTCTGGTAGACTTGCACTAGGTATTTTGCAATTTTTCATGCACATTGCCATTGGTGGTGTTTTCATGGGTTTTGGGGTATTTTTAGTGTAAAAGCTTACATTTATTCATGTTACCGTGTAATTATAAGCCGTGCTATGCTAGTGTAGTATATAATATGCAGCCAATGTGCTCCCACATACTTCTACAGTGTGAAACATCACTGTCAATGTATTAGCCTTCTATTATAACATTATTTAAGCACTATTCCATGCTGAACCTCACTTGAAGTCACGAACGTCCGCCAAAAGGCGATATACGTAATAAGTCTACATAAAAATGGATATTTTTTAAAGAAATCACTGCTTATAATGCTATCCCATGACTCCACAGTCATAATATGACCACAATAGACATAAAAATACATTGTCTGACACTTAACATACACATTTTTTCTCAATACCCCCATTTCGGACGATTTAAAAAAAATCTGATTTTAATTTTTAAAAATCAAGGCGTTTAAAAAAAATTAATTTTTTTCCAACCCTATGTGACACCATAAAAAACTTTTGGTATTTTCTAGTTGACCATCGAATTGACACGAATTCGCGATGTCAACTAGGTAGTCCGTTTAAGCCCAAACCACCCCACCCACCCCCCCCCCCAACCAATCCCAGCCAGCTCTAAGCTCCGCCCAGCCATGCTCACGCCCATGGGGCACCTGATGGACGTGGTGCGCTGCGCCAACGAGCGCGCCGTGTTCGACCTGCTCGACTCGTACGACGGCACCAAGGCGCTCGTGTGGCAGCCGGAGCTGATGAAGCCGTTTGGTTTGGTCGCCAAGGCCAGCGATTTGCAGCGGCGCCAAGTGCCGCACATGTATAAGCTGGAGGTGCGTTCCTGGGGGGGACTTAACAGAGATGTCCAGAATGCCAGGGCTTTGGCGCCAAGCGCCATGGCGCTTTGGCGCTGGCGTCGGCGCCAGGAAAAATAGCGCCAAGTAGGGTTCAAACGGGATTGACTTTTCGGGATCGGGATTGTTTTTTTGAGATTTCGGGATCGGGATTGGGGTCACGGGATCGGGATTGGCATTTTTTCGGGATCGGGATTGGGGTCTTGGGATAGAGTATTTGGCCAATGTTCTGGCATTCACAGTTGTTCATAAAGGTCTCAAAACACTGTTGGATGCCAGAAAAGTGGCATAAAATGAACGCTAGGGGTTTGCGTTCACATTTTTGCATGCAAAAACGTCATTTTTTCACTTATGATAATTTCCTCTAATTTTTCCGGGATCGGGATCCCGGACTTTGGAGTTTCTCGAGATCGGGATTTGAAAATTGTCGGGATCGGGATCGGGACTGCTAAATCCCGGAATTTCACGGGATCCGGGATCTGGATCCCGTTTGAACCCTAGCGCCAAGCGGCATGGCGCTTTTCGCTTTGGCGTTATGAGTGCTCCACTTGCCGCTTAAGGTAATTTTAAATCTGACTCGGTACGTTGATCGCAGTCACTTCCGTTGGGCTCTTATTATTGGGTAGGTAGGTATACGTTTTCAGCGTAAGGTGTTATTTAATTTTTTACAAATATTGGTTCGCCGTACCGTATTTGGTAACAATATCAACATCGAAAAGTCCTTCGCCACAACCGCACCGCGGGTCTGTGCCGGTGCGCATGTAGGCTCGGTGCCCGTGTGTTTCTACCCGGTGCCTATGTAGACCCGGTGCGCATGTTATTCAACCGTACATGCGCGTCGGTCTACATGGGCACCGGGTTTATATGCATGGGGTCTACATGTGCACCATGCCCATCTACGAGTACAATGCAATGCTGTTAAAATAGTGGTATTTTTGAAAAACGTAAACGTAAACATAAATACCTTTTCCAAATACATGGGCACCGAGTTTACATGCACGCGGAGTCCTCACCACCCATTCTCCCTCCATCAATCCCCCCCTCAGGTGGGCATGTCGGTGCCGCAGTGCAGCGTGGACCACGTGCTGTTCGTGCTGCGGCCCGAGTTGGGCGCCGGCCAGCTGCTCGTGGAGGCGGTGCAGCGCCACCTGCTGCAGCAGCGAGCGGCCAACGTCCGCCTGCACTTGGTGCTCGTGCCCGGCGCCGACGCCGTCTTCGAGCAGATGATGGGCGATGCGGCTGATGGGAGACTTCTTTCCGCTTTCAAGTTTGTTCACTGTTTTTTTCTCCAGGAAGCAGTCCCAGTCCCTGTAAAATTCCCTGTAAAATGTCAAATGTCATGCAAAGTGTCAAAAATCATGTAAAATGCCCGGTAAAATGGCAAACACGTTTGCCATTTTGTCGGGCATTTTACATGACTTTTGACACTTGGCGTGACATTTGACATTTCACAGCGCTTTTTAAAGGGTCTTGGACTGGTACCAGGTGCCAACCCCAAACCCTGTAAAGTGTCAAATGTCATGTAAAATGTCATGCAGTTGTCAAGTGTCAATTGTCCTGACAAATGTAAAGTAAAGTGTGAATTGTCATGCAAAGTTCAGTAATTATTTTGTTTTTGATTGACATTTTACATGACATTTGACACTTTACATGGTCTGGTTCAGGGACGTAGCCAGGATTTTTGAGCGGGGGGCGGATTGTATACGGAGCCCGGCGAACGGGGGGGGCGGCGCCCCCCCTAAAATTTTACCCCTGTAGTAGGGGAATGGCGCCATGGCGCCGGCGCCATTCGTTGGCGCCACGCCATGGCGCCACTGGCGTTGGCATTGGCGCCAAAACAGCAGTATATGTCTGTATTTTACAGGCATATACAGCGACATGGACACGAATTGAGTCCATTTTAACTGGTTTTGAGGCCGCGGTGACCGGTCAGCCGAAAATGTTGTGAAGGGAAAATGCGCGCTTGCGCGCAAAAATTTTTCAAACTGTCAACAAAATCGTCTTCTGAAAGTGCCAATTCTGGCACATTTTTTGGTCCGGCCCGGGAAGGGGGGGGCGGCCGCCCCCCCCGCCCCCCCCCCCTGGCTACATCCTTGGTCTGGTTCTGCCGCCATTGGGAGCCTCCACTTATTTGATGTACGTCGTTCTCAGAACGACGAGCGACCTGCCGTTGCGCGTGCTGCCGCTCGACAGCGACTTGGCCACGCTCGACATGGACTCCATTCTGCAGAGTTTGCTCGTGTTCGGCGACTGGTCCGTGTTGCACGCGGTCGCCCAGGCCGTGATACAAATGCAGCGACTGTTTGGCCCCGCTAAAATGTGCCACTACAAGGGCGACTGGGCTAAGTGGGTGCGTTCGGACGGAAAGAAATTGGCCACGATTCACATTTTACCCCAGGGGTTGGCTCAATTTTAACCCTCCGAGGGTTGGCACAACGCTTCTGCGGACGGATAGATAGCTGAAAATGGGGGGGGGGTTGTCGGGTTTCAATACATTCAAGGAATGGAGAATGGAGAAAAGGGAGAAAAATGGCTACAAGTAGTTGAAAAAAGCTCAAAATTAGTATATAAGGACAAATAGTATAAAACATAGCTGATAATAGGCAGTAAGACGCATGAGCTAGTGATTTAGCTAGGTGAAGATCTATAAAATCAGCGATTTTCATAAAAAATTTGTGTATATTTTCTCAAACATCGCTCTCAATTGCTCAAAAATCCGTTTGGGGGGGGGGGTGGTCTCAGGAGATAGTAGTCTCCGGGATAGATAGACAGCTGAGATGGTTACCCCCTAAACCCCCTTTCCTACCCCTGTTTTGTCCCCCAAAATGTTCGTATGCCTTCTAGGTACACCGACTGGTGCAAATGGATCAGCGGCAACAAAATGATTCAGGGAGCCAGCACAAACCGCCGCCCAGCGCAGAAAACCTGCAGCATTTGTTGATTATTGACAGAACAGTGGACTTGGTCACTCCTCTACTCACACAGCTCACTTACGAGGGGTTGATCGACGAGTTCTATGGGATTAATTACGGTTAGTGATGCGAGATTATTGCATCCATTTTGCATCTTTTGGAATCTTGCCAGATTTCACTGCTGTTGTCGGGCGCGGCTGTAAAAGTCAGCCAACGATCCTGGTTTGGTCCCTGAAAAGTTTATTTTTGTTTGTATTGGGTTTCGTTCGACGATTAAGTATGCAGGGCTTTTAACGTCTGATTGAACCAAGGACGTAGCCAGGGGGGGGGCGGGGGGGGCGGCCGCCCCCCCCTCTTTCCCGGGCCGGATGAAAAAATGTGCCAGAAATGGCACTTCCAGAAGAGGATTTTGTCAACAGTAGAAAGAGTTTTGCGCGCAAGCGCGCATTTTCCCATCATGCAACGTATATTTTCGGCTGACCAGTCTCCGCAGCCTCAACCGCAGCCAGTGAAAATGGACTCAATTCCTGTCCATGTCGCTGTATACGCCTGTAAAATACAGGCATATACGGCTGATTTGGCGCCATGTCGTGGAGCCTACGAATGGCGCCAGCGCCATTCCCTTACTACAGGGGTAAAATTTTAGGGGGAGGCCCCCGTTCGCCGGGCTCTGTATACAATCCGCCCCCCCCCGCTCAAAAATCCTGGCTACGTCCCTGGATTGAACCATTGGGGCGTGTAATGCAGGTGTTTTGAAGGCGCTGACATTGCGCCGCGCACACGCTAGTTAACATCGCACCAAATGTCAACTGGTGCCGATCCCGATACAAAGTTTGCTGACGAGTCAACGAACGACGTTCAAACGCAAGCTTTGAATTGGGAACGGAACCAGTTGACATTTGATGTCGATGTCAACTAGCGTGTGTGGGGCCTTTGTAACTAACCCAGCACAAAACGGTTTTATTGAACGTTAACTTCCAATTTGAAACTTCGCGAACGCTAGATAGCCACAATGATGAAAATACATCATTGAATTTAACTCCACACTGCATTTTCCATATTTTCAGCGTCGACAAAGCTGCCCGCGTCGCCGTCGGCCAGCACGGACTCGGCGGCGAGCTCGAGCGGCACGGCGCCGAACGAGAAGAAGGGCATCAGCTTGGACAGCAGGGACGAGTTGTTCGCAGAGCTGCGCGATCTGCTGTTCAGCGCCGTCGCGACGCATTTGAGTAGGCGGATCAAGGCGCTCGCGCAATTTGAGGACGTCAGTTTTAGTGTCACTTTTTTCGTTCATGTTTTCGCTTGTTGCCGCGCGTTCGAATCTTTTCGGATGAGTTTGAATGGCGTTCGAATGTTGAAATAGCGTTTGAATTTGCGCCATCCGGTTTTCCAACTTCCGGTTTTTGGATTGCGGGTAATATTTATAAAGCGCGCGCGCTCTGACGACGCAGTGTTATTCCCGCTTTCGGCTTTTGTATGTTTTATTTGTTAAATTTATTGTTGCAATCCACTGTGACGGTCATTGTTTATTTTGACCAGACCAGAATTCCGGTGATATTTCACACTATTGGCCACATTACTCTACCGTGACCACTACTTAATTAATGATTTACGCAATTCGAATCCATAAACAATTGTATGTACGTGGGTGTATTGCGACGTTCCCCGGTTCCCTTTGCCCGGCCGCTGTGACGCCGTGACGGCTAAGGCACTTGTGAACGTCACCATGCCCCGCGTCACAAAACCGGAGTCTCAATTTGTGCTCGCGTAGAGCTAAAGCCATCAGTGCCATGGGATGTCGGCGCCGAGCGCCAAGATCGCAATGGCACTTTTCGCTTTTACTCTAGCACCACATTCGGAAGTTTTTAGTACGCGACTGAATGCAGTACGCAACTTGTCAACTGATATGCTGTTGAGTGAGTGTTAGTGTTCAAACGGGATCCCGATCCAGAAAATTTCCCGTCCAGCGCGGATAATGCAATCCCGTGACCTCTATCCCGATTCAGGAACTCAATCGCGATCCCGGAAAATCTGACAAGTTGAAAAGTGACTGCACCACAAAATTTGAACGGAAACCTCCGGTGTCCAATGTATACTACTTTTATGGCATCCAGGTGTCTTTTTAGACGATTTTTTTGTAACAAATCAAAGAAAAACCTCTAGAATTGACCAGAATCCCGATCCCGAAAAGTCGATCCCGTTTGAAGCCCCAATGAGTGCATGACCATCCAACCCCCCCCCCCCCCGCAGTCTCGCCACAGTGCAACGTCGGTGCGGGAGATGGCCGACTTCGTGCGTCGTCTGCCGGCGCACGCGCAAGCCAAAGCGGCCGCCGCGCAGCACACCACCGTGGTGGAGGGGTTGCGCGCGCGCGTCCAGGCGCCCCGCTTCATGCACACCCTCCAGTGCGAAAGGGGTGCGTTGGTAGTGGTTTGTGGATGGGAGTTGTGTTGTGGGGTGGGGCTGTTTATTTGCCAGGCGCTAAATAGTGTGCGAGCGAGGTTTGGAAAACTCGTCGATCAACTTTGAGCCGCGAGGCACCTCTGGACTCCACCTTCCAAAATTTTGAACCAATTTGGATAGCCAACCCAAATCACCTAATTAAATTTCCAGAGCGGGGATAAAAGTTCCCCATTCCGACCCCACATATCTATCTATTTTCAGCTATATTTAGGTGTATGGCAATGACTTTTTATTTGAATGAATGGGTAAGATTTATGTTGAATGAATGTCACATAGGCGCCACACACGCTAGTTGACATCGACGCAAATGTCAACTGGTTCCGCTCCCAATTACAAGCTTGCTGGCGAGCCAACGAAAGACTTTCAGATGCTACCTTGGAATCGGGATCGGAACCAGTTGACATTTGTGTCGATGTCAACTACGTGTGTGGGGCCATAGGTGGGACAAAATATATAACACAAATTGAATAAGTGTTTTGAAACAATTCAATTCTCAAAAAAGTCAACTCCAACAAGATGCAACGGGGCGCCGATGCAACTCCTCGCCCCTTGAACGTATTCTAGTTTACTAGAATGATGTGTCCGCCAACTAGTTTATGGAAATAAAGATTTTTTTAATTACTTGTTCTAGTAAACTCTGCGTCAAATCTGATTTATGAATATTCTAAATTTCGGTTGTAAAGTAGTGTAGGCAGATTGTCAGTCGTCAAGGCACCTCCGTTTATATTTTACTTTTCGATCACAAAAAACACTTCAGACATCCTGCACGCGGTCGATACCGAGCGCACATTGGCCCACATCGACAACAGCACCGCCCGCGCTGCCCCTTACTTGCAGGTTAATTTTCCGTGCTATTTTCATTGTTGCCGCTCTTAGGGTTCAAATAGAATTGACTTTTCGGGATCGGGTAACCGGATTGCTTTTTTGAATTTCCGGGATGGGAATTTAGGAAAATCTTATATACATTTTTGATTTTCACAACAAAAAAAATAGATAAAACATTTATATGCCAGAGGAGAAGCATAAAATGCACATTGGAGCTTTCCGTTCACATTTCTCAGTGAAAAAAGTCCTTTGACACATTTTCTGGGATCTCTGTAATTATGGAATTTTTTAATATTGGAATTTCAAAAGATCGGGGTTGATGTTTCGAAATACGGTTGAACCCTAGCCGCTTTTCTAAATGCACTGTTTCATTCAGGTGCTCCGGCTGATGTGCCTTCAATCGTTGATCGGCGACGGGCTCAAAACCAAAGTGCTCGATTCCTACCGAACCAAATTCGTGCAGGTGGCTGCACTTTTCAATCATCAATGGCGACCCACGCAGTAGTTGACACATGTGTGTCAACTTGTTTGTGTCAACTCAGATTTCAGCTCCGCGTGTCACAGCGATCTTCCAATGCACGTGCCGTAATATTTATGTGTCAACATTGCCGCATGTGCATTTGGAGATCGCTCTGCGACACGCGTAACCGAAACCTAAGTTGACACAAACCAGTTGACATGTGTCAACTAGTGTGTTCTCCACCAACAGCCAACAACACCCCCTTCAATTTACCCCCCCCCCCCCTGCAGAGCTACGGCTACGAACTGGTAGATGACCTTATCAACCTGCAGCGGGCGGGTATACTGCGCGAGCGCGCCGCCGCCCCCAAAAGCATGCCCTTCAGCTACCCCTCCCTGAACGATTCCGGCCCAGCCAGGAAGGGGGATAGTTCGCCGGTTTGTGGAGTGGGTCAGGTGAAGAAACAGTTGCGACTGCTTGTTGAGGGGGTTGATGAACAGGTGTGTTTTTGTTATGTGTAGTCTATCAAACTTTTCGCTACTCAACAAACTAGGCAATTAAGCATGATTTCAATGTTCTGGTGCCATTCCCGCACCTTGTAATGTGTTAAATGTCTCACAAATTAATTTGCCATTTGTCATGCAAAGTGTCAAAAGTTCAGTAATGATATTTTTCACTTTGATTGACACTTGACAGGGTGCGTCACTGCTCCCTGTTTTGCCATGACACTATCAACCATGCCAATGTACACATTTATATCCCTGATCACGGGTTCAAACGGGACCACTTTTTCGGACCGGGACCGCGACCAGAAATTTTCTAATGTCGGGACCGGGACTGGGGTGTCGGGACCCCCCCCCCTGTCCCGACTTTTTGCCGAACCATGTACAGGGACCCGTTTCAATGCCCCCATCTGCGGCACGCAGAAGCCGACCGACTGCGCGTACTCGTACAGCGGGTGGGCGCCGGTGCTGGGTCGGCTGCTGGAGGCGCTGCTGGGCGGCTGGTCGCAGCCGCACCTGCTCGACGCCGTCAAGTCGCTGCCCGGCGCCATGGAAGTCAACTTGCGTCGGTTGTTGTGTGTGTGTGCGCATTGGTGTGGGTGGTTGCCCGAATTGGTTCGGTTGGCACCTGGCTACTGATTTGCATTGAAAAACTCTTTTGGGAGCTTTATATTTTAAAAAAACGTTAGAAAAAAATCGTCAGATTTTTTTTCTGTTGATTTTTTATTTTTGCCAGAATTTTCAGATTTACTTAATTATATCTTCATTTTGAGTGATTTTCTGCGATGAAAAAAATCACATTTTATGTATTTATATTTATTTTTCCGACTAGAGTTGATTATATTTTCTCAAAATCACCCTATCCTATCAATGCTACTACCTATATTTGATTTTCTTGGAAGCGACAGTATCAATCCCTGATTTTTTAAGTGAAAATTTTACTTTTCACATTTTACCCTTACTATAAAGACTTTGAACTTCCACACCGCCCCACATTTCAGCTTGCGAAAGCGACACCGCAAGCAAATCGGTCCCAGATCCCGGTGCCTCGGAGCGCCGGCCGTCTGTGCTCATGATCGTGATCGGTGGGATCACATTTGGTGAGATGTCCGCGCTACGAATGGTTGCCAGGCAGAGGGGTGAGTCGACGGATCGTGTCCCTGTAGTCATGTAAACCCGCCAGTCATGTATTTTTTTTTGGGGGGGGGGGGGTAGCAACGATGGAGGAAACTTTTTTATGACCATTTCGCTGTTTCGCAGGATTCAATTTGATGGTAGTAACGACGAGCGTGATAAATGGGGAGCGATTTTTGGAACAGTTTCACACGTTGCCGCCGGATGGTATGATGTGATATTTGACTTAGTTCGTTAAGTATTAATGTTATCGTTGGCAAATGTACAAATGGGCACGCCAATTGGCCTTACTGTGGTTTCAGTGTCGGTTTGTGCACCGCTGCGCATGTGAGCCGTTGCAACTGCATGTTACTTGCTAAATTTCATTACAGCGATCTATGATTGAAAGGCTGTGATATTCCTTCTTTTCCCGCATACGAGTGTGCTGAAAAATATATACCTAGGTGCCTGCCCTATTTTACTTTGTTTTATGAAGATTATATTTGTATTTGATTTTATTATCGACGAAATATCTGCTTAATCTAAATATTTATATATTGATACATTGAATTTTTGTTATCGATTACAATACGATAATAATATGAATGATCGCTACTTCAGACAAGTAAATATGTTTATATTTGGCAATTAAATAGTTTGCGTTTTATATCGCTGCACTCTGTCTGCTTATCATGTAACCTCCAATCATTTTCCCCTCTGTTCAAATGAAAAATGTGCAGAAGCCAAAAATGAGCATGGAAACTGATTTGGCGCTGCTCATGAAGCGCTACGGCTACCAAGCGACCAGTGGCCCCGAAACTCAGAGATTGATCCAGCAATATGTGTGTGGTTGTTTTGTTTTTATATTTTTGTCCTTTGGCTGTCTCCGCCCTTTGTGTAATGGGTGTAAACGTGGTAATTTTTCAAGTGTTTTTGAAGATGATATTTTAAGATTAAGTAGTTTTCGATATTTTCCTAGTCCATTTTCGATTTTTTTTCTGCCAAATTATGGATATATCCTTATGCTTACCGGCCTTCTGCGGTACCGTAAACATACCAAACATGCGCCACAGAACTTTAAAATCTGCCACCCTAAAATAGGCTTCCATTTTCATTCGCATCTTGACCGTTGCTCAACAACGAGTCTATAGGGCCTACACGCTAGTTGACATCGACACCAAATGTCAACTGGTGCCGATCCCAATACAAAGTTTGCTGACGAACGACGTGCAAACGTAATCTTCGAATTGGGAACGGAACCAGTTGACATTTGGTGTCGATGTCAACTAGCGTGTGTGGGCCCATTGATTACGCTCGCGCATGTGCTTATCACTGACCTGCTCGCATGAAATTCCTCATTGTGAGTTCCTACGTCATTTGATTGCATTTTCAGTTGAGCCGGCCCGTGGATCATGCTCTTGTGGCGGCGAATCTGCGTCGGGTGCTGCTGCGATGCATGGATAAAGCCAGGGAAAGCGTGCAGGCTGCCGACCAGACCGCCGTTAGTCCACCGTCCCCCGATTTGCGCGCCAATGGGCTCCCACACACTAGTTGACATCACAAATAAATGTCAACTAAAAAACATGAAAAAAATTTTAAGGCATGACATTTTACAGAAACAATGAAAATTAAGTGTCACGATTTTGTATTAACAATATTCTAACAAATAGGGAGTCGAAATCAAATAATTAACCAAAATTTAGTTGACATCGATTTTGATGTCAACTAGAGTGTTGGAGCCCAATGGCCCTACACACACTAGTTTTCACCGTGACCATTATGAAAACTGAAATGGCGACATGGCGACATCCAGCGTACTCTTTTTGTATGCTATGTGTTTTAGTTTTAAAAATTTTAAATTTTAACTTTCATTCATTTACATTCCAATTAATATAAAATAAAATCATTCAACCGTGTTCATTAATTTGCATTTGAAAAATTTTCAGTTTTCACACGAAGTCACGGTGAAAACTAGTGTGTGTAGGCACAATCTGCCGTATTTATTCGAGCGGCGCTCGCAGGCGACGGCGGCTCTGCACCAGCGCATGCGCGAGCAGGAGACGCTCATCTCCAAGCAGGAGGAGGACTTGTCGTCGTTGCGCAAGC
Organism: Sphaerolaimus hirsutus; assembly: GCA_964036195.1. Lineage (NCBI taxonomy): Eukaryota > Metazoa > Nematoda > Chromadorea > Monhysterida > Sphaerolaimidae > Sphaerolaimus > Sphaerolaimus hirsutus. Next base: position 10,560,787 of record OZ038451.1, read on the forward strand.
AGTTGGCACAGTGCCAACGCGAACTGCACACCAAGCAGCAGATCGCCGACGCGGCGCACGCCGACCAGACCGCCGCGTCGCGCGACGGCCCCGACTTGGAGAAGTGGAAGGAAAAGTATGAGGTTGGGTTGCGCATTTAGAATATCATGCTGAAAATATGCCATAAGTCACGTCAACTAGTTATTTTGAAGGTGCAAATTGACAAAAGGTAGTTTTATTAGCGATTTTGAGCAAAAGTTGGGATGAAATTTCTCAAAAATCGTTTCAGGTGGCTAAATACTGGCCGATTTAGGGGTGTTAAAAAAGGAAGCTAAAACTTTTCACTCTGGGAAAGGTAGATAGCTGGGCGGCCTCCGGGAAAGATGGATAGATAGCTGGGCGATTTTGGTTGTAACCCCCCCTTATAATGCGTGTGTTACACAGAGCGCTCAGAGCACCCTGAAGCAGTACCAGGACAAGACTGAGCAGCTGAGACACGATCTGCACGCTGCCAATTCGGGACGCAGGGCTGTGGAAGATAAATGCAAGGTGCTCTATTGGCGGACCACACACTAGTTGACACACGCGTGTCAACTGGCCTGTGTCAACTCAGATTTCGGTTTCACATATCGCATGACGACCTTCCAATGCACTTTCCGTAATATTTTTTCAACATTGCAGAATGTGCATTTGGAGGTGAAGCCGAAATCTGAGTTGACATCAATACTGTGTAAACTAGTGTGCGGGCCGCCATGATTTTGTTATTTTGATAATTATTTAGGTCAACTTAATCATGACGTTATTTAAAAAATTTGTACGTACCTAGACACTACAAAGCGATTTGCTCGCCATGAAGCGTCGATTGGATGCGGTCGAGGGTCGAGCATCTGAGTTGACACTGTTGAAAAATGCTCTGCGAAAATGGCAGCACGCTGGCGCTCAATTTTGTTAGCTAAGCAATTCCTACAAATTTGCCAAGGTTTACCTACTACAAAAGTGGTGGACAAACTCGCAACGTTTCATTTCGCAGTGGAGAAGCTGGATTATCACCGCTTGGCTCCGCCCACTTTCTACCTGGCAGCGAAGCGGTGCGCTTTGACCACTAGCACGGCACTTTCGTCGGCGCCGAAACGCGTCAGGTGTCAATCCCAGACCCTGTAAAATTCCATGTAAAATGTCAAGTGTCATGCAAAGTGTCCAAAGTCATGTAAAATGCCCTGGAAAATGGCAAACGCACGTTTACCATTTTTCAGTGCATTTTATATGACTTTTGACATTTTACATTATATTTTACGTTTTACATGACTTTTGACATTTTACATTATATTTTACGTTTTACATGACATTTGACATTTTACAGGGCATTTTACAGTGTCTGGGACTGCGCCCAGGACAACGTCACGCAACAGCGTCGACGTGTCGCTGGACGCCGCGCAGGAGGAGCACGCGGTCGCTTCAAAATCCGATGCGCACATTAAGCTGACCGCGCCGGCGGCCAGTGCGGACAAGTCCATGCAGCGTATTTTGGTTGGTGTTGGAAAATAATTTTTTTCAAATGATTATCATATTTTTTAAATTGATGTTTTTTTTAAATTACCGTGGACATTGATCTTTTTTTAATCAAGGCGTTTGAAAAAAAAGGATTTTTTCAACCCTAGAGTTAGGGTGGCAGACGGTACGGGCTTGCGGTAAACCGTACGGTACGGTAAATTTTCTCTTTTGCGGTAAATGGTATGGTACGGTAAATCTTCAATTTTGCGGTAAACGGTACGGTACGGTAAATCTGAAAAGTGCGGTTCGCGGTACGGTACGGTACGGTACGGTAAATTTTTGCTCGTCAGAAATGTACCAATGCCGGACTACAGACAACGTTTACTTCATGAATTGACACTAAATTGAATTATGCAAAGTGTTAATGGACTTTAGAACACAATAACAGTGTGATAACATAGAATTACATTAACCACAATGCAGTGGTTCAATATATAGGCTTTTTCAAGGTTTAGATGACAGAAATGGAGAAAAATTGCTAAAAGTGGGTGAAAAATTGCCAAAAGTGGGTGAAAATGGTAAAAAAGTATATAAGTGCACATGGCAATGAGCCATGAATTCCATGTAAAGCCATGTAAATGAAGAGTTGCAGCTAGGGTTGGAAAAAAAACGTTTTTTTTAACTCGATGTTTTTTTAAAAAAAACGTTTTTTTTAAAAAGCTCCCAGATATGACCTAGTGTCAACATATATAGGTATATCAGACACTGGCAATACTCTGTGATGTTAAATATGACCATATAATGGCTGTGGAGCCATGGGATAGCATTATAAGTGGTGATTTGTGTCAAAAATATCCATTTTTCGTCGACATATTGTTCGTATATCGCCTTATAGTCGAATGTTCGTGACTTCAGGTAAAGTTTGGCACAGAATGGTGATCAAACAAGGTTATAAAAGGAGGTTGTTACTTTGGGAGTGAAGTTACACACTGTGGAGGTACATGGAAGCACATTACCTCAATATTATATATTACAGCAACATATGTCGGCTTATTCACCCATGGTAGCACATAGAAATGGATGTTTTGATACTAAAAATGCAACAAAACCAAGAAAACAACCACCAATGTCAATTTGTGTGTGAAATTGCGCGCATGCGCGCAAAAATTTTGCAAAATACCTAGTGCTTAGTACTAAAAATTTTAGCCGATGTTTTTAAAATAAAAAAAACATTTCGGACGTCATGTTTTTTAAAAAAAAACAACGTTTTTTTTTAAAAAAAACGTTTAAAAAAACATCGGCCAACCCTAGTTGCAGCCATATTGCATGTGGAAATGGAAGAGCTTCAAATCAGTCAAAACAATGTTGTCAAATTTGCGCGCTTGCGCGCAAAAAATTTTCAGAACACCACATTTTAAAGTAAATTTTAAGGTGCATATTTAAAGTCAATCTGAGTAAAATTTACCACATTTTCCGCGGTAAATGAGTGCGGTACGCGGTACGGTACGGTAAATTTTGGAAAATGCGGTACGCGGTACGGTACGGTAAATTTCTAAAAGTGCGGTAAACGGTACAGTACGGTACGGTAATTTTTCCAAAAATGCGGTACGGTACGGTACGGTACAGTAAATTCTGCCACCCTACCTAGAGTCATCCTACCTTGACTTAAAATATGTGCCCCTAAAAGGTGTCCACGCAGGCGCTATGTGCGAGTGCGCAACGAGTCGTCCACGGGCGTCCACAAGCAACAATGTTCAGCGGCACAAACAGATTGAAACCGTCGCCCAAGAAGCGCGCCCGTTTGAAGTCGCCGCCCAAACCAACTCCAGTGGTGCCAAGCGGACCAGCTCTTCCTGCATCCACCGGTGCAGTTGCAGCCGCGGCGGCAAATCAATGCTCTGCTTCCAGTTCGGACGCGCCGGCTGGTGCTTCTCCCAGACCCTGTGAAATGCCCTGTGAAGTGTGAAATGTCATGTGAAGTGTGTAAAATTATGTAAAATGCTCTGGAAACTGTGAAAGTTTTCTATCTCACCGGGCATTTTACATGACACTTGACACTTTGCACCACACTTGACACTTTACATGGCATTTTCCAGTGTCTGTGAGTGCCCCCTGGTCTTGCCGCCGTGGCCGGCGACGCGGCGCTCACCGCGAGACTGGGCGCTATGACGCAACACTGCAGGGCGCTGTCGCCGCTCAGAAAGGCCGGCGCGGCGCTGCGGCAGCCGCTCAGTGGGGCGGCAGCGGCGGGGGTGGGTCAGCCTGCGGCTGCAAAGTCGCCCACGTGTGTGAGTGGGGGGAATGTGGGAGAGTGTGTGATGCGGGGGTATCTTGAATTTTGACGCCCCGGGGGTTGGATGGATGGGAAATCGCTCCTCCGAAGGGATAGATAGCTGGAAAAAAAATTTTTGATGGGGGGGGGTCGATATATAGGTTTTTTAAGGTGAAGAATGAAGAAAATCGCTAAAATTAGGGGAAACATTGCTTAAAAAAAGGTTTACAAGCACATATAGCCAAAAATAGCTGAAAAGTGGCAATAATTTGCCGCTGGGACAGATAGATAGCTCGGCGATTTGGGGGGTTTCCCGTCCGAAACACCACCCCCCCCCCATTCGAAACCCCTGATGTGATGGAATTGGTGTGCTGTAGCAAAACGTGTTTCTCTATTTTGCAGGCCTCTCGCCCCCTCGTCCCGACTCGAGCTGCCAGGTCCAAAACTGCGGGTCTGCCTAAACAAGCAAAAACGTTGGTTGATATTCTGCACAGTTGTTAAAATGTACGTACATTTACTCAAAAAATACGCGTACGCGAGTACGCGTTAAATACATTTACCGTATTACCTCGAATTATCCCCCCCTTGAATTAACCCCCCCCCCCTCGAATTAACCCCCCCTCAAAATGGGCTGGGGAAATAATAACCCCCCCCTCGAAATACCCCCCCCCTCCGGAATGATGTACGTCATGTACATAATAAATACGTCATGTATGCAATGTACATGATGTATATTACTGTTTATTTGTATTGCAGCTACACATGGGCATGTTTGTGTAGCTAATCTACGTTTTTATGTCCAAATATATCTTGTTTGGACACATTTATTACCTGTTTTGGGCATGCAAATGCCTACTATTTACTACGATCCTTACGAAAATTTGTGACGAAATAATAAGACCCCCCTCGAATACCCCCCCCCCCCTCGAATTAACCCCCCCTCAAATTTTGCTGGCGAAATAATAAACCCCCATGGGGGTATTTCGAGGTAATACGGTACATATACTTTTTTAAAGTAATGTACTCACTTTTACGCGTACATTTTAAAAGTGCACGCGTACAGAGAAAATGTATTTTGTTGTTAAAATCCCACTTTTCTGTTGCTAAAATAAGAAAATTTTGAAGAAATCATCATTTTTCTAGAAAATACTAAGTAATCACTAAAAAAACGACATCTATTATGCCTTCCAGTGTAAAACTCACTCTCTAGTATAAAACTCACTATAAAAGGTAGTAGGTTTTTAGGGGTGAAAGTACTCGCTTTTACATTTTCCTGGGAAAAAAAGTATTTTACTCACATTTACGCATGAATACGAGTTAAAAAAGTATTTTACATTTTCTATACTTTGTGGTGAGTAAAAAATAAATACTTACATTTACACATACTTTTGAAAAAAGTTAAGTAATTCTAACAAGTCTGATATTCTGCCGTTTTCGTTTTCGCACACACGTTATGAAGATATTTAACGAATTTTTTCGTTTGCATTTTAAGGCGCGCAGTTCAAAAGCCAGCTGCGGCACCGGTCAGCAGAAATGGGTCCGCAGTTTCTGATAACGTGGATCAAAGTGTAATTGCGCATCAGCTCAGTGCCGAACAGCAGGCTGTGAAAGAGGAATTCAAAAAGAAGCGACTGAAGGTTCTGGGCGAGGCGACAGAATTCTTCCATGAACTGCTGCAACTGCAGCATGCATTCATTGAACCGCTGCCCATGATGTTCCGTAAAATCGTGGGTGTTTCTTATTTCTTAGAATTTGTAAAATAATAATTTGAATTTTAAACAAATTAAACTTTGAACACTTTTTATGGAACCATGACAGAAAACAGATGCGTCAACAAAAAAAATATCCACGCAGTGTTCGACCGAGGAACGACCACCAGACAAGTCTGCACCAGTGAAACCAGTGGCAACCAGTGAAAAAGTACCATCCGTTTCAGCTACAAATCAGTCACGTCAAACGGACACACCAATGGACAAGCAAAGCACCAGTGGTGTTACTGCCGTGAAAAAAGAGCCGGCAAAAAATTCTGGCGCTATGATCATTGGCACAGATCCAAATTCGGACGAGTCGGATGATTCTGATGCGGATGGACCCAGATGCGTTATTGCCGATTCGGTGGAGACTGTAAAACAGGCGCCAAAGCCACGAGAGAAGAAACTGCCCGCGGCCCGGCAGGTTGAAATTCCCCCTAGCGATGCGATGGTGTGTGTGCAAGTGCTTTTTGGCCAACCCTAGTTATTGGCAGGTGTTCTATATCCGACCACAAATCCACTAGAATTTCACATTTGTCCTGTACAGTCTGAAATTCCATCACGGTTTATCAAGTAAAATCACTTTTCTATTTTCCCTCTGACGGTGATAAAGTAGATGTTTCATTGAAGTAGGCGTAGGCCTACTAGTCATCTTAACCCGCTAGTCATGTAGACACGCTAGTCACGTATTGTAACCCGCTACTCATCTATGTCCTAATTTTGGGGTATAGATGACTAGCGGGGTGATAAGCGGGTTTAAGTGGTTAGTAGGCCGCAGTGCGTGTGCTCTACAGTAGTAAATGCGTGAGCCCTTTTTCTGGCACTTTTCCATCACTAATTCGGAGCCATCACGCGCAGACAACGGATAATGACCCAATGAGTGTGGACCAAGCTTCGCTGTACTTCAACCGGACGGTGAACGCTATCTGCGTGGCCGGTCTCCGCGCGGTGCTGGACAAAAGTTGGTCGGGTGCCTGCCACTCATGACTCTGTCAAATGTAAAATGACAGGCAGAGTGTAAAAAGCTATGTAAAATGTCCTGAAAAATTGCAAAAGTTTGCAATTTTGCAGGCATTTTACATGACTCTTGACACTGCGTGAAATTTGACATTTTACACGGCATTTTACATCACTTTTCACACTTTACATGCCGTTTGACATTTTACACGGCATTTTACAGGGTCGAGTGCCCCCAGTAAGACCTCTGCGCCATTTACGAACCTGTAAAATACATATGTGCCGTGCAACGCAGAGTCGGCAACTGCGTTGGACGAGTCGCACGCGTACGTGCGCGAACTGGACGCGGCGTGGCGCGGCTACAGCTGCGTGGACGGCGGCAGGCACGCCACCGCCGCCCTGGCCAACATGGCCGTCGAGCTGGTCGACTCGGTGGAAAAGCTGGTCGCTCCCAGTGAAGGTTGTTCTTTGCTTCATAGAACATTTTGGCTCTGCTTACTTTTGAGTTCCTCGCGGGTCTCTGGGAAATGTAGATTTTAACAATATTTCTTGTTATAATTCTCGGACTGCACAGTTTACATCCCATCTGAGCGAAAAATGACAAACAAATTCTCTCGTGAGTTACATTGCTTTCACTATCGGTGGGCTTGGTGCACAATTTTTCACATAACTTTAGTTGTTGCAGGCTTTTTGAGATGTACAAAAAAAGTAAAAAATCGATAAAAAAATTACTGAAAATCGGTATATAAGCGCACATAAATACTACAAAAAATAGCTGAAAATAAACAATAAAACACATGAACTAGTGATTTTGAATGAAAATTAGGGTCTACATGCACACCGGGTTTACATGCGCAGCAGGTTTCAGTCATAATCTATCCTCTAAACACCGCCATCATATCTAGACGGCAGCGAGCTGGTGTGGGTAGGCGACTCGGCCGACCCGACGGTGCCCAAGCGCTTTGCTGTTCTTCTGGTGGTGCTGTCTCGGTTCTGGCGCCAGCTGCTCGCCGCCATGGACACCATAAACCACGCCGCCAGGCACGAACTGCAGAAGGTTGTTGCGGGGTGGGGATTTGGGTACTTTTGATGAACCATTTTGAAATACGTTTTAAGGTACCTGGTAGGGTGTCAGATGCGGTGGGGTAAATTTCGGAAAATGCGGTGCACGGTACGGTACGGTAAATTTTTCACATTTGCGGTACGGTACGGTAAATTCTGTCACGCCAGTACCTGGTGTGAAATTTTATTACCCATCCAGACAGTAAAAGCTGCCAAACATGCCGAATGGCGTTCGTTTGAACGTCTATTCTTTTGAACAATTTCTTTTTTTAATTTAGAGGTGCTTTCCGTTCGTGTATAGAGCAAGCATCACTGATAGTGATTTGACGCGCACTGGATTTGACGAACATGTCAGTTACAGGCTTTAGGCGATCTCGACGAGACAGTGCAAGATCTTCACACATTTTTCGGCCAGGGTTCGCAGTCCGGCCGCTCGACCACCAAACAAACAGTTGCCGCGGCTGTGTCCATTGCTCGGCTGCGCTTGGCGCCCTTTTCTTATGGCGCCTGGCGCTCTGTTTTTGAAATGCGCCTTGGCGTATGGCGCCCATTTCCCGTGGCGCACTTGGCGCCTGACACCTTTTTTCTGGCGCTTTTCCATCACTACGCAGATCATAAATTTTTAGTTGATGTGCTACGCAAACTAGTGCAAATGCACATGGCAATGTAAATTCCTTTTCGGCTTAGCCGCATGAGCACATGAAAATTATCCTGTTACCTACCGTATTAGTCATCCTTATTAGGATGAGTCATTCTTGATCTCTATCAACTGTAGTTGACAATCACCTGACTCTAGAAAACTCAAATGAATCCACAGCTAATTTAAGTGTTTTTGAAGTTTTGGTTGAAAACTGGTGTGCGCAGGCAGAATAGTGATTTTTCTTAAGTGATTTTTGATATTTTCTAAAATTCAGGATGTGAATGTGGTGTTTTGAGAGAAAGTGCACCATTTCTGCATCATTTTACAGTTCGTTACATTTACACAAAATGGCTCTGTGTACAAGGGTTTTCAATCAAAACGTTGAAGACTCAAAAATCAGCTTCAAACTCATTTGATGTTTCTAGAATGAGTCATTCTTCATCTCTATCAACTGTAGTTGACAGGCACCTCATTCTAGAATGCTCAAATGCATTCAAAGATATGTAAACGTATTTACTCAGTACTTGAGTGAATATGATGTTTTAAGCAGAGTTGTTAAAATTGTCATACTTTTTTCAAAGTATATTTAAATATAAAGTATTTATTTTTACTCACCCCTGAGTACAGAATATGTAAAGTAATTTTTTAACTCGTGAGTAAACATGAGTAAAATACTTTTTTTTCTCAGAAAATGTAAAAGTGAGTATTTTTAGGAATTTTGGCCCAATTTTCACTCAAAATCACTAATTTTCGTACCTCTTTGACCATTTTTACCTTCAAATTCACTAGTTTATGTGTTATGTGCCTATTTTCAGCTATTTTTTGACATTTTTTCCCTGTTTTTCATTTTTTCTCCCTTTTTCTATCTACTGTATTTCCTCAAAATACCTCCCCCCCCTCAAAATACCCCCCTCGTTTGACCCCCCCTCTCGAGACCACTATGAAACAATCACCCCCCTCAAATACCCCCCCAGATTGAGTGTAAAGCTAACGTACATGACAAATATCGCAGTTTGTGTTCTGCGTAGTGCAGAAAACACGTTTAAACAATGCTGGAATCACGTTAGAACAGTGTTTATACCATCTACTTACTAATATTACTCTACAGGAGTCTATACATGTCAGTTATTGGTGCAATTTCCTACCCCAGTGTACATCGCAAACGACGGTTTTGTACTAGGATTTGAAAAAATTTCTGGCAAAATAATACCCCCCCTTCTCGGGAGCACTATGAAACAATCACCCCCACGGGGGTATTTCTAAGAAATACAGTATGCTTTTGGTAAAGCCTAGCACAAAGCCTATCTGATATACCTTTTCTGTACTCGAGTACTTTCAAAAAGTATATGTAAAAGCGCCTACATGTTCTTTTTCAAAGTATATGTAAATGTATTTACTCGGTACATGAGTATACATACTTTTTGAGTAGATGTAAATACGTTTTTAAGTAGATTTTTAATAGTTTCCAAAATACAGGATGTGAATGTGCTGTTTTAAGAGAAAGTGCACCATTTCTGCATCATTTTACAGTTTGTTACATTTGCACAAAATGGCTCTGTGCACAATGGTTTTCAATCAAAACTTTGAAAACTCAAAAATCAGCTTCAAACTTATTTGATGTTTCTAGAATGAATTATCTCAGCTTCTAGAATGAATTCTTAGCTCAACTGAACCAACAAAAAAAATAATGAAAAGTAGCAAAAGTACACTACAACAACCATAAGAATTTAGCAAAAGTGAACTTTGATGTATCTGAACAGTAAAAAGTATACTCAGCAGACTGCAAAGTATGTGTCCAAAATTACTTTGTGTTTTTTACAGATTTGGATACAGATAAAAATTATGAACGACACAAGAACCTGGAAGTAAAAAACACCATAGTGAAAAAAGATAAATACAGATTGGAAAAATAATGGAAAAATGCCAGAAAACTGAAAATCGAGCCAGAAAATGGAAAATGGAAATGGAAAGGTAAAAATTTTTCAGCTGGAAAACGAAAAAATGGGCCGGAAAAACAGAAACGGAAAGGTAAAAAATTTTCAGCTGCCGGAAAATGGAAAACGGAAAGGTAAAAATTTTTCAGCTGCTGGAAAATGGAAAACGGAAAGGTAAAAAAATTTTCCTGCGGAAACAGAAACGGAAATTTGATACCCTAAGTTAACAGTCACCTCATTCTAGAAGGCTCATCAAAAGCATACAAAGATAATTGAAATCTTGGTTCAAGATATTGAAGTGTTTTTGGAATTTTGGTTGAAAACTAGTGTGTGTAGGCAAAATAGTGATTTTTCTAAAGTTATTTTTGATATTTTATAAAATAAAGGACCATTTTTACACAGAAATCTCATCTTCATATAGGTAACATTTTAACATAGGTAGGTAGGTTATTTTTTTTTTTTTTGGGTGTGAAAATTTTGTTCTGCCTTGAGGCAAGGACGTATCCAGGGGGGGGGCGGGGGGGGGCTGCAGCCCCCCCCCCTTCCCGGGGTGAGACCTAAAATCTCCCGGAAAATGCATCTTTTCCTATATATTTTTCGATCTTTCTTAAAAATTTTGCGCGCAAGTGTGCAATCTTTTCCCCACGCGTGGTATTTTCAGCGGATCGCTCCCTGTAGACCAATATTCTTCAAAATCAACACATTTTTGCGACTTTCGTTGTATATGTATGCATATTTACATACATATAAAGCGGTTTCTGGCGCTGGCGCCAACGCCAATGGCGCCATGGCGTGGCGCCTATGTATGGCGCCAGCGCCAAAACGCCTTCCCGTCCCTATATAGGGAAAAAATTTAGGGGGGGGCGCTGAGCCCGCACCCGCCGCTCGCCCGCGCCGCCTTCCATCCTGTACAAACTACAAAATGCATAGGTCTATTACACACCCGTACCGAAATTCCGTATGTGTCGGTGAGTTATGTCGACGATATATTGCGAACCTACTGAACGTATTTATGAGTCTCTCTTCAAAATCAGATCCATTCAATGAATCGCGTGTAGTTGACTACGATATCGCTGGTATCAGCCACAATATTTTATTTGGACATAATTTTGACAGTAATTTTCGTTGTGAGTACGACAACAGTTGCAGAAAGAAAAAACGGAGACGAAAACGTATTACAAGTTGGCAGCTGGCCAAAAGTTTCGAAATCGTAATAAATGCAAAAAATTGTAAAAATAAAATAGACTAAAAATCGGTATATAACCTGTATATTGACAAAATTAGTAATTATGAAGGTGAAAATCAACAAAATTAAATGTGAGAGTGCGCGAAGCTGCAAATGTGAGAGTGTGCAAAGCTGCAAATGTGAGAGTGCGCGAATCTGCAAATGTGAGAGTGCGCGAATCTGCAAATGTGAGAGTGTGTGAATCTGCAAATGTGAGAGTGCGCGAAGCTGCAAATGTGACAGTGCGCAAAGCTGCAAATGGCCAAGTTGTTGCTTATTTTTAAAAAGGCTGCTTTTGTGCTCAATTGAGAGTTCATGGTGCGGCTTATGCTCTTTTGGGCACAATATATAGGTTTTTTAAAAAGCGGCGCAGCGCTAGTGCTAAATGGGTCAAAGGTGTCTATAAGCTCCCCATATATTTGTGTATACCTAAATGCATTGAATACTTGAATTAGAGTATATACACGTTAAATTCTTTCATATTTATTATTATTTGTCAAATAATAAATCGTTCCGATAAACATGACACATTTAAATATTTAACAGTTTAGAAAAAATTCCGTATTTTTTGAATAATTTTGCTGGGAAACAAACTTTTTTAGCATGATTATTTAAATAAATTGGACCGTTTTGGCAGGGGTTAAAATTCCACAAAATGTTTATCTTCACATTTCACATTGTTATAAAAAACACTGTTCATGTGTTACATTTGCTCAAAATGGTATTTGAAATTAGGTAATAATCATTACAGTTGTTAAAAGTAACCAAATTTATGCAAAGTATATGTATAAGTGATTAGTATTAATATTTATGATAATAGAGTTGTTTACAATTAATATACATACCTTTGACAAAAATTAAATTATTTATTTTATTCTTTTATTCATTTTTATCAGCTTAGAACATGAAAAAATGTTCAGAAAACATAATCAATGACATACATTTTGCCCATTTTTGCATTCAGATTCACTAGTCCCAGTAAAATTCAAAGTTTTTTGTCCCTGTAAAATGTTACATTGGCTGTTGAATTAGGTATGGTGTGAAGTGGCATTTCTCAAGTGGCTTTTCTCAAGTGTTTTCTGCTGGCACAAATATAATATCAATTTTACTTTTGGAGTTTTCACAAAGAAATTTCAAATGAAATGTGCATATTTTGCATCAATATTACAGCATGTTATTACATTTGCACATAATGCTCATTTTTAGTTTCATGACAAAAATTTCCTTTACAGTATTGTTTCTTGACATTTTGTCTAAAATTGAATGGTTTTTAATAACCATTCCCAGGTTCACTGGTGACTCTGGTGCAGAGTTGTTAAAAGTATCAAACTTTTTCTAAGTATACATAAACATAAAGTATTTATTTATTACTCAGCCCTGAGTGAGTACAGAAAATGTAAAGTAAAATTTTATACTTTTACTCATGAGTAAACATGAGTAAAATACTTTTTGAACCACAAAATTCTAATCAAAGATTATTGACCAATTTTTCCTATCAAAGCCAAGCCTATCAAAAATGCATTTTTTACGAAAATGAATGAAATGTCATGATAGGATACTGCGTGAAATGGAGAATCTGAGACTGTGCGAAATGAAGAATCTGAGACTGTGTGAAATGGAGAATCTGAGACTGTGCTAAAAGGAAGAATCTGAGACTGTGCAAAATGAAAATCTGAGACTGTTTGAAATGAAAATCTGAGACTGTGAAATGAAAATCTGAGACTGTGTGAAATGAAAATCTGAGACTGTGCGAAATGAAAATCTGAGACTGTGCAAATGAAGAATCTGAGACTGTGCGAAATGAAGAATCTGAGACTGTGCGAAATGAAGAATCTGAGACTGTGCGAAATGGAGAATCTGAGACTGTGCTAAAAGGAAGAATCTGAGACTGTGCAAAATGAAAATCTGAGACTGTTTGAAATGAAAATCTGAGACTGTGCAAAATGAAAATCTGAGACTGTTTGAAATGAAGAATCTGAGACTGTGTGAAATGAAAATCTGAGACTGTGTGAAATGAATAATCTGAGACTGTGTGAAATGAATAATCTGAGACTGTGCAAAATGGAGAATCTGAGACTGTGCGAAATGAAGGATCTGAGACTGTGAAGTGTGAGGATCTGAGACTGTGTGAAATGGAGAATCTGAGACTATGCGAAATGGAGAATCTGAGACTGTGCTAAAATGGAAGAATCTGAGACTGTGCAAAATGAAGAATCTGAGACTGTGTGAAATGGAGAATCTGAGACTGTGTGAAATGAAAATCTGAGACTGTGTGAAATAAAAATCTGAGACTGTGCGAAATGAAAATCTGAGACTGTGCAAATGAAGAATCTGAGACTGTGCGAAATGAAGAATCTGAGACTGTGCGAAATGAATAATCTGAGACTGTGCGAAATGAAAATCTGAGACTGTGTGAAATGAATAATCTGAGACTGTGTGAAATGAATAATCTGAGACTGTGCAAAATGGAGAATCTGAGACTGTGCGAAATGAAGGATCTGAGACTGTGAAGTGTGAGGATCTGAGACTGTGTGAAATGGAGAATCTGGGACTATGCGAAATGGAGAATCTGAGACTGTGCTAAAATGGAAGAATCTGAGACTGTGCAAAATGAAGAATCTGAGACTGTGAAGTGTGAGGATCTGAGACTGCGTGAGATGGAGATGTGAGAGTGCGCGAAGCTAGAAATGTGAGAGTGCGCGAAGCTGTAAACATGAGAGTGAGCACAATGGTAAAAATGTAAGAGTGAGCAAAATGGTAAATGTGAGAGTGAGCAAAATGGTAAATGTGAGAGTGAGTGAAATGGTACATGTGAGAGTGAGCGAAATGGTACATGTGATACATTTACACATAGACATGTGAGAGTGTGCAAAACGTGACAATTCCAAATTCATACGTCATCTGTTTTTTTTAGGGTTCAAACGATATATCGTATCGAATATCGAATATCGGATATCGACCATTTTTTAATATCGAATGTCGAATATCGATATCGAAAATTTTGAAAAAATATCGAATATCGAATATCGATATCGAAAATTTTGAAAAAATATCGAATATCAAATATCGATATCGAAAATTTTGAAAAAATATCGAATATCGATATCGAATATCGACCATATTTTCGATATATCAAACCTGTATAATGTCCTTAATTAAGTTATTATTTTTGTTTTGAGATATTTGTGATTAATTTGATTTGCTTATAGTATCTAAGTTGATGAGTAAAAGTAAAGTATTTAATGTTATCTTTGTTGGAGTGCTTACTCCACATTTCTTGTATTTGGTTGGCCACATACCTACTGAACTACCTACCTCATATTTGAAGCCAGAAAATGCTGATATGCTGCTTTTTTGCAACATGCCCTTAAACAATTGGGTTATAAGTATGAATTGTTATATCTACCAATTTTGGTTTGTCTGATACAATTTGATTCGTCATGTTTTTTCTTCGATTTTTTCATTCTGACCATTGTAAACCTTGTTAAAATCAATTGTACTTTTCAGTAAAGAGATAATCAACCATGTTTGCAACCATATGAAAATACAACATGCTGCTTGAAATATGCCTTGCTATACCAAAAGCTAAATATCGAATATCGAAAATATCGAAATATCGATATCGAATATCGACCATTTTTTAGTATCGAATATCGAATATCGATATCGAGGGTCCATACCGTATCGAATATCGATATCGAAAATTTCGAAAAACTATCGGATATCGAATATCGATATCGAAAATTTTGAAAAAATATCAAATATCGAATATCGATATCGAAAATTTTGAAAAAATATCGAATATCGAATATCGATATCGAAAAGTGATATCGTTTGAACCCTAGTTTTTTTTGCTTATTTTCAGCTATTCTTGACATTTGCACAAAATGCCAAATTTTTTCACACTTTGATGACATATGACTCACTTACAGTATGTATAAAAAGTGAATTTGTGAAGTGAAGTGAATTAGTTAAGTTAATTAAATGTGAGAGTGTGCGAAGCTGCAAATGTGAGAGTGCGCAAAGCTGCAAATGTGAGAGTGCGCGAAGCTGCAAATGTGAGAGTGCGTGAAGCTAGAAATGTGAGAGTGTGCCAAGCTGTAAACATGTGAGAGTGCGCGAATCTGCAAATGTGAGAGTGCGCGAAGCTGCAAATGTGAGAGTGCATGAAGCTAGAAATGTGAGAGTGTGCCAAGCTGTAAACATGTGAGAGTGAGCGAAATGGTACATGTGAGAGTGAACAAAATGGTAAATGTGAGAGTGAGCGAAATGGTACATGTGATACATTTACACATAGACATGTGAGAGTGTGCAAAACGTGACAATTCCAAATTCATATGTCATCTGTTTTTTTTGCTTATTTTCAGCTATTCTTGACATTTGCACAAAATGCCAAATTTTTTCACACTTTGATGACCTATGACTCACTTACAGTAGGTATAAAAAGTGAATTTGTGAAGTGAAGTGAATTAGTTAAGTTAATTAAATGTGAGAGTGTGCGAAGCTGCAAATGTTAGAGTGCGCAAAGCTGCAAATGTGAGAGTGCGCGAAGCTGCAAATGTGAGAGTGCGTGAAGCTAGAAATGTGAGAGTGTGCCAAGCTGTAAACATGTGAGAGTGCGCGAATCTGCAAATGTGAGAGTGCGCGAAGCTGCAAATGTGAGAGTGCATGAAGCTAGAAATGTGAGAGTGTGCCAAGCTGTAAACATGTGAGAGTGAGCGAAATGGTACATGTGAGAGTGAACAAAATGGTAAATGTGAGAGTGAGCGAAATGGTACATGTGATACATTTACACATAGACATGTGAGAGTGTGCAAAACGTGACAATTCCAAATTCATATGTCATCTGTTTTTTTGTGCTTATTTTCAGCTATTCTTGACATTTGCACAAAATGCCAAATTTTTTCACACTTTGATGACCTATGACTCACTTACAGTAGGTATAAAAAGTGAATTTGTGAAGTGAAGTGAATTAGTTAAGTTAATTAAATGTGAGAGTGTGCGAAGCTGCAAATGTTAGAGTGCGCAAAGCTGCAAATGTGAGAGTGCGCGAAGCTGCAAATGTGAGAGTGCGTGAAGCTAGAAATGTGAGAGTGTGCCAAGCTGTAAACATGTGAGAGTGCGCGAATCTGCAAATGTGAGAGTGCGCGAAGCTGCAAATGTGAGAGTGCATGAAGCTAGAAATGTGAGAGTGTGCCAAGCTGTAAACATGTGAGAGTGAGCGAAATGGTACATGTGAGAGTGAACAAAATGGTAAATGTGAGAGTGAGCGAAATGGTACATGTGATACATTTACACATAGACATGTGAGAGTGTGCAAAACGTGACAATTCCAAAGTCATACATCATCTGTTTTTTTGCTTATTTTCAGCTATTCTTGACATTTGCACAAAATGCTAAATTTTTTCACACTTTGATGACCTATGACTCACTTACAGTAGGTATAAAAAGTGAATTTGTGAAGTGAAGTGAATTAGTTAAATGTGAATAGTTAAATGTTAGTTAAAAGTTAATTAAATGTGAGAGTGCGCGAAGCTGCAAACGTGAGAGTGCGCGAAGCTGCAAACGTGAGAGTGCGCGAATCTGCAAATGTGAGAGTGCGCGAAGCTGCAAACGTGAGAGTGCGCGAAGCTGCAAACGTGAGAGTGCGCGAATCTGCAAATGTGAGAGTGCGCGAGGCTGCAAATGTGAGAGTGTGCGAAGCTGCAAACGTGAGAGTGCGCGAATCTGCAAATGTGAGAGTGCGCGAATCTGCAAATGTGAGAGTGTGCGAAGCTGAATTTTTTCACACTTTGATGACCTATGACTCACTTACAGTAGGTATAAAAAGTGAATTTGTGAAGTGAAGTGAATTAGTTAAATGTGAATAGTTAAATGTTAGTTAAAAGTTAATTAAATGTGAGAGTGCGCGAAGCTGCAAATGTGAGAGTGTGCGAAGCTGCAAACGTGAGAGTGCGCGAATCTGCAAATGTGAGAGTGCGCGAAGCTGCAAATGTGAGAGTGCGCGAATCTGCAAATGTGAGAGTGCGCGAAGCTGCAAATGTGAGAGTGTGTGAAGCTGCAAATGTGAGAGTGCGCGAAGCTAGAAGTGTGAGAGTGTGCGAAGCTGTAAACATGAGAGTGAGCACAATGGTAAAAATGTAAGAGTGAGCAAAATGGTAAATGTGAGAGTGAGCAAAATGGTAAATGTGAGAGTGAGTGAAATGGTACATGTGAGAGTGGGCAAGATGTTAAATGTGAGAGTGCACAAAATAGTAAATGTGAGAGTGAGCAAAATGGTAAATGTGAGAGTGAGCAAAATGGTAAACAGTAGGGGGAGTTGTTTGAGGGAAGGGGCAAAAGGGTAAATACATTTTCCTGGAAAAAAAAGTTGTTTTTAGCTATTCTTGACATTTGCACAAAATGCCAATTTTCACACTTTGATGACCGATGACTCACTCACAGTGGGTATTAAACGGGAATTACACAAACGTTCAAAAGAATGGATGATTTTCAGAAAATAAAATTAATTATAATGTTATACAATCTCTAAAAGTAAAAATTTCATTCATTAACCTCTAAAAACCGCAGGAAAATAGCAATAAGTATCAATAATTTAGCATATGATTTATTATTTCACATTGGTCACATTTATTACATAACATCAGCTTCTTGTGACCATTGTGTAAAACGTGTGATGCAGCTAGTAAATTTAAATGATAAATACAAAACGTAAATGTGTAAATTCTTTAGTACAGTGAAGGGTGGGGGACCTTTGCCCCCACAGCTACTCAGTAGTGGTTTGGCAGACCTCCGAAAATACTGAACAACTTTTTTAGCCGGTGCCTCGCACCACTGTATAAGCGCTTGGCCCTCCAACGCGCTCAAGCCACTCAAAATGTAAAGTAAAAAAGTCAGATCATTGATCATTGTGACGTTTAAATTCACTAGTTTGTGTGTGTTTTGCCTGTTTTTTTTTGCCTATTTTTTTCAACTTTTTCCAATTTTTAGCTTTTCTCCATTTTCTACCCATCTATGCCTTGAAAAAGCATATACTGTATTTCCTCGATGCACTGTTAGCGAAAAAATTTTGTCCTGTAAAATGTCAATTTTAAATAAAAAGGAGAAGTTTTTTTGACTGAAATTTTGACACTATCTATGACAATTGACAATTTCTTAGGACATGAATCTAGATGAATGTTGGCACTTGCCCCTGCACGTAGCTAAATATTATTTACACTGGCAGCAGTCCCCGCTAGCTTTTTGTGTGTATTTTCTTTAAGTTGGGTAGAAACACCAATCTGACTAAAATAATTATATCTACTTTTTCTTTTCTGTTCTTGTTCTTTTCACAAAAGCATTGAAAAACATGTTATTGAACATTTCTGAGCAAAAGTAGACTTGGTGCCAACAGTTGTGTAAGTATTTTCCAAACAAATTTATTGTGCGACATTTGCACACAATGGCAAAATGTTTGCAAAATACAGAAAAATCGCTGGCGCCAAGGCTACTTTTGTTCAAAAATGTTCCATAACATGTTTTACAATGCTTTTGTGCAAAAAAACAGACAGCAAAAACAAATATAAATATTCTAAACGGTTGCAGTTTTATTATGTTTTAAAAAAAATACTGGAACATTTTCAAGTGAATGTGGCCTTGGCACCAGCATTTTTGTTACTGTTTTCTTGAAAACTTAAAGAAACCACAATTGATAAAAATATATATTTTTATCTACCTATTTTTTGTTGTCTGTTTTTTTGCACAAAAGCATTGAAAATCATGTCATAGAACATTTCCAAGCAAAAGTAGACTTGGCGCCAGCATGTTTATGAGTATTTTCTTCAAGACAGAAAGAAATGGCAGTTGACCAAAATATTTATAATTATTTTTGATGTCTGTTTTTTTGCACAAAAGCATTGAAAAACATGCCATGAAAGATTTCCAAGCTAAAGTAGTTTTGGCGCCAGCATTTTTGTGTGTATTTTCTTTAAGTCGGGTAGAAACACCAATCTGACTAAAATAATTATATCTACTTTTTGTTTTCTGTTTTTTTTTTCTTCACAAAAGCATTGAAAAACATGTTATTGAACATTTCTGAGCAAAAGTAGACTTGGTGCCAACAGTTGTGTAAGTATTTTCCAAACAAATTTATTGTGCGACATTTGCACACAATGGCAAAATTTGCAAAATACAGAAAAATGCTGGCGCCAAGGCTACTTTTGTTCAAAAATGTTCCATAACATGTTTTACAATTTTTGTGCAAAAAAAAGACAACAAAAACAAATATAAATATTCTAGATGATTACGATTTCTTTCCATCTTGAAGAAAATTCTCACATTTTTTTCACATTGCTCACATAGCATTTGCGATCAAAAATACAGGCAATTGCAAAGGAAAATGAAGGGGCACTGCGAACGAAAATTCTGGGGGCTCTGCGAACGAAAATTCTGGGGGCTCTGCGAACGAAAATTCTGGCAAATTGCACTATAACGCGGGCTGCAAATGGCCAAGTTGTTGCTTATTTTTAAAAAGGCTGCTTTTGTGCTCAATTGAGAGTTCATGGTGTGGCTTATGCTCTTTTGGGCACAATATATAGGTTTTTTAAAAAGCGGCGCAGCGCTAGTGCTAAATGGGTCAAAGGTGTCTATAAGCTCCCCATATATTTGTGTATACCTAAATGCATTGAATACTTGAATTAGAGTTTATACACGTTAAATTCTTTCATATTTATTATTATTTGTCAAATAATAAATCGTTCCGATAAACATGACACATTTAAATATTTAACAGTTTAGAAAAAATTCCGTATTTTTTGAATAATTTTGCTGGGAAACAAACTTTTTTAGCATGATTATTTAAATAAATTGGACCGTTTTGGCAGGGGTTAAAATTCCACAAAATGTTTATCTTCACATTTCACATTGTTATAAAAAACACTGTTCATGTGTTACATTTGCTCAAAATGGTATTTGAAATTAGGTAATAATCATTACAGTTGTTAAAAGTAACCAAATTTATGCAAAGTATATGTATAAGTGATTAGTATTAATATTTATGATAATAGAGTTGTTTACAATTAATATACATACCTTTGACAAAAATTAAATTATTTATTTTATTCTTTTATTCATTTTTATCAGCTTAGAACATGAAAAAATGTTCAGAAAACATAATCAATGACATACATTTTGCCCATTTTTGAATTAAGATTCACTAGTCCCAGTAAAATTCAAAGTTTTTTGTCCCTGTAAAATGTTACATTGGCTGTTGAATTAGGTATGGTGTGAAGTGGCATTTCTCAAGTGGCTTTTCTCAAGTGTTTTCTGCTGGCACAAATATAATATCAATTTTACTTTTGGAGTTTTCACAAAGAAATTTCAAATGAAATGTGCATATTTTGCATCAATATTACAGCATGTTATTACATTTGCACATAATGCTCATTTTTAGTTTCATGACAAAAATTTCCTTTACAGTATTGTTTCTTGACATTTTGTCTAAAATTGAATGGTTTTTAATAACCATTCCCAGGTTCACTGGTGACTCTGGTGCAGAGTTGTTAAAAGTATCAAACTTTTTCTAAGTATACATAAACATAAAGTATTTATTTATTACTCAGCCCTGAGTGAGTACAGAAAATGTAAAGTAAAATTTTATACTTTTACTCATGAGTAAACATGAGTAAAATACTTTTTGAACCACAAAATTCTAATCAAGTATTATTGACCAATTTTTCCTATCAAAGCCAAGCCTATCAAAAATGCATTTTTTACGAAAATGAATGAAATGTCATGATAGGAGACTGCGTGAAATGGAGAATCTGAGACTGTGCGAAATGAAGAATCTGAGACTGTGTGAAATGGAGAATCTGAGACTGTGTGAAATGAAAATCTGAGACTGTGTGAAATAAAAATCTGAGACTGTGCGAAATGAAAATCTGAGACTGTGCAAATGAAGAATCTGAGACTGTGCGAAATGAAGAATCTGAGACTGTGCGAAATGAATAATCTGAGACTGTGCGAAATGAAAATCTGAGACTGTGTGAAATGAATAATCTGAGACTGTGTGAAATGAATAATCTGAGACTGTGCAAAATGGAGAATCTGAGACTGTGCGAAATGAAGGATCTGAGACTGTGAAGTGTGAGGATCTGAGACTGTGTGAAATGGAGAATCTGGGACTATGCGAAATGGAGAATCTGAGACTGTGCTAAAATGGAAGAATCTGAGACTGTGCAAAATGAAGAATCTGAGACTGTGAAGTGTGAGGATCTGAGACTGCGTGAGATGGAGATGTGAGAGTGCGCGAAGCTAGAAATGTGAGAGTGCGCGAAGCTGTAAACATGAGAGTGAGCACAATGGTAAAAATGTACGAGTGAGCAAAATGGTAAATGTGAGAGTGAGCAAAATGGTAAATGTGAGAGTGAGTGAAATGGTACATGTGAGAGTGAGCGAAATGGTACATGTGATACATTTACACATAGACATGTGAGAGTGTGCAAAACGTGACAATTCCAAATTCATACGTCATCTGTTTTTTTTGCTTATTTTCAGCTATTCTTGACATTTGCACAAAATGCCAAATTTTTTCACACTTTGATGACATATGACTCACTTACAGTATGT